>CM053242.1:57391616-57494116 GCA_028583405.1 Pogonophryne albipinna
CGCTAAACTTATCTGACCGGTGCTGGTTCCAGCTTCATTTTGAATGTGAAGATATGACATAGAGCCCATGACCCACTGGTCTGTTCATTTTTGTACACGGTCCCTGACAACTAAACAAATAAACTAAACCGTTTTTAAAGTAAGGTAGGATTAGGTGCAAAGATTATGTGGTAATGAGATTAGGGTTAGGGTTAGTGTTTGGTTTATGGGTTGCTATCACAAAGAAACTGCTAACTCGCATATGTTGGGCAATTTGCACAATTAGCATAGGTTGCGTTAATAAGCCTCAAATAGCATTATAGCCTATGACGACAATAGATTACAAATGGCTTTGATTTGGACATTTGAAGTAGTTTCTGGGGGGTTATTGAGGGAGCTGAATCTATGTATGAAAATGTCAGGATCAGAAATGGCAGTTTTAAACAGAAAGTGGTTAAAATTGGATTATTGCTTGGCTTCAAGTTAGCATCCGGCAGTTTTGTATGTACTGGGGACCCGAACTATACATTTCCAACATACGATTTGGGTTTTGTTTAAATGTCAGGGTTGTCTTTGAGATGGCAAATAGAGTTTGGCTGGTCCTAGTGAAGTCTGTTGTCTTGAATTCATCTTGTGGGAGCGTTGTAAGTGTTGTACAGTGTGTGACTGTTGTTTATTATGTTTTTAGTTGCTGTGTTGAAGTGAGATTTGTGGAGACGGTGAGAAGTGGAAAGTAGACCTATGCATAGATGGTATGTTTACGGTTAGGTAATTGTCCTGACTGACCAATATTCAGATGTGGCAAAAGCACACACATCCTTCACTCAAGTAGAAGTACAGATACTCGTGTTTAAAAATACTCTGGTGAAAGTAGAAGTACTGACTAAACTTCTTTACTCAAGTCAAAGTAAAGAGGCTTTGAAATGTACTTCAGTAAAAAGTACCCATAACTAGCAGCTGTTTTAAAGAGTACCTGACCTCCCTTTATATTAATAGAACAATAATGTCATTGTTAGCTAATGAATGTTTCCATGCTGAACAACGGCAACATGACAACGTTTCCATTGGTCCCTCTTCTTTAGAGAAGACCAGGAAATGATGGATACACGGATCGTGTTCAAATCAATAGGCACGCAATGACTCTAAAGAATAATGATCACGCCACCAAACACACATTCAGACTAAAGGAACCAGCTGTTTGGGAAATGAGAGAAGTAGAAAGTACAGGTATTTGGGTTCAACATGTAAGAAGTAGAAAGTTCAGGTATTTGAGTTCAACATGTAAGAAGTAGAAAGTTCAGGTATTTGAGTTCAACATGTAAGAAGTAGAAAGTACAGGTATTTGGTTCAACATGTGAGAAGTAGAAAGTACAGGTATTTGGTTCAACATGTAAGAAGTAGAAAGTACAGGTATTTGTGTTCAACATGTAAGAAGTAGAAAGTACAGGTATTTGAGTTCAACATGTAAGAAGTAGAAAGTACAGGTATTTGGGTTCAACATGTGAGAAGTAGAAAGTACAGGTATTTGGGTTCAACATGTAAGAAGTAGAAAGTACAGGTATTTGGGTTCAACATGTAAGAAGTAGAAAGTACAGGTATTTGAGTTCAACATGTAAGAAGTCGAAAGTACAGGTATTTGTGTTCCACATGTAATAAGTAGAAAGTACAGGTATTTGTGTTCCACATGTAATAAGTAGAAAGTACAGGTATTTTAGTTCAACATGTAAGAAGTAGAAAGTACAGGTATTTGGGTTCAACATGTAAGAAGTAGAAAGTACAGGTATTTGTGTTCAACATGTAAGAAGTAGAAAGTACAGGTATTTGAGTTCAACATGTAAGAAGTAGAAAGTACAGGTATTTGTGTTCAACATGTAAGAAGTAGAAAATACAGGTATTTGGGTTCAACATGTAAGCAGTAGAAAGTACAGGTATTTGAGTTCAACATGTAAGAAGTAGAAAGTACAGGTATTTGTGTTCAACATGTAAGAAGTAGAAAGTACAGGTATTTGGGTTCAACATGTAAGAAGTAGAAAGTACAGGTATTTGTGTTCCACATGTAATAAGTAGAAAGTACAGGTATTTGAGTTCAACATGTAAGAAGTAGAAAGTACAGGTATTTGGGTTCAACATGTAAGAAGTAGAAAATACAGGTATTTGGGTTCAACATGTAAGAAGTAGAAAGTACAGGTATTTGGGTTCAACATGTAATAAGTAGAAAGTACAGGTATTTGAGTTCAACATGTAAGAAGTAGAAAGTACAGGTATTTGTGTTCAACATGTAAGAAGTAGAAAATACAGGTATTTGGGTTCAACATGTAAGAAGTAGAAAGTACAGGTATTTGTGTTCCACATGTAATAAGTAGAAAGTACAGGTATTTGAGTTCAACATGTAAGAAGTAGAAAGTACAGGTATTTGTGTTCAACATGTAAGAAGTAGAAAGTACAGGTATTTGGGTTCAACATGTAAGAAGTAGAAAGTACAGGTATTTGTGTTCAACATGTAAGAAGTAGAAAGTACAGGTATTTGAGTTCAACATGTGAGAAGTAGAAAGTACAGGTATTTGAGTTCAACATGTAAGAAGTAGAAAGTACAGGTATTTGTGTTCAACATGTAAGAAGTAGAAAGTACAGGTATTTGAGTTCAACATGTAAGAAGTAGAAAGTACAGGTATTTGAGTTCAACATGTAAGAAGTAGAAAGTACAGGTATTTGTGTTCAACATGTAAGAAGTAGAAAGTACAGGTATTTGAGTTCAACATGTAAAGTAGAAAGTACAGGTATTTGAGTTCAACATGTAAGAAGTAGAAAGTACAGGTATTTGAGTTCAACATGTAAGAAGTAGAAAATACAGGTATTTGGGTTCAACATGTAAGAAGTAGAAAATACAGGTATTTGGGTTCAACATGTAAGAAGTAGAAAGTACAGGTATTTGGGTTCAACATGTAAGAAGTAGAAAGTACAGGTATTTGTGTTCAACATGTAAGAAGTAGAAAGTACAGGTATTTGAGTTCAACATGTAAGAAGTAGAAAGTACAGGTATTTGAGTTCAACATGTAAGAAGTAGAAAGTACAGGTATTTGTGTTCAACATGTAAGCAGTAGAAAGTACAGGTATTTGTGTTCAACATGTAAGAAGTAGAAAATACAGGTATTTGGGTTCAACATGTAAGAAGTAGAAAGTACAGGTATTTGTGTTCAACATGTAAGAAGTAGAAGTACAGGTATTTGTGTTCAACATGTAAGAAGTAGAAAATACAGGTATTTGGGTTCAACATGTAAGAAGTAGAAAGTACAGGTATTTGTGTTCAACATGTAAGAAGTAGAAAGTACAGGTATTTGAGTTCAACATGTAAGAAGTAGAAAGTACAGGTATTTGAGTTCAACATGTAAGTAGAAAGTACAGGTATTTGTGTTCAACATGTAAGAAGTAGAAAGTACAGGTATTTGGGTTCAACATGTAAGAAGTAGAAAGTACAGGTATTTGTGTTCAACATGTAAGAAGTAGAAAGTAAAAAGTCGTCATAAAAATAAGCAGTGGAGTAAAGTACTGATACCAGAAACATGTACTAACCCTAACCCAGCTATTCAAATTAATGCATACTTCCAAATGAACCCTAAGTGCTCTGCTTCAGATGGAAGTTAACAGGACAGGCTGGTGTTTAGGTGTCAGTACCTGGTTAGGAGTAATGCTTCTCCTCTTTTTGTTGAAGCGCCGCTATGACAGCTCACACACTAATCATGCCAGAGGGAAATCTAGCTTCAATATGCACATATTTCTCAATGTGACACATGAAAACTCGGCTCAGTGTAGCAATTATACTGATCCTCGGGTGATGGCGTTCTGGTGTAAAGAGGTTTTCATGAAAACAAAAACAATTATATAAACCCAAACAATTACACTTTGAGCTTTTGTTGCATTAACAAGTAGAATAAGTTTCACCTTTTTCATTGAGCACTTGAACACTGGGAAACAAAGGGCGTTACAGAAAGTACACATTTGAACGAAAAGTGGATCCTTGAATAATGAAAGATCAATAAAGACGAGCAAAAGCATTGATACGGATATTGAGGAGAAATCTCGATATACCATCTTTACCATACCATTTTTGCATGACATTATTATTGTATTTTTGGTAAGCAACCATGTAAATTCAAGGTTCAAGATTCAAGATTCAAAGGTTTTATTATATGCACTTAACCTGTTAAGCCCAGGCGGGGGCTGCCGGGCTTACTTTCCCCGAAACTGTGTCTCAGGGCTTCTTAACATTTAACAACCTATTAATGTGTCATACCCACTTAACGGGAAGAAACTCAGCTAACTGACGATATGAACCATTTTACCGAAAACACAAGTCTAACGCAGAGCCTCTGAATTAGCCCTGAGCGAAAAAAGGCTGCTGAAGGTTAATCCAATGTCTCTGTGTCCCTTTGAAATGATTACTGATAATCCATCTTCATGCTTATGGCTTTAACCCAGTTTTCAGTTTTCAGAGCGTAACATAGCTTTCGGTTTGGGCAAGCTGCATGCGCATCACTCTCATTCCTCAATGGTAACATGTAGGTGGATTTAGGAACTTCCCCTCGATTATATTGGCTCTAACGGTTAAAAAGAGATGTCAATCATCAAAATCGACCGAGGGGGGCCAGAGATATGGAAAATGCACCCAAATGACCCCAGAAGTGGGTTTTTTCTAAAGCTCTCAAAAAAGGTCAAATGTCACTTGTTTTGCATCAATCTTGATACTGGGTACTTATTATATGTTATAGTTTGGATTCCTAAAGCTTTTAGTCTACCATCCCATCATTCAAGGGTGGTTTTCACCAGTGTGCGAACTATACACGGTCTTTTTGCGGGGGGGGGGGGGTAAATGCTGATCCGTGCATTAATAGCAACAGCACAGACATAGGCCTATTATAAAGAGAAAATCTGTTGCACACGGGGTGGTGCCACAGGTCTACATTTACATGAAACGTCCCGATGGATCATGTTCATGTCAACAGATTTCCCGAGCATGTATGGGCTACGCAAACTTCAATCAACTTGATAATAAATAATCCACGGACCACCAATGTAACGTTTGACTGTTTAATTAAATCAACTTAAAATGACTCAAAAACAGGCTACATTGTTTCACATGGGCTATAGCCTATTATGGCTGTAGCCTACACAGAGCCGAACACACGCGATAAGAGCAGCCAGCGGCACCAACCATGAACAATATTCATATTAATAATACAGCTATAGCACAACACAACCCTCTCACTGCCTGGAGAGATGCGACGCCACACACACAACACAACGATGCACATAGCCCTTCTCTCATAAGTAGGCCTATCACAGCAATCCATAGGCCGACAACACAGCAAAATTAAAGTAAAAGCGGGCCTTACCTAACACAAAAGCGACCAAAGCGGCCTGGGCTCAGCTGCTTTTGCTCTAGGTCCACTAGCCCATGATGTGGACAGACGATGACCCGATTTAAGCCAAGATGTGAGGAAAAGCGTTGGATCTAATTTCTCCAGTGGAGGTCCATTAAGGTCCACAAAAAGTAGTGATGAGATGCTGGCTTCACGCAGTCTATTGCGAGTCTTACTGTCAGTGTCATTCACAGCTGAAAAGCCCCTCGCGCACTCCGATGAAGTGGGCAGGTATGTTCTGCTTGCTATGGACAGTTTCTCCAGCGTTTTGCCTGGTGCAGGTGCAGCATCTTGTAACTTCCAGTCGCGAAGCTCCTGCACTGCTTCACTGGCAGATTCACCGAGTGCTTTTGCAAGGGCCCGTATTTCTTTTTCCCCATAAAGTATAAGTGCGTTGCGGTCCTGTGGCCAAAAGCGCTTGTTGAGGGGTTTGAGCATATTAACGAGATCTGACTCTGGCATTCGCTTCTTAAGATTGTCGATCACAGACTGATAGAACTGAGCTCTACTAGCTCCAAAGCTTTGAACAGTCCTTGTGTTATGCATTCCTCGGCCTTCTGTGCTGATTTACCTCCACACTCTTTCATAGCAGAAAGTACATCGATGCACTGCTGAATCGCTGAATTTGACAATTAGCGCTCACTATATCTATATCCCTTTTTTTCATGAATCATAAACTCTAAATATAATTTTATTTCACTTATTTTACACCTTTGAAAAAAAAAACATGCCCAAAATGGAATTTATTTGGTCATCATATCAGTATTTTAGAGAGCTCCCCCCAAATTTCACAAACCATGTTCCCAAGGGAGCTCATGTCACCACTAGGGGAGCTATAGCTCCCCTAGTGGTGACATGAGCTATAGCTCCCCTAGTGGTGACATGAGCTATAGCTCCCCCTGCTCCCCTCCAGTTCGCACCCTGGTTTTCACTATAAGTAATGTTTTTTTTGGACGTGACACTATCATTTACATTTTTTTACTATGTTCAATCTGAATTTACTTTAAAATAAAAAAAATCTATATTGATTCTGACTTTTCTACATCCAACTCACAGGTTTATCATTACTTTGAGAAAAAAGATTATTAATTTACCCCTTTTAGAAGGGAAGATATGGTCATTTGTTCTGGGAATGTCATTTTCGAGCCTCAAACCTGAAAAACAGGCTCAGCGCTTAACAGGTTAAGACAAACAAATGTAGACAATTGTGAAGACACTAGGCTTGTTTGAGACAGGCGAGACCTGAGCAGACCTGCGCAGTTGCGATCAACGTCTTGCTAGTGCGTTGCATGATGGTTAGTCATTTTGTCCGACTTGCTCTGGAGTCCCGCCTACATGAGACGTTGAAATCTCGCGGGACAAAGACGCCCGCAGCCTTGAGAGCGAGGCAAGGCGAGGCGGCGCAGTTCCTCTCCACGGGCTGCGGAAGCGAAATGCTTGATGGGAAACGACTCGCTGGTATCTCGAGCTGAGCGCTCATTGGTGGTTTTTACCACGTGCTGCTGATGAAACTCTCCAATTGGCTCGGCAAAAGTTTGTTGTTGTTTTGTGTCAGTTTTACGTCGCCACATCCATTCCCATTTTTCATCATTGTTCCACAAAGTTTATCATCATGAAATTAATATCTTATACTATACTTGCACTGCTTACCGTTTTCATACTTTACATATCTTAGCATATTAATACACACTGTTCATACTGCTCACAGGCTGATATCTAGTGTATTCATACACACTGTTCATACTGCTCACAGGCTGATATCTAGTGTATTCATACCCACTGTTCATACTGCTCTCAGGCTGATATCTAGTGTATTCATACACATTGTTCATACTGCTCACAGGCTGATATCTAGTGTATTCATACACACTGTTCATACTGCTCACAGGCTGATATCTAGTGTATTCATACACATTGTTCATACTGCTCACAGGCTGATATCTAGTGTATTCATACACACTGTTCATACTGCTCACAGGCTGCTGTGTATATCTAGTGTATTCATACACACTGTTCATACTGCTCACAGGCTGATATCTAGTGTATTCATACACACTGTTCATACTGCTCTCAGGCTGATATCTAGTGTATTCATACACACTGTTCATACTGCTCACAGGCTGATATCTAGTGTATTCATACCCCTCACTGTTTATTCATCATTCAATTCATTCTATATTTTATTCTGTAGATGGTGTACATTACTTTTCACTTCACTGCTTGTTGCACCTGGTTAGAAGCTAAACTGCATTTCGTTGTCTCAGTACCTGTAATATGTGCAATAACAATAAAGTTGAATCTAATCTTGAGCAGGAACAAATGTATTTACTTAGTAAATATCTGACATTAACGATTAAACACGTGTGCATTCTTTATAAATGCAAACCGAGTCAAGCCCACTCCGGAGGTGGCGGTATGCACCTTCAAGTTGTTTGCAATCCGCCAAATAACCGAGAGAAGAAGAAGAAGAAGACGAAGCCGACTCCGAGCTGTCCGACTTCAGGCGAGCTTTTTGAGACGTCCCCCGGCTGCGATCGGCTATTCTCGTCTACTTTCGAGGCGAGCCGCAACGCGTCTCAAACAAGCCTAATATATCTACAAGTATCAAGACAAGTTTATTTATACAGCACCTTTCAACACAAGGCAATTCAAAGTGCTTGTTAGAAATTAAAATCAATGTTTTATAGCATAATTTAGTTTAAACATATCGTCAGTTTAAATCATAGACTGTATATATAAAGGTTTAAATGCTGTTTTATACTGAAAAACCAGAAGTTCTGGCCCACAATGTCTGATGTCAAGCTTTTATTCTGAAAATCCTTCATCTCCGGTTAGCATTTAGCATGTGGCTAATATTCATTTTCTTACCAAGGTGAATTTAGAAGCGAAATGACACGGAGTGTTGCTCACCGAAACCTACTGATTTTAACACTACAACTATAGACGCCGAGATATTATTTTTGCTGAATATTAAATGAAGGTACAGTTTATTTTAATACGTTTTGTTTACAGGCGTAGGTAGCATATATGCCAACATCCGGAGCTACCGGAAATGATAACTGCCGTGAAGTATTTCCAGTATTATTAAAAATAATGAATTACAGCCGTAACAAGGCAATACATGAAAAGTGATGAAAGAGAATATGAGGAGGAGAGGCGTGTTTAGTTATATATTGAATGTACAATGTCTGAATCCTCTGTTATGCGCAACAAAGGACATTGAAGACGAGTGGAGGGCCGGCCCCCAGCAGCTCCAACCGGCACACGGGGAGGAGCCATCGGAGGATACTTATACAGCTGATGTGCTTTTTCTCGGCCCTTCCTTCACTCTCCCCAGAACACAGCTGTTTTTCTCTCTGAACCATATCTCTGCTTGTAACATTACCGCGCCATTTTAATTAAAGTACCCATTTGAACCTTCTCAGAGACTCCATTGGTGTCCTTACTTTTAAAGCTTCTCTCCTGGACGCGAGAATAACGAACAAAGCTAATATGCTCTACAAAAAAGAAAGATATTTAGAGCATTAAGAAACATATTATAAAATGGCATTTAAAAACACTCATTTAAAAGTTGTTAATCTGCAACCCAATATCTACTACTACTATATCACTACTATGTATTCCTAAAAAAACCTTGTCTGCAGAATAGTCTGAGAAGCAAAAGCAGAGTGCAGAATGGATAAGATATTTTAAAGTCAACCTCTATTATGTGCAGCGAGCCATAAAAAGCTAACGGATGTATGGAAAGTGGAAGAGAACGGCTGAGAAATACAGTTTGGCCGACAGCCTGATCACCTGAGGGACGGCATACATTGAAGAGTTACGGAGGGATCAGAGGGAGAGCGAGAAGGATCAAGCGTGGAATAGATTGTCAGGTAAAGCCCTTATTTACAGTCGTTCTGTTGAAGCATCGTATCCGATGTCAGGAATCAATCCTTCGCTAATTGTGTCCGGTGTTGAAGATCGTACAGAAACATGGAAGGTTTTGACACTCGGAGGTACATGGATTGTGAGGATTAGAAGACAACGTAACTCACCACGGCTGATGTCTAAACACAAAAGATTGAGAAGCAGTACTTACTTGGCTTGATAGGTGGTGTTATAAAGTTACGGTTTTTACTCAGTCCGGGCATAAAAGGTGTGACCTCACCAGGGCCGTCCCTGGCCAATTTGGGGCCCCAAGCGACATTGTGAGATGAGGCCCCCCCCCCCCCCCACCAACCAACAGGAGTGAAACACATTTCTTTGGGAACAAAGTAATTTGCAAATATAATTCCTGTTTAGTATTATTATCAACATAGTTACTTTTTTATACAGTGAGGTAAATGGTAAATGTACGTCGGCATTTCCTGACAAATACTAGCCTCAAAAAGAATAAAATATAATGAATGCAAATAAACTACTTCTACTAATAATCATAATCAATTATAATCTGTATTCAAATGTAGTTCCCTCTGTCAGCAATGTATCAACAACTACACACACATTTCTATCAGTATTTCTCCGTGTTGTGGTTGACATAATGATGACTGTTAGGAGTTACTGCGCGGAGAACTGCGCGGAGAACTGCTCGGAGAACTGCGCACAAGCCAAGCTCATAAGCTGAGGCCCCCTGCGTAATGTGAGGCCCCATGCAGCCTGCATGATCGGCCTGTAGGGAGGGACGGCCCTGGACCTCACACACCACCGACAAACTCCCTTCTTTCTATACTACCTCCATTCTTCAGTTTTACACATATTTCAACTTTTACCCTGTTAGTTTTTCCCTTTAGACTTTAAACACAGACCTTAATGAACACACCTCTGAAACCTTGGGATTCAATACCCGTAAAGCACTGCTGCCGTATTTAAGATCAATCGATCATGGCGACCTCCAATATTGTCAGGGTGCGTGGAAAAGGTAGGACCCAAAAGCAGTATTAACAAAAAGCGAGCTTTAATTTACAAAAAAAGCCGATGACAAAAGAAAATGAGACAAAGTACCAAAAAACAGGGGAGCACGAGTAAATAATCCAGGACCAAACTTCAAGGACAAACATGGAGCGTGACATGAAGGGAAAGACAAACAATGAACCAACACTGAACACAGGAAGAGACAAGACTAAATACAGGGAGGGGTAATCATAAGACGAGAAACAGCCGGGCAGGGGAGGAGAAACACAAGGGCCACAGGTGAACACAATCAGACAACTAGACACACCAGGGAAACTAACTGTGCGACTGGCGACTGTGGCTGCGAGGGAGTGCGGTCATCTTTCAACCAGAAGGTTGTGGGTTCGATCCCAGCCCATGCAGTCAACATGTCGATTTATCCTTGGGCAAGATACTTAACCCTGAGTTGCTCCCGATGGCCAACGGTGTGTGAATGTTAGGTCCTAGAGTAAGGTACACTGCTCTGTATGAATGGGTGTGAATGGGTGAATGACATGTAGTATGTAAAGTGCTTTGAGGGGTCTTAAAGACTGGATAATGCACTATATAAGTACAGTCCATTTACTAACGACAGGAGGAAAAACATAGGGAAAAGGACCAGACAATAAACCAGGAAGAAAACAAGACAGGGAGAACAGCAAAACACCCAAACCTAGACATAAAAAGTGACACAACATGAATATCGTGACAAATATGACATCTAATCCAACAACAGAGTTATCTTAGGTGCGACTTACCTGTTGTTTTCTCTGGCGTTTTGCAAGACTCCGTCAGGGATTGATCCTCAACCAAGGAACCGGACACTGGAATCAAAACTGGACTCAGGACTCAAGCTATGTGGGAACAAGTTACATTGCCGTCTGACTTGTCACTTATCCAACAATAATCAGAAGGGCTACATGGACTTTAGTTTCCTCTCACAAAGGTGAACAGGTAGTTTTATTAAAGTTTCACAAGTTATAACACCACACATCAATAAAAAAGGAAATGCATTTTGCCCAGATACATATTATATCCGAGATGTTTGCCTCAATATGAGTAAGTATACGATCGTCTTCCGTGGCTTGCTAAAGCAGTTCGAACTGGGCTCAAAGAGGAACTGCTCTCCGATGTTCTTCAGTCTTCTTTTATCCTCTTCTTTCCCGCGGCTTGTCACATGGTCCGACACGTGGTTTGTCACATCCTGTGTGTGCAAGCTGGTGCGTTAAAGGTGTCCTTCTCCGTTGCTGTGGTTAACTGTTCACTTCCCGCAAGGAAATGCATAACAGATGTTCTCCTCGAAAGGGGAAGTGCATAGAAAGTTTGTCTCCTCGAAAGGGGAAGTGCGTACTTTGCAACACAGGTCTTTATGAGTACCCATGTCAGGATTTCTGTTATACATCCTGATTATATTGCTAAAGCATTAAACTATACGATACATGACTATGGCATTCAGAGTTTTCACACACTTTTAGCATATTCCATCTTTATATAATGAAATACATTGTTCCATTTTCTTCCTTTCTTCAACAGTGGCGAGAATTTCAAGATCCAAGATTCAAGATTTCAAGATTCAAGGCTTTTCTTTTGTCATACAGTGGAGGAAACAAGTATTTGAACCCCTGCATATTTTGTAATTTTACCCACTGACAAAGAAATGTACACTGTATTTGTAATGGTACTCATCCTCCATGTGCAATGAACGTGACTGTGTATATATATATACAGTGTTTCCCACAGAATTTGATTCTATTTGTACTAAAATAAAATGTGGCTCGGCTACACAACGCTGCAGATGTTCAGACAATGTGCAAACTTTGCAGCCTACTTGTTGCAAAGTCTGCACCCTTTGTCTTGACATCCGATTTTACGGGGCTTCCTGAACAAATATTCTAATGCCCTATCTTATGGGAAGGCCTCAGGACAGGGTCCATTTATGGAGATCTTCAAGCAAGCAGCCAGGTGTTCTCCTTGGAGCTGGTTTCAGAGGTCTGTTTTCACCTGAGGATGAAGCAAAATGGAATACCACAAACTGCACTAATAAAGAAAATGCATAATAATTTGTTGTGCTTTTCAAAGTGATGCTTTTTCTGTTCATCGCCGAGAAATCGCGTTCACAGTTGACACTAGAAACGGGGATAACTAGTCCTATGCCCGCAAGGAGGCTCAGGCAGGGGTAGAGCTCAGCCCATTCATCAAATTGACCAGGCTGTGTGTGGTATAGCCATGGCTTAAATGGAGGCATATTCAACCACTCTGGATCAAATCCAGTGCGTCTATGCTTGCTGCTTGCTTCACAATTACAGAAATGAGCCACAGAAGAATAGAAATGATGCCTCAGAAATCTGGTTTTCTGACCACCTGACCTGCTTCTATATCTCTCTGTGTTTGCTGTCAATCTCTCCTGCTACTTCTGAGCTAGCTGGCTCTGCCACGGCTCCCTGACCCTCTCTTGCTGCTACACTAGCACTGGTTGAAGCCTGGAAATATTTCAAACAAATTAATTGGATAGCTAATCACACTGGTCGGACTGTTAAGCTTTCCCGCGTGTGTCCCACCAACGTGTGTTTCTATAGGTACTCTTGCTAATACCTCTGTTCCAGGCTGTGTTTGCTCCTCTTCAGGATGAGCCCGTTTCTGCCTCTGAAAATATGTTTCGATATTCATCTGGTTTGAGGGAGCAAACATCATTCAGCGTCAGAGTTAAAGAATTAAATGCAGTGGGTAGTTGACTAACGTTAGGAGCGCTATAATGTTACACAGCGTGCTAACCTCGACAACCCAGCTAGCAACTAGCTAGCTAGGCTCCTTTCATGCTTGTTAGCTTATAACTTATTTGAAGAGCTGGGTCTCCGCGATTTACAGCGTGATACGAACAGAGAGACTAACTTATCAGAGTTAACTTGAATACATCCATTTTGGACAAATGTATGCATATACCAACCATTCGTGAAGTGATTCTCCGGCGCAGCATCTGGTTTCCAACTTCAGAAATGTCTTGCAGAGAGGAGGGGGCGGGGCTCAGGGGCCATTGAGAGCAAAGAGCACGCAAAGAGGGGCTGAGCGGGTAACTACAATGAAATATATATTTTATTCAAAAATTATTTATTTTTTTATGAAAAATAATTTTAATTTTTTTTGAAAAATACATTTTTTTACATTTTTTTTTACGAGATCTATTTGTGGCGGACAATATTTAATTGTGGCGGCCCGCCAAAAATAAATCAATATATGGGAAACACTGAATATATACTGTGTATATATATATACATATATATCATTATTATAAATACATACCTATTATTCTCACTAACCCTAACCCTATTTTTACCCAGGAAATAATTAATGCACTTTATTCTTACATAAGTATGAATGCTGCGTGTATTTGTTTTCGTATCTTTTGATGTTTTTGTTTTGAATGGCACCTTTTAAAAGGGAGAAGCTTTTCTTTCTTTCATTGTACATGTTTAATGACATTAAATGATTCTATTCTATTCCTCTTAATCAGTATTCTCAAACATACCAGAACTGTGATGTAAAATGGCTAGCCTTGCTGTATTTTGGACTACGTTAACAGATATAATATTACATTACATTGCATTTAGCTGACGCTGAAGCGAATTACAATAAGTGCATTCGACCAAGAAGCTTGAAGAAGACAGAATCCTGTGTGATGGTGTTATAAATGAACATTAGTTGTATCATGGCCTCCTTCCAGCTCTGAAGGAGGAACTATAAGTACTTAGAGATTTATTAGCCTGGTTTTGGACTGCCTGATCCTATTCGTTGGAGTTGCATGCCGTTAGCAGAGAGCTGCTCTTTGGTGGAAAGTTTGCCTCATCTTTACGAATCCCTGGACGAATAAGAGCGTCACTGTTGATACAGCAAGTGAAAAAGCCAGAGTGAAGGAATTATGAACGGGGAATGTTGAGAGAAGACTAAGAAATATTATATATACAGAGGAGAATGTTTCTACTATTCCTCTAATTCCTTTTTTAAACGACGGTTAAAGACACATCTTTTTAGATTAGCAACTAGGGATGGGAACGATGAATCGATTATTCGAATATTTGAAATTATTCAGGTATTCCAATATGAGAATATGAGGTATGAATATTTTTATTGTAATTTATTTTCTTCTTTTTTTGGGAGGGGTGCCTAAGTTGATTACATATTATCAAATGGAATAATTCAATGTATACGACAGTGCCATAGCTAAGTGTGTTAGGTCTAAAGGTGTGTTCTGCTCCGCTCACCGGTCCCTCACAGCGGGCAGAGCTGCAGGTGCTGATCTCTCTCTCTCTCTCTCTCTCTCTCTCTCTCGCGTCCGGTTATACTTCACTCGCGTTCATGTCCAAATCCATCAGATCTAGCGAGTTCTAGCCAATGATACGGCTGCTGCCCCTCCCTACACGCAGATCACGCAGACTCAAACCTCATCTTATGCCCAAATTCCAGCTGAGAGGGTCTTCTCTACAGCTGGCCTGATTGTGAATCACCTCTCCTCTGAGTAGACATGCTCATATTCTTAAAGAAGAATGAGTATTGAATAGCTGCATTCTGTGCATAGGCCCTGTTACAGGTTGTTGATCTCTGTTGTCACGGGTTACGTTACCCTAACCCGTTATGTTGTTCGTGTCTGATCCCTCTTTAATTTAAAAACCAAGTTATGTTTTAAGCATGAAAGCTGTAGGCCTATAGCTGTCAACTGTTCAAACTGTGATCACCAGTTCAATACATTTGACAAATTCGACTTGGTTTCTTTACTTATTTGATTTATGTATGTATTTATTTTTTGTAAAAATAATTCCCACATTCTTTTTATTTTTGGGGTTGAATATTCGAATATACATTTGCTTTCAAATTCCCATCCCTATTAGCAGCCCCCCACTTTAAATGTTCTTTTAGTCTTTATTATTTACCTACTGTCATCGTCTGCTCCATCATTCACCAGTAGTTTTCCATTCACCTGTCTCACCTGTTTTCCACTCGTTAGCTCACTCTCTTTCTCTTCTGCACCCATTAGCTTCTGCCAGTATTTAAACCCGCACCTTACACACACTCTTTGCCAGATTGTACTTTGCCTCATGCTTGTCTTTCCCGCGTTGTATACCAGATTGCCTACCCGGTTCCGACCCTGCCTGTCCTCGATCTGCCTGCTCTGCCTGTTCCCTGATCCTGCCTGTCCCTCGACTATCCTGTCTGGCCTGTTATCCGACCCTGCCTGTATCTACGCTGACCGCCTCGCTTACCCCCTGACTCTCTGCCTGTCCCTGACTCACCTTCTGCCCGCTGTCCTCCGGTGCGTTAAACTGCTCGATTGGTATTCCTCAGATCCAGTGGAATCTCCAATAAAGATTATTACCAATTCTCCTTGGTTTCTCGAGTGCTGCATTTGGGTTCTCCTTAAGATTGTGACTCCTACCTTTAATGTAATTACTTTTAAATCCAGGTTATCTTTTTAATGACTGTTTTTAAATGCCATTTTCTTAATGTCTTTTATTGTTGTAAAGCACTTTGAATTACCCTGTATTGAAAGGTGCTATATAAAAAAACGTGCCTTACCTTGCCTTACCTGTATATTGTTGTATTTGCAAATCTTGTGTCTTATCTGTCAGAGAGAAACTATTATTGATGTTATTGTATTTAATTGTGTGATCATACATTTGACCTCCTTGTGTCTATTAACCTGATCAAATGTTATAATTTGCTGCATGTACCTTTTACAGTTCTTAAATCTGAGGGGAATTTCTCGTTGTTTCTTTTTAACTTGTGATGTGTCATTTTGTAAAGTTGAGCTGCATGTGTTGTATGAAAAGTGCTATATAAATACAGCTTTATTATTATGAATGTTCGGTATGATCATCTGTTATTGGCAGGTTAAGACGAGCGAAAGACATTGAGAAACTAGAAGGGAAAATAGAGGAATAATTACTGCTGTCTTGTTGAACGTCTAAATGAATGAAGCCTCTTTGTTCCTCCATCCCTGTCTACACTAAGTATGCAGTTTAATAGAACATAACACGATACTGCAGTTCTGTTTGTCATTTATTCTACGTTCTAAAAGCCCTTCAACCAATTTCCCCACACAGATGGCGCAGCAAATGTGATCAGGGATACCGGCACAATTGTCTCTATCACTCTGCAGCCATTTGTAACCCAGATCAGCTGTTTTCTTGGCAAACAGAAAAACACTCAAGCAAAGCAGGGGCTTATTGCATCCTCTTAAACATTCAATAGCTGGTTTGAAATTGAATATTCCTACGATTCAGATGAACACTTCAGTGCAGAGCTGACGAGTGCATTCACTCACTTTTATGTTTGGTGACTTGAATTACCACTTATAGAGTAAGAAAATATATCATTAGCGCATTAGTGCGAGTGGAAATCAAATATTGAAGTCACTTGGAAAGGGCTGTATAGGTGAGAGCAGCACACATTTGGATTTCAGCAATTAAAAATGAAGGCTGTAATTATTCATCTCATATCGTTTTGTTTTCTGCCACCTGCATGCCTCCACGTCGTTTTCAGAAAGACGCTTGGAAACATTTCCCCGAGGCTTTTACTGCGTCTGTTTCCCGATAATCACACGGAGGCTTGACAAAATGAACCATTGATCACAGAGAGGAAAGAGAAAGAAATATCGATCCAGAGGCGGCTGATTGCAATATGAATGGAGCCTCAGATCAATCATGACCTGCAGCATGACTTCATGAGCAGAGGTGGAACAAGTACTCAGATGTTGTACTTGAGTAAAAGTAGAAGTACTCAGATGTTGTACTTGAGTAAAGTAGAAGTACTCAGATCTTGTACTTGAGTAAAGTAGAAGTACTCAGATCTTGTACTTGAATAAAAGTAGAAGTACTCAGATCTTGTACTTGAGTAAAGTAGAAGTACTCAGATCTTGTACTTGAGCAAAGTAGAAGTACTCAGATCTTGTACTTGAGTAAAAGTAGAAGTACTCAGATCTTGTACTTGAGTAAAAGTAGAAGTACTCAGATCTTGTACTTGAGTAAAAGTAGAAGTACTCAGATCTTGTACTTGAGTAAAAGTAGAAGTACTCAGATCTTGTACTTGAGTAAAAGTAGAAGTACTCAGATCTTGTACTTGAGTGAAAGTAGAAGTACTCAGATCATGTAATTGAATAAAACTAGAAGTACTCAGACCTTGTACTTGAGTAAAAGTAGAAGTACTCAGATCTTGTACTTGAGTAAAAGTAGAAGTACTCAGATCTTGTACTTGAGCAAAGGTAGAAGTACTCAGATCTTGTACTTGAGTAAAAGTAGAAGTACCAGAGTGTAGGAATACTCAGTAAAAGTCCTGCATTCAAAATGTTACTCAAGTAAAATGTCAAGGGTATCAGCATCAAATGAAAGAACCAAAAGTAAAAGTACTCGTGAATATAAAATTACTGGATGATGATCAGGGGTGAAAAGTACCTTCAGTGAAGTAAAGTAATACATTGATGTCAAAATACTCCGTTCTAAGTAAAAGTCCCACATTTTTAAGTAAAAGTACAAAAGTATTATCGGAAAAATGTACTTAAAGGTGGGGTAGGTAAGTTTGAGAAACCGGCTCGAGATACACTTGTTGTTATATTCCATAGAATACTCTTAACATCCTGATAGCAATGAATATCTGAAATGTTTTGACAAAAAATCCATAAAGAAATGTCATCAGTGGAAGCCGTGGCGATGTAAAAAGCTCGACCAATCATCTGAGCCGGCTAAAGTAACTGGATGGCCTACCTGCCTGTCAGCCTTCCATCCGTGCACAAACTTATCTCGTGCCCTCATTGGTCATGTGCGCGTTCGTGTGTGTTGGAGGAGGGGCTCTGTGAGGAAGTAGCAGATTTTTTCCGGCTGTGTATTTTCAATTTCTTGCGCACTCGAGCTGGTTTCACCAAAATTACCGACCCCACCTTTAAAAGTATAAAAAGTACTACTTCTGCAGGGAAATTGCCTCTTCATGTGGTGTATTAATATATAAATGACATTATGAGATTATTATTATTGTTGCATCAAGCAGCATTTTACTCAGACAAATTATTGACATTTTCTTTTTTTTCAAGCAGTCCTTAAATAACTATTTGTTTTAACCTTTTTCAAATATATTGTATAATTTGTACCTTAAAGGTCACCTACACCTATCATGTTATTTTTAGGCAATAGAACAGGTGTCAGATATATAAAAAAATATTAAAAACATGTCTATGAAGTGTTTTGCTCAAAATACCAAACAGATCACCCATTCTAGCCTCATATCCCTCTGTTTCACTTCCTGTTTCTAAAGTGCTGATTCTGGGTATAAACAGGTCTCTCTTGAGAATGAGACCCTGTCTCTCAATGAGATGTTCACCTGTATAGATAAAGGCTAAACAAATTAAAACAAAATAAAGCTTCTTTTTTTTTTAAACTGAAAATAAATAAAAATAAGAGGGGGCGGAGCTTATGCCGGCTCATGCGGGACCTGGCAGATACTGTCTAAAATGCTGCGGTGATGAAACACAAGGATTATTAGATCAAGGATTATCTCTGAAACAGTATGGAGCTCAAAGGCTTTCTCTCTTGCCGGTTATACCACAAGGTGAGTTCCTTTTTACTTCCTGCTTCTTCACACACATGCTCTCCAGTACAGGTTAGCTCTGAGTGTTAGCGATGCTAATGTAAACATGCACCGACCATATTACGCATTGTTTGATAGCAACGTTTCTGATATGGCCGTGGGTGTGAAGCCAGCCTACATTTCCGATATTACGTCATATCGGCGGCAAATCTGGATCAGATCCGTTGTACCCCCGGTACGGAGGAAAAGAGAGAGGGTTTTATTTTCTGACGCTGTGTGAGTTCCCTGACACACACAGTTATGTATAAAAGACATCAACAAGTGCATTTTGCATGATAGGTCCTCTTTAAACAGTTTGTCCACTAATACTATTTTTAAAGATGTTAAAAGTTTATCACATCTTTCAATGAAACATCTTAACTTGAAAAGTCACTTAAGCTTATCCATTAATACAAAGTAGCTTTAAATGGAAATACTCAAGTAAAGTACGTCAGAAGCTTAAGTATAGCACTTGAGTGAATGTACTTCCCACTCAGACACTTCAGCTTTACGTTGGACATATTATTGTTTTATGGTTCAGTGATATAACTCTTTCCGTTTGTTTATACTGTTTTTAATTATATTCCTCGCTTTTTATTGTCACTTTCTGTAAAGCACTTCTGTGTCAAGCATGAACGGTGCTGTATAAATAAAGTGTATTAGTATTATTATTATTATAGACACAAACAGATCAGCCGGATTATCCAGAAAGTTCTCCATGTGTTCTCCTCTTTCCTCTCGTCTCTTTTGAACTACATTTGTTTACGACCCTCTTCAAAGACGGCCAGGAAACTCTAAGCAGGACAATGTTGTTTTTCTTATTTTGAGTACATGACACAAGATTAGTGTGTGTGGGCGAAGGACACAAGGTGTGTGTGTGTGTCGTAAAACAACCCAATGACTTGACTGCTGACAGGTTTATAGGTTCTGCTCTCATGTGACAAAACAAGAGAGATCTAGAGGCTCCGGAACCTTCCTATCATCGTTTCTCGTTCTCGAACCAGCAAATGGAAAAAGCCACTGCAATGCTTTTTTGTTGTTTTTGCAAACTCTCTGGAGTCATTTCAAAACAGAAGCCCTCGTCCGGTGAAGGACACTTGATGATGGATAAAGGTTTACAGAGGTGGGAAGTAGTGGAGTACAAATACTTTGTTACTGTACTTCAGTACATTTTTCTGATATCAGTACTTTACTACACTTCTTATTTTTCTGACGACTTTTTACTTTCTACTTCTCACATGTTGAACCCAAATACCTGTACTTTCTACTTCTTACATGTTGAACACAAATACCTGTACTTTCTACTTCTTACATGTTGAACCCAAATACCTGTACTTTCTACTTCTCACATGTTGAACACAAATACCTGTACTTTCTACTTCTTACATGTTGAACCCAAATACCTGTACTTTCTACTTCTTACATGTTGAACCCAAATACCTGTACTTTCTACTTCTTACATGTTGAACCCAAATACCTGAACTTTCTACTTCTTACATGTTGAACACAAATACCTGTACTTTCTACTTCTTACATGTTGAACTCAAATACCTGTACTTTCTACTTCTTACATGTTGAACACAAATACCTGTACTTTCTACTTCTTACATGTTGAACTCAAATACCTGTACTTTCTACTTCTTACATGTTGAACTCAAATACCTGTACTTTCTACTTCTTACATGTTGAACTCAAATACCTGTACTTTCTACTTCTTACATGTTGAACTCAAATACCTGTACTTTCTACTTCTTACATGTTGAACTCAAATACCTGTACTTTCTACTTCTTACATGTTGAACTCAAATACCTGTACTTTCTACTTCTTACATGTTGAACTCAAATACCTGTACTTTCGACTTCTTACATGTTGAACACAAATACCTGTACTTTCTACTTCTTACATGTTGAACACAAATACCTGTACTTTCTACTTCTTACATGTTGAACACAAATACCTGTACTTTCTACTTCTTACATGTTGAACACAAATACCTGTACTTTCTACTTCTCACATGTTGAACACAAATACCTGTACTTTCGACTTCTTACATGTTGAACACAAATACCTGTACTTTCTACTTCTTACATGTTGAACACAAATACCTGTACTTTCTACTTCTTACATGTTGAACACAAATACCTGTACTTTCTACTTCTTACATGTTGAACACAAATACCTGTACTTTCTACTTCTTACATGTTGAACTCAAATACCTGTACTTTCTACTTCTTACATGTTGAACACAAATACCTGTACTTTCTACTTCTTACATGTTGAACACAAATACCTGTACTTTCTACTTCTTACATGTTGAACACAAATACCTGTACTTTCTACTTCTTACATGTTGAACACAAATACCTGTACTTTCTACTTCTTACATGTTGAACACAAATACCTGTACTTTCTACTTCTCACATGTTGAACACAAATACCTGTACTTTCGACTTCTTACATGTTGAGCACAAATACCTGTACTTTCGACTTCTCACATGTTGAACACAAATACCTGTACTTTCTACTTCTTACATGTTGAACCCAAATACCTGTACTTTCTACTTCTTACATGTTGAACACAAATACCTGTACTTTCTACTTCTTACATGTTGAACACAAATACCTGTACTTTCGACTTCTTACATGTTGAACACAAATACCTGTACTTTCGACTTCTCACATGTTGAACACAAATACCTGTACTTTCGACTTCTCACATGTTGAACACAAATACCTGTACTTTCTACTTCTCACATGTTGAACACAAATACTTGTACTTTCTACTTCTTACATGTTGAACACAAATACCTGTACTTTCTACTTCTTACATGTTGAACACAAATACCTGTACTTTCTACTTCTTACATGTTGAACACAAATACCTGTACTTTCTACTTCTTACACGTTGAACCCAAATACCTGTACTTTCTACTTCTTACACGTTGAACCCAAATACCTGTACTTTCTACTTCTTACATGTTGAACACAAATACCTGTACTTTCTACTTCTTACATGTTGAACACAAATACCTGTACTTTCTACTTCTTACATGTTGAACACAAATACCTGTACTTTCTACTTCTTACATGTTAAACCCAAATACCTGTACTTTCTACTTCTTACATGTTGAACACAAATACCTGTACTTTCTACTTCTTACACGTTGAACACAAATACCTGTACTTTCTACTTCTTACACGTTGAACCCAAATACCTGTACTTTCTACTTCTTACATGTTGAACACAAATACCTGTACTTTCTACTTCTTACATGTTGAACCCAAATACCTGTACTTTCTACTTCTTACATGTTGAACCCAAATACCTGTACTTTCTACTTCTTACATGTTGAACACAAATACCTGTACTTTCTACTTCTTACACTTTGAACACAAATACCTGTACTTTCTACTTCTTACATGTTGAACTCAAATACCTGTACTTTCTACTTCTTACATGTTGAACCCAAATACCTGTACTTTCTACTTCTTACATGTTGAACACAAATACCTGTACTTTCTACTTCTTACATGTTGAACACAAATACCTGTACTTTCTACTTCTTACATGTTGAACACAAATACCTGTACTTTCTACTTCTTACATGTTGAACTCAAATACCTGTACTTTCTACTTCTTACACGTTGAACACAAATACCTGTACTTTCTACTTCTTACATGTTGAACACAAATACCTGTACTTTCTACTTCTTACATGTTGAACACAAATACCTGTACTTTCTACTTCTTACATGTTGAACCCAAATACCTGTACTTTCTACTTCTTACATGTTGAACTCAAATACCTGTACTTTCTACTTCTTACATGTTGAACCCAAATACCTGTACTTTCTACTTCTTACATGTTGAACTCAAATACCTGTACTTTCTACTTCTTACATGTTGAACCCAAATACCTGTACTTTCTACCTCTTACATGTTGAACACTAATACCTGTACTTTCTACTTCTTACATGTTGAACTCAAATACCTGTACTTTCTACTTCTTACATGTTGAACCCAAATACCTGTACTTTCTACTTCTTACATGTTGAACCCAAATACCTGTACTTTCTACTTCTTACATGTTGAACCCAAATACCTGTACTTTCTACTTCTTACACTTTGAACCCAAATACCTGTACTTTCTACTTCTTACATGTTGAACACAAATACCTGTACTTTCTACTTCTTACATGTTGAACCCAAATACCTGTACTTTCTACTTCTTACATGTTGAACCCAAATACCTGTACTTTCTACTTCTTACATGTTGAACCCAAATACCTGTACTTTCTACTTCTTACATGTTGAACTCAAATACCTGTACTTTCTACTTCTTACATGTTGAACCCAAATACCTGTACTTTCTACTTCTTACATGTTGAACCCAAATACCTGTACTTTCTACTTCTCTCATTTTCCAAACAGCTGGTTCCTTTAGTCTGAATGTGTGTTTGGTGGCGTGATCATTATTCTTTAGAGTCATTGCGTGCCTATTGATTTGAACACGATCCGTGTATCCATAATTTCCTGGTCTTCTCTAAAGAAGAGGGACCAATGGAAACGTTGTCATGTTGCCGTTGTTCAGCATGGAAACATTCATTAGCTAACAATGACATTATTGTTCTATTAATATAAAGGGAGGTCAGGTACTCTTTAAAACAGCTGCTAGTTATGGGTACTTTTTACTGAAGTACATTTCAAAGCCTCTTTACTTTACATGAGTAAAGAAGTTTAGTCAGTACTTCTACTTTCACCAGAGTATTTTTAAACACAAGTATCTGTACTTCTACTTGAGTAAAGGATTTGTGTACTTTTGCCATCTCTGGCAATTAGTCTCACCTGTTCCTCGTTATCGTCCCTCTCCCTTTGTATTTAGTCTGTGTCCACATTCCTCTCGTTGCCAGTTCGTCTTTGTACCCGCAGTTTTTCCCCTAATGTCTGACTCTAGTCTTCATCTTGTTCCTGTTCTCCAGAGGATGGCAAAAGTACACATACTTTACTCAAGTAGAAGTACAGATACTCGTGTTTAAAAATACTCTGGTAAAAGTAGAAGTACTGACTAAACTTCTTTACTCAAGTCAAAGTAAAGAGGCTTTGAAATGCACTTCAGTAAAAAGTACCCATAACTAGCAGCTGTTTTAAAGAGTACCTGACCTCCCTTTATATTCATAGAACAATAATGTCATTGTTAGCTAATGAATGTTTCCATGGGTTTACAAAACCCAAACGAAATCTCTTAACATCTATAGAAAGTTAGACAACAAGCAAAAACCTTATTTCTATCAAAAAAAAGTTCCACAGTTTTACCAACATCACAGAGAGAGGGAGATGTTGCCCAATCTCCTGAACAGGCTGACATACAGCTCAGTGGTTGTTATTGATCCCAAAGCTAAAATGTTCCAAATTGGGATCAATAAAGTGCATCTTATCTTATCTTGTCTTATAGAGCAGCCCATAAGAAGATGTTGTGATCATGTGACATCCTCTAAGTTCACATGGACAAAGGTTGCTTCTTGCATTGTTTGACAGATACTTCTTTATAAAGATTGATGCAGTTCTCTTCAATGTTTTATTTCTTTTTCTTTAGGATTCGCCCCAGCTCAATATCTACGAATCTTATTTTAGATTTGATAAGGAATGACATGCTGATGTGGCTTTTTTAGAAAACACAATATCATTCAATACGTTTCTCCATCCTCCTTTGCGGTGTCAGAAAAGTTTCATCAAATCAACTTTTTTTGACAGGGGAACAAAACAAGATGAGTTCAGTTCTTCTTCTCCATCATAGATCACTGTCTCTGCGTGAAACTGCCTGAAATATTACAAGGCGTTTCTCTGTGATAAAACGTCATGTTGAATTTGTTCTCTGTAGCTAAACATCTTCTTGTAACTGCATCAGAGCAACAGAAAGAAAAGGTATTACCATGACAACACTTTTTCTTCTGGAAAATGACACGATTTATGTGACAGTTGCTGCTTAGAGGGAAGAATAAAGAACTGGTTTGAAGCTTCCCTATTATACTCTTTTTCATCAATATATCACAGGTCTCAGATATATACAGAACCTGTCTCTGATTGGCTGAAACACCAAACAGATCATTGCAGCTTTACCCATAATCCCCTCTGTTTCAGCCCTGTTTCAAAAGTGCTGATTCTGTGTCTGTAGCTTTAAATGGTAATGAGCTGCTGCTGGCCACGCCCCTCTGCCAGATGATTGGTTTAAAAAGAACTCAATGGTGCTCTAGGAGGAGATTCAGGTGATAAGGGGGGGGGGGGGGGGGGGGGGGTTACCTTGGTTGCTGATTGGCTAATGGTTACACAAGCCAAAACATCGTTATGACATCATGAAGTGGCCAAAATCTGATCAGCTCATTTTCAGACAGGTTTTTATAGAAATGGATCAAAAAGAGAGAGAATCTTTGTTCCTGAAACTTTCAGAGTCTCTTTCCACAGAGGGGACACATGTTGATGTAGAAGAGACATGGAGAAGAGGGGACACATGTTGATGTAGAAGAGACATGAAGAAGAGGGGACACATGTTGATGTAGAAGAGACATGAAGGAGAGGGGACACATGTTGATGTAGAAGAGACATGGAGAAGAGGGGACACATGTTGATGTAGAAGAGACATGAAGAAGAGGGGACACATGTTGATGTAGAAGAGACATGGAGAAGAGGGGACACATGTTGATGAAGAAGAGACATGAAGAAGAGGGGACACATGTTGATGTAGAAGAGACATGAAGAAGAGGAGACACATGTTGATGTAGAAGAGACATGAAGAAGAGGAGACACATGTTGATGTAGAAGAGACATGAAGAAGAGGGGACACATGTTGATGTAGAAGAGACATGGAGAAGAGGGGACACATGTTGATGTAGAAGAGACATGAAGAAGAGGGGACACATGTTGATGTAGAAGAGACATGAAGAAGAGGGGACACATGTTGATGTAGAAGAGACATGAAGAAGAGGGGACACATGTTGATGTAGAAGAGACATGGAGAAGAGGGGACACATGTTGATGAAGAAGAGACATGAAGAAGAGGGGACACATGTTGATGTAGAAGAGACATGAAGAAGAGGAGACACATGTTGATGTAGAAGAGACATGAAGAAGAGGGGACACATGTTGATGTAGAAGAGACATGGAGAAGAGGGGACACATGTTGATGTAGAAGAGACATGAAGAAGAGGGGACACATGTTGATGTAGAAGAGACATGAAGAAGAGGGGACACATGTTGATGTAGAAGAGACATGAAGAAGAGGGGACACATGTTGATGTAGAAGAGACACGAAGAAGAGGGGACACATGTTGATGTAGAAGAGACATGAAGAAGAGGGGACACATGTTGGTGTAGAAGAGACATGAAGAAGAGGGGACACATGTTGATGTAGAAGAGACATGAAGAAGAGGGGACACATGTTGATGTAGAAGAGACACGAAGAAGAGGGGACACATGTTGATGTAGAAGAGACATGAAGAAGAGGGGACACATGTTGATGTAGAAGAGACACGAAGAAGAGGGGACACATGTTGATGTAGAAGAGACATGAAGAAGAGGGGACACATGTTGATGTAGAAGAGACACGAAGAAGAGGGGACACATGTTGATGTAGAGGAGACATGAAGAAGAGGGGACACATGTTGATGAAGAAGAGACATGAAGAAGAGGGGACACATGTTGATGTAGAGGAGACATGAAGAAGAGGGGACACATGTTGATGTAGAAGAGACATGAAGAAGAGGGGACACATGTTGATGAAGAAGAGACATGGAGAAGAGGGGACACATGTTGATGTAGAAGAGACATGAAGAAGAGGGGACACATGTTGATGTAGAGGAGACATGAAGAAGAGGGGACACATGTTGATGTAGAGGAGACATGGAGAAGTGGATGTTGCAGAAGAGGTGACCTTTAAAGCTTTATATTTGATTATATGTTTTTGTGTTTTTAGCATTGGAAAAATTGCTGCTCCAAAAACAAGTTGTTTTTGGAGCAGCAATAAAACAAGTTGTTTTCATTTGAATTAAGTCCAAAAATCTGCCAATAGAACAAGTGAACATTAGCTTGGTAAGATGTCTTGAACTAAGACGGGATATTTAGATAAATCAGATCTTGTAATTATCTGGAGAACTCATTAGGAACTACATTTGACCAGAATCAGGAAATGTTGTGTTACAATATAATCCGCAAATACTCAAAAGTGTTCTGTTTTCTGTTAGTTGGTGATTTTCTAATAAATATGTAAAATAATCAGTGTTGGGACTAACGCGTTACAAAGTAACGCGTTACTGTAACGCCGTTATTTTTGGCAGTAACTACTAGTACTCTAACGCATTACTTTTTAAATTCAGTAACTCAGTTACCGTTACTACATGGTGCGTTACTCCGTTACTGTGTTAGTTTTTTTATATAGTCAACAGCCAGGCGAACAGAGATGAGAACTGTACTTAAGTACTTGAGTAAATGTACTTAGATACTTCCTGTGTCACATGCGGAGACGGGCTGTGGGCGTGTTTGTGTTGTTTACTAACAAGACTATCATGGCGGCGGCGGAGCTCAAGTCTAGTTTCTCCACCTGGAGATATTCTCACTATTTCACTTTTGTCGAGCACAAAGAAAAGAAAGTTTCTGTTAAATGTAAGTCGTGTCCTGGCGGGTCAAAGAGCCTATCTACTGCCCAAACCAGTAATTCAAATCTCTTAAAACATCTGCAAAAACAACATGCTGGGACGAAGCTAGTAGCTAAGACCACAGAGACTCAGCCGACCCCACTCCACCTCCACCTAAGCAACAGCGGCTGGATTTTAACCGAGGGACTGCTAGCCAGGGAAAAGTGGATAAAGCCATTGCACGGTATGTTGTAGAACACATGCAGGCTATTGCTACAGTGGAGTCACCCGCTTTCAGGGAGCTAGTTAGCATGATACCATGTCCGGGCGGCACACGGCATATGGAACGGAAAACTTTTTCCAACTACCTGGAGAAAGAATATACAAAAATGGAAAGCCAGCTAATATCGATGCAATCCAGATTGCATATAATGCATGTGAAGTTGATCAACAGATTGTATTATTCTCCAATGCAATAACAGTACTGACATGAAGGCTATAAGGGCATTAATGGGAGCCCTTTTTTTAAGTAACTAAAACGTTACTTTTCACAGTAAGGCATTACTTTTTGGTGTAAGTAATCAGTAAAGTAACTGAGTTACTTTTGAAATGAAGTAACTAGTAATGGTAACTAGTTACTGGTTTTCAGTAACTAGCACAACACTGAAAACAATATGTGTTTCATCTGAGATACGACTCAAAATAAGATTTTTGGACTTAACAAGATGAAGCATTGTCTAAAAACAAGACCCGATATCTCACTGCAGTGTCACTTCTGAAGTTATTATGTCTTATATCAGATGTAGAGACATATTCTGACTAGATATTAGACACATATACTGGGCAAGATTTTGAGTTTTTGTAGTGTAACACGTGGCTTGTGTGATCATTTAATCTTTTATTATTCGTATGATGTTTTAATGTTTTGTCGAGCACTTTGCGACTGTCAGGGGAAAGCGCTTTATAAATACATTTGACTTACTTACATCAGGTCGTTTAGAAGAGACAAAGATAAGAACAAATGTATTTCTGCTGCAATATCAAACAATATCTGCACTCTGTGTTTAAGCATGGGACGGCTGCACAAGTCGTCTCAAGGCAGTTCACGAGAGATCTGTTATTTCTCTTCCTCCTCTGAGCGACGTAACACTGAGAACGAGCAGCGCTTCAGGTCCAGAACCCGATGGCATTAGTCTGCATTTCACACTGACATGTTAAGTGATAGTGGACTCTTTCACTGAGAGTTCTCCTTAGTGCATATTGACTTTTGCATTCACAGCTGTCAGGAACTCATTTCATGCTTGGCGGTGCTCTTTTTTCCATAAGCAGCCTGAGGAAGAAACACAACGTGAAATCACCTGATGCTTCTCAACCGTGAAGTGGCGTCTACTTTTTAATGCTGCTTTCATTCTATTTTGAGTTAGAATTCAAGTATTGTTTATTTCTACTCTTGAATTTCTACTTATGTGCAATGTCTTGTTTTGTTTTGTTGTTTTGTTGCAATGCAAACATGTCCCAATTTGGGATCAATAAAGTATCTTATCTTATTATCTTATACTAGGTACAAGTACTGTACTGGACTACAATGTTGAGATGCTTGTACTTTACTAGAGTATTTCCACTTTGCAGGAAATACATTGACAGAAACCAGGCATTGCTTCTGATCAGTCTGTCTGGACATTTCTTCATGCTTGGGAAGAAGTGGATTAGATGTCACAGAATTACGTTATCAGGATACAAAAAAACGGTATTCCTGAAACAGTTACCTAAAAAAGACATAAAAGGATCAGCTGTTATCTCTGACCCTAATCGTCTTCTTAAAAAAAATTATCAATTAATTTTTTCCCCTTTGATTTTTTTTTCTAAATTCTCATATTTTTTCTCCAAATTCTGACTATTTTCAAAATTCAATTTTGTTGATGAAAATCTCACTTTTTGGAAAAAATCTCACTTTTTTCAAATTCCTGACTTTTTACATATTTCTTAATAATTTTCCCAAATTGTCACTTTTTGGAAAAAAATCTTTCTTTTTATTTCCTTTTTTTCCCTCAAATTCCTGATTTTTTTTAATTCTCACTTTTTGTACCTAAAATTACTGACTTTTCACAATTTTTTTTTTAATTTCTCACATTTTTTCTAAATTCTCACTTTTTTCAAAATGTATTTTTTTTTCTCAAATTCCTGACTTTTTACATATTTCTCAATAATTTTCCCAAATTGTCACATTTTTGAAAAAAATCTTTTTATTTCCTTCAAATTCATGAATTTTCAAAATGCTCACTTTTTTTTAATTCTCTCTTTTTTTTCTCAAATTCCTGACTTTTCATATAATTCTAACTTCTTTTTCTAAAATATCAATTTTGTATCAATCTTTTCGAAAAAGTATCCCTTTTGTTTCAATACAGTAAGTGTGGATCTACTTCTGCCTGAATCTGCTTCATGGGATGTTTCTGTTTTACACGTATAATCATCTTCTTAAAAAATTATCTCAATCCAGATATTTTTTCCAAATTCCGACTATTTTCAAAATTGAATTTTTTGATGAAAATCTCATTTTTTTAGAAAAAAAAAATCTCACTTTTTTCAAATTCCTGACTTTTTACATATTGTTCAATAATTTTCCCAAATTGTCACTTTTTTGAAAAAAATCTTTCTTTTTATTTCGTTTTTTTCCCTCAAATTCCTTAATTTTCAAAATGTCCCCTTTTTTTTTTAATTCTCACTTTTTTTACCTAAAATTCCTGTTACTGTAAGTGTGGATCTTCTACTGCCTGAATCTGCTTCATGGTTTCCACTTTCTCTGCATCATGTGTTCTCTTTTAATTCAGCAGGTGAACCCATGTGTTCATCAAACAGTGTGTGTGAGCTTAATGTGTGTGTGAGCTTAATGTGTGTGTTCAACTGAAACGGAGCATTTTCTGTCAGCTCAGATTTTAGTTCTGCTTTTTTAAACTGTAGTGTAGCTCATGTGTGTCAGTGTTGGTGTAGAGGCTGAATCTGCTTCATGAAAGGCAGGTTTTCCTATCAATAAAATCATTTCTGATCCTAAATACCTTCTTCTTGTGACCTTAGAAAACCAAGGTCATAATTGCTGTCTTACATAAAACACTTCAGTGAAAAACATCTCATTTCTCATCTCTTGCATCCATCTGCATTGGATTTCATATTGAGGTCATCCCAAAGTAATTATATTCCTATAGTCACATTTCTTTTTCCGGGTAACCAGTACTTTTTTCTGGCGTAATACACTTTTAAAGTAACCCTCCCAGCCCGGACTAAATCAACAAGAGCTTGGAAGTCGTTTTTGCAAATGTGGTGTGTTCATTAACTTAAATTGGCTCGAAGTCGTACTTTTGAAGCAACTTAGATCTCTCCTTCATTTCCTTCATTATCGAACCATTTAGAAACAAATGTGACATAAAGCCAGCCTCACTAACTTAGAGAGGCTTTAAAAACAAAACCAGTCGAAATGTTTCCACTGGCTTCACACCCAACTTAGTTTAGCTGCTTCCTGTTTCCCCTAAATCTAATTCAAAGCTCTTCATTTAGCTGCGATGTCCACAAAGTGAGACGCTCTCTGAAAGCATGAATGATGAACTGCTGTAATAAAAAGAACCATCTTTTATTAATCGAGTCTTAATCACATCCAGAGCAAAATGCAGGGGTTGAAATATTCTCAGGACTAAAGCATGTGTTGATGTTCTCTAAGGTTATCTGCTGCAATTAAAACTGATAAAAAAGGGTTATGAGATTGCTAAATTGTATAAATATCCCAAATGGCTCCATGAGGAGTGCTTGAAACACTGTCTGAATGTTTAAATTGCAGTGAAAACGTTGGGTTTAGATATTAAAGTGTTCCGTCTCTGTTATGCACAGCGTTTGGAGACACTCATTGGTTGTGTTTGTCTGTGAGCTTGAGAGCAATTTAACAGAAGACTGATGTTCCCTCCTCAGGTGTTTCCATTTGAAATCATTTCTGAATGGTCTGAGGACGTAAAAGTTGATTAAAGTCTCAAAATGTTTCATCGTATTTCTCCATATGCTCCTCAGATTTATCCCGACCCCCTTGAATGGGAAAATGGAGGGTTTCAGAATTGCAGCAAACCACTGTCATGTGACCCCGACCCCTGACCTCTCCACATGCGAGCAAGGAGAGATTGAACCTGAAGGGATTAAGGAAGCAGAACTAAAGGAGAGAGAATTATAATTTCCTCTCAGGTCCTTCACAGTGTCAGAAGGGTGACGCTTTTCTTGGGTTAACCTTTCATTATGAGGTGATTTGTGTATGCACTTTAAAACCGTGCTCAGATTCTTATTAACCTCACCTTCTCTCAGTAACGATGTCTTCTGCCCTCACTACATGTTTGCTTTAGTGACTCTGCAGGTCTTCCAAGAGAAGTCGCCAAGACGGGAGCAGAGTGTAGGTTTGTATTGGAAGCTGTGTGTGGAAAGGACCTGAATGTAAGGGATGATGTGCAACATGACGGCCAATCATTTGAAAAAAGATCACCTGAACATAAGTGATCCTGAAGTGAAGCAGATTTAAAAGCGAAATAAAAAAAATACAAATAAAAGATTCACTTAAGTGAGAATTGGATGATTTGTTTTATTGAGCCAGTTAAGCCCCATGCCCCCGGTACCAAGGGCAAAACGCAACATCTTGCAAGAAACAGCGTTTGAGGGCTTCTTAACATTTAAGAAACTATGGATGTGTCATACCCACTTAACGGGAAGAAACTCAGCTTTCATACAATATCACCCATTTTTAGCTAAAGAAAACACAAGGGTAATAACAAAGGCTCCGAATTAGCCCGGAGCGGAAAAAATGCTAAGGCACTTAGCACAGAACTCCCGTTAAAATACCCTTATTACTTATCGGATCTGCACAAACAAGATATGAGCTAGCAAGCTGAGATTCCACAGATTCCAGACATATAGGTATCATCACTGAGCGATCAGAACTCATGGCAGGGGAAGCAAACCCAGACATCACACCACGGAGCTTGATGGAGAAAAAACGGGAGAAATGTCTTACCTTTTGTTGTTTCTGATCAAAAGTCGTGTTCGATGGCATTAAAACGATAAAGACGCTGCTGAAGGTTCATCCAATGTGTGTCCCTTTGAAATGATTACTGATAATCCATCATCATATTTATGTTAATAACGGAGTTTTCATATTAGCTGCTACGAGAGACAGCTTCCGGTTCCGGGGCATGCTGGCTGCGCATCACTCATTCACCAATGGGTAATGTCTAGATGGATTTTAGGAACTTCCCCTCGATTCTATTGGCTCTAACGGTTAAAAAGAGGTGTCAATCATCAAATGTTGCTCTCTCCTCTCTTGTCTGTCCTCCTGTCTCTCCTCTCCTCTCTCCTCTGTCCTCTTGTCTCTCTCCTAGTCTCTCCTCTTGTCTCTCCTCTCTCCTCCTGTCTCTCCTCTTGTCTCTCCTCTGTCCTCTTGTCTCTCCTCCTGTCACTCCCCGTGTCTCTCCTCTCGTCTCTCCTCCTGCCTCTCCTCCTGCCTCTCCTCCTGCCTCTCCTCCTGCCTCTCCTCCTGCCTCTCCTCCTGCCTCTCCTCTTGCCTCTCCTCTTGCCTCTCCCCTCTTATCTCTCCTCTCGTCTATCCTCTGTCCTCCTGTCTCTCCTCCTGTCTCTCCTGTCTCTCCTCCTGTCTCTCCTGTCTCTCCTCCTGCCTCTCCTCTCGCCTCTCATCTTTGAATCCAGACTCCTTTCTGAAGCTGTTTCTCCAACTGTTACGCCCAGATCTAGGGGAACCTAAGCGCACCCCCCCCCCAACTAAAAATCAAACATTTCCCCCTAAGAAATGTTGGATTCACAGGGACCTGGACAGAGCATCAGCCATAACATTATCAACCCCCTTCTTGTAGCAAATGTGGACGTTAAAATCCTGTAGCAAAAGGGACCAGCGCATAAGGTGGTGGTTGCTGTTCTGCATCCGAGACAGAAACACGAGAGGAATGTCATCAGAGAAAATCACAGTTGGCACAGAACTCGACCCTATACACACCTCGAAGTGCTGTAACGCCAAAAGTAAAGCCAGTGCCTCTTTTTCGATGGTGCTGTAATGAAGCTGGTGTTTCTTGAACTTCTTCGAGAAGTAACAGATTGGATGATCAATGTCCCGCTCATCCTCCTGCAGAAGCACTGCGCCCGCACCTAGTGCACTCGCGTCTACCTCCAACTTAAAAGGGCGGGCGAAGTTTGGAGCTGCAAGTACCGGGGCACTGCAGAGGACCGCCTTGGCCGCCTCAAAAGCCAACTGACATAACGATGACCACCGGAAAGGGACTTTAGGACTTGCTAAACCCGTCAAGGGAGCCACAATATCAGAGAAATTTCTGCAAAAAGCGCGATAATAGCCAGCCATCCCCAAAAAACGTCGGAGTTCACGGCGCGTCTGGGGGGGGGGACGACATCTATAATAGCCTGTACTTTAACAGCCACAGGGCAGACCTGACCTTGTCCCACTTGCTTACCTAAATATGTCACTACTGCCTTCCCAAACTCACATTTAGCTAAATTGAGTGTGAGGGAAGCCGAACGCAAACGATCAAAAATCTCACTCAGGGTCTTCAGATGCTCAAGCCAGGTGGATGAATAGGCCACAATATCATCCAGATAAACTTCTCAGTTCCCAACCCCACATAAGACCCTGCTCATCAGCCGCTGGAAAGTGGCGGGTGCATTTCTTAACCCAAACGGCATAACCGTGTACTCCAAAAAACAATCCGGCGTAACAAAAGCACTGATTTCAGAGGCACGTTTAGTGAGGGGAACCTGCCAATATCCCTTTAAGAGGTCTAACTTTGTTACATATTTAGCAGAGCCCACCCGGTACACACAGTCATCCATCCGTGGAAGTGGGAAAGAATCTGGTTTAGTAACGGCATTTAGTTTACGGTAATCGTTACAGAAACGCGGCGTCTTATCCGGTTTAGGGACCAGGAGAGAAGGTGAACTCCACGGACTACTACTTGGAACGCCTAAGCCGTTTTCAATTAGATACTTCACTTCCTGACGCATTAATTCTCGCTTAGCCGGGTTGACACGATAGGCATGCTGCTTAATAGGCTTGTGTTCGCCTACCTCAATATCATGAGCCAATTCAGTCGTTTGAGTAGGAGTATCCCCAAACAAACTCGAATAATTTTCAATGAGCCTGCGAACATCAGCCCGGGCCGAGAAAGGCAGATGTTTTAGATGTTCATTAAGATCGGACAATATGGCTGAATTACCGAGGCGCGCACAGGACACAGAAGCGCGCCTGTCACTCAGCCCGTCATCACTGGGGCTGTAAGGTGGTTGAGTAACAGACACAGAGGCAATAGGCGCTACCATCGGAGATTGAGCAGCGCCACTTTCACGATCAACGTACATTTTAAGCATGTTTATATGACACACCCGAGTTTTCTTTCTACGATCCGGAGTACGGATCATATAATCCGTTCCACTGAGCTTACGGAAAATGTTGCTTGAAGGGCCGAACCAACAATGGGTAGCAGAACTAATACCTGGTCACCGACTTGAAACTCCCGCGCAACTGTCTTTTTGTCATAACGGGATTTCATCTTAGACTGGGAGGTCTGGAGCGACTCACGGGCCAAATCACAGGCATGATTTAGCCTTTCTTTATATGAACTCACAAAGTCCAAAATGTTGTCTTCTTTTTTTAACTTATCGGAGAGCCAGTTCTCCCTCAGACGCAGCGGGCCACGCACAGTGTGACCAAAAACCAAATCGGCCGGACTGAATCCTAAAGACTCCTGTACTGTCTCTCTTATAGCGAACAATAACAACGGTAAACCCTCATCCCACTCACGATTATTTTCGGTGCAAAATTTGCGAAGCATGCTTTTTAGCGTCTGATGGAACCTTTCTAACGCGCCTTGACTCTCTGGATGGTACGCACTTGACGTACGGTGTCCGATATCTAGCTCTGACATGACCTGCGCGAATACTTTGAACATAAAATTTGATCCCTGGTCACTTTGGATGTTTTTTGGGAGGCCAAACGTGGAGAAAAACTTTACCAACGCTTTCACAATAGAGCGAGCCTTTATCGAACGCAGCGGTACCGCCTCCGGGTAACGAGTAGCACAGGGGCGGTTGTAGTGGGGGCACTGCCTAACTGCCCCCCTAACACTGACCTCTGACCCCCCTAACAATGAAAAGGTTTTTTTTTGTTTTTTTAAATGTTAAATGTGTTAGTGCAAACATTGCACTATAACTTAAGCTGAAGCTAACCGTAATAACTATAAGATCTATCTGAAATAAACAAGTGTACTGAAACAAATACCAATAACTGTATTGCATTGTTTTCTTATGCGCAATTACTTCATACTGTCTAGTTCTCTTTTTCGTCCTGCATTTATTGTGCCCCCCTCAGAAAATAACTGGCCCCCTAGTGGCCCCCCCAGTCAAATTGGTCTAGAACCGCCACTGGAGTAGCAGCGCACATCACCGTAAGAATGTATTGATTACCGGATTTTGTTTTAGGTAACGGCCCGACACAGTCAATAATAACATGCTCAAAAGGCTCTCCCATGACAGGGATCGGTCTAAGAGGGGCTTTTGGAATCACCTGGTTTGGCTTACCAGACATCTGACAGGTATGGCAAGAACGACAGAATTTAGCAACGTCTGATTTAAGTCCAGGCCAGAAAAAATAACGGAGAACCCGCTGGTAGGTTTTCCGGACTCCTAAATGACCGGAGAGGGTATGATCATGTGCCAAACTCAGCACTTGTAAACGAAACGGCTGTGGAACTACAATTTGGTACCCAGACTCCTGCGTACAACCTGAGCTAGGCGACCAGCGGCGCATCAGAACACCATCAAATACGTAAGACACTGATCTTTCACCCGTTTCGTTTTTTTCAAAGGACAGGCAGGACGACAATGTGCTGTCAGATTTCTGTGCTTTAATTAACTGATCTTTATCCACTGAAAGTTGAAGGGGTTTGTCGTCAGGCTGAAGCTCTATGGAAACAGATATTTTCTCTTGACCCTCTGCCAGTGGGCTCATTGGATCGGAGTCACTCATAAAGGAGTCACTCAGATCCACTACGTCACCTAGTTTTTGGGACATGGCACGTGTTACAGCACACACAGGGAACAGCTGAACCGAATCCAACGCAGTGGACTCAGACACACATGTGATCATAGCTGGATCATTAACCACTTCTGGTGACGGAAAAACTTTCTTCCCAGCCAAATCATTACCCAGAATCAGATCAACCCCGTTAATTGGTAACTGGGAACGCACAGCCACCTTAACCATATCAGAAATAAATTTGGACGACAACTGAACAAAATGCAAGGGCGCACGCAAAACACTTAGTTTAACCCCCCATGCCAAAATATCTGTCCCACTATACGACTGAGCTGAGAACGGCAAGACACCACCACGAATAATCGACTGCTTAGTACCTGTGTCCCTCAGAATTGTGATGGGAATTTTTTTTCCCTCACTTGTCAAAGACACAGAACCCTGCGAAATAAAAGGCTTGAAGGCCTCATCAATAGCGCTATCCTCCACGTTTGATGCAACGTTCTTTACAGAGTGCGGTTTGGTATGAATACAATTCATAGGGGATGCCGTTTTTCTACCTGCGTACTGCTCTTTCCTTTCTAGGCTAGGGCAGTCGACGATGTGGTGTCCTTGCTCACGGCAGTAATAGCACTCCCTGTTCTCAGCTGCTTTGGCGCTACCATGGGAAGGAGATTTTACCCTTCTGTCACTTGCCACAGGCTCACGGCAAACTGGAAGAAAAAAAACATTTTTGTGAGTTAACACAAATTCATCTGCCAGTACCGCGGCAGCAGCAAGTGACTTTCTGCTCATTCAGATAGGTGACAATTTTCTCAGGCAGTTGATTTTTAAACTCTTCCAAAAGAACGAGCTCACGTATGTCCTCCCTGGACGTGGCTTTGCTAGCTTGACACCACCGATCAAAAAAAAGTCACCTTTTCCTCTCGCAAATTCCACGTAGGTCTGGTTGACACCCTTTTTACCATTCCCACATTTTTGTCTGTATGCCTCCGGTACTAATTCATATGCTCGAAGGACTGTGGTCTTAACAATTTCGTAATCGAGGCTCTCCTCAACAGTCAGGGCATTGCAAACTTCCTGAGCTTTACCAACACATTTGCAATGTGACAACAGAGGCCACACTCCCCTAGGCCACTGTAGCATACCAGCGATGCGTTCAAAGGCATTAAAGTATGTGTCTACCTCTGTTTCCCTGAACGGTGGGACTAATGTTATCTGCTTTCTCACATCAAAACTGTCATCATGGGGATTTGTGTGTGGTCTATGGGTAGGTGATGAACTGGAAGGTAGAGCGACTCCTCGCTCTATCTCCAGAGCTTTAACCCGTATATGCATAGCTTCCACCTCCAGCTCCTTGTGTCTCAGCTCTATCTCCCTGATGCGCAGAGTCAGCTGTAGCTGCTCTACCGACATCCCAGCTTGAGAAGGCAGGCCTTGGAGTGGGGCGGACTAACCTGCGAGATCATCCACTTCATATGTGTGAACTTTCTCCTCCAACACACCCTTTTCGGCTAGTTTTGCATACAACAGGTCTTTTAACTCCTGTTTTTTTGTTTTTGTAGGCACAAGCACATCATAGAACTGTGCAATTACCACTAAATCTGCTACTGTGCAGTTATTTAGTATCTCAATGGAAGGTTCCTGAGTAAACAATTCTAATTGACTCTCCATTGTGAATTTCAAACGGACAAACTGTCAACCAGAAACATAGAATGTACGAGAATAGGAAATAGCCATGCTTACCCGACCCGATGACAAGAACAGAAAGACCGGATGGACGAGCCCCCAATTATGTTACGCCCAGACCTAGGGGAACCTAGGCGCAGCATAAAATGCACTCTCCCCACTTTTCCCACTCCCAAGAACACGGACGCCAAAACAGAGAGAGCGTTTAACACAAAATCTTACCTATCAAATGAGGAAAATAAACGTACAAAAATCTTACCTACTCTAATGCAAAAAACAGGAGAAAACGAATTATCCAGAAGGAAAAAAAAGAAAGGGTTTTGCACTCCTAAGCAAAATAAAGCGTGTCTAACAAAGACAGGTTTAGTAGCTTTTCTACCCAGTCTCACAACACGAGAGAAAGGACCGGCATACGGTATAAATAAGCACTCAGCGTAACCGGACAGACATTGCAGCGCAGATGTGTGTTGGGAGAAGAAGAAGTCTAGTCGGAGAGAGACAGAGGAACTTAAATATCCTCTCTTCTTCAGGTGGACCAATCAGCAGGTTGAAGGTAGCTAATCAGCTTAACGGGCACCACCTGTTGCTCACACACACACACACACACACACACACACACACACACACACACACACACACACACACACACACACACACACACACACACACACACACACACACACAGGAGAAAAACACGTCGTAACACCAACAAAAGCCTCTCAGTCCGGTCATCCTCGTCCTCACTGACTTCTCCTTCCGGCTGCTTCCTGCCAAGGCTAACTATTGACTATTAGCTATTACTCCTGGCTTCTGTGCGAGAGGAGGTGGTGAGGATGGAGAGGTGGGGGGTCAAGGTTCTGCAGAAATGGAGATGTGCAGCCCTGCAGACACTCGCTACCTGACATGTTTATACCTCTGGCAACCTGGAGTGATGGATAGATGGAGAGAGGTGGTGTGAGGAGATGGAGAAGCAGACAAAAAGAGGTCAAAAGCCTTTAAGGCAACAGAAAGATGCTTCAGTATCACATGTGGGAAGAGTGAGAGGGGAACGAAGTGATGGTAGAAAAACAACGGACAAAAATAAGATATATTATGCTCATTTTGAGGTGTATATCAGTATGTAGTGTCTCTACTTTAAAGAGTCCTCTCCTGCTGATGTTCAGGTGTATATCAGTATGTAGTGTCTCTACTTTAAAGAGTCCTCTCCTGCTGATGTTCAGGTGTATATCAGTATGTAGTGTCTCTACTTTAAAGAGTCCTCTCCTGCTGATGTTCAGGTGTATATCAGTATGTAGTGTCTCTACTTTAAAGAGTCCTCTCCTGCTGATGTTCAGGTGTATATCAGTATGTAGTGTCTCTACTTTAAAGAGTCCTCTCCTGCTGATGATCAGGTGTATATCAGTATGTAGTGTCTCTACTTTAAAGAGTCCTCTCCTGCTGATGTTCAGGTGTTTATCAGTATGTAGTGTCTCTACTTTAAAGAGTCCTCTCCTGCTGATGTTCAGGTGTATATCAGTATGTAGTGTCTCTACTTTAAAGAGTCCTCTCCTGCTGATGTTCAGGTGTATATCAGTATGTAGTGTCTCTACTTTAAAGAGTCCTCTCCTGCTGATGTTCAGGTGTATATCAGTATGTAGTGTCTCTACTTTAAAGAGTCCTCTCACAGAGACATACATTATTGCATTAAAACTGTTGGCAGATAATGAAACATTTTATGCAAAACCAGCAGCACTTTATTAATTTTAATACCGTATGGAAATAAATGTCTGCATAAAACATTAGGCAAATATAAAAACAACCTCAATTGGCTTAGCGTGCATTTGGAAACAATAAACCAAATTATATTATTTGCAGTAACGGGGATGCTTGAAAACACACCGCTGTGTTCCTGAATGTTCTCTGCAATCCATGGAGGATTATATTTGCATGTATTTGTGCTTCTTAAAGCCTTTCCTTGTGGCTTGATGCCCTCATTGACTTCCACGCAGGGGGCTTCTCCCTTTTAGGGCACTTTTGCTTGTGTCTTTGAACCCACAAACAAAACACCTTCCTTTTGTCAACATTGATATCCTCTCCTCATGTGGTGCTGAGGATCCTGAGAGGAGCCGTGATATTGACACAGAAAAACGCTCACGGACAAAAAACATTCAGCACATTTTAAATTTCTCAGCAAGAGGAGCGATGCTTAAATATTTAACTCAACTCACTTGTACCGCGAACATGAAACTTTTATCTCTCGTAGCCGGAGGGAGGACTTTGAAAACAATATTGAGCTCTGAGGGCCGCTCACTTCCCAGAAGCTTCCGGTCGATACTCCTCTGCCAGGTTTGCTGTGTTCAGATGTTTTGGACTCTTTTTGGGTGAGAAGTTTGCAAGACATTCCCGAGGTTAAACCCAAAAGATAAAGTGTATGCACAGCAATTAACCTGCGCAGTCCCTTCAGCACAACACCAGATAATAGCTGGAGTTTTTCGTCAGAGTTCCTGCCATGAATGTTAATACATTCTTGAGTCCTTTCACGGATAAAGTGGCGAGACTTGTGCAATAAAACAATGACATGAAACAGTTCATATTTCCAATATTTAGACTTTTTGTAATTATCCCCAAAGTGTGTCTTGAAATGCAGGAAAATGTGTTTTGTTGTTGCTTGTAATATATTTGAATGAAAGAAACATTTAAAAAATGCAGTAGATTGGGGGATTGGCCAGATGGTGTGAGAGGATGATTTGGGTGGATTTGGGCTTTTGTCTTCATTAATAATTGTCTTGCAACAAACAGGTTATACATTCAAATTTGACTCTGAAAATAAATGGCTTTCGGATTTTAGCTTTCCAACCCATTTACATGCACTAAAACCTAGATAACAGTGAAAACCCACAAAAGCATAATATGTGCCCTTTAAGAAGAAGTAGATTAAAGGTCCCGTGTCATGGCCATTTCTACTGATCATAGTTCCATTGTTGAGGTCTACTAGAATAGATTTACATTGTTCAATGTTCCAAACTCACATTGGTTTCTCACAGCATCTCTGTATAGTCTGTGTATTCACTCTCTGTCCTAAACGGCTTGTTGGAGCTCCTGCCCCCCCCCTCCCTGTGAGTCCAGTGTGCTCTGATTGGTTGCGACGTTGTGAGGCTCGCTGCTCAGTGAGCTGGTTTACTGGTGTGGTTTCCGGGTCGGCGATACAGCGAGAACAAGCGAAACTCATCCTGAGCACACACACACTCACAGCCGAAGTAAAAACAAGTGTGGCTTGATATTGAGTAAGAAAAAGGTTTATAACGCTGTGAGAATGGGTCTGCGGAGAGCCTTTCTCCGCCATCCCAACTCGTCTATTACCAACCAGGGAGCTCTATGCAAGTCAATGGGACTCCCTGTTAGTTGAACATTTACGCTAAAGGTCCTGGTGTGTGAGGAGCTCCGTGGATTGGTCCATTTTGGTTCCCGGAAGAAACAGATGGAAAAAGAGAAATGTCCAACGAGGCGTTCTGGGGCAGCACAGACATGTCTTCTCTGTGTTAGAGTTTTACTCGCTACAGGGTGTACTTTGAGGGTTTGTGACTCTGCAGACCGTTTACATGCAGAAAAACCTTCATAACACAAGGGGACGGGTAATAACCGGAAAAGCATGACATGGGACCTTTAAAGCTTCTCTCCTAGCGTATTCTTTTTTTGCATTGTTGCGTTTTTTGCTTAGAAAAACACTTTTTGGGGGTATTTTTGTGCATATAGAAAATGGTGTTCCCTCATTCATTGCACTACAATATCAATGTGTTAACGATAGTCATGGAGGGACTGAAAAACCCATAAAGGAATGAAAGGAACGCATCAAAATCAATGAATATTTGGCAGGTGTCGTCTGTAGTCTGAAGTTTACCTCATCTGACACCGTGAGCATCTCTACAGAAAACACTTTAAAATGTCTCTATTGATAAGGACAATGAGAGGAAATTGTTTCATGCAACATGAATTTTCTCAGTGAAGAGGGGTATTTTCTGCCCTATCTCTCAATGGTAATGAGAGCGAAACACAAGTCGTGTATCCGCTCCGTAATTCCAAATACACTCCACAATTTTAATGGGTTCTTCCGTCTTCACTCTTCCACCAAGTTTGATTAAAATGGCACCTGTAGTTCTCTGTAATCCAGCTGACAAACAAACAAACAAACAAACAATCAAACCGAGACGAAGACTCCCAATTATATATTTGCCAGAAACCGAAATATCAAATTACTTCCAGTGTTAAAAAAACAACTTTGAAACTTCAGAGAAGGAACTCGACTGTAATGCAAATGATGCCTCAGGCTGTCGGAGGTATCTCAAAGTAACACTCAAACTCCTGTTTCCCTCCTATCTAACTGTGCCTTCTTCACAAATTCCTTGGTGGTGGGAAGTGAATGCAAACGTTCCCTGCTGCTCTGTGATGATGACATTAGGACCGGGCATCGAGGCTGCAGGGATTGATTTGAGTCCTTGCCATTGTCCCTTAAGCAAATGAAAGGCTTGCATCATCATCTCGTCTCTCCCCCCACTCTCTCCCCCGCTGGATATACTTTGATCAGGCGTAATGAACGTTTCACTAACCAGCAGAATGTACACTCTGCTGTATTCTCCTCAAGAGCTCTTGGTTCTGACTCCTGTATAAACACAATTATGTTGTTGTAATTACTTTATTTCATGCTGCTCGGGACCTTTTGAAGTGCAGGGCCTTATGTAATGTCGCAATATGCTTAACACATCAAGGTATATTCCAGGAGCAATGCTATTTGGACACACAGAGTCAATGGTATATCTTTGTTGAGTTTTTAGACGAGGAGGACTTCTAATTAAATCCCAGAGTTGAAAAGGTGCCAAAATACCCTTTTGGTTGCACATTGGCTGATGGTCACATGGTTACGATCTGTCTGTGTTGTGTTTTGTCTTGTCTTTTTCTGTCTTTGGTTTCCAGTTTTATTTTTGAAAAGTGTTCACCTCCTGTTTTGCCTGTTTTCCCTCCCTGATTACCCGATTGTGTTCACCTGGTGCCCCTGTGTTTTCTACTCCCTCCTCACCTGTCTCTTGTTTGTTTGATTAGTCATGTGTGCATTTAGGTTCTGTGTTTTCTGTTAGTCTTTGTCAGTTCCTTGTGGTAGTTGGACGTTGTTCACGGGGTGAGAGTTCTGTTTTGTCCAAGTTTGTTTCATTAAACCTTGAAATAAAGGTATTTTCTGTTTATCTGCATTTGGGTCCTGCCTGCTTCGCTCTCAACCTTGACAGAAAGAACTAACCAAATATGGGCCCAGCAGATCCTTTTGAGCAGGAATTATTGGAATTTTCCTTTTTTTTTGGCTAACTGCTCTGATCGATGGAGGGGAGCGTCCGGGGTTCAGCAGCGAGAGGCAGCTCAGAGGTGCGCCAGATGGCTACGGAGAAGCCAAGCTTAGTGAAATTCTTACCTGGCTGGATTTTGGATTTCCTCTCGGTGTGTTATCCCCTGCCTGCTAGCCCCAGCCATGCTGGCTCCCTGCCTCCCAATTACCATTATGACACCACACGCATCGGTGTGTTCCGTCTGGAGTCAACCCTTGCTTCGGCCCCAGCAGCCATGGTTCCAGCCCCAGTTCTGGCCCCAGCAGCCATGGTTCCAGCCCCAGTTCTGGCCCCAGCAGCCATGGTTCCGTCTCCAGTACAGGCCCCAGCAGCCATGGTTCCGGCTCCAGTACAGGCCCCAGCAGCCATGGTTCCGGCCCCAGTTCTGGCCCCAGCAGCCATGGTTCCGGCCCCAGTTCTGGCCCCAGCAGCCATGGTTCCGGCCCCAGTTCTGGCCCCAGCAGCCATGGTTCCGGCCCCAGTTCTGGCCCCAGCAGTCATGGTTCCAGGCCCAGTACAGGCCCCAGCAGCCATGGTTCCAGCCCCAGCAGCCATGGTTCCGGTCCCAGTTCTGGCCCCAGCAGTCATGGTTCCAGCCCCAGTATAGGCCCCAGCAGCCATGGTTCCAGCCCCAGTTCTGGCCCCAGCAGCCATGGTTCCGGCCCCAGTTCTGGCCCCAGCAGCCATGGTTCCAGCCCCAGTACAGGCCCCAGCAGCCATGGTTTTAGTCCCAGTTCTGGCCCCAGCAGCCATGGTTCCGGCCCCAGTTCTGGCCCCAGCAGAGCCCCAGCAGCCATGGTTCCGGCCCCAGTTCTGGCCCCAGCAGCCATGGTTCCGGCCTCAGTCCTGGCCCCAGCAGCCATGGTTTCGATCCAGCCCCTCGTCTCCGGCCAACGCCAGCTCCCCGTGTCCTGTCGGCGTACCGGCCGACACCAGCTCCCCATGCCCTGTCGGCATTCAGGCCGACTCCAGCCCCCCGTGTTCTGTTGGCGAACCGACCGTCTCAAGTCTCCTCTCAAGTCGCCTCTCAAGCCACATCTCCAGCTCCCTCTCGAGTCCCCTCTCAAGTTCCCTCTCGAGTCTCCTTTCAAGTCACCTCTCGAGTCCCCTCTCAAGTTCCCTCTCGAGTCTCCTTTCAAGTCCCCTCTCGAGTTCCCCCTCGAGTCCCCTCTCGAGTTCCCCCTCGAGTTCCCCCTCGAGTTCCCTCTCGAGTCCCCTCTCGAGTAACCTCTCGAGTCCACTCTCGAGTAACCTCTCGAGTCCCCTCTCGAGTCACCCCTCGAGTCCCCTCTCGAGTCACCCCTCGAGTCCCCTCTCGAGTCCCCTCTCGAGTCCCCTCTCGAGTTCCCCCTCGAGTCCCCCCTCGAGTCCCCTCTCGAGTTCCCTCTCGAGTAACCTCTTGAGTCCCCTCTCGAGTCCCCTCTCGAGTTCCCTTCTCTAGTCCCCTCTCGAGTCACTTCTCGAGTCCCTTGTCTAGTCCCTTGTCTAGTCCCTCCTCGGTTCCCCTCTCTAGTTCCCCTTTGGTTCCCCTCTCGAGTCTCCTCTCAAATCCCCTCTCGAGTCACGTCTCAAGTCCCTACCCAATGTCCTGGTCCGTTGGAGGTTCCGCTGGGGGTCCTGCTAACTCCATGTCCTGTCCTGTTGGAGGCCTCGCCGGCTACTCCTCTGCCGGGGGTCTTGCCAACCCTATGTCATTACATTACATTACATTTAGCTGAAGCTTTTATCCAAAGCGACTTACAATAAGTGCGTTCGACAAACAAAATACAAACTTGAAGAAAACAGAATCATATAAGTACATCAGTTTTCATAGAGCCAAACATTTCAAGTGCTACTCAACTGGCTTTAGATAAGCCAGTCCTTTGTTAGTATATAAGTGCTTTGTTAATAGTTATATCGCTCGAAGTGGAGTCGAAAGAGATGAGTTTTCACCTCACATACACCTCAAATATGTCCTGTGCTGGGGGTCCTGCAATCCTATGTCCGTGCCATTGGAGGTTCCGCTGGAGGTCCTGCCAACCCTATGTCCTGTGGCGTTGGAGGTTCTGCTGGGGGTCCTGCCAACTCTATGTCCTGTCCCGTTGGGGGTCCCGCCGACTACTCTCCTGCCGGGGGTCCTGCCAACCCTAGGTCCTGTGCCGTTGGAGGTCCCGCCGACTACTCTCCTGCCGGGGGTCCTGCCAACCCTATGTCCTGTCCCGTAGGGGGTCCCGCCGACGATTATTCTGCTGGGGGTCCTGCCAACCCTATGTCCTGTGCCGTTGGAGGTTCCGCTGGGGTTCCTGCCAGCTCCATGTCCTGTCTCGTTGGGGGTTCCGCCGACTACTCTCCTGCCGGGGGTCCTGCCAACCCTGTGTCCTGTCCCGTTGGGGGTCCCGCCGACGACTCTTCTGCCGGGAGTCCTGCCAATCCCATGTCTTGTTCTGTTGGAGGTCCCGCCGTCACCTGTCTCGCCGGGGGTCCTGCCAGCTCCTGGTCCTCTTCCGTGGGGGATCCTGCCGAAGCCTGTCCCACCGGCTCCGGTTCCTGTCCGGCCGACACCGGGTCCTGCCCGGCCTCCGGACTCTTCCTTGGATTCTGCCTTGCCCCCGGGCCGTCCGCCCGAGTCCCCTTTTTTGAACTCTGCCTTGCCCCCGGGCCGTCCGCCCGAGACCCCTTCCGGGTACTCCGCTGTGCCCCTGGGCTGTCAGCCCAAGCCCGTCCTCCAGACCCCCTCCACCCACCCTGTTGGCCCTACTCTTTAAAGTAGAGACACTACATACTGATATACACCTGAACATCAGCAGGATAGCACTCTTTAAAGTAGAGACACTACATACTGATATACACCTGAACATCAGCAGGAGAGGACTGTTTAAAGTAGAGACACTACATACTGATATACACCTGAACATCAGCAGGAGAGAACTCTTTAAAGTAGAGACACTACATACTGATATACACCTGAACATCAGCAGGAGAGGACTCTTTAAAGTAGAGACACGACATACTGATATACACGGACTTAACACCAACATTTAAATTAACCAAATTTTAATCCAGAAAAACCACATATAACCTCTTATTGGTCCTCAAATAGTGTGTGTGTGTGTGTGTGTGTGTGTGTGTGTGTGTGTGTGTGTGTGTGTGTGTGTGTGTGTGTGTGTGTGTGTGTGTGTGTGTGTGTGTGTGTGTGTGTGTGTGTGTGTGTGTGTGTGTGTGTGTGTGTGTGTGTGTGTGAGAGAGTGAGTGCAGCTGCTCTCACACTTCTGGAAAGCTGCAAACTGTCTCATTTGAGCAACAGTGTGAATATTGTGAGTGTGTGTGGTGTGTGTGTCAATTTATAACCCCTAAGTGTCTTTGTGCTCTTGTGCATCTTCATTGGAGTTGAAAAATGCCAATGTGTGTGGCAACGGCGCCAATTGAAATAAAAACGCCAACATTTCCTTCCGCCATTATTCATCTTCTCTTTATATTTTCCTCTCTCTTCCATCGATGAATGACTGCGACCGCATTTCATCTGTTCCGTCTGAAGTCCTGGCAGGAGGGAGGGATGGAAAGGGAAAGAAAAAGCGGGAAAAGGGCACGCTGTGAGCCAGGAAAAGAGGGATGTGGGAGACGTTCAATTAAACTTCCTTTCCCCCCCCCCCCCGCACACACGGTGGCGGTTCGTTAATCTTGTGGAGATAAATATTGTACAGCAGCTCCATTCATCGTGCAAAATCAATTCTCTTCTTCCATCCCTTTCTCCCCTTCTCTCACTCCAATTCTCAGAGAATATGAATTGCCGCCTTTATAATAATGGGTCGTAATGCAGATGAATGGATCTGGATCTCACCCGTCTGCCATAGAGCTTCATTTAGCTCCGTAAACAACGAAAAGCAATCTCCCAGAGCTTCAGTCTTTTGTTCTTATTTATTTATCATTTCCCCCAAACTGGAGCTTTGTCTCACTGTTGCTCTGAGAAGAAGCCGCTATGAGATTTTCAGTGTGTTTCAGCAGAACAAGTTTCACGCTACCCGTCCAGCAGCTGGTGAAGAAAGGGGAACATTTAGCAGCTGATGGGAAAGATATTTCCCCGAGGAGCTAAATCTGAGCAACTGGAAGAACAAAGACGACGAGAAAGAGAGATTTCTTAGCCTTTTTCTAACATCTTGAGTTTCAACTACTCGTGTTTTTCTACTGACTACAGAGGAAGCCAGTTCAAAGGCAACGGGTTTAATTGATCAACCTTACAGAATAAGTTAATAAGCTCTGTGTAGATTGGAAATCAGAGGTAGGAGAAGTACTCGGATCTTGTACTTGAGTCAAAGTAGAAGCACTCAGATCTTGTAGTAGAAGTAGAAGTGCTCAGATCTTGTACTTGAGTACAATTAGAAGTACTCTGATCTTGTACTTGAGTAGAAGTACTCTGATCTTGTACTTGAGTAAAAGTAGAAGTACTCAGATCTTGTACTTGAGTAAAAGTAAATGTACTCAGATCTTGTACTTCAGTTAAATTAGAAGTACTCAGATCTTGTACTTGAGTAAAAGTGGAAGTACTCAGATCCTGTACTTCAGTAAAATTAGAAGTACTCAAATATTGTACTTGAGTAAAATTAGAAGTACTCTGATCTTGTACTTGAGTAAAAGTAGAAGTACTCAGATCTTGTTCTTGAGTAAAAGTAGAAGTACTCAGATATTATACTTGAGTAAAAGTAGAAGTACTCAGATATTATACTTGAGTAAAAGTAGAAGTACTCTGATCTTGTACTTGAGTAAAAGTAGAAGTACTCAGATCTTGTACTTGAGTAAAAGTAGAAGTACCCAGATCTTGTACTTGAGTAAAAGTAGAAGTACCAGAGTGTAGGAATACTCTGTTACAGTAAAAATCCAGCATTCAAAATGTTCCTCAAGTGAAAGTAGAAAAGTATTATCATCAAAATATAGTGAAAGACAGTAAAAGTAGTCGTTGTGCAGATTGGTCCATTTCAGAATAATATATATGATATGTTTTATAATGATTGATCATGAAAGTGTTCTCAAAGCTGGTGAAGGTGCAGCTAGTTTGAATGACTTTGTAGACTGCAGGGTAGCTGGTGGATTTACTCCAGGTGGAACTAAAGTCTGATTCAACACTTGATTATATTTACCATCATTCATCCAGATCTGTGAAGTAACTAAAGGTGTTAAATATATGTAATGGAGTAAAAGTACACCATGTACCTCTGAACTGTAGTGGAGTAGAAGTACAAAGTAGCATAACATGGAAATACTCAAGTAAAGTAGGCATACAAGTATCTCAAAATTGTACATAAGTACAGTACTTGAGTAAATCTACTTCATAACTTTTCTGTTGTAAAGTAGGTTTCATGTTCAAACTTTATCATATCCACGCCGCCTACTCACACCTTCACAAAGAAACTGTGTATCGTTATACAAGCGAAAGAGTGTTCACACACACACGCACAGATGCAGAACACCTTGACAGTTTCCATTGAGTGGATGTGATTTGAGAGCAGGGTGAGAGGAGCAGCTTTCACAGGGACAAACATCCAGTCTCACAGACACACTCACACTGTGAAAAGGTGCAAACATACCTCATATATGAGGCTCAATGCGGCTGCTGAGAAGTGTGTCAGTCTATCAGTGAGAACCATAGACTGTAATGAACGTAGGGTCCGTGACGTCACCCATAGGATTCTGCAGAGTTGCCGAGAAGCCCTTAGTAGGCGGAGTCGGCCACTAACAGCTCGACAGTGACGTCAGAGTCTAACCCCCAGTTTCCACCGGGTCCGTCTGCGCCGCGCTGCGCCGCGGTTTTGGTCCGACCTCCTCTAGCGCCATAACCTACCGGACGCGTCCCAGAAGCGTTTCAGAAGCGTAGTGTCGTGCGTGCAGGCTCGCAGTTTTGTTATTGATTCGGGCATCCTGGACATTTGTACTTCTACAAGAAAGTAAGTAGGCTACGTAGTTAAATGTTTTATTTTTGTGTCTGTTTAAATTGTGTTTATTGAATGGCTCTGCACTGTACCTACAAGTATTCATTAACTTTAAAACATTAATATGTAGTTGTTACCTTCCACTCCACAAACTGCAGCGACTAAAAACCAGGCCTTGTCCTTTCTGATGTTGTCCTTGTAGTAAGCATTGGTTACATCATATCAAATAGTGTGTTTTTCCACTTCCATGATGAAAACCTCGTCGTCCATTGTGCGTATCGTAGTGGAGGTGTTGTGATGAAGGAGGGGGATCTGCTAAATTAGTATATGTGGGGGATGGGCCTGGCCCGGATGCTCACCTATCGACTTCCTGCGAGGGGGGGGGGCTGCCTGCCCGACCATACCTTACGGCTGCGCCGCGGCAAAAATAGGGTTCATCCTAATTTTAGAGAAGCGCTGCGCCGAGCCGCTTCTGGGACGCTTCTGGGACGCGTCTGAGCCGTAACACGGCGCGTGTGGTGGAATAGCACCCATTGACTAGAGTGGCCGCGATCCCTACGACCGCCGCTGCGCAGCCGTAACGCGGCGCAGCCGTAACGCGGCGTAGACGGACCCGGTGGAAACTGGGGGTAACTCCCGCCTGCTCCAGCCTGATCCAAGTAAGGGCAAAGAGGCGGAGCCGAGGCGGGACCTGCTCATGGATGTATAATAAGAACTGGATACAGCGTGGGAGGCGGGGCCTCATTTATTCCTATGAGAGTTGCTCATTAGCGCATGATGATAAAATGGCCCAACTTTTGAGAGAGTGAAACGTCACAGATTACCCGGCATGTCTGAGAAGTACCCGTATGTGCGCTCATAGCGCATGCGCAACTTTAACCAAAATGCTCGTTCACATCAAGCACGTCAATTTGCGTACACGTAACGGCACCGTGCATTCATGACAGCATGGTAATAGTTGTTATTATGATGGATTTGATATTAACGAGGCGGCAGTTAGCAGCTAGCGGCTAGCTAGTAATTATGCTAATGTACACATCAATCGTTATGTACTTATATTACGCTGTAACAGGATCTAGTGATATCCAACAGAGCTTCATTTAGCATGAAATAATTATTGCACTGATATATTAAAAGAAAAAATACATGAATAAAAAGTACATGAATAAAAAGTTACAGTGCGGTTTAAGATATGAATAGTTCACACAGAAGTTCCACTTTACTGATGAACACAACAGCTCAGTTTCAATTAAAAGCAGCGACAAAAAGATAAACCACACTAAGTCAATACCCTTATATATTAGTATGTATACAGAGCATGACTAAAAATTATTCTAAGATGTAACGTTAACCCTTCATACCTCAGTCTACTTTTAAGACACTAAAATAACGTATTACAATTTTTATTTTGTTTTCGCACGTGGAATTATACCGGCTCTCGTTTCAGTACACATAACAACGGAACCATAGCAACGGAACTGACAGGCAACAGTCAGAAACGTGACTCTTACACTCTTTACGTCACAAACAAAGATGGTGGATGAGAATAGATCTATAAAACGATAAGCAATGCGCCAGAATCAAGGTGAGACTATCCGCATCTTTTAAAACTCTACGCACATTCGTTTCACTGAAATAAGTAAACGACTGTATTTGAGTGAGTTAAGGCATTAGTTTGCTTCATTAAAGGGTGTTAATGAATAAGTGTTCTCCAGTGCCTTTTGTCCGCTTTAAAGGGGACCTATCATGCAAAATGCACTTTTGTACGTCTTTTATATACATGAATATGTGTCCCCGCCGGTGTTCCAGGGAACTCACCAAGTGTCAGAAAACACAACTCTCTCTCTTTTCCTCCATACCCAAATCTCTAAAAACGGGGCTGCAACGGATCTGATACAGACTGATCCAGATTTGAATTATTTTCTACGTCACAGAAGTGGTGCTCCACTTAGTGGTCAATTCTCCACCTATCAGGGGAATGTGGGGTTGGGCCACGGCCGGCCATTGCGCTGGAGACGCTGTAGTACATATGCCAGGCCTGTAAGTGGCGCTGTAGTCTGCCACAAAAGCAGCGAAGAAGACTTCCCGCGCATGGTTGCCATGGTTGCCCTTCTGTTTATTCTCCGCTGTGGCTCTTTTTCTCCCTCCCCGAGGCAAGCGTTTGCTCCCGCTGCTGTAATTCAATGCAATCCCTCCCTCGCTGTAATTCTCTCCGGTAGTCCACCAGCAGATGACAAACACCCACCTCTCCGCCTCTTCCAAGGAACGAGGGGACCATGCGGCAGAGTTTCAGTTAGATTTTTTTTCGCTGGTCAACATGTCCGTTAAAGGCAAGGCAAGGCAAGTTTATTTATATAGCACTTTTCAACACAAGGCAATTCAAAGTGCTTTACAAAAAATGAAAGACATTAAGAAAATGCCAATAACATAGAACATTAAAGTTTAAATCTTCCGGAAAAAATTAGAAAAGTGCCGGTCAAAGGTCTTCTTTGTTATTTATTGAGCTTTAAAACAAATGAATAATGACTCTATATAATCATATAAGAATAAAACACGGAGGACGGAGATCTCTTTTTCTCCCCCTCTTCTCCCCGCTGCAGCCCAGCAGCTGATCTCAAAGCACGCTCCCCTCTCCTGCAGGTGGGCGTGGTCAGCTGCAGCTCACAGAATCAGCCCCCTGCAAAAACAGGGCTGGAAAGAGCAAATAGAGCGAAATGAGGCATGGCTAAAATGCAGGATCTGTTTGGTATTTTGAAAAAAAAACTATTTATATACTTTATATTGGTATGGCCCTACAATATATTGTTCAAATATAGCATGATATGTCCCCTTTAAGGTGTTATTAAGGTAGGGTTCATGTTGTTCTCAAAGTGCACCAGATTGATGCTTTTAACTTCAATATTTAAAAAAAAATCTTCCCGGGGAGCATGCCCCCGGACCCCCCTAAAGGAGGCGACGACCCCCCTAAAGGATGTTCGGTACACCCCCCACTTGTAAAAAAATTGCACTTTACCCCTGAACCCCCCCCCCCCAAACAACTCCTGGGCTAAGCCCCGGATCTCCTACAATCCTAAATCCGCCACTGGCTGTTACATTACGTCCGTTACGAAACAAACTTACAAAGCTTAAGATGGAAACATGTAAGGTTAACTTCGACCTCCGGGGGGGCCTTACTATGGAGGAGTGGATTGAGGAGTGCCTATCTCCAGAAAGCACCTAAACGACGACATGCAGAGCTACGTGAAGAGCAGGTAGACCAACTGGAGAAGTACCACCATTCAAAAGCTTTCTGATGCGGGTCTTGAAACAAAGCAGAGAAATGATGACCGTTAGTGGCCACAGGTGCGAAAGCTCTCTCCAGAGCTACTGGAAGCCGAATCTCGGGGACCGGAGAAAGTGGAGCAATATTCTCACCACGCCAAGCAACAGCCTAGAACAACCTCAACCTATACAAGTAACCTCGTCGTAAGCCATGCTACTGATGCTGGACAGGTTTTCAGTGGGTGCACAATAAATGGCAACATACACGTTGATGTAAATCAGGGGTGTCAAACTCAATTTCATCGCGGGCCACATTATAATTATGGTTGCACTCAAAGGGCCAGTGGAAACTTTAAGACTATATAAATGTACATAGATAAATATATATAATATATATATAAAAATGTATTATTTTACAATATTTCCTCTGCATTGGATTATTATCAGATAGGGTAATAACTTCACAATTAACTACGTCTGAAAGCAGAAGTCTAGGGCAAATCATTGCAAGTCTCTTCAGTGCGCATCTCACAAAATGAGATGCATTGTGGGACATGTCGTTTATGGGCAACGTGCTCCTGTAAAGCGGCACGTAACCTTATAATAAACGTATTATATTCTTTGCAAGCTCTTGTGGGCCACATAAAATGAAGTGGCGGGCCGGATTTGGCCCCCGGGCCTTGAGTTTGACACCCCTGATGTAAATAAATAGCCAAATAATGGATCAACGCTCTCTGTCTAATATGTTCGCTAGCTGTTAGTGTTTTGTGCAGAAGGCAACGGAGGGACTATTTTATTTTCATTATTTACTAATAAAAACTATTTAAATTAGAGTGTGTATTTTTCCTTCATATTGCCACACTTGGCTTCGCGTCGGGCCGAACCACGCCCCTTAGCTGTGATATAATGGCCATATTCCACGGCCTGTCGTGAGCTATTGCTTATTAAAGCATGATGTAAAACCTATATTGACACATACAGGAACATAGTGTTTCTCACAGGGCACGATGACTCATGAACAAAAGAGGTTGAGGACAAGATTAGAATTGTGAGAAAAAATTTGAATTCTTAAAAAGTGAAAATGTTGAGAAAAAAATCATAATTTAGAAAATTAGTCATCATTTATTTTTAAGTGAGAATTTTGAAACAGTTTGAAATTCAAAAACATTATACTTTTGAGAAAAAGTCATAATTTGGAGAAAAAAATGTAATCTCTAAAAATATAAAAATAATCTAAATTCAAAACAAAAAAAATAATAGTTCTGAAAAAAGTCCTAATTTTGAAAAACAAGTTTTAAAAAATGTATCCGGAAGAAAAAAAAGAATTTTGAGAGAAAAATCCAAATTCTTTAAAAAAAAGTCTGATTTTTGAGAAAAAAGTAAAAACTCTGAAAAAAATAAAAATCTGAAGTAACAAAGTAATATGAAAGAAGTCAGAATTTTGAGTTGTATGATTGCATTTTTTTATATGGCTAAATAAATAAAGATTGAGCTACATTCACTCTGAAGCTATTTTGAATCTCCTCAAGCATTCTGACGCTTCTCTTTACATTTCTCCTTCAATCATCCCCTCTCTTCACTCATCACTTGTTCTTCATCTTTTCCCCTCCTCTGTCTTTTCCATTATTTCTCTATTTCCACTTCCCCTCTCTTATCTACCTCTCCACCGTTATTTAATCACTTCTTAGCCTTTCTGTTCACCTCTTCGCTCATTTCTCATTATCGTGTCTCCTCTCACCTTCACTTCTTGACCTCCTCGCTCTTGAACACCTTAACGCCTTTTTTTCTCCTGTCTCCTCTCCTCCTTTCTCACTTTTTATTTCCTATTTCCTCTTTTTCTGCAGCTGACATGGCACCATAGCTAATTACCCATGTCAACACAACTTCTCATTATTGACACATCAGCCTGAGGTGGACTTCGGGAACAATTCTCTCCTCCATTTTGCTTGAAAGGGTCATCTATTTACAGTGTTTCGGGTCATTTGCTCTGCAGACGTGACGATATGGACTAATAGCAGAAGAGAGGTGAGTATTACTACGGTGTGTTGGTCCATTATAGGCTGCGAGAGGGGAAATATTACAATTTAGATTACTTTATTGTACATTAAATGTATGTGTGGCAAGAGAAATAAAGCCTTAAAAACCAGGTTTCTGTTAAGCCCGGAGCCTGTTTTTCAGGCCTCAGGCTCAAAAATGACATTCCCAGAACATATCTTCACTTCTAAAAGGGGTACATTAATAATCTTTTTTCTCAAAGCAATGATAAACCTGTGAGTTGGATGTAGTTGTTTTTATTTTAAATTAAATTCAGATTGAACAAAAAAAAACATTACTTATAGTGAAAACCACCCTTGAAGGATTAGATAGTAGACTAAAAGCTTTAGGAATCCAAACTATAACATATAATAAGTACCCTGTATCAAGATTGATGCAAAACAAGTGACATTTGACATTACTTGTTAGACGCTTTTATCCAAAGCGACTTACATACTCAATTCTGTGGGCAATCCCCACAGGAGCAATTTGGGGTGAAGTGTCTCAGGGACACAACGACATGCTGACTGCAGTGGGGTTTGAACCCTGATCCCAACACCAATGCACAAATCCACTGCGCCACACGCTTCTGTATTTAGAGAGATCTAGAAAACAAAAGTCCAGACGCACTCACCTCTGGGTACATGTAGGTGTATTTGCCATATCTCTGAACCCATTGGTCGATTTGGGAGATTGACACCACTTTGCCTGATTTGCTTTGCAATCAAAATCATAACATTCAAGATTCAAGGCTTTTATTGTCATGTGTACATAGCTACAGTGTGGATATGATAATTACAATCTGAGGTCACAGGTTCCTCCAACAGTGCAACACAATAAAACAGATAATAGTGCAAGTAAATACAAATAGAATAGAGTGGAAATAGTGCAGAAGAGTCTTTATACAAGTCATTGGAATATTGATATGAGTTGCAACAGATGAATGTTATGGATGTTCTTTCAAAAGTTACAGAGTTACTCAGCTAATGGTTGATGGTCGTTGTTATTGCATAATCTAATGCTCATACTGCACGTATAGGAACGAGTTATGAAACCCAAAGGAAGAACAAAAGGAGAGCTAGCAATAAAGAGAATGGCAGAACAGACGCTTGACATTTGGAGAGGTGTGTAAATGATGATGAAAGGAGCGCTGGCTTTGATGTCTGTGAACCTCGAGACATCCGGAGAAACACCTCAACACCTCAAGTCCTCAAGTCCTCAAGTCCTCAAGTTGAAGTTTGATGTCAGAAAATACAATGAACTTCTTGTAGTGTCAATATAACGATAGTTACGTATGTAACTACGGTTCTATGAATACTGGATGACCGCCAGAGGCGGTGCTTTAGCACTGGATATCTTCCGTCTCGCGCATGCGTAGGTCAAATATTTATATCAATAAAGTCACGTGTGACCTCGTATGACCCCGGAAGGCATAAGTTCCGGTGTTGTCAACGAGTTCAGTCCTATGGAATCTTCTCGCGGAAACACGAGATTCCGAGTGACCAAGAAACTCTGGCGGTCATCCAGTATTCATAGAACCGTAGTTACATACGTAACTATCGTTCTATTTCATCCTTACTGACCGCCAGAGGCGGTGCTTTAGCACTGGATGACCTATACCAACAGAGTCACGAGGAAGTCTGAATACTCCCCCTGCTATAAGGATGGCCTAGGCTGACTCTGCAGGAGGACCACACCCAGCGGGTGAGGGGCGGCAACATTCACCCCGTAGTATCTGGCAAATGTGCTCTGGGATGCCCATGTGGCCGCAGCACATATGTCCTTGCACCTTAGGGAGGAACGCTGTGTTCGGCCATAAGGTGACACCTGAGCCATCTGAGTTCCACCTCAGACACGAGCTGTTCACGGACAAGGCCTGAAGCTCGCTTACACGCTTTGCTGAGGTGATGGCAAGAAGGAAAGCAGTCTTAGCTGAGAGCCACTCCAGTTCTGCCTGTAACAAAGGTTCAACAGGAGGCGAGCATAGGGCATCCAGCACCAAGGGCAGGTCCCATGTAGGGGCCCTTGGGATATTCGGGGGGGCGAAGCATCAGAGCTCCCCCTTAAAAAGAGGGATACCAACCTATGGCTCCCACTGTGCTGTTGTCAGCCCTTGTGTGTTGAGCTGATATAGCAGCCACATACACCCTGACGGTAGCGGGACACCGGCCATCGTCCAGGAGGGACTGCAGGAACTCAAGGGTCGTAGGCACCGAGCAATATACTGGGTCCTCATTTCGCCCTTGGCACCAGTCAAAAAAACAAAACAGTTTCCAACTGTTTTCGTACTGCCTACGAGTAGATGATGCCCTGGCATTTGAGAATAGTCTTCCTGACAGACTCTATGCAGTCGCTCAGCAGTGGGTCGGCCCTCCAGTGGCCAGACCCACAGCTGGAGGCGGCAGGGGTCAGGCTGCCACATCCGACCCTCCAACTGAGACAAGAGGTCCTTCCTGTTGGGGAGACGCCAAGGCGTCCCACAGCAGAGTCTGTGCAGCAGATGGACAGGCCCGCACCTAGCTGGGTTAAACAAGGAAGTTTAACAAGACAGCCTAGCCAGGCGGCTCCTGCTAGAATCAAGCAACACGCCTACCAGGAGCGGGGGCGAGAACACTGCCTTCACTGGTTGAGTTGATAACGAATTCCAGATGCAGCGTAACCGGGAGCGGGTGCAAGAACACAGCCTCTACTAGATACCTGCTGAACATAAAGAGTAGAGCAATGCTCCTACACGCCGAACATAGAGAGGGATGTAAATGTCCTACACCACGTTACCAGCAGAGAGAGCGGGAGCGAGCACTGCATTCACCTAGGTGGATTAGATAAGGAAATTTAACAGGGCAGTTTAGCCAGGCAGCTGCTGCTAGAATGAAGCAGCGCGTCTACCAGGAGCGGGGGCGAGAACACCGCGCTCACTGGTTGAGTTAATAACGAATGCCAGATGCAGCGTAGGCGGGAGCGGGGTGCGAGAACACAGCCTTCACCAGCTACCTGCTGAACGGAAAGAGTAGAGCAACGCTCCTACTCGCCGAACACAAAAGGGATGTAACTACACCCATGTTACCAGCAGAGGGAGCGGGAGCGAGAGCACTGCCTTCACCTAGCTGGAAAAAAAAAGAAGTTTCAGCAGGACAGCCTATCCAGTCGGCTGCTGCTAGAATAAAGCATCACGTCTACCAGGAGTGGGGGCGAGAACACTGCTTCGCTGGTTGAGTGACCTGGGGATCGAAGACACTCTCTTCACTAGCGCTGTAGCAAGTTAGCTTTGAGCGAAAGCACTCAGCTAACTGGGGATAGAACAGGAAGTAATTGTGAGCTGTGAGAGGGGAGCGAAGACACTCTCTTCACTAGCGCTGTAGCAAGTTAGCTTTGAGCGAGAGCATTCTGCTAACTGGGGATAGAACAGGAACTAATTGTGAGCTGTGAGAGGGGAGCGGAGACACTCTCTTCACTAGCGCTGTAGCAAGTTAGCTTTGAGCGAGAGCACTCTGCTAACTGGGGATAGAACAGGAACTAATTGTGAGCTGTGAGAGGGGAGCGGAGACACTCTCTTCACTAGCGCTGTAACAGTTAGCTTGAGCGAGAAGACTCAGCTAACTGGACGATAGAACAGGTAAGGAAACAAATGTATGCGGTGAGAGGGGGGCGGAGACGCTCCCTTCACTAGCGCCGTAACAGTTAGCTTGAACGAAAACACTCAGCTAACTGGACAATAGAACAGGCAATGAGCCAAATGTATATAGTGAGAGGAGGGCGGAGACGCTCCCTTCACTAGCGCCGTACAGTTAGCTTGAACGAAAACACTCAGCTAACTGGACGATAGAACAGGCAAGGAACCAAATGTATGTAGTGAGAGGGGGGCGGAGACGCTCCCTTCACTAGCGCCGTACAGTTAGCTTGAACGAAAACACTCAGCTAACTGGACGATAGAACAGGCAAGGAACCAAATGTATGTAGTGAGAGGGGGGCGGAGACGCTCCCTTCACTAGCGCCGTACAGTTAGCTTGAACGAAAACACTCAGCTAACTGGACGATAGAACAGGCAAGGAACCAAATGTATGTAGTGAGAGGGGGGCGGAGACGCTCCCTTCACTAGCGCCGTACAGTTAGCTTGAACGAAAACACTCAGCTAACTGGACGATAGAACAGGCAAGGAACCAAATGTATGTAGTGAGAGGGGGGCGGAGACGCTCCCTTCACTAGCGCAGTAACAAATTAGCGAGAGCCGCCGGCTAACTTGTACACAGTTATCTCATTAGCTTGAGAATAGATAGCACAATCAGCGATAAATGGTAGCGATCTCACCGGCTGACATGCAGGAGTGTCCGCTCTTTACCGGTCCGGAGCTTCTAGGGTCCGAGCGGTGAAAACCGCGGTCCCCTCCCTTGGGAGGGCGGACAGCTAGCTCGTCGCAGCCTTTGGAGGGCGAGCGTCTTTCTAGCCCGCAGCTCCGATCGAGACGATCACAAGGCTACAGGTAGCGATGAGCTAGAATCTTAATTTTCAGTAAGCTAGCTTGGCTTCTACTCATAAAGTAGTAACCTGTGCAGCGAGAAGATGAAAAAGGACTGAACTCGTTGACAACACCGGAACTTATGCCTTCCGGGGTCATACGAGGTCACACGTGACTTTGTTGATATAAATATTCGACCTACGCATGCGCGAGACGGAAGATATCCAGTGCTAAAGCACCGCCTCTGGCGGTCAGTAAGGATGAAATAGAACACGGGACATACATTACAGGTGTGTCTGGTACATGTGGTCATTATTCATTGTCCTGTGAAAGAAGCTGTTACTGTGTGTTATTTGATGCTAACTTTTTTTTAATGGAAGAGTCGCTCAAAATCTTGCCAAGGAATTTAAAACTTTCACAGAAGAGCTGCAAATAAAGGAAGTATGGTGATTTTGTTTTGCGGTCAGAAAGCCATTTACAGATAGAGTTTCCCAAGAAATCTGAGCCTCAACAGTGAGAGAGAAACTGCCTCAGATTTTAGCCTTAGCAGACCATTTACATGCACTAAAACCTATAGAATACACTACAGGAAAGGGATAACCCCAAAAAGCGTAACAGGGCCTCTTTAAAGCAAAATATATAATCAATAAACAAGTACTTTCAATGTGTGAAGCAGAACCAGAGAGATGGCCTCTAAAAGTAAAAGTACTCAGATCTGGTACTTGAGTAAAAGTAGAAGTACTCAGATCTTGGACTGGAGTAAAAGTAGAAGTACTCAGATCTTGTACTTGAGTAAAAGTAGAAGTACTCAGATCTTGTACTTGAGTAAAAGTAGAAGTACTCAGATATTGTACTTGAGTAAAAGTAGAGGTACTCAGATCTTGTACTTGAGTAAAAGTTGAAGTACTCAGATCTTGTACTGGAGTAAAAGTAGAAGTACTCAGGTCTTGTACTTGAGTAAAAGTAGAAGTACTCAGATCTTGTACTTGAGTAAAAGTAGAAGTACCAGAGTGTAGGAATACTCTGTTACAGTAAAAGCATTCAAAATGTTCCTCAAGTGAAAGTAGAAAAGTATTATCATCAAAATATAGTGAAAGACAGTAAAAGTAGTCGTTGTGCAGATTGGTCCATTTCAGAATAATATATATGATATGTTTTATAATGATTGATCATGAAAGTGTTCTCAAAGCTGGTGAAGGTGCAGCTAGTTTGAATGACTTTGTAGACTGCAGGGTATCTTGTGGATTTACTCCAGGTGGAACTAAAGTCTGATTTAACACTTGGTTATATTTACCATCATTCATCCAGATCTGTAAAGTAACTAAAGGTATTAAATACATGTAGTGGAGTAGAAGTACACCATGTATCTCTGAACTGTAGTGGAGTAGAAGTACAGAGTAGCATAACATGGAAATACTCGAGTAAAGTACAAGTACCTTAACATTATTAATGTTCGCTCTGTGTCCATCTGTACGGTGAGTATCTGCAGAGAGAAGCAGTGGAGCAGTATCTGTTCTCTTCATTAACATAGCCAGCAGCTGTGAAAGGGCAGAGCGCCTGGAGATTTATCAGAATGTCACCGTACGCCACATTAGCCCTGACACCACACACACACACACACACACACACACACACACACACACACCCACAACACGAGCAACCCTGTTGAAGCCAGGGTCAAACTGATATGTCAGAAGCAGTCATCTCATTCCAACAAGTCACACAGGTTGGGAACAAGTGTGTGTGTGTGTGTGTATGTGTATGTGTATGTGTATGTGTATGTATATGTGTGTGTGTGTGTGTGTGTGTGTGTGTGTGTGTGTGTGTGTGTGTGTGTGTGTGTGTGTGTGTGTGCGTGCGTGCGTGCATGCGTGCGTGAGTTTCCATCATACACTGTACAAAGTAAGTGGAATTTCTGAGGTCACACATTGGCTTGTTGAGGACAAAGGCCTTAAGTTTGCGATTACTGTTGACATAACCGACGCTAAATTACCAGCTAATGTTAATAATAATAATTATTATAATACATGTTATTTATATAGCGCTTTTCCTGGTGCTCAAAGCGCTTAAATGTTAGCACTAGCCAGCTAGGTGCAGTACATCTGAATGATGAACGACACCCTTGATTGACTTATAGCCTCTATATAATGTAAACTGGTGAATTGTAAAATAGTTCACAGCCAGTACAGTTGTCATTAATGTTAACATTAGCTTTAAAGACCAATAGCAGGGATATAGGGGATATCTTATCTTAGTGAGCTGATCAAGCAACACCTGCAATTGCATAATTGTTCAGTGTTTGATTTACGTTCATGCAACCTATACTCATTGCATAACCGTCCAGACTTTCTTTTAGTTCCCTGGCTTGATGTTTGTTTGACTGAAAGACAAATAGAGGTCTACCAACACCTGCCTTTCTGCTCTGAAGCAACCTTCAGCACATCAAAGACGTCTGGCGTGTGCTCTGCAGCCTTCCTAAATCATTAACCACTCTCTTTAATCTCACACACACACACACACACACACACACACACACACACACACACACACACACACACACACACACACACACACACACACACACACACACACACACACACACACACACACACACACACACACACACACACACACACACACACACACACACACACACACACACACACACACACACACACACACACACACACACACACACACACACACACACACACACACACACACACACACTGGCTGCATCAGTGATTTCAGCTTTATCAGAGCCAGGATCACAGAAGTGACTGCATGTTTTATGTTTTATATTTCATGCAGTTGTCTTGTGTCTTATTTTCAATTTCACATTCAACCCTAACATCTTTTTTACATTACATTGCATTTAGCTGATGCTTTTATCCAAAGCGACTTACAATAAGTGCTTTTCATTGCTTTCCATTAACATGATGACCAAGCACTTATTGTATTAACTAGTTGTCTCTCCAGGACATTAACCCTTACTTGCCTTTCTACTGCGTTAATAAATGCAAGGGTTAAATACTGTTACCTACAGATTGAGCCAGGCTTAGGTTAAGGTCTAAGAAATGAAGTTTAAAAGGCTTTAATGGAGACAAATCCACTGAAGACCCCTGCACTTAGAGTCCACTCTGAGCACTAAAAGCTTCCTCTGGATAGCGACTCTGTGCACAGACCTTTTAAAGCTGCGAAGAAGCGAGAGAGAAGTGATGGACACAGTTGTTCAGAGACGGAAAAATAACTGAGGGTAAAGGTGTCGTTCATAACTGCCCCGCACCTCCCACATGAGTGAGTAGGAGAGAACTGCGCGGATATATCTATGGATCATACGATGACAAACTCACCAGCAGCCCACGCCGATTCTGCAGGATTGACACTGCTGGCAACATGTACGCCATGACACGATGAGCAGAGAGATGGCACAAGTACACACATCCTTTACTCAAGTAGAAGTACAGATACTCGTATTTAAAAATACTCTGGTAAAAGTAGAAGTACTGACTAAACTTCTTTACTCAAGTCAAAGTAAAGAGGCTTTCAAATGTACTTCAGTAAAAAGTACCCATAACTAGCAGCTGTTTTAAAGAGTACCTGACCTCCCTTTATATTAATAGAACAATAATGTCATTGTTAGCTAATGAATGTTTCCAAGCTGAACAACGGCAACATGACAACGTTTCCATTGGTCCCTCTTCTTTAGAGAAGACCAGGAAATGATGGATACACGGATCGTGTTCAAATCAATAGGCACGCAATGACTCTAAAGAATAATGATCACGCCACCAAACACACATTCAGACTAAAGGAACCAGCTGTTTGGAAAATGAGAGAAGTAGAAAGTACAAGTATTTGTGTTCAACATGTAAGAAGTAGAAAGTACAGGTATTTGTGTTCAACATGTAAGAAGTAGAAAGTACAGGTATTTGGGTTCAACATGTAAGAAGTAGAAAGTACAGGTATTTGTGTTACACATGTAAGAAGTAGAAAGTACAGGTATTTGTGTTCAACATGTAAGAAGTAGAAAGTACAGGTATTTGTGTTCAACATGTAAGAAGTAGAAAGTACAGGTATTTGTGTTCAACATGTAAGAAGTAGAAAGTACAGGTATTTGAGTTCAACATATAAGAAGTAGAAAGTACAGGTATTTGGGTTGAACATGTAAGAAGTAGAAAGTAAACGTATTTGAGTTCAACATGTAAGAAGTAGAAAGTACAGGTATTTGAGTTCAACATGTAAGAAGTAGAAAGTACATGTATTTGTGTTCAACATGTAAGAAGTAGAAAGTACAGGTATTTGTGTTCAACATGAAAGAAGTAGAAAGTACAGGTATTTGTGTTCAACATGTAAGAAGTAGAAAGTACAGGTATTTGTGTTCAACATGTGAGAAGTAGAAAGTACAGGTATTTGTGTTCAACATGAAAGAAGTAGAAAGTACAGGTATTTGTGTTCAACATGTGAGAAGTAGAAAGTACAGGTATTTGTGTTCAACATGTAAGAAGTAGAAAGTACAGGTATTTGGGTTCAACATGTAAGAAGTAGAAAGTACAGGTATTTGGGTTCAACATGTAAGAAGTAGAAAGTACAGGTATTTGAGTTCAACATGTAAGAAGTAGAAAGTACAGGTATTTGAGTTCAACATGTAAGAAGTAGAAAGTACAGGTATTTGTGTTCAACATGTAAGAAGTAGAAAGTACACGTATTTGTGTTCAACATGAAAGAAGTAGAAAGTACAGGTATTTGGGTTCAACATGTAAGAAGTAGAAAGTACAGGTATTTGTGTTCAACATGTGAGAAGTAGAAAGTACAGGTATTTGGGTTCAACATGTAAGAAGTAGAAAGTACAGGTATTTGGGTTCAACATGTAAGAAGTAGAAAGTACACGTATTTGTGTTCAACATGTAAGAAGTAGAAAGTACAGGTATTTGGGTTCAACATGTAAGAAGTAGAAAGTACAGGTATTTGTGTTCAACATGTGAGAAGTAGAAAGTACAGGTATTTGGGTTCAACATGTGAGAAGTAGAAAGTACAGGTATTTGTGTTCAACATGTAAGAAGTAGAAAGTACAGGTATTTGAGTTCAACATGTAAGAAGTAGAAAGTACAGGTATTTGAGTTCAACATGTAAGAAGTAGAAAGTACATGTATTTGTGTTCAACATGTAAGAAGTAGAAAGTACACGAATTTTGGGTTCAACATGAAAGAAGTAGAAAGTACAGGTATTTGTGTTCAACATGTAAGAAGTAGAAAGTACACGTATTTGTGTTCAACATGAAAGAAGTATAAAGTACAGGTATTTGTGTTCAACATGTGAGAAGTAGAAAGTATACGTATTTGTGTTCAACATGAAAGAAGTAGAAAGTACAGGTATTTGGGTTCAACATGTAAGAAGTAGAAAGTACAGGTATTTGGGTTCAACATGTAAGAAGTAGAAAGTACAGGTATTTGAGTTCAACATGTAAGAAGTAGAAAGTACAGGTATTTGGGTTCAACATGTAAGAAGTAGAAAGTACAGGTATTTGTGTTCAACATGTAAGAAGTAGAAAGTACAGGTATTTGGGTTCAACATGTAAGAAGTAGAAAGTATAGGTATTTGAGTTCAACATGTAAGAAGTAGAAAGTACAGGTATTTGGGTTCAACATGTAAGAAGTAGAAAGTACAGGTATTTGAGTTCAACATGTAAGAAGTAGAAAGTACAGGTATTTGAGTTCAACATGTAAGAAGTAGAAAGTATAGGTATTTGAGTTCAACATGTGAGAAGTAGAAAGTATACGTATTTGAGTTCAACATGTGAGAAGTAGAAAGTATACGTATTTGTGTTCAACATGAAAGAAGTAGAAAGTACAGGTATTTGGGTTCAACATGTAAGAAGTAGAAAGTACAGGTATTTGGGTTCAACATGTAAGAAGTAGAAAGTACAGGTATTTGAGTTCAACATGTAAGAAGTAGAAAGTACAGGTATTTGGGTTCAACATGTAAGAAGTAGAAAGTACAGGTATTTGTGTTCAACATGTAAGAAGTAGAAAGTACAGGTATTTGGGTTCAACATGTAAGAAGTAGAAAGTATAGGTATTTGAGTTCAACATGTAAGAAGTAGAAAGTACAGGTATTTGGGTTCAACATGTAAGAAGTAGAAAGTACAGGTATTTGAGTTCAACATGTAAGAAGTAGAAAGTATAGGTATTTGAGTTCAACATGTAAGAAGTAGAAAGTATAGGTATTTGAGTTCAACATGTAAGAAGTAGAAAGTACAGGTATTTGGGTTCAACATGTAAGAAGTAGAAAGTAAACGTATTTGTGTTCAACATGTAAGAAGTAGAAAGTACAGGTATTTGAGTTCAACATGTAAGAAGTAGAAAGTACAGGTATTTGAGTTCAACATGTAAGAAGTAGAAAGTACAGGTATTTGTGTTCAACATGTAAGAAGTAGAAAGTACACGTATTTGTGTTCTACATGAAAGAAGTAGAAAGTACAGGTATTTGTGTTCAACATGTGAGAAGTAGAAAGTACACGTATTTGAGTTCAACATGTAAGAAGTAGAAAGTACAGGTATTTGAGTTCAACATGTAAGAAGTAGAAAGTACAGGTATTTGTGTTCAACATGTAAGAAGTAGAAAGTACACGTATTTGTGTTCTACATGAAAGAAGTAGAAAGTACAGGTATTTGAGTTCAACATGTAAGAGGTAGAAAGTACAGGTATTTGGGTTCAACATGTAAGAAGTAGAAAGTACAGGTATTTGGGTTCAACATGTAAGAAGTAGAAAGTACAGGTATTTGGGTTCAACATGTAAGAAGTAGAAAGTACAGGTATTTGAGTTCAACATGTAAGAAGTAGAAAGTACAGGTATTTGAGTTCAACATGTAAGAAGTAGAAAGTCCAGGTATTTGGGTTCAACATGTAAGAAGTAGAAAGTCCAGGTATTTGGGTTCAACATGTAAGAGGTAGAAAGTCCAGGTATTTGGGTTCAACATGTAAGAAGTAGAAAGTCCAGGTATTTGGGTTCAACATGTAAGAGGTAGAAAGTCCAGGTATTTGGGTTCAACATGTAAGAAGTAGAAAGTCCAGGTATTTGGGTTCAACATGTAAGAAGTAGAAAGTCCAGGTATTTGGGTTCAACATGTAAGAGGTAGAAAGTCCAGGTATTTGGGTTCAACATGTAAGAGGTAGAAAGTCCAGGTATTTGGGTTCAACATGTAAGAGGTAGAAAGTCCAGGTATTTGGGTTCAACATGTAAGAGGTAGAAAGTCCAGGTATTTGGGTTCAACATGTAAGAAGTAGAAAGTCCAGGTATTTGAGTTCAACATGTAAGAGGTAGAAAGTACAGGTATTTGTGTTCAACATGTAAGAAGTAGAAAGTACAGGTATTTGGGTTCAACATGTAAGAAGTAGAAAGTCCAGGTATTTGGGTTCAACATGTAAGAGGTAGAAAGTCCAGGTATTTGGGTTCAACATGTAAGAGGTAGAAAGTACAGGTATTTGGGTTCAACATGTAAGAAGTAGAAAGTCCAGGTATTTGGGTTCAACATGTAAGAACTAGAAAGTCCAGGTATTTGGGTTCAACATGTAAGAGGTAGAAAGTCCAGGTATTTGGGTTCAACATGTAAGAGGTAGAAAGTACAGGTATTTGGGTTCAACATGTAAGAAGTAGAAAGTCCAGGTATTTGGGTTCAACATGTAAGAACTAGAAAGTACAGGTATTTGGGTTCAACATGTAAGAAGTAGAAAGTCCAGGTATTTGGGTTCAACATGTAAGAAGTAGAAAGTCCAGGTATTTGGGTTCAACATGTAAGAGGTAGAAAGTCCAGGTATTTGGGTTCAACATGTAAGAGGTAGAAAGTACAGGTATTTGGGTTCAACATGTAAGAAGTAGAAAGTCCAGGTATTTGGGTTCAACATGTAAGAAGTAGAAAGTCCAGGTATTTGGGTTCAACATGTAAGAGGTAGAAAGTCCAGGTATTTGGGTTCAACATGTAAGAAGTAGAAAGTCCAGGTATTTGAGTTCAACATGTAAGAAGTAGAAAGTCCAGGTATTTGGGTTCAACATGTGAGAAGTAGAAAGTACAGGTATTTGAGTTCAACATGTGAGAAGTAGAAAGTACAGGTATTTGTGTTCAACATGTAAGAAGTAGAAAGTACAGGTATTTGGGTTCAAAATGTAAGAAGTCAAAGTAAAAAGTCGTCAGAAAAATAAGTAGTGGAGTAAAGTACCGATACCAGAAACATGTACTTAAGTCCAGTAACAAAGTATTTGTACTCCACTACTTCCCACCTCTGAATAGAAGTGATTTAATGCACACTGACATAAAGCAGAGCACCAGCCGGCTCACTTAGGGAAATAGCAGCATGTATGCAGGGACAAATCATGTTGAGAAAATGTTCGCTTCACAGATGCCAGCGTCAGATAATAAGCATGACATGTCCCTGACAGCAATTAGTGAGTCCGTTGTGTCACGTTGTATCGCAGTGATTAGTGATTCCATTACTTCCACTATCAACAAGTTATTGTTTATACCAATTATATCTCATCAAAAGCTACATTTTACAGGTGTTTTGCTCAAGATAAACTTAGATTTTTTTGTGTGAAATTAATAAAGCAGAAAGCACAGATGCTACTCTGCTTTTTAACGTTTGGACATATTATGCTAATGTTCAGGTGTATATCTGTTATGGTTATCTGAGAGGACCCAAACGCAGGACACGGCAGTGTGGTTACAAAGGTTTTTATTTGGAGGAGAAGGAGCGTGGAGAGTAATCCGGCTGGAGAGTATCCACTGGAGAGTAATCCACTGGAGAGTAATCCACGGAGAGTAATCCACTGGAGAGTAATCCACTGGAGAGTAATCCACTGGAGAGTAATCCACTGGAGAGTAATCCACTGGAGAGTAGTCCTGGAGCACAAGAAGAACAGGTAATAATAATATTCAGGTGTAGCGGAAATCGTAACCTTTTCTAGGAAGGCTGTGAAGGCTGAGAGTTTACCACTGGGGTTTAACAACGATCTGGCGCTGACAGGTTGTGGAGCCTCTGCTGATATGCCATTTGTAATGGTTGATGGAAAACAGGTGTGTCGCAGAGGAGGGTGCTCAACTGATTGCAGCAGGTGGAGATTTGAGCCGGGAGCCAGGAGTGACAGGCACCACGCCCACACAGACAGGAAAGGGAAAACACACACAAGGGAGGTGGCTGGAGAATACAACCACCACAGTACCCCCCCCTTAAGGGACGCCTCCAGGCGGTCTACCAGGTCTACCAGGTCTTCCAGGGTTATCCCGGTGGAAGTCCCATATCAGAGATGCGCCCACGATGTCTCGCCGGGGAACCCAACACCTCTCCTCTAGACCATAGCCCTCCCAATCCACCAGATATTGGAATCCCCTTCCACGGCGACGAACGTCCAACAATCGCCTGACGGTGTAGGTTGGGTGATTATTAATGATGCGGGGGGGTGGGGGAACACTCACTGGAGGAGACAAAGGACTGCTGGCTACAGGTTTCAATAGAGAGACATGAAATGTCGGATGAACCTTCATGTGTGAGGGAAGTTTGAGTTTGACTGCAGATGGATTAATAATGGAGTCGATGATGAAGGGGCCGACATACCGTGGAGTAAGTTTTTTTGACTCTGTCTTGAGTGGGAGATCTTTGGAAGAAAGCCAAACACTCTGACCTGGTAAGTAGTTGGGGGCCGGGGTCCTGTGGCGGTCTGCGATGAGGCGGTTGCGGGCAGCGGAGCGGAGCAGGGCTGCTCGGGTGTCATTCCACACCTTACGACAGCGACGAAGGTGGGCCTGAACGGAGGGAACAGCAACTTCCTCTTCCTGGGCTGGAAACAGAGGTGGTTGGAAACCCATGGCACAATGAAAAGGTGAAATACCTGTGGCTGCACTTGGCAGGGAGTTGTGGGCATACTCGATCCATGGCAGATGTGGGCCCCATGACGAAGGGTTCCTGAAAGCCACACAACGAAGAGCCGACCCCAGATCCTGGTTGGCCCGTTCCGTTTGCCCGTTTGTCTGAGGATGATAGCCAGATGACAGGCTCACCGATGCTCCCAGAGCCTGACAGAAGGCCTTCCAAACGTGGGAAATGAACTGGGGGCCCCGGTCAGAGACGATGTCGGTGGGGATCCCATGAAGTCGAACTACATGGTTGACCAGAAGATCTGCAGTCTCTCGGGCAGTGGGAAGCTTGGAAAGAGCCACAAAGTGTACCATCTTTGAGAATCTGTCCACAATAGTTAGGATGATGGTATTTCCTTGTGAAAGTGGAAGTCAAGTAACAAAATCCAATGCCACATGCGACCAAGGGCGAATAGGTACCGGCAGTGGGCGAAGCAGGCCAGAGGGAGGCTGGTGGGAGGACTTGGCGCGGGCACACACTGTACAGGCAGCAACAAAGGCCCTGGTGTCTTGAGCCATGGAAGGCCACCAGAACCGTTGTTTAAGAATGAACAGTGTGCGATGGGCACCAGGATGACATGAGAAACGAGAGGCGTGTGCCCACTGCAGGACCTTGGAGCGAACAGGGGTAGGCACAAAAAGACTATTAGCTGGGCAGTTACCTGGGTTAGGCTGCGTTCGCTGGGCCTCCCTGACCAATGACTCAATCTCCAAGGTAACAGCCCCCACCACGCAGGAGGCAGGCAGGATAGTGTCTGGACTGGCAGCTGGTCCATCGGAAGCGAACTGGCGAGAGAGGGCGTCAGGCTTGAGGTTCCGTGACCCTGGACGGTAGGTGAGGGTAAATGAGAAGCGGCCGAAATACAGGGCCCATCGAGCCTGACGGGAGTTAAGGCGCTTGGCAGATTGGATGTACGCCAGGTTCTTGTGGTCCGTCCATACAATAAAAGGGAGTTCAGCTCCCTCCAGCCAGTGCCTCCACTCCTCTAGGGCAAGTTTGACAGCCAGCAGCTCTCTGTTACCCACGTCATAGTTCTTCTCAGCTGGGGTGAGGCGGCGAGAGAAAAATGCACAAGGATGCAATTTTTGGTCTCGTTCCGAGCGCTGGGAAAGAACTGCTCCTACCCCGGTGTTGGAGGCATCGACCTCCACAGTGAACTGGTGAGAGGGATCAGGGTGGATGAGCACAGGGGCAGTGGTGAAGAGTCTCTTTAGCTCTGAAAAGGCTGCATCGCACTCTGGGGTCCAGGAAAAGCCAGTTGTGGGGGAAGTGAGTCTGGTTAAAGGACCCGCCACTCTGCTGTAGTCCCTGATGAAGCGCCGATAGAAATTGGCGAAACCAAGAAACTGTTGAAGCAGTTTGACTGAGGTTGGTTTGGGCCACCCCGCCACCGCTTGGATCTTCTCAGGGTCGGATCTAAGCTTTCCTTCCTCAACGATGTAGCCCAGGAATGAGACTGTGTTTACATGGAATTCGCATTTCTCCGCCTTTACAAAGAGTCTGTTCTCCAGGAGTCTCTGCAGCACCTGCCTGACATGGATAATGTGCTCCTCCTTTTTACGAGAGAATATGAGGATGTCATCCAGGTAGACAAAGACTGACCGGTTGAGGAGGTCACGTAGCACATCGTTCACCATCGACTGAAAGACTGCAGGGGCATTCGTCAGTCCAAAAGGCATCACCAGATACTCGAAGTGACCGAGTGGTGTGTTAAAGGCCGTCTTCCACTCGTCCCCTTCTCGGATTCTGACGAGGTGGTAGGCATTGCGGAGGTCCAGTTTGGAAAAGATTGTGGCTTCCTGGAGGGGTTCAAAGGCGGAGTTAATGAGGGGTAGTGGGTATTTGTTTTTTACAGTAATGGCATTGAGACCCCTGTAATCAATGCAGGGCCGCAGTGAGCGGTCCTTCTTGGAGACGAAGAAAAACCCAGCACCGACCGGGGAGGAGGATGGCCGAATGACACCGGCAGCCAGGGAGTCATGGATGTAATTCTCCATGGATTTTCTCTCAGGGCGAGACAGGTTGAACAGACGTGAGGAAGGCAGAGGGGCCCCGGAAAGGAGGTCAATGGGACAGTCGTAGGGTCGATGAGGAGGAAGAGAAAGAGCTCGCTGTTTACTGAACACCTCTCCTAGGTGATGATATTCAGTGGGAACAGATGACAGGTCAGGCGGCTCGATCTTGAGTGGTGGCGAGGCGGCCTCTGCTGGCGGTAGGGCAGACTGCAGGCATGAGGATAAGCAAAAAGAACTCCAACTAATGATCTTGCCAGTTACCCAATCAATCTGGGGGTTGTGTGTTCTTAACCAGGGATGGCCCAACACTATGGGGGCCTGAGGTGAGGAAATTAGGTGAAACTGAATAAACTCACGATGGTTTCCAGACAGAATGAGGTTTACCGGCTTGGTGCGGTGAGTGACTTGGGCCAGGAATTTTCCATTTAGAGCATTAGCACTAAGAGGTGAATCTAACACTTCGCAGGAAATTCCTGCCTGAGCTGCAATGTCAATGTCCAAAAAATTCTCATCCGCCCCCGAGTCCACTAAGGCGAGCAGGGGTAGGGACTGTTGGTTGCAGCAAAGCATGGCTTCTAGCTGCGTTCTGGGTCGGGGGTTGAGAGAGGAGGAAGGGCTCGCCAGAATCCCCACAGCTACTGACGAGCCTGACCTTTTTGGCAGACTAGGACAGGAGGAAACGAGATGACTGGTTTGGCTGCAATAAACACATTCCCCAGCGTGGATCCTTCTAGCACGCTCAGATGGTGAGAGGCGGGCCCTTCCCACTTGCATGGGCTCATCTCCATGGGATGAGCCTGAGTAAGGAGTCGGGAAAGATCGGGGGATTGGGGTAGTGGCAGTGCCAATTTGGGGATCAAGTGAGAAGTCGCTGGGATTGGAGTGACGGCTAGTCCTATCCCTACGTCTCTCTCTGAGGCGATTATCAATCTTAATGGCTGTGGCAATTAAATTATCCAAGCTACCTGGATCATCCCTAGCCGCTAGCTCGTCTTTAATTGCTTCGTTCAGCCCCTGAAGAAAAGCATCCTGTAGTGGCTCGTTATTCCAGCGTGAGTCGGAAGCCACTGTTCTAAACTCGACTGAAAATTCGGCTACACTACGGGAGCCCTGCCGGAGAGAAAGAAGGCGCCTAGCAGCGTCCCTCCCCCGTACCGGGTGATCAAAAACTTTTTTCATTTCGGAAATGAAAGTATCGTATGACCAGCAAATTTGTGGCTGGCTCTCCCTAACAGCTGTAGCCCAATCTAAAGCCCTCCCCCTCAACAGACTCATTACATAGGCTACCCTAGCCCCATCTGTGTGATAAGTACTAGGCTGCTGCTCAAAAACTAACGTACACTGGAACAAAAAGGCTCTACAAATACCCAAATCTCCAGCGTATCGCTCAGGTGTGGGAATGACAGCCTCTCGTAGCTGATGGAGGAATGCGGCAGGAGGGGGGGGAGGGGCTGTCGGCTGTGCCGCGGGCTGCGGAGGAAAAGCCTGTGAGGTGAGCAGTTCTACCTGCGTGCCGATCCTTTGCATATTAACGGAGAGATTCCGGAGAGTCTCCATTGCCTCACGGAGAACTGTATCCTGATGCCCCACGAGAGCGCCTTGACTGGCCAGGGCTTGGCAGAGTTCGTCCGTAGTTTTGGCCTGGTAGCCGGTGTCCGCTGGGTCCATACTGGCCAGATCGTTCTGTTATGGTTATCTGAGAGGACCCAAACGCAGGACACGGCAGTGTGGTTACAAAGGTTTTTATTTGGAGGAGAAGGAGCGTGGAGAGTAATCCGGCTGGAGAGTATCCACTGGAGAGTAATCCACTGGAGAGTAATCCACGGAGAGTAATTCACTGGAGAGTAATCCACTGGAGAGTAATCCACTGGAGAGTAGTCCTGGAGCACAAGAAGAACAGGTAATAATAATATTCAGGTGTAGCGGAAATCGTAACCTTTTCTAGGAAGGCTGTGAAGGCTGAGAGTTTACCACTGGGGTTTAACAACGATCTGGCGCTGACAGGTTGTGGAGCCTCTGCTGATATGCCATTTGTAATGGTTGATGGAAAACAGGTGTGTCGCAGAGGAGGGTGCTCAACTGATTGCAGCAGGTGGAGATTTGAGCCGGGAGCCAGGAGTGACAGGCACCACGCCCACACAGACAGGAAAGGGAAAACACACACAAGGGAGGTGGCTGGAGAATACAACCACCACAATATCAGTATGTAGTGTCTCTACTTTAAAGAGTCCTGTCCTGCTGATGTTCAGGTGTATATCAGTATGTAGTGTCTCTACTTTAAAGAGTCCTCTCCTGCTGATGTTCAGGTGTATATCAGTATGTAGTGTCTCTACTTTAAAGAGTCCTCTCCTGCTGGTGTTCAGGTGTATATCAGTATGTAGTGTCTCTACTTTAAAGAGTCCTCTCCTGCTGATGTTCAGGTGTATATCAGTATGTAGTGTCTCTACTTTAAAGAGTCCTCTCCTGCTGATGTTCAGGTGTATATCAGTATGTAGTGTCTCTACTTTAAAGAGTCCTCTCCTGCTGATGTTCAGGTGTATATCAGTATGTAGTGTCTCTACTTTAAAGAGTCCTCTCCTGCTGATGTTCAGGTGTATATCAGTATGTAGTGTCTCTACTTTAAAGAGTCCTCTCCTGCTGATGTTCAGGTGTATATCAGTATGTAGTGTCTCTACTTTAAAGAGTCCTCTCCTGCTGATGTTCAGGTGTATATCAGTATGTAGTGTCTCTACTTTAAAGAGTCCTCTCCTGCTGATGTTCAGGTGTATATCAGTATGTAGTGTCTCTACTTTAAAGAGTCCTCTCCTGTTGATGTTCAGGTGTTTATCAGTATGTAGTGTCTCCACTTTAAAGAGTCCTCTCCTGCTGATGTCCAGGTGTATATCAGTATGTAGTGTCTCTACTTTAAAGAGTCCTCTCCTGCTGATGTTCAGGTGTATATCAGTATGTAGTGTCTCTACTTTAAAGAGTCCTCTCCTGCTGATGTTCAGGTGTATATCAGTATGTAGTGTCTCTACTTTAAAGAGTCCTCTCCTGTTGATGTTCAGGTGTTTATCAGTATGTAGTGTCTCCACTTTAAAGAGTCCTCTCCTGCTGATGTCCAGGTGTATATCAGTATGTAGTGTCTCTACTTTAAAGAGTCCTCTCCTGCTGATGTTCAGGTGTATATCAGTATGTAGTGTCTCTACTTTAAAGAGTCCTCTCCTGCTGATGTTCAGGTGTATATCAGTATGTAGTGTCTCTACTTTAAAGAGTCCTCTCCTGCTGATGTTCAGGTGTATATCAGTATGTAGTGTCTCTACTTTAAAGAGTCCTCTCCTGCTGATGTTCAGGTGTATATCAGTATGTAGTGTCTCTACTTTAAAGAGTCCTCTCCTGCTGATGTTCAGGTGTATATCAGTATGTAGTGTCTCTACTTTAAAGAGTCCTCTCCTGCTGATGTTCAGGTGTATATCAGTATGTAGTGCCTCTACTTTAAAGAGTCCTCTCCTGCTGATGTTCAGGTGTATATAAAATAAAAATGTTTAAATAAATGATCACTGAGTAGACAGTGGATTAAAATGCCCTTCACACCATCTTTTTTAATTAGCTCTGCATTAGATCGAACTTTTGGGGAGATATTAAAATGACTGAAGGACGACTCCCCCGGGGCCAGAGACCTCCAGAGTCCCCTCAGTCAGGGTGGTGTTAATTGGATGGCAGTCATTTAATTCCTTCATTGCTGATTTAATTTGGAATATGCACCATAAAAATTACACCTGAAAATCATCAGAGCTTCCCCTCCAGTGTTACCTGTGTGTCACCTGTGTGTCACCTGTGTGTTACCTGTGTGTTACCTGTGTGTCACCTGTGTGTCACCTGTGTGTCACCTGTGTGTCACCTGTGTGTCACCTGTGTGTCACCTGTGTGTTACCTGTGTGTTACCTGTGTGTCACCTGTGTGTCACCTGTGTGTCACCTGTGTGTTACCTGTGTGTTACCTGTGTGTGTAGAAGTGAGGAGAACATGTGTTGTCTCTGAGAGGCAACGTGTTTTTCAGCCTGCAATCAATACAAACAAAAGATCAGGATATAAATAAAGTTCCCCGGTAGTGAGACCTCGTGTTGAAGCCAAGTGTAAGCCTTTATTGTGTTAGTCGTACACCGGTGTAAATCAGAATGACATGCAGAACAGATTAGCTGAAGGTCTAGTGAAGCCTAGAAGAAGTAAAGGACATTGTATTCTTCAGAGTTGTTTTGTACTGCAGTGAGTATGATGGGAATGTATAATAATTCAATATAGGTTTCCTAACTACAAAATGTTCTCAGACAGAAGCGTGTCGCCTTGACCATCGTCAGGCGACTATCATGGATGTTCGGGTTGTTATTAACGTGCTTTACTTCCCCCTACCTTTCTTAAGACTGTAATGTACATTTCCTATCTGAATGAATCCTCTTCCTGTGTCTCTTCCCCGTATAAAGTTATTGCTTTTCTGTGTAACTTGGTCAGATTTCTTAAGCACACATTGGTGCAGGTCATCACATGTCACTTGTTAGACGCTTTTATCCAAAGCGACTTACATACTCAATACTGTGGCCAATCCCCACAGGAGCACTTTGGGGTGAAGTGTCTCAGGGACACAACGACATGCTGACTGCAGCGGGGTTTGAACCTGTGACCCCCTGATCCGAACACCAACGCACAACCAACGCACAACCCACTGCGCCACACACCTCCGGTTATCTGTCCTTCCAGCTAGAAATACGATTGATTCTGTTAAATGCTATCTCTTTATTAAATAACACAACTTTGGTTTAAGCTTGTATATTTGTTCTTTTCTTACCAGGTGATTAAGTGTAGAATTTCCACCACAGTGAGTTTAACGGCCCGTCCACACAGCGGCGTGCGTTGACGCTTGCCGGCGGGCGTGTCTGACACTCGACCAACAACCAATCACATGAATCCCCTGACACAAAAGCAGCGGTTTGATTGGCTAGAGCTTGTACTGGCATATGATTCGATTGGCTGACGCTTCTGCCGAGGCATCAAAAGTTGAACATTGCTCAACTTTTGAAGCGAGCAACACCAGCAACGCTCCACGTCGCTTCCCAAAATGCAGTTCGGCTAAAAGTGACGTCACCCCATTCAAAGTGAATGGGCAGAAGCGTTGGAAGCTTCAACGCACGCCGCTGTGTGGACGGGCCGTAACGAGGATGCTGCCAGCTTGCTCTGAAAGTTGAACAAAGGCAGGAGAGATGGGGAATGTAGTTCAACAGGTTATGACTCTTTGAACGTAATGGAGAATAATCCTGCTGAAGGCTGCTGGGTGTCGGTTGAAAGGAGTTGCACATACCTCTGCAAAGGTTTGAGATCCAAGCACTTTGAAATGGCCCCGAACTCCTGGACATCGAGGGGCGTTTGATTTGTCTCCGTTAGGAAATCGACACTCAGGTTAGGTCAAGGCAGCAACACACAGCCTTTCATCCAACCCCCAAACGTCCTCTGGCCCCACAACTCCTCTTCAGCCTCCAGAGAAGTGGGATAACAAGCTGAATCTGGAAGAGGTTCATCGATAGCAACGCTGCTCCACATGCAGCTGATTGCAGCTTGCAGCAAAGAGAGAAAAGAGAGACTCTGAGCCTTAAAGAAAGGCACCCGAGCTAATGCTGTTAGCCACCGCTACATGACATCTTATTACCATAAACACTTGAAGACGTTTCATCATTAGCCTGAGTCTTCATCACGTCTTCATCGTGAGCCTGAGTCTTCATCACGTACGTCTTCATCATGAGTCTGAGTCTTCATCACGTCTTCATCATGAGTCTGAGTCTTCATCACGTCTTCATCATGAGCCTGAGTCTTCATCATGTCTTCATCGTGAGCCTGAGTCTTCATCATGTCTTCATCATGAGTCTGAGTCTTCATCACGTCTTCATCGTGAGCCTGAGTCTTCATCATGTCTTCATCATGAGTCTGAGTCTTCATCACGTCTTCATCATGAGTCTGAGTCTTCATCATGAGTCTGAGTCTTCATCATGAGTCTGAGTCTTCATCACGTCTTCATCGTGAGCCTGAGTCTTCATCATGTCTTCATCATGAGTCTGAGTCTTCATCATGTCTTCATCATGAGTCTGAGTCTTCATCATGAGTCTGAGTCTTCATCATGTCTTCATCATGAGTCTGAGTCTTCATCACGTCTTCATCATGAGTCTGAGTCTTCATCATGAGTCTGAGTCTTCATCATGTCTTCATCATGAGTCTGAGTCTTCATCATGAGTCTGAGTCTTCATCATGAGTCTGAGTCTTCATCACGTCTTCATCGTGAGCCTGAGTCTTCATCATGTCTTCATCATGAGTCTGAGTCTTCATCATGTCTTCATCATGAGTCTGAGTCTTCATCATGAGTCTGAGTCTTCATCATGTCTTCATCATGAGTCTGAGTCTTCATCATGTCTTCATCATGAGTCTGAGTCTTCATCATGAGTCTGAGTCTTCATCATGAGTCTGAGTCTTCATCACGTCTTCATCATGAGTCTGAGTCTTCATCACGTCTTCATCGTGAGCCTGAGTCTTCATCATGTCTTCATCATGAGCCTGAGTCTTCATCATGTCTTCATCATGAGTCTGAGTCTTCATCATGTCTTCATCATGAGTCTGAGTCTTCATCACGTCTTCATCATGAGTCTGAGTCTTCATCATGAGTCTGAGTCTTCATCATGAGTCTGAGTCTTCATCATGTCTTCATCATGAGTCTGAGTCTTCATCATGAGTCTGAGTCTTCATCATGAGTCTGAGTCTTCATCACGTCTTCATCGTGAGCCTGAGTCTTCATCATGTCTTCATCATGAGTCTGAGTCTTCATCATGTCTTCATCATGAGTCTGAGTCTTCATCATGAGTCTGAGTCTTCATCATGTCTTCATCATGAGTCTGAGTCTTCATCATGTCTTCATCATGAGTCTGAGTCTTCATCATGAGTCTGAGTCTTCATCACGTCTTCATCATGAGTCTGAGTCTTCATCACGTCTTCATCGTGAGCCTGAGTCTTCATCATGTCTTCATCATGAGCCTGAGTCTTCATCATGTCTTCATCATGAGTCTGAGTCTTCATCATGTCTTCATCATGAGTCTGAGTCTTCATCACGTCTTCATCATGAGTCTGAGTCTTCATCATGAGTCTGAGTCTTCATCATGTCTTCATCATGAGTCTGAGTCTTCATCATGAGTCTGAGTCTTCATCATGTCTTCATCATGAGTCTGAGTCTTCATCATGTCTTCATCATGAGTCTGAGTCTTCATCATGAGTCTGAGTCTTCATCATGAGTCTGAGTCTTCATCACGTCTTCATCATGAGTCTGAGTCTTCATCACGTCTTCATCGTGAGCCTGAGTCTTCATCATGTCTTCATCATGAGCCTGAGTCTTCATCATGTCTTCATCATGAGTCTGAGTCTTCATCACGTCTTCATCATGAGTCTGAGTCTTCATCATGAGTCTGAGTCTTCATCATGAGTCTAAGTCTTCCTCATGAGTCTGAGTCTTCATCATGAGTCTGAGTCTTCATCATCATCCTAAGTCTTCTACTATTTGAAAGACTGTAATGTAAATCCTTTAGTTCCCTGTTTGCCTCTCCTTCCTGTTTCTCAGTAAGCTTCCTATATTTTAATGTAATCTTGGGTCAAATACTTGTAGGCTACTACACGTTACTTGTACTACCTGTCCTTTCAGCTGAAATAGATCAAGTCTGTTGCATGCGTTGACTTTATTAAATATCACAACTTTGTTTTAAACTTCTATTATTCCTTCATTTCTCACAAGAAGGTGATTTATTGTGGAAGTGTGTCAGCTTAATCTGCATTTGCAAACATGTGTACAAAGTTAAAACCAGCACTGCAGACAGATTTAGGAGCACACCCCAAACAGTGTGGGTCAAAATAACCTAAAAAACTTTTAAATAAAACTGTGCAAACAAAACAGACCATTGTATTGCAAAACTCCTCTCTCCATGTAGCAAAGAAATATAACTGACTCACCAAGACACACTCTTCACTTTCTCTGCAATGAAAGTTGTTCATGAACGTTTGCCTTTTTTAAACACCTCCGTATTTACAGCCTCATTTTCCCCGAATACCTGTGGCGAGGGAGGAGAGGATAAGAAATGGTGGTGCGTACGGATGGAGAAATGGGGGACAAGCTAATCCTGTTAGCCAGCTAATCGCCGTGAACACAAGGTCCCGGGACACTGGATGTTAGACACAGGAACCTGCACCCCTCAGCGTGTGTGTGTGTGTGTGTGTGTGTGTGTGTGTGTGTGTGTGTGTGTGTGTGTGTGTGTGTGTGTGTGTGTCGATATCCATTACCCATTATCATCCCGGGGATTACTGTGAATAAAGAGTGAGAGAGGCAGAGAATTGGGACTTATTTCCTGCAGCTTTTTTTCATTGCTCTGCTGTCCAGCTCACCAGACAATCATTTGGCTGACGGCGAGGCTCCGACGGGAGGAAATGCTGTCGGAGGGTGTTGTATCCAAAGAAGCAGTAATTGAAAACTTGATTAAAATGTTTAATGCATTTATTTTTTTGTTGCGGTATGCTTGCAGTCAGAGAAGCCCTCTCAGTGTCCTGTATCTAATCCAATCGCTGTGATTGTACAGAGCAAATGGGTAAAAGTTCCTGACACCAGCAGTGATAACAGTCAGCAGAAGTGGAAATACTTTATAAGTTTAGAAGTAGTATGGGAATAATTAGTAGCAGAGAGACTATGGCCGGAGAAGACATTGAAGATACTACAACTCATCATACCTCACACATGTGTGAGGTATGGCCTCAGCCAAATCAGGCCCTTGGTGGATTTAATTTCGGCACGTAGGATAATTTCTAATTGCTATCTGATCTGGCCCTCCGGTATATTGCACGCACACCTTCACTCCATCCTGAGGGTCTCCTCAGCTCAGAGCCTGAGCCCAAACATTGATGACCTTGCACCCAAGATGAGATGCCAAGTATCTGAGCTAGCATCACAGAGCAGCACACTGAGTTTAATGGATGCTTCCTTCTGCACTTTCTCTCTCACGACAACAGAGCATGTTTGGTTTTCTCTTTGAGGGGAATAGTTTTGTTGAAGCTGCTGTTGGCCTGTGGAAAAATGTAATCATAAGAAATGACTCTGGAAAAGCTGCAGATAGAGCCATAAGAAATGAATGCAGCTGATTATTTAATGTTTAATGTTGTTTTTATAGGCAATCATTTAAGCTTTGTTAGTTCCAGGTTTAATATGTGCAATAAGTTCATTTCAATACATTCTGCAATAAACATTGAACCAGTCCGGCCCACGACTAGTACCCATTTCTTTATTTTGGCCCACTGTGTCACACACACTCACAGAGACACACAGAGACACACACACAGAAACACACACACACACACACACACACACACAAACACACAGAGACACACACACACACACAAACACTCACAGAGACACACACACTCTCACACACAGAGACACACACTCACAGAGACACACACACTCACACACACACACACACACACACACACACAAACACAACCAAAGAGAAACACTCACGCACACACACAAACACACCCACACACACACTCACAGAGACACACACTCACACACACACACACACACACACACACACACACACTCACAGAGACACACACACACACACACACACACACACACACATACACTCACAGAGACACACACTCACACACAAACACACCCACACACACACACACACACACTCACAGAGACACACACACACACTCACACACACACACACACACACACACACACACACACACACACACACACTCACAGAGACACACACACTCACAGAGACACACACACACACACACACACACTCACAGAGACACACACTCACACACAAACAGACACACACACACACTCACACATACACAGAGACACACAGACACACACAGAGACACACACTCACAGAGACAAAGTGACACACACACACACACACACACACACAGAGACACACACACTCACAGAGACACACAGACACACTCACACACTCACACACACACAGAAACACACACACACACACACACACACACACACACAGACACACACAGAGACACACACATACACAGAGACACACAGACACACACAGAGACACACACACACAGACACTCACACACTCACAGAGACACACACACACACACACACACACACACACACACTCACAGAGACACACACACTCACAGAGACACACAGACACACACACACACTCACACACTCACAGAGACACACACACACACACACTCACAGAGACACACACACACAGACACTCACACACTCACAGAGACACACACACACACACACACACACACACACTCACAGAGACACACACACTCACAGAGACACACAGACACACACACACTCACACACTCACAGAGACACACACACACACACACACACACACACACACTCACAGAGACACACACACTCACAGAGACACACAGACACACACACACACTCACACACTCACAGAGACACACACACACACACACTCACAGAGACACACACACTCACAGAGACACACACACACACACACACAGACACACACACAGACACTTACACACACAAATGGACAATGACTTGTTTTCAAGTTATTCCTAAAGAGGGAATATGATTTGAATAAATGAATATAGTTGCTTGGAGCTGTTGAGCACGGCAGAACATGCTTTGTGTTGGCTAACATACTTCAGATCTCAAGGCTTTTAGCACATTTTACTTCTCAGAGTGCAAACGAAAGGTCAGAGCGCCTGGACCCTCTGGTTTTATCATCCTCAGTTTATGCAGCGCAACAGTTCAAATAGATATCACCACCAAAACATACATATTCTGCTCATTGTCAGGTTCATATTAGTATTTTCTGTCTTTATTGTGGAACGTTTCCATGCTTTAATGTTCTAAAAGCGTTGTTTGTGTATGATGAAACCTTTATTTTCAGATGTGTAATTAAGTAGATTATTTGTTTATACACAATTTAGAGTCAGTAATATATTTATATATCAACTTGACACTGATTCAAGGTGGAGTAGGTAAGTCTGAGAAACCGGCTCGAGATACACTTGTTGTTATATTCCATGGAATGCTCTTAACGTCCCGATAGCAATGAATATCTGAAGTGCTTTGACAAAAAATCCATAAAGAAATATCATCTGTGAAGCCGTGGTGCTGTAAAAAGCTCGACCAATCATCTGAGCCGGCTAAAGTAACTGGATGGCCTACCTGCCTGTCAGCCTTCCATCTGTGCACAAACTTATCTCGTGCCCTCATTGGTCATGTGCACGTTCGTGTGTGTTGGAGGAGGGGCTCTGTGAGGAAGTCTGTAACGGCCCGTCCACACAGCAGCGTGCGTTGTCGCTTGCCGGCGGGCGTGTCTGAAACTCGACCAACAACCAATCACATGAATCTCCCGCCCCTGACACACAAGCAGCGGTTTGATTGGCTAGAGCTTGTACTGGCATATGATTCGATTGGCTGACCATTCTGCCGAGGCGTCGCTTCCCACAATGCAGTTCGGCGAAAAGTGACGTCACCCCATTCAAAGTGAATGGTGAAGCGTCAACGCACGCCGCCGTGTGGACGGGCCGTAAGGAAGTGGCAGGTTTTTTCCGGCTGTGTATTTTCAGATTCTAGCGCACTCGAGCTGGTTTCTCCAAAATGACCGACCCCACCTTTCATTTTGTATTGTATAATAATTCTCATGTTACATTTTTGTATTATTGTTTTACACATTCGGAATAAATCGAATTAAATCATAAAGTTTCCAGTTTGACTATGTTTCCTCTGAACGGGCTTATCTTTTACTCATCACTATTCCTCTTGCTTATTTTTTTGTAAATAGGATTTTATTTGTTGTATGAAAAGAATTGATTATACTTCACTTCCAACTGTTTTCAGGCTGGAGCCAAAAGGACATATTGTGCTTATTTTCAGGTTCATATTTGACATGTCCTTGTTTTAATGTTCAAAAAGCTCTTTATTGTTCTCATACTGCCTGTGCTGCAGCACCTCTTTTCACCCTCTGTCTGAAACCAGAGCCCAGTCTGCTCTGATTGGTTAGCTGGCCGGCTCTGTTGTGATTGGTCAACAGCTTAGAGATGTCCCGCCCCCTTCGTCTATCACGTACCATGTGTTGGAGCGCTCGCCGATCGGAGCACGATTCTTGCATAGTGATGTCACCATGTGTTGTTTCCTTGTTAATTGATTGGATGCAAAGTGTTTTTAAGCCGAATGGAGCCATCATGTTTCTATTGTGATGCCGTTTTAAATCAAAGCACCCAAGAAACCCATCTGTCGCGCATTTGTGGTTGCTTTTAATTATGCATTTCGAAGTTAATTAATCCTGCATTACAAGACCTGTAGTGCAATTCACAATCTGCGTTTGTTTTATGAGAGAAATCTGGATTGGGTTGTTAGAACAAGAGACATTAAAGCATGGAAACAACATATGGACCATATGGTGATCAGTCAAAGCCAAAGGTTACATCCTAAAATGTTTATACACAGATTGTTTTATCGAAGACAAGGAGACAGAGTTAGTAAGACTTGTTCTGATATTTCCTTGAGTAAAACACCGATAAGATTATGATTACACTCCTAAATGCCTAGATACACTTGCATATAGACTATATATACTGTTCTACTTGTACTCTTCGACTTGTCTATTGACGCTTTTACTTCGCTACACCCCAGCCAGAGCTTTAAGGTCTGCTGACCAGCTGCTGCTGATAGTGCCCAAGACCAGGCTCAAAACCCGAGTGCACCTTCGCAGCAGCTGGCCCCAGGCTGTGGAACACTCTGCCCCCCCATGTGAGGTCGACCCAGACACTGGGGGCTTTTAACCCAACACTAAAGACTCACTTCTTCTCCCTGGCCTTCGAGTCAGAGCGGAGCACGACTCCTGACTTTTCCCTTTGATTTGTATATTTGCTGTTGTAATTTATTGTCGTCTGTTTGCGATTGTAGTAATGTGTTATTTATTATTTGCATGTACAGCACTTTGGCTTGACCACAAATCTTTTTAAAATGTGCTTTATAAATGAAACCTGATTTGATTTGATTGAACTTGTATACAGACTGTTCTTGCACTATTCCTATTGTATTTGTATTTACTTGCACATCTCAAAACATTCAGTTTTTCATTCACATATCTACTCTGTATCTAATGTACAAATGACAATAAAGCCTTGAAACTTGAAAGACATGCTCTTAGTGACAGTCTTAGGTTTCTAGAAACTAAAATGAAGGTTCAGATTGTCCTTCTGAGAAAGCTAGGAGATGAAGACAAAGAGAGCAGGAAGGTTTGAATATAAGAATAGTATTTAAGTGCCTCTACAGATCTTCCACCTTCCTCTCACCTCCACTTCCTCCCATGTGCCCTGATATCTTTTAGCAGAGATTACTCATCCAGAACCGCCACCTACATCGAGGAAAACCCGAGCGTTGTGAAATGATTGTCCTCTCTTCATAGCCCTTCGGAGTTTCCCTCCACGTTGAAGGGTCCCAGGCGTCTCCATTGATTGAGCCAGGTTCCATTTTAATTGCCTTTCTCAAACCTCATTCGACTATCGCCAATTTCCCTTTAATTATGATATACTAACTGCTGTCTTTGACTTCCCCGAGAAGAGAGAAAAAGGTGTTAAAATTACAGAAAATTGCTGCAGAAAATCGAACCGACTCACTTCCCTGTCTCGTGTGCGATGGCGCCATCAATAAAATTATCTGTGAGACAGGCGGGGGACAGCCAATTGGTGAAGATGTGATGAGATGGAGTTACTGCCAATCAGTGGAGAACTGGGTCGTCCTCTCCATTACAGAGACCTGAGTTATGTTTAACGTTATCATTTAGCCGCCAAAATAAAGATAGATGGTTGGCACTCGACGGAGAGGAGGAAAAACTAAAGAGAGTGAAATTAATTCATGCTTTATGTCCTTCAGAAAACAGAGGACGAAGCAGACTTTGTTTCAACAATCTGCTGATCTTCATCTGGGAGGTGGGATTAGATCTGATTTAAAGACTCTTTTTCAGATTCATATTTGTATTGAGTACCTCTTCTTTAAAGAGTCCTCTCCTGCTGATGTTCAGGTGTATATCAGTATGTAGTGTCTCTACTTTAAAGAGTCCTCTCCTGCTGATGTTCAGGTGTATATCAGTATGTAGTGTCTCTACTTTAAAGAGTCCTCTCCTGCTGATGTTCAGGTGTATATCAGTATGTAGTGTCTCTTCTTTAAAGAGTCCTCTCCTGCTGATGTTCAGGTGTATATCAGTATGTAGTGTCTCTACTTTAAAGAGTCCTCTCCTGCTGATGTTCAGGTGTATATCAGTATGTAGTGTCTCTTCTTTAAAGAGTCCTCTCCTGCTGATGTTCAGGTGTATATCAGTATGTAGTGTCTCTACTTTAAAGAGTCCTCTCCTGCTGATGTTCAGGTGTATATCAGTATGTAGTGTCTCTACTTTAAAGAGTCCACTCCTGCTGATGTTCAGGTGTATATCAGTATGTAGTGTCTCTACTTTAAAGAGTCCTCTCCTGCTGATGTTCAGGTGTATATCAGTATGTAGTGTCTCTTCTTTAAAGAGTCCTCTCCTGCTGATGTTCAGGTGTATATCAGTATGTAGTGTCTCTACTTTAAAGAGTCCTCTCCTGCTGATGTTCAGGTGTATATCAGTATGTAGTGTCTCTTCTTTAAAGAGTCCTCTCCTGCTGATGTTCAGGTGTATATCAGTATGTAGTGTCTCTACTTTAAAGAGTCCTCTCCTGCTGATGTTCAGGTGTATATCAGTATGTAGTGTCTCTACTTTAAAGAGTCCACTCCTGCTGATGTTCAGGTGTATATCAGTATGTAGTGTCTCTACTTTAAAGAGTCCTCTCCTGCTGATGTTCAGGTGTATATCAGTATGTAGTGTCTCTTCTTTAAAGAGTCCTCTCCTGCTGATGTTCAGGTGTATATCAGTATGTAGTGTCTCTACTTTAAAGAGTCCTCTCCTGCTGATGTTCAGGTGTATATCAGTATGTAGTGTCTCTACTTTAAAGAGTCCTCTCCTGCTGATGTTCAGGTGTATATCAGTATGTAGTGTCTCTACTTTAAAGAGTCCTCTCCTGCTGATGTTCAGGTGTATATCAGTATGTAGTGTCTCTACTTTAAAGAGTCCTCTCCTGCTGATGTTCAGGTGTATATCAGTATGTAGTATCTCTACTTTAAAGAGTCCTCTCCTGCTGATGTTCAGGTGTATATCAGTATGTAGTGTCTCTACTTTAAAGAGTCCTCTCCTGCTGATGTTCAGGTGTATATCAGTATGTAGTGTCTCTACTTTAAAGAGTCCTCTCCTGCTGATGTTCAGGTGTATATCAGTATGTAGTGTCTCTACTTTAAAGAGTCCTCTCCTGCTGATGTTCAGGTGTATATCAGTATGTAGTGTCTCTACTTTAAAGAGTCCTCTCCTGCTGATGTTCAGGTGTATATCAGTATGTAGTGTCTCTACTTTAAAGAGTCCTCTCCTGCTGATGTTCAGGTGTATATCAGTATGTAGTGTCTCTACTTTAAAGAGTCCTCTCCTGCTGATGTTCAGGTGTATATCAGTATGTAGTGTCTCTACTTTAAAGAGTCCTCTCCTGCTGATGTTCAGGTGTATATCAGTATGTAGTGTGTCTACTTTAAAGAGTCCTCTCCTGCTGATGTTCAGGTGTATATCAGTATGTCGTGTCTCTACTTTAAAGAGTCCTCTCCTGCTGATGTTCAGGTGTATATCAGTATGTAGTGTCTCTACTTTAAAGAGTCCTCTCCTGCTGATGTTCAGGTGTATATTAGTATGTAGTGTCTCTACTTTAAAGAGTCCTCTCCTGCTGATGTTCAGGTGTATATCAGTATGTAGTGTCTCTACTTTAAAGAGTCCTCTCCTGCTGATGTTCAGGTGTATATCAGTATGTAGTGCCTCTACTTTAAAGAGTCCTCTCCTGCTGATGTTCAGGTGTATATCAGTATTTAGTGTCTCTACTTTAAAGAGTCCTCTCCTGCTGATGTTCAGGTGTATATCAGTATGTAGTGTCTCTACTTTAAAGAGTCCTCTCCTTCTGATGTTCAGGTGTATATCAGTATGCAGTGTCTCTACTTTAAAGAGTCCTCTCCTGCTGATGTTCAGGTGTATATCAGTATGTAGTGTCTCTTCTTTAAAGAGTCCTCTCCTGCTGATGTTCACGTGTATATCAGTATGTAGTGTCTCTACTTTAAAAGTCCTCTCCTGCTGATGTTCAGGTGTATATCAGTATGTAGTGTCTCTACTTTAAAGAGTCCTCTCCTCCTGATGTGCAGGTGTATATCAGTATGTAGTGTCTCTACTTTAAAGAGTCCTCTCCTGCTGATGTTCAGGTGTATATCAGTATGTAGTGTCTCTACTTTAAAGAGTCCTCTCCTGCTGATGTTCAGGTGTATATCAGTATGTAGTGTCTCTACTTTAAAGAGTCCTCTCCTGCTGATGTTCAGGTGTATATCAGTATGTAGTACCTCTTCTTTAAAGAGTCCTCTCCTGCTGATGTTCAGGTGTATTTCAGTATGTAGTGTTTCTACTTTAAAGAGTCCTCTCCTGCTGATGTTCAGGTGTATATCAGTATGTAGTGTCTCTACTTTAAAGAGTCCTCTCCTGCTGATGTTCAGGTGTATATCAGTATGTAGTGTCTCTACTTTAAAGAGTCCTCTTCTGCTGATGTTCAGGTGTATATCAGTATGTAGTGTCTCTACTTTAAAGAGTCCTCTCCTGCTGATGGTCAGGTGTATATCAGTATGTAGTGTCTCTACTTTAAAGAGTCCTCTCCTGCTGATGTTCAGGTGTATATCAGTATGTAGTGCCTCTACTTTAAAGAGTCCTCTCCTGCTGATGTGCAGGTGTATATCAGTATGTAGTGTCTCTACTTTAAAGAGTCCTCTCCTGCTGATGTTCAGGTGTATATCAGTATGTAGTGTCTCTACTTTAAAGAGTCCTCTCCTGCTGATGTTCAGGTGTATATCAGTATTTAGTGTCTCTACTTTAAAGAGTCCCCTCCTGCTGATGTTCAGGTGTATATCAGTATGTAGTGTCTCTACTTTAAAGAGTCCTCTCCTGCTGATGTTCAGGTGTATATCAGTATGTAGTGTCTCTACTTTAAAAAGTCCTCTCCTGCTGATGTTCAGGTGTATATCAGTATGTAGTGTCTCTACTTTAAAGAGTCCTCTCCTGCTGATGTTCAGGTGTATATTAGTATGTAGTGTCTCTACTTTAAAGAGTCCTCTCCTGCTGATGATCAGGTGTATATTAGTATGTAGCAGAGATGGGGACTCGAGTTTGTGACTCGGACTCGAGTCGCACTTAAGTCGCACACACAGAGACTTCAGACTTGACTTGGACTCGTGTTTTGAGACTCGTGAACAATCATTGTGTTTTCTATTTTTGGCGTATTAAAGGTGGGGTAGATAAGTTTGAGAAACCGGCTCGAGATCGCTAGAATTTGAAAATACACAACCGGAGAAAATCTGCCACTTCCTCACAGAGCCCCTCCTCCAACACACACGAACGCGCACATGACCAATGAGGGCACGAGATAAGTTTGTGCCCCGATGGGAGGCTGACAGGCAGGCAGGCCATCCAGTTACTTTAGCCGGGCCGGCTATCGGGATGTTAAGAGCATTCCATGGAATATAACAAAAAGTGTATCTCGAGCCGGTTTCTCAAACTTACCTACTCCACATTTAACATTAACATCATGGTAACACCATGGCGACCACCTTCAGCTGTACCGCTTGTATTTATGTTCAACTATAAAAACTTCGAACAAAACGCCGGCGGCACCAACAAAAGGAGCGCACACTGCAAAGTCTGCAATATTAAAATCAAGGATGCTGGTGCAACAACGTCAAATTTCATCAGGCACTTGAAAACTCACCCGGAGAGGTCAGTCACATCAACGCATATGGACGGTTAGCAAACATGTTTAGCTCAGCATCAGCTATGTCATGTTAACTTAGCTTGCTACTAGCTTTGTAACTGAATATTTGAAAAGATGAGTGAATGTTTGCTTGTCACACTTGTTTGCGTTGAGTGGCGTTGACATCCAACTCTTGACATGACATAAAAAAGGTCGGTAACGTTAATCATTACGTTCCGCTGCCACGATCTACTGACTAACGTTAAACGTAGAAAAATACATAGTTACATACATAAATACATCTGTCTGTTTATAGGCAGGTTACAGGTTTATTGTTGACCACGTAACGTTAATGTTACAGGTTTATCAGGTTACCATTACACTGGGTTTGAGTGAGAGGATAGAGGAATATGTTTATTTATAGTAGACTTAAAAGATGTAATTAGAGACCCAGTGTAATTAAACAATACGGTTGCAGAGGTCAAATTTTAACATTTTTGTCCACTGGCCAAATGGCTAGCCTAGTGAATGTTGAAATTTTACCAGCCACTCAATAGATTGCCATTGTTATTTTTGGCTGGTGCGTGCAACATACAGAACCAGCCACTTGATGATTTACCAGCATTTGGCTGGTAAATGGTGTTAATGGTAGATATCTCTTTTGGAACAGGTCATGTTTTAATATCACCAGTTCAGTATATTTCAGATAATATTGCAGCAATAGTTTTTTAGTTGCAAATGGCACAGAACAAATGTTTACTTTGAAGTACTTTTAACACAGTTTCCCTGCGGGGGATTAATAAAGTATTTGTGATACTGATTTCTGATTCTGAAGTGTTTTGCTTATAAGTTGTTTGCATTTAGCTAAAGTGTGATGTTTCTCCTCATATTGCATTGCAATAGCCTGTTTAAAGTGATCATATAACAAACAACTAATCAGTACTGATACTGTATGCTAATAGATATAGGAGTGATAATAATACAGTAAATGCTTTGAATTTCTTAGATATAGCTGTGCAGTATTCTTAACAGACTGGATAGCAGCAGACAATAGAAGGCTTATTACAACCAGAAGAGACATGAGACTTTTATTTTTTAGAGACTTGAGACTTGACTTGGACTCGTGACCAAAGACTTGAGACTTGACTTGGACTTGCAAAAAAAGACTTGTGAACATCTCTGGTATGTAGTGTCTCTACTTTAAAGAGTCCTCTCCTGCTGATGTTCAGGTGTATATCAGTATGGAGTGTATCTACTTTAAAGAGTCCTCTCCTGCTGATGTTCAGGTGTATATCAGTATGGAGTGTATCTACTTTAAAGAGTCCTCTCCTGCTGATGTTCAGGTGTATATCAGTATGGAGTGTATCTACTTTAAAGAGTCCTCTCCTGCTGATGTTCAGGTGTATATCAGTATGGAGTGTATCTACTTTAAAGAGTCCTCTCCTGCTGATGTTCAGGTGTATATCAGTATGTAGTGTCTCTACTTTAAAGAGTCCTCTCCTGCTGATGTTCAGGTGTATATCAGTATGTAGTGTCTCTACTTTAAAGAGTCCTCTCCTCCTGATGTTCAGGTGTATATCAGTGTGTAGTGTCTCTACTTTAAAGAGTCCTCTCCTGCTGATGTTCAGGTGTATATCAGTATGTAGTGTCTCTACTTTAAAGAGTCCTCTTCTGCTGATGTTCAGGTGTATATCAGTATGTAGTGTCTCTACTTTAAAGAGTCCTCTCCTGCTGATGGTCAGGTGTATATCAGTATGTAGTGTCTCTACTTTAAAGAGTCCTCTCCTGCTGATGTTCAGGTGTATATCAGTATGTAGTGCCTCTACTTTAAAGAGTCCTCTCCTGCTGATGTGCAGGTGTATATCAGTATGTAGTGTCTCTACTTTAAAGAGTCCTCTCCTGCTGATGTTCAGGTGTATATCAGTATGTAGTGTCTCTACTTTAAAGAGTCCTCTCCTGCTGATGTTCAGGTGTATATCAGTATTTAGTGTCTCTACTTTAAAGAGTCCCCTCCTGCTGATGTTCAGGTGTATATCAGTATGTAGTGTCTCTACTTTAAAGAGTCCTCTCCTGCTGATGTTCAGGTGTATATCAGTATGTAGTGTCTCTACTTTAAAAAGTCCTCTCCTGCTGATGTTCAGGTGTATATCAGTATGTAGTGTCTCTACTTTAAAGAGTCCTCTCCTGCTGATGTTCAGGTGTATATTAGTATGTAGTGTCTCTACTTTAAAGAGTCCTCTCCTGCTGATGATCAGGTGTATATTAGTATGTAGCAGAGATGGGGACTCGAGTTTGTGACTCGGACTCGAGTCGCACTTAAGTCGCACACACAGAGACTTCAGACTTGACTTGGACTCGTGTTTTGAGACTCGTGAACAATCATTGTGTTTTCTATTTTTGGCGTATTAAAGGTGGGGTAGATAAGTTTGAGAAACCGGCTCGAGATCGCTAGAATTTGAAAATACACAACCGGAGAAAATCTGCCACTTCCTCACAGAGCCCCTCCTCCAACACACACGAACGCGCACATGACCAATGAGGGCACGAGATAAGTTTGTTCCCCCGATGGGAGGCTGACAGGCAGGCAGGCCATCCAGTTACTTTAGCCGGGCCGGCTATCGGGATGTTAAGAGCATTCCATGGAATATAACAAAAAGTGTATCTCGAGCCGGTTTCTCAAACCTACCTACTCCACATTTAACATTAACATCATGGTAACACCATGGCGACCACCTTCAGCTGTACCGCTTGTATTTATGTTCAACTATAAAAACTTCGAACAAAACGCCGGCGGCACCAACAAAAGGAGCGCACACTGCAAAGTCTGCAATATTAAAATCAAGGATGCTGGTGCAACAACGTCAAATTTCATCAGGCACTTGAAAACTCACCCGGAGAGGTCAGTCACATCAACGCATATGGACGGTTAGCAAACATGTTTAGCTCAGCATCAGCTATGTAATGTTAACTTAGCTTGCTACTAGCTTTGTAACTGAATATTTGAAAAGATGAGTGAATGTTTGCTTGTCACACTTGTTTGCGTTGAGTGGCGTTGACATCCAACTCTTGACATGACATAAAAAAGGTCGGTAACGTTAATCATTACGTTCCGCTGCCACCATCTACTGGCTAACGTTAAACGTAGAAAAATACATAGTTACATACATAAATACATCTGTCGGTTTATAGGCAGGTTATAGGTTTATTGTTGACCACGTAACGTTAATGTTACAGGTTTATCAGGTTACCATTACGCTGGCTTTGAGTGAGAGGATAGAGGAATATGTTTATTTATAGTAGACTTAAAAGATGTAATTAGAGACCCAGTGTAATTAAACAATACGGTTGCAGAGGTCAAATTTTAACATTTTTGTCCACTGGCCAAATGGCTAGCCTAGTGAATGTTGAAATTTTACCAGCCACTCAATAGATTGCCATTGTTATTTTTGGCTGGTGCGTGCAACATACAGAACCAGCCACTTGATGATTTACCAGCATTTGGCTGGTAAATGGTGTTAATGGTAGATATCTCTTTTGGAACAGGTCATGTTTTAATATCACCAGTTCAGTATATTTCAGATAATATTGCAGCAATAGTTTTTTAGTTGCAAATGGCACAGAACAAATGTTTACTTTTAACACAGTTTCCCTGCGGGGGATTAATAAAGTATTTGTGATACTGATTTCTGATTCTGAAGTGTTTTGCTTATAAGTTGTTTGCATTTAGCTAAAGTGTGATGTTTCTCCTCATATTGCATTGCAATAGCCTGTTTAAAGTGATCATATAACAAACAACTAATCAGTACTGATACTGTATGCTAATAGATATAGGAGTGATAATAATACAGTAAATGCTTTGAATTTCTTAGATATAGCTGTGCAGTATTCTTAACAGACTGGATAGCAGCAGACAATAGAAGGCTTATTACAACCAGAAGAGACATGAGACTTTTATTTTTTAGAGACTTGAGACTTGACTTGGACTCGTGACCAAAGACTTGAGACTTGATCAAGTCTCACCCCACAAAGACTTGAGACTTGACTTGGACTCGTGACCAAAGACTTGAGACTTGACTTGGACTTGCAAAAAAAGACTTGTGAACATCTCTGGTATGTAGTGTCTCTACTTTAAAGAGTCCTCTCCTGCTGATGTTCAGGTGTATATCAGTATGTAGTGTCTCTACTTTAAAGAGTCCTCTCCTCCTGATGTTCAGGTGTATATCAGTGTGTAGTGTCTCTACTTTAAAGAGTCCTCTCCTGCTGATGTTCAGGTGTATATCAGTATGTAGTGTCTCTACTTTAAAGAGTCCTCTCCTCCTGATGTTCAGGTGTATATCAGTATGTAGTGTCTCTACTTTAAAGAGTCCTCTCCTGCTGATGTTCAGGTGTATATCAGTATGTAGTGTCTCTACTTTAAAGAGTCCTCTCCTGCTGATGTTCAGGTGTATATCAGTATGTAGTGTCTCTACTTTAAAGAGTCCTCTCCTGCTGATGTTCAGGTGTATATCAGTATGTAGTGTCTCTACTTTAAAGAGTCCTCTCCTCCTGATGTTCAGGTGTATATCAGTATGTAGTGTCTCTACTTTAAAGAGTCCTCTCCTGCTGATGTTCAGGTGTATATCAGTATGTAGTGTCTCTACTTTAAAGAGTCCTCTCCTGCTGATGTTCAGGTGTATATCAGTATGTAGTGTCTCTACTTTAAAGAGTCCTCTCCTCCTGATGTTCAGGTGTATATCAGTATGTAGTGTCTCTACTTTAAAGAGTCCTCTCCTGCTGATGTTCAGGTGTATATCAGTATGTAGTGTCTCTACTTTAAAGAGTCCTCTCCTGCTGATGTTCAGGTGTATATCAGTATGTAGTGTCTTTACTTTAAAGAGTCCTCTCCTCCTGATGTTCGCTCCACACCTGCTTCTCATTACCCATCAGTATATATTCTACACAGAAGCACTCATCTGTTTGCCAGACGATGGTTTTGTTTGTCCTGAAGTATTTTAAGCTGTTTTAGTTAGTTTTTTAAATGCATTACATATTTTTGCCCAAGTTTAGACTTTTAATGCCCTAAAACTCTGCCCTTTGAGTCTGTGTTTTCCTGTGCGAGAGTCTTGCATTGTTACAAAAAGGTTCAGGGAAGCGTTCAACTTAATTTGTAATTGTAAAGTTATAATGTCGACACACACTGGAGGATCTGGCAGTAACACACTGACAGGATGTGTTGTGTGTGTTTTGCACCAATCATCAGGTATTGGTATCAAACTGTCATCAGAGCTACAACATTCCATATCTGTTAAGTTCACCAAGAAGAGCCGTCCTCTGGCAGCCAATCAGATCTGAGCGTCAGCCGGACCTCAGAGGGAACTCTCGGATTATAAGATTTCCTCTTTGATACACTTCTGAATCGGCTCATTGGCAGTATTTTGATTCTAAAGTGGCTGACAAATTACATTTCCCCTGCCTAAGAAATAATAAGGTGTGAAATGTGATATCATATCTCTGTGATAGGAGGGCGGCAGAGATTCATTTAAAATTACACTGAGACAAAACTCTGAATTAACTTTCACTCCCATTTTCCTCCTGATCAGTAAGACTTCACTTTGTACAAGATTCTGCTAAATATTCAGAGGTAGGAGAAGTACTCAGATCTTGTACTTGAGTAAAAGTAGAAGTACTCAGATGTTGTACTTGAGTAAAAGTAGAAGTACTCAGATGTTGTACTTGAGTAAAAGTAGAAGTACTCAGATGTTGTACTTGAGTAAAAGTAGAAGTACTCAGATGTTGTACTTGAGTAAAAGTAGAAGTACTCAGATGTTGTACTTGAGTAAAAGTAGAAGTACTCAGATGTTGTACTTGAGGAAAAGTAGAAGTACTCAGATCTTGTACTTGAGTAAAAGTAGAAGTACTCAGATATTTTACTTGAGGAAAAGTAGAAGTACTCAGATCTTGTACTTGAGGAAAAGTAGAAGTACTCAGATCTTGTACTTGAGTAAAAGTAGAAGTACTCAGATGTTGTACTTGAGGAAAAGTAGAAGTACTCAGATCTTGTACTTGAGTAAAAGTAGAAGTACTCAGATATTTTACTTGAGTAAAAGTAGAAGTACTCAGATCTTGTACTTGAGTAAAAGTAGAAGTACTCAGATGTTGTACTTGAGGAAAAGTAGAAGTACTCAGATGTTGTACTTGAGGAAAAGTAGAAGTACTCAGATCTTGTACTTGAGTAAAAGTAGAAGTACTCAGATGTTGTACTTGAGGAAAAGTAGAAGTACTCAGATCTTGTACTTGAGTAAAAGTAGAAGTACTCAGATATTTTACTTGAGTAAAAGTAGAAGTACTCAGATCTTGTACTTGAGTAAAAGTAGAAGTACTCAGATCTTGTACTTGAGTAAAAGTAGAAGTACTCAGATCTTGTACTTGAGTAAAAGTAGAAGTACTCAGATCTTGTACTTGAGTAAAAGTAGAAGTACTCAGATCCTGTACTTGAGTAAAAGTAGAAGTACTCAGATCTTGTACTTGAGTAAAAGTAGAAGCACTCAGTTATTGTACTTGAGTAAAAGTAGAAGTACTCAGATCTTGTACTTGAGTAAACGTAGAAGTACTCAGATATTGTACTTGAGTAAAAGTAGAAGTACTCAGATCTTGTACTTGAGTAAAAGTAGAAGTACTCAGATCTTGTACTTGAGTAAAAGTAGAAGTACTCAGATCCTGTACTTGAGTAAAAGTAGAAGTACTCAGATCTTGTACTTGAGTAAAAGTAGAAGTACTCAGATCTTGTACTTGAGTAAAAGTAGAAGTACTCAGATCTTGTACTTGAGTCAAAGCAGAAGTACTCAGATCTTGTACTTGAGTCAAAGTAGAAGTACTCAGATCTTGTACTTGACTCAAAGTAGAAGTACTCAGATCTGGTACTTGTGTAAAAGTAGAAGTACTCAGATCTTGTACTTGAGTAAAAGTAGAAGTACTCAGTTCTTGTACTTGAGTAAAAGTAGAAGTACTCAGATCTTGTACTTGAGTAAACGTAGAAGTACTCAGATCTTGTAAAAGTAGAAGTACTCAGATCTTGTACTTGAGTAAAAGTAGAAGTACTCAGATATTGTACTTCAGTAAGAGTAGAAGTACTCAGATCTTGTACTTGAGTAAAAGTAGAAGTACTCAGATCCTGTACTTGAGTAAAAGTAGAAGTACCCAGATCTTGTACTTGAGTAAAAGTAGAAGTACTCAGATCTTGTACTTGAGTAAAAGTAGAAGTACTCAGATCTTGTACTTGAGTCAAAGTAGAAGTACTCAGATCTTGTACTTGAGTCAAAGTAGAAGTACTCAAATCTGGTACTTGTGTAAAAGTAGAAGTACTCAGATATTGTACTTGAGTAAAAGTAGAAGTACTCAGTTCTTGTACTTGAGTAAAAGTAGAAGTTCTCAGATCTTGTACTTGAGTAAACGTAGAAGTACTCAGATCTTGTAAAAGTAGAAGTACTCAGATCTTGTACTTGAGTAAAAGTAGAAGTACTCAGATATTGTACTTCAGTCAGAGTAGAAGTACTCAGATATTGTACTTGAGTAAAAGTAGAAGTACTCAGATCTTGTACTTGAGTAAAAGTAGAAGTACTCAAATCGTGTACTTGAGTAAAAGTAGAAGTACTCAGATCTTGTAAAAGTAGAAGTACTCAGATCTTGTACTTGAGTAAAAGTAGAAGTACTCAGATCTTGTACTTGAGTAAAGTAGAAGTACTCAGATCTTGTACTTGAGTAAAAGTAGAAGTACTCAGATCTTGTACTTGAGTAAAAGTAGAAGTACTCAGATCCTGTACTTGAGTAAAAGTAGAAGTACTCAGATCCTGTACTTGAGTAAAAGTAGAAGTACTCAGATCCTGTACTTGAGTAAAAGTAGAAGTACTCAGATCCTGTACTTGAGTAAAAGTAGAAGTACTCAGATCCTGTACTTGAGTAAAAGTAGAAGTACTCAGATCTTGTACTTGAGTAAAAGTAGAAGTACTCAGATCTTGTACTTGAGTAAAAGTAGGAAAGCAATATAACCGGACACCTTATAGATATTATGAAATGTTAGGAATCCTGGGGACTATTCTTGATGATCTTGTTGTCCCTTTGACATTTCTGTGTAGCCCAATGACTTGAAATGCTTCAAAGAAAGCTAAGTAATGAGTACTGTTCAGTTTCACCTGAAATACAATGGATAATGTCATATCAGATACTCATTGCTCTTCTTTTGGTGTCTTGCAGACCATGAATACCTTCAAAAAGTCCCACTAAACCCTCACTGGAGCATCTCTTTGATAAATGCACGACCATCTCGCCACCTCTTTACACACAGGGTGTTTTTGCAGAGGGGGCATGTTGTCTTTCTATTTCAGTGTGCTATTGATTCAACCTGGAACACAAGTCCTTCTGCCTTTCAGAAAAACACTATTGTTAGTTCCTTCAACAACCAGTTAACAGTGATAATGGCGGACCTTTTTGACTCGTGCAGCACTTAGGATATGGATTACTTCTGACTGTTTGGAGGGGAATGATGGTTGTGGTTAAAAGAAACCAATATGGAGTGTTGTTAGAGATAAGATCAGAGTCAGAAACATAATGAAGACCTCCCTCTTGAGATTTAGCAGGACTACACGGGGGTATTTAGCTTTTGTCACGGGATCGACTGTCCTGCATCATTTTACCCTCAGACGGTCATTCTCCATTCATAAGAGGCAGAGAAGTGTATGCATTATATTCATGCACACAATATCAGTCTTTATTATTACGTGAAAAATTGTTTTAACTCAATAACAGTCCATTCAAAAGCTTAAAAACACTTTCTTTGGCCGGTAAAGGTTGTTAAAGCTTGTGACGCGATGCAAAGTCAAATAAATTACACTATATATACGCCTTAGAGTAGGAAGAACATTATGTGAATAGATAAAAAACGGCTTTTAAATGTGAGATATTTGCCTTTCCAAAGATTTCCAACACAGTCTCACAAAAAACGTGTAATAGCGACGTTTGTCCACAAGGCAAAAGGTAGTATATTCACAAATAACCCACTGAAGACGTGACATGGATACAATCATTTGTAAAAAATGGAGCTCAAATAATCTTCGTAATATCTATCAAACTATGGATCCTACACATCCACTGGACGTAGATTTTAAAAGTACAATATACACTGCTCGCTAGAAATGTAATCAAAAAGCATTTTAACGCCAAACTATCCTACAATTTAGGATTTTCCACTAAAAAGAAATCGGGTGTCCGACATGTTTTTTTTTCTCACTGGGAAAGTTTGTGATCACGTGACATGGACACTGGTCTTTAGAAATGAATAGGACAAAATATTGTATCCATGTCACGTCATGAGAGAGTTATTTGTGAATACTACGTTTTGCCCTGTGGACAAACGTCGCTATTACACGTTTTTTTGTGAGACTGGGGTCAGATTTTCTGTGGTATATTACGTACAGTTCATGTGAAAGGAACATATAACAAACACAAGCTCATAACATTAATGCAAGCAATGTACACAATATCAGTTTTTATTATTATTACTGCACATATTTTTATTCCGTTCTATTTATATGTGAAACCTGCTATATTTTACCATATTTTGTTATGTTATTATAGTTTTCTTAAAATAGTTCTCTATCTGTATCCTCCAACAGTGCAACACAATACAACTGATAATAGATAAGTAATACAATAACATAGAATAGAAATAGTGCAGAATAGTCTGTACAGGGCTCTGTGCTTGGCCCCCTCCTGTTCACCATTTACATGCTCGCCCTCGGCCAGATCATCCGACATCATGGACTCAATTTCCACTGCTACGCTGATGATACCCAACTGTATCTCAGCACCACTCCATCCTCCCCCCCCCCCCCCAGTCTCTCATTAACTGCCTGCATGACATCAAAACATGGATGTCTTCCAACTATCTTAAGCTGAACAGCAATAAAACAGAGCTCATGGTTGTGACACCCAAGGCGCTGCTCCAGAAGGTTGGTGACTTCGTCCTTGAGGTCGACGGCTGCTCCATCTCCCCATCTCCTGAAGCCCGCAACCTGGGTGTCATCCTCGACTCCACCCTTTCCCTCCACTCCCACATCAAGTCTGTGACCAAATCAGCCTTTTTCCATCTCAGGAACATTGCCAGACTCCGACCGTCACTCTCGGAGTCGGTTGCCGAAACCCTAGTGCATGCGTTTGTCACCACCCGCTTGGACTACTGCAATGGTGTCCTGTTCGGGGTTCCCAACAAAACCCTGGACAGGCTCCAGTATGTCCAAAACTGTGCTGCTAGGTTACTCACGCATACAAAGCCGTGGCAGCACATCACCCCCACCCTCATCCACCTACACTGGCTGCCGGTCAAGTCCCGCATATCTTACAAAGTCTTCCTCCTCACCTACAAGTCCCTCCATGCCCATGCCCCTCAGAACCTATCGGACATCCTTCACCCACATGCCCCACCCCGGAACTTGCGGTCTTCAGACTCTGGCCTGCATACCACCCCCCGCACCAACCTGCGAACCTTCGGGGACAGAGCCTTCAGCGTGGCTGCCCCCACCCTCTGGAACGCTCTCCCTGCGGAGATTCGCAACACCCCCACACTTGACGCCTTCAAAAGGGCCCTCAAGTCCCATCTGTTTGCTAAGGCTTTCGGCCCCTAAATCGATTTGTTGTTTTGTCTGTCTGACTTTTGTTTTGTTATGTTTGTTTTTGCCCTATTACTTGTAAAGCGACCTTGGGTCCCTTGAAAGGCGCTATATAAATCCAAGCTATTATTATTATTACAGTAATTGGAATATATGAGTTGCAATGAATGTTATGTTGTTCTTTCAAAAGTTCAGGTGTTTATCAGTCTTTTTTTATTTGCTTTTATGTATGCACTATGACATCATAATAATAATACAACATTTCATTTATAGCCTATAGCACATTTTAAAAACCACGTCATCTCAAGGTGCTTCGCAATGCATGACAAGGAGAAAATAAGCAAACAAATAAAATAGAAAGTTATCTAAGGAGCATATTGAATAAAAACAGGTGGGTCTTAAGGCTTTTCTTAAAAACTGAGAGCGATGCAAAGGTCCGTATGTTCTCTGGAAGCTGACACCAAGTCATATTCCTCGCACGTGTCAAACTACCTGGTAATAAACCCGATTCTGAGTCTAAAGTGTGTTACATGTTGACCTGTGATGACCAGCTGGGTCCGTCTATCCCACACTGCCATCTGTAGGTCAGTGAGTGAACTTTTTAAAACTTAAAACCTTACATAAGCGATCTATAAAACCCACAGTGAGCGGCTGATGCTCGAGCCGCAGATTTACATGTGACCCACATCATACCTCCGACACAACGAGTGGGAGGGGAAGGGATGTAGAAGAAAAAAGAGAGAAAGAAAAGAGACACAGAGGCTGCCATTTTGTGCATCCTCCAATCCCCTTTCTGCCTCAAAACAAGCACACGCACACACACACACACGCACGCACACACACACGCACGCACGCACACACACACACACACATTAATTCTGCCTCTCTGATGCAGCGAACCCAATCCCATCTGTTCAAGGAGGATTCTTTCTGGCAGGGAGAATTTATCTGCAGCCAAGATTTATTTACTGGAAACAACTTTTTCTCTTTCTCCAGCAGCATGTCTCTTTCTTCTTCTTCCTCCTCCTCCTCTTCTTCTTCTTCTTCTTCCTGTGCCGCCTCCCGCTGTGTGTGTTGTTGTCCTGCAGCTTTTCCCGGGTCGATATGCTTTAATGAAAGGCTCCTTTATGAAGGTGTCAGCTGCTTTCCCTCACAGCTCTAATTTGACGTAATGGATATTGGCTGGGCTATTGAGTTATCGAGCTGGTGATTAGTGCACTGTATCAGCAAACCGCAGAGAAAGGGGAGGGGAGAGAGAGAGAGTAAAAAGATGGAAGAAAGGGAGGATGCGAGGAGGTGTGCTTGTTGTAAAGATATGAGATTATATGCAGTTGTGTTCCTGCGAGGCGGGGACTGTCCTGCTTTGTGCTCGGATAAAAATACAACCTGATGTAAAGAAGTGTGATTCTCCGGTGCAGTGCCGCCTGGTTTTTATTACATTATAATTTATTACATTATTACATTATAATATATAAGTTGCATTATATTTGCATATGTTCTAGGACATAAATGGCTGTCTTCCTTCCTTTAAAGCTCCTAATATTGCTGCATATCTTCAGACTACACTAAACACTTAAAAAAAGCATCCGTATTGATATGTTTTTGACTCTAACCCTAATCCTATTTAAAAACAATTGTATCTTTAAAAAGCACACGCTCCAACCCCTTGTACGTGATAGGCTAAGGGGCGGGACATCTCTAAGCGGTTGACCAATCACAACAGCTAACCAATCAGAGCAGGAGAGGACTCTTTAAAGTAGAGACACTACATACTGATATACACCTGGAAATCAGGAGGAGAGGACTCTTTAAAGTAGAGACACTACTGATATACACCTGAACATCAGCAGGAGAGGACTCTTTAAAGTAGAGAAACTACATACTGATATACACCAGAACATCAGCAGGAGAGGACTCTTTAAAGTAGAGGCACTACATACTGATATACACCTGAACATCAGCAGGAGAGGACTCTTTAAAGTAGAGACACTACATACTGATATACACCTGAACACCAGCAGGAGAGGACTCTTTAAAGTAGAGACACTACATACTGATATACACCTGAACATCAGCAGGAGAGGACTCTTTAAAGTAGAGACACTACATACTGATATACACCTGAACACCAGCAGGAGAGGACTCTTTAAAGTAGAGACACTACATACTGATATACACCTGAACATCAGCAGGAGAGGACTCTTTAAAGTAGAGACACTACATACTGATATACACCTGAACATCAGCAGGAGAGGACTCTTTAAAGTAGAGACACTACATACTGATATACACCTGAACACCAGCAGGAGAGGACTCTTTAAAGTAGAGACACTACATACTGATATACACCTGAAAATGGGCATGATATGTCCTCTTTAAATATAAATGACATTAGTAAACAAAGTAGGGCTGAATAATAGAGTATATAGAAAACAGACAACACTCACAGAGCAAGACAGACAAGAGAGGCTTCAAATAAATAAAACGTTGATTTAGTTTGTGTCCGCATGTATTTTCAGTGAAGATTATTTCCCCCACTCGAACATTATGATGCAGTCAAACCACACAAAAATCTATTTTGAATCTGCTCTCCACAGCGGATTTATTATAAAATGTCATCTTCTGTATATTGTAGCACGGGTTGGGGGAGAAATAACTCATGAACGGATTATCAAATGTCTCGTCTGGCTCAAGCGAGTGTCAGAGACCCCCGA
>CM053242.1:57509116-57571087 GCA_028583405.1 Pogonophryne albipinna
ATCTACCTATCTATCTACCTACCTACCTACCTACCTACCTACCTATCTACCTACCTATCTACCTACCTACCTATCTACCTATCCATCTACCTACCTACCTACCTATCCATCTATCTATCTATCTACCTATCCATCTATCTATCTATCTATCTATCTATCTATCTACCTATCTATCTATCTACCTATCTATCTACCTACCTATCCATCTATCTATCTACCTACCTACCTACCAATCCATCTACCTATCTACCTATCTATCTATCTATCTAAGTTCGCTAGCTATCTACCTTGTTAATGAGCTTACCTTAGCTACCCATCTAACAAGCTAGCTAGCAAATGTTAGATATCTAGCTAACTATTACCAATTATTCAAGACCATATAATTAGACTAGAGCAGGTGCTCATACAGCCAGCAGCTTCTCACAGCTCCAAATATCGATGTAAACTACAAATACACTTTCTTTGGCAGGTAAAGGTTGTTAAAGATTGTGACGCTATGCAAAGTAAAATAAATTACGCTCAACATACGCACTCGGCAGAACATAAGGTGAATAGATCAAACACGTCTTTTTAAATGTGAGATATTTGCCTATGCAAAGATGTCCTTGTTGCCCATGTGTTATAGTACGTACATATCATGTGAAAGGAACATATAACAAACACAAGCTCATTACATGAATGCACACAATGTACACAATATTTATTACTGCACATATTTTATTGAATTATATTTCAATGTAAATAATGCTATATTCTTTATAATGTTTTAATGTTATTATAGTTTTCTTAAAATAGTTTTCTATCTGAGTTTACATTTTTTGTTTTACTTGTATGTGTGCACCACAACACCAAGTCAAATTCCTCGTACGTGTCAACCAGTGGTTGCGTTAGACTTTTTCGCTGTCCGTCATTTTGACGGACAGGATTGTAAAATTTCCGTCATAATCCATTATTACCCGTCATTTTATTTTTCATGTTTTAATGATGAGATGAGACATATTTAATATGTATGTTTGGGTACTGAGCAGCAAATGTTCATTCATTCATGTTTTAATGATTCATACAGAACTTTTAAGGGCATGGAGAAACAAAAAGATGAACAGAGACACCGACCGCGTGGTCACTTTTCATGTCAACACGAACATGAAGGATTTATTTGTTCCTGCACTGACAGACAGCAGAGGGGGCAGAGGCCGCTAAAAACACGGCGACCATTGGGCCTAAACAGGCAAATATGAACAATGCCATAGTTTTAAATGAGACAATTACAATCAGAATATGAACCAAAAATGTACAAGAACAACTCAATTGACCTGCTGTAGCCTGAACGCTGATTTCTGCATCGTCGTGCACCCTCGGACAAATCCTTTACTCATCTTAGCTTTTCTACAGATGTCGCAGAACATTTTGCCATCTTCCCTCCTCAGCCACTTAAACTTACTGGCTTGTCCTTCATCCTCCACTGCATCAATCCCTCTTTTCACCTCGTGTATCCACACCATCACAATTACTGGGCTTATTAAAAAAGCTTCGGACGATCAGCTGCCGTGACATTTTGCGATTGCTAAAGCCGGTTAAACAACGAGGTAATCAACGAGGTCAAAAACAAGACTATAATAGCTACTTAATATACACACACTCGCCACAAACTGGACAGGGGTGTGAATGAATAATAGTTACAGACTACAGTAGAGTAGATCGCCCTCAGTCGACCTGGCCACTAAGGATGTCATATAATGTGGCCCGCTGGTGGACATGTTGGCGCTGTTCCGAGTTGTGTTCTAATCTGTCAAAATCACGGACTGCTTTCAGATTTTTCCGTCATTGTTAGAAAAAATCCGTCATTGACGGAAAATATTCGGTTAACGCGACCTCTGGTGTCAACCTACCTGGGGATAAACCTGATTCTGATTCGGACTGAAACAAAGCAGCAAAACAACCAAACTGTTCCTGTTTCAGTCACAATGTAAGCCTTCTGCTCAGTGTAATCCTCCCAGGAGCCAGAACAGATCATATCAAACTGAATAAGAACGATAAGGGACATTTCTATCACCTTGCCATTGTTCGGTGAGGAGCTCTGGACCAGATAGGGGTTAAAGAGGCTAATGGCGTTCGGAGACAAGGAGCTGATATTAGCCACGGGGAAACCTATTAAGAGCCAGTGGTGATGAGGAGCTGATTACAAAACCACTGAAAGGAAAATGACTTGGCAGATAAGTAGAAGTGGAGCTCAGAAGCTGTAAAAGACCCCGAAGCAGACGGAGCACAGGTCAGATTACTGAGAGAGAGACAGTGTGAGGCGCGGAGCAAAGTGAAGCTTAATATCAGGATTCAAGGCTCAAGGCTTTTATTGTCATTTGTACATAGCTGGAGTGTAGGTATGACAATGAACATCTGAGGTCACAGGCTCCTCCAACAGACACACGCACGCACGCACGCACACACACACACACACACACACACACACACACACACACACACACACACACACACACACACACACACACATACCATGTATACATCACTTCAGGGGACATTACATTGACTTACATGCATTTCCTGGAGACTTATCCTAACCTTAACCATAACCAACACATGCCTAACCCTTACCCTAACCCTAACCCTAATCCTAAACCTAACCAAGTCCTCACCCTAAAAGTAATGATTCCCCTTATGGGGACCTCCAATTTGTCCCCATTAGGGAGGCGAGTCCCCACACGTGACTGTGTAGACAGATTTAGGTCCCCACAAGTATAGTAATGCTAGGCCACACACACACACACACACACACACACACACACACACACACACACACACACACACACACACACACACACACACACACACACACACACAACCAGCTGTGGTTTTCGTAAGATCCCATCTCAGCCATTTCTCCCTCAGATGTTTCTTATGTGTGTGTGGTCAGAGAATCATAATCCATTCTGTTTTGAGCGCACATCTGTGACTGAAAGTGTGTGTGTGTTTGTTTTGCAGGAGGCTGATGTGGATAGCCTCCAGTTTTCCTCTCTGTCAGTAAATATGTTCGGCCATCTGGCGGTCTGCCTGTCTGTCGGTGCCGACGCTCCACCTGAGAATCAGCTGGATCTGCAACATGTAATACAGTCAAATATGAAATACATCCATTCTGTTCTCAGAAAAACAACAAAACTACAGAGGTGGGAGTAGAAGTCAGATGTTGTACTTGAGTAAAAGTAGAAGTCAGATCTTGTGCTTGAGTAAAAGTAGAAGTCAGATCTTGTACTTGAGTAAAAGTAGAAGTCAGATCTTGTACTTGAGTAAAAGTAGAAGTCAGATGTTGTACTTGAGTAAAAGTAGAAGTCAGATGTTGTACTTGAGTAAAAGTAGAAGTCAGATCTTGTGCTTGAGTAAAAGTAGAAGTACTCAGATCTTGTACTTGAGTAAAAGTAGAAGTCAGATCTTGTACTTGAGTAAAAGTAGAAGTACTCAGATCTTGTACTTGAGTAAAAGTAGAAGTACCAGAGTGTAGGAATACTCTGTTACAGTAAAAGTCCTGCATTCAAAATGTTACTCAAGTGAAAGTAGAAAAGTATTATATAATGAAAAACTGAAGTCACAGGCTCCTCCAACAGAGCAACATCAATATAGGATATAGAACAAATAAAACAGATAAAATAGTGCAAGTTATTACAATAAAAATAGAAACAGATCTTATGGAGAAAATATCTAATATATTTGATATTTTTTAATCAGTTTTGTCTCTGGTTTTTTTGCCCTAAACTTACAAATTCTACTGTTTCATCAATTACTTTTTATGTTGGCACACGACTTAAGAAAAAACAAACACTGTGTTGTTTGTTAGACTTTAAGCCAACGCACATCTGGGGTAAAAAAATCTCTTTGGATCAATTTGATCCCTTTTCTTTTTTAACTCAATAAGTCTTGGAGCTTTGATGCCACAGATGGTCAGTGGGTAACGCTGTGCAGGAGTAAATGGAGCATAAAACAGCCGCTCTGAAGGGAGACATACCTTTAAAAAACAGAGAGGCGGCTATCACCCATCACAACTTGTTGCATCATGAACTGCAATTACCTTAAAGCTGGTATCAGTTTTGTATGAATCGTAAGCATTAGAAGTGACACATTATTCATGTCAACCTATCATTTAGCTTCGATTGAGCTGCTGGCTTACAGGGAGACGGCAGAAATCAAATGTGTGTATCTTCTGAAGATGCTATGATACTTACTTTGAGTCTGTGAAATAGATCATTTTGGAACAATCTAACACTGTCATTACTTATGGTTTATTCATTGCCAGTTTTGTGCTTAGCTTTCTTAAGCCTGCTATAACCTTGTGTTCATCCGCCTTCTTTTCCCTAACTGTTAATGTATTTGAAGTGATGTTGTTGAATGTATGCCTTACATTAAAACACTTCCAAATGTATTAGTATTGCCTTTTGACTTTTTCCAAATTGCTCCCGTCTCAGCACTTCAGTCTGGAGAAGAACAATTATCATTTGTATTAATTTATGCAAGAAAGACTCCATACAAAGCCTGTCCCATGATGCAATACAACACTCCCACTTGGCACACCAATCTGAGGTGTAGTATCATAAAGTGTTAACTGAGGCTGACACAGATCAGGATTTATGTTTCATGTCATGAAGGCTCTCGTGCTCATCTCACCGTTTCTCCATAAAGTCCAATAAAGCGTGGAAGCTGTACAAAATAACCCTAAACCTGTCCCAGAAACCCTCTGTTTCATCTGGACTATTACGAGTTTTCAGTCTTTGTATCAACGGGAGAAAAACATGAAAAACATTGTGTACTATAACTCAAAAAAGTTATTGAAAATGTAAGTTCAATCGTACAACAACAACTAAAGTAGGACCTTTGCGTCAGTCCATTTCTATTTTGTCTAAAGACGACAAATTGTGCTAATTTTCAGATTTAATATTTGTATTTAATGACTCAATGTTCAAAAATCTCTTTATTTGTCTCATACTGTGAGTATGTAGTGATGTCACTATGTTGCGGAAGTAAACAAAGGACTCAAATGAATGCGGAACACAGGGATTTTAGCCTTTGCAGACCATTTACATGCATCAAAACCTATATTACACACTTCAGGAGAGGGAAAAGCAGAATAGGGCCTCTTTAAAAACAATTTTGAGCAAATGGTCCTCATCTTTTCCACTAAGTCAGGAGTTGATGTACTCTAGCTAGACTTGTTTGTTTCATAGTATAAGTCCTAGAAAGACAAGGTAAACTTAACTAATGTGCATTTAAATGAGAGGAATAGTTTTGGTGAAAACTAAAGGTCCCAAAGAACACGTCCCGACGGACCCGACTGTCGTGTCGCCTCACGTCTCTGCGTCTTGGCCAACAGTTAGTTTCTAACCCGAGGGAAAGTCACAAAATTCCACAACAGGATTTAGTGTTGCGCACCTTGAACTCAACACCTGCTGCTGATGCTTGCAGACAAACAATCAATCAATCAATCAATCAATTAGTCACTGAGCTTCAGGAGGTGCAATCAGCATTAAAACAACAACACAATTGTTGTTTTTGGGGGAGACAACAAATACATGGGTGGTGCTGTAATAGGTAAGCACATGTCCAACTGGCAAGAGAAATCAGAGGGTTTTCCCTTTAGTATACAAACAAACAGCTGCACACACACAGCGATCGACAGGAGAAAACACACACGTGTCGGTCCCTAAAATCTGCTGTTTGGAAAGAAAGGGGAGTTTTTAAAAGTTTAAGATGTGATTTAATTGGATATAGTTTATCTATAACCTGTTCTGAAGGTTGAGTGGGGATTAATGTTTAATTTAAGCATCATATTCATGATTCGTGATCAGCACTCACACTCCTGGTAAATCCTGATTAATCAAAAGTTTTAAATATTACTATTTACTTGTATTTTTGGGGGAGACAACAAATACATGGGTGGTGCTGTAATAGGCAGGGGTGCACATAACTTTCTCAGTGAGGTACTCAGATGAGTACCTGGAGTCAGTGTTTGGTACTCCAACTTCTGGCTCCACTCAAAGTTATGTGATGAAGCCCTATGTATCGCGAACGTCAACGGGGGGGGGGGGGCAGGGGTGCTAGTGGAGTACTTCAGGAAAGTCGACCGGGGGGGCTAGTGGATTACTTCGTGACCACAGAGTGTGAACGTTGTGATCAGCTGTTTTAGCGCAGTTCTCCAGTGAAGGGGGGGGGGAAGTCTCCCTCCGCAGCCGGTTGGCGTAGTTTTGGCACAATCCCGTTGTACAGACCGACGTTAACAGCAGCCCCGTCTGTGCACACGGAGAACGACTTTGTTGTCCGGTGATCTAACCGCCTTCTGGAAAAGCTTCACAAGTACGTCGGTACGCAAATGCGCTTTGTGACACAAGTTTTTTTTATTTTTTGTCAGAATCAATATAGATGTTTTTTATTTTAAAGAAAATTCAGATTGAACAAATTATAGTGTCAGTCCAAAAAATATGTTGTACTTATAGTGATAACTAACCTTGGATGATGGGTTAGTAGACTAAAAGCTTTAGGAATCCAAAGTACAACATATAATAAGTACCCTGTATCAAGATTGATGCAAAACAAGTGATATTTGACCGTTTTAGAGAGATTTAGCAAAAGAAAACTCTTCTGGGGCCATTTGGGTGGCTTTTCCATATCTCTGGCCCCCCTTGTTCGATTTTGACATGTGACATCTCTTCCTGACCGTTAGAGCCAATAGAATCGAAGGGAAATCGTCCCATAGACTCTCATGTTAAAAAAAAGAGCTTTCGTCTTCCGCATGCAATCTTGTTGCAGAGCGTAGGAATATCCCTGCTCTGATTTCTGGAAACGGAAAAGCAGTTTAAATTGCTTATGGATTATCAGAACATTTCAAAGGGGACACAGACACATTGGATTAACCTATGGATTAACTACACCATCGTTTTTATGCCATTGAAGACCAGTTTTGACCAGACCTAAATCTAAGACCAAGGTAAACCATGTTAGCGTTTTGGGCTACCTAGCGCCACATGTTTTGATGTAGGTTTTTGTTATTTTCTCCGCAAATTTGTAATCTTTGAGTGTTGAGGTGGGTACCATTAGATTCTGTGTCTCCTTACGATCATACACGATGTGTTGATTGTGCAGTTAGGATAAGTAATAAGGGTGCTAGGAGTGATTTTCGGTGCAGTAATAGGTTAGCATTTTTCGCTCGGGGCTAATTCAGAGGCTCACTGTTAGCATTTTGAGTTTAAAAGAAAATAAAATGAAAAAGATCAGTTAAATTAGTTTTTTTCCATTATATGGATATAAAGCATTCATAGTTTATTAAATATGAAGGTTCCTTAGACGTTGTTTCCTGCAAATTACGCGATCTCGGGCCCGGATACGGGTCCGTGGGGCTTAAGAGGTTAAATACTTTTTTTTTTAACTTTATTTAACCAGATGGTCCCATTGAGATCATCGATCTCTTTTTCAAGGGAGACCTGTCCAACATGGCAGCAAGTAGGTTACAACATGAACATAAAACAACAGATAACACAAAAGGACATCATATTTACAGGGCTACATGTACATACCTAGAGACATTGACAAGTACCAACAGTATATTTACATCTCGCCCTGTCCATAAGCCTCTCCTTCTTGGCACACACTGTATTGTTGTTGAAGTGGTGGAGTGGCCAAAGCATATCTCTCTGTCCCAGCAACATCAGTACCAAGCAAGAGAGTTTTTCCACAGCAGGGGATATTGTAAACGCCCAAACATCCCAGCTTCTACCTGGAAATGTGGACATGCTCATATTCCTAAAAGATAACCTTGATGACGCTGAGTGAGTGAGTAAGAGTTGAGTTACTTGAAAAACTAAAGTGAAACTTGATTTATTCTATTGCAGGGTCTGATTATTATATTGTTGACACTTTAAAATACTACTATCCTATTAAAATGCTGTACAAATCAGATGTATTATTTAATAAAGAAAAAAAAATTCACATTTTTTTCTTTTATTTTTCAATATCGCGATAAATATCGTACCGTGGACTTTTTATCACGATATTATCGTACCGTGAGTTTTTGGTATCATTACATCCCTATTATTTTTAATATATTGCTTGTTTTCTCTTTATCAGACTGAGTGGCTGTAAGCTGTCAGAGAGAAGCTGTGGAGCTCTGTCCTCAGTCCTCAGCTCCCAGTCCTCTAGTCTGAGAGAGCTGGACCTGAGTAACAACGACCTGCAGGATTCAGGAGTGAAGCTGCTGTCTGCTGGACTGGAGAGTCCACACTGTACTCTGGAGACTCTCAGGTTAGGATGCAGTCTGTTTTTAATGAAGGCCATATTAATCCATTTTTAGATTAATGAATAAACTTCAATGATTTCCTTCTAGTCAAATTCATTTTATTCCAACATTTTTCAATGAACATATTTCATGAAGTTATTTTCTCACTCTTGTTGGATCTTGAACTATCAGAGAGAAATCAGAAAGTTACCTCACATAAGCCAACGGTATTAAGTACATACAGTGTTTCACTAACCCTGCAGTCCTCACAGTGGCCTCAGATTACGTGATGTGTAGTTTTGTGTGTTCAGTCTGTCAGGCTGTCTGGTCTCAGAGGAAGGCTGTGTTTCTCTGGCTTCAGCTCTGAGATCCAACCCCTCCCATCTGAGAGAGCTGGACCTGAGCTACAATCATCCAGGAGACTCAGGAGAGAAGCTGCTGTCTGCTGGACTGGAGGATCCTCTCTGGAGACTGGAGACACTCAGGTATAAAGATTATATTATATATAATAAGACAAATAAAATGTACACCAACACACAAATCACAGGATACTGAAGCCATTCTGTTCATATATCACAATCAGACACAGGCAGGATAATTATTTGATCTTATTTTCAGATAAATTAGGGGAAATAATGAGCTAATTGTCTAAAAGAAGAAGCTCCACTGATCTAAAGGTATATTAGTGCTGATTAATAATAAGTGGTCCACGTGAGAATAACATAGCTCTGTGTTTGAGAGTGATGTAATGTCCATGTTTCCCCCCCCCCCCCCCTTCTTTCAGGATGGAGCCTGGTGGAGTCCGATGGTTGAGACCCGGTCTGAGGAAGTGTGAGTGGGGTTTAATTTGATTCATGAAAACAAAGCAGCCACCATCTTCAAATGTAACCTTCATCATCAAAGTGTCAATAAATGAACAGCTGATAGATTAATAACTGCAGAGAAGCTCTGACTGGTCGCTGTTACTGGGAGGTCGAGTGGAGAGGAGGGGTTCGTATATCAGTGACATACAGAGGAATCAGCAGGAGAGGACGCAGAGAGGACTGTGGGTTTGGATATAATGATCAGTCCTGGAGTCTGAGCTGCCCTCATGGTCGTTACTCTGTCTGGTTCAATAAGAAAGAATACTCCTCCTCCTCCACCTCCTCCACCTCCTCCTCCTCCTCCTCCTCCTCCTCCTCCTCCCCCTCCTCCTCCTCTGGTAGAGTAGCAGTGTATCTGGATCATCCTGCTGGCTCTCTCTCCTTCTACAGAGTCTCCTCTGACACACTGATCCTCCTCCACACCTTCAGAACCACATTCACTGAACCTCTCTATGCTGGGTTCTGGTTCAGCTCAGGTTCCTCAATGTCTCTGGTTCCTCTGTAGGAGGAAGAGTCTCCTCCTGTTCCAGAGACTTCCTCCCTGACACATATATACAGACAACATCATGCAGAGAGAGAAATCAGAGTTATTTGGATTCCAGCTCATGAAAGCATTAAGGGAAACTAAACGACTGACTCTCTGGCAAAACAAGCCCGGAAGCAGGATAGAACAAAAATACAATTAAACTAAAGTAATTGTGATGGAAAATTCTGAAGCAATTGGAAACAGGACTCAGAGAGACACGAGGAGAGCTGGAACTTTGATGGCAAACATTGACGGTTTATTCTGAGCTTCGACCGGAGAATTCACAAGACATGTCATGAAAATGTCATGTCACATATTTAAACTGTATTTAGATTACTGTACTGTTCAACTTTAATGTCATTGCACAGAGTACAAGTACCAAGACCATTACATGTAGTTTGCATCTAACCAGAAGTGCAAAACAAGCAGAAAGAGTTATTCAAGTATAATATAAATATATAAGGATATTAAACAACTGATGTATTTACAGTATGCACACCATAAGGAAGTACACACATTATTAACAGCAGTAAATACATTGAATACACAATGGACAGAATAAATATGAATAAACTTAAACAGTTTCCCTTCAGCTCAGAGGTGAAATAAGGGCTTGAGTCACAGCTTTAGGCGCCTTCCTGCTCAGAGACAGAGGCTCTAATTAACTTCTGTCTGAATTTTCCCACGTATTGACTTTTGTGCAGGAATCCAAAACAATGAGAGCCAGCAGAGACTGTGTGGCATTTTCAGGGGACAGGGTTAAGGGGAGAGAAACAACGACAACAGTGACATTTATAAATAAGGGAGGACGGAGCAGCTCGCTCTGATGTGTTTAGTGAAGCATCTGCTAAGGTCACACACACACACACACACACACACACACACACACACACACACACACACACACACACACACACACACACACACACACACACACACACACACACACACACAGCTGCAGATACACGCTTACAACATCAGGAGGATACGTCCCCAGCTGACCTCAGCCAAAAAACTGGAGAGATAAAAAAAAATGCATAAATAAATAAATGTTAAGGTAAAATAAGATATGAATGAACAACACAAATAAAATAAGTTACATTCATTTGTTATTGGCTATGGTAGGTTATTGGTTATGTTCACATACTTATTTGATTACATCCACTTGTCTAAGATGACAACAGAGACTTTCGACCCAAACCCAGCAGCTAATCGCAGACTCAACCAGAGAGAAAGTAGTAGGCCTACATCATCAGCTACCATGTCTGACAGAGAGGAAGACAGTGAGGAGAACAGTGAGGAGAACAGTGAGGAGAACAGTGAGGAGGGTAGTGATGACGGCTTGTAGGATTACTGGTCGTGCTAATGTTGTCTTGTGTTCACCACTGCATGTGTGTTCTGTGTTCACCTCGGCAGGTGTGTTCTGTGTTCACCTCTGCATGTGTGTTCTGTGTTCACCTCTGCACGTGTGTTCTGTGTTCACCTCTGCATGTGTGTTCTGTGTTCACCTCTGCATGTGTGTTCTGTGTTCACCTCTGTGTGTTCAGTGCCGTGTGTCTGGCAAATAAAGTCAAGACCCCCTCAAAAGTTACGGTTTATTTCATTTTAAGGATGAGCACCAAGCAACATCTCCAGGTGCTCCTTTGAGAACCAGGGCAAACAAGTTATATGCACCCCTGTGCATGTGCCATCCGACCTCTGCAGCTCATCCAGAATGCAGCGGCTCGTCTGGTCTTCAACCTTCCTAAATGTTCCCACACCACTCCGCTCCTCCGCTCCCTTCACTGGCTTCCAGTAACTGCTAGAATCCACTTCAAGACACTGGTACTTGCATACCATGCTGCGAATGGGTCTGGCCCTTCCTACATCCAGGACATGGTTAAACCGCACACCCCAGCACGTGCACTCCGCTCTGCATCAGCCAAACAGCTCGCTGCACCCTCGCTGCCAAGGGGACCCAAGTTCCCATCAGCAAAAACACGTGGGTTTGCTATCCTGGCTCCAAAATGGTGGAATGAGCTCCCCATTGACATCAGGACAGCAGATAGCTTACACACCTTCCGGCGCAGACTGAAAACTCATCTCTTTCGACTCCACTTCGAGCGATAGAATTACTAACAAAGCACTTATATACTAACAAAGGACTGGCTTACCTAAAGCCAGTTGAGTAGCACTTGAAATGTTTTAGCTCTATGAAACCTGATGTACTTTATATGATTCTGTTTTCTTCAAGTTTGTATCTTGTTGGTCGAACGCACTTATTGTAAGTCGCTTTGGATAAAAGCGTCAGCTAAATGCAATGTAATGTAACACACACACACACACACACACACACACACACACACACACACACACACACACACACACACACACACACACCAGAGGTGGGAAGTATTGGAGTACAAATACTTCATTACTGTACTCAATTACATTTTTCTGGTATCAGTACTTTACTCCACTACTTATTTTATCATTATTATTTAGAGCCATTGCGTCCCTGAGCAAGGCACCGTTCCCTACACTGCTCCCCGGGCGCCGTTCAAAATGGCAGCACACTGCTCCTAACACAGGATGGGTCAAATGCAGAGAAACAATTTCCCCACGGGGATTAATAAAGTATATCAAATCAAAATCAAAATAATCTATTGATTTGAACACGATCCGTGTATCCATCATTTCCTGGTCTTCTCTAAAGAAGAGGGACCAATGGAAACGTTGTCATGTTGCCGTTGTTCAGCATGGAAACATTCATTAGCTAACAATGACATTATTGTTCTATTAATATAAAGGGAGGTCAGGTACTCTTTAAAACAGCTGCTAGTTATGGGTACTTTTTACTGAAGTACATTTCAAAGCCTCTTTACTTTGACTTGAGTAAAGAAGTTTAGTCAGTACTTCTACTTTTACCAGAGTATTTTAAAACACGAGTATCTGTTTTTGAGGCAAACAGCACCCGACATTCAACTCATTCGTCTGGTGCCGCTCTGCACATTTTGCACGGACACTAAACGCTGGAGTGTGTGTTTCGTCCTCTGGTGCTCTGACTCACATGCTTATGCTGCTATGATAAAGTTAGAGGGCAAAAAGGTAAACATAGTGATAACCCAAAAAACACTTCATGAGATGACTAAGTGGAGACAAAAGTGTACTTGAATGAACTTTTAACCAAATGTTGACATAAAACTGTCGTAGTAATAAGACCAACATTTTGATTGGTTAGCGCAAAGGAGTGGAGTTCAACTTTACATTCAGGGTCTTTAGGGTTAAACCTTTACCTACATAGAGTCTGGACTTTCAGCTTCTGTAAAGTAAGTCTTTAAGGCTTATAATAGGCATTTTAGTATTGTAATAACTCCTCAACACACACACTAACGGCCCGTCCACACGGCGGCGTGTGTTGAAGCAGAGACGCTTCCCATTCACTTTGAATGGGGTGACGTCACGCTTTGTCGAACTGCATTGTGGTTCCGTTGCTCGCTTCAAAAGTTGGGAAAAGTTCAACTTTTCAAGCTTCGACGGAAGCGTCAGCCAATCAAATAATATGCCAGTACAAGCTCTAGCCAATCAAACCGCGTGCTTGTGTGTCCGGGGCGGGAGATTCATGTGATTGGTTGTTGGTCGAGCTTCAGACACGCCCACCGGCAAGCTTCAACGCACGCTGCCGTGTGGACGTACCGTAACCCTCACCCTGACATGTTGTCCCCTGTCAGATTTCATGTTTGTATTTTGTGCTTCTACTCTGACTTGTTTACTTGTCACTACTTTAATGTGGGGATTTTAGCCTTTGCAGACCATTAGCATGCACTGAAACCTTTATAGCACACTATACTGGAAAAAGCAGAAAAGGGCTTCTTTGAAAATGCTTGTCCTCTCTAGTAACTCTAGATTGGTCTCCATTCACTATGGACAACTGAAGAATTATGTGGATTTTACCCAAAGAGTAAATCCACTGATTGTGACTTAAACCTTTGCCATCAGATAAGATTCCCATAAAACAATCCACATGTTTCCTGATGCAAGTGCTCTGCTAAAAAGTTTAATTAATCTCACTATTCTTGGAGAATTGTAACCGACGCCACTGTTGTTTCTTCCCTTAAACATTCTCCTAATTAAAATTGACTGGTTTTCATATTTCTTACATATTACAACTTACTTACAAGCAAGTATATGATCAGGAGGAATATTTTCTGTCCATTTATCGAGAAGTTATTCTGGTGAACTGGCAATTTAAGTTGGTAGAAGAAAACTCACAGCTTTGGTCCTGTGTTAGTATGATGTAGTGGTGGATAAACAACGATGCTGAAACATGGGAATCATATCGGTGAAGTGAAGTGAAACACAAGCATGTAATTAATTCATGTTCTATTCTAAGACATGCAAATGTATGTTAACACTCATATCCATGTAAGAACCGCTGTCCTCCTTTTTAAATGGGAAGTCTTGTGAGCTTTAATTCCTCTCATGTAATTAAAATATTATGATGGTTCAAGGCATGCCTTTTGCTGTTCCCTGCAGACTGTAGTCATATCTGATGAACTAATGTATTCCAGCTGTAACAAGACAATGCAGATTTGTACGTGCAGTAAAACTTTTCTCCCCCATAAAGTAGAACATTAACAATCCAGATTTAGGTGTTATGGATATATAAAAACCTAATGTATTCATGATAGAGTTACTGTTCAGTCATTTTAAGACGTTTCCTCATAAATTGGTTCAATCTCTAGTTTTATAATCACCTGCGTTTGCGGAAAATTGGCTTGTGAATGTCAGGCAGCCGACTCAGTCCTGTCAAGACTTATTTGAATTGATATATCATGTTGAAATAAATCCCTATTTCTTTAGCATAGTCAAAAAACTAAATGAGTAAAGGGAATACATTTGCGTCAGGATTAGCTGTAATGAACATGGGGATGTCTTTCTGATCTTTTGGGTCAGATTTAAGTGAGATTTCGCAAAGAAAAGGCCAAACAGTGTATCTACAGTCTGAATCAGTAAACACTAAAAAATGACGCACACAGCTGGGAGACCAGGGGACACTAAGGAGTGACGCACACAGCTGGGAGACCAGGGGACACTAAAAAGTGACACACACAGCTGGGTGACAAGGGGACACTAACAAGTGACGCACACAGCTGGGAGACCAGGGGACACTAAAAAGTGACGCACACAGCTGGGAGACCAGGGGACACTAAAAAGTGACGCACACAGCTGGGACACCAGGGGACATCAAAAAGTGACTCACACAGCTGGGAGACCAGGGGACACTAAATAGTGACACACACAGCTGGGAGACCACGGGACACTAAAGAGTGACGCACACAGCTGGGAGACCAGGGGACACTAAAGAGTGACGCACACAGCTGGGAGACCAGGGGACACTAAAAAGTGATGCACACAGCTGGGACACCAGGGGACACTAACAAGTGACGCACACACTGCTGGGAGACCAGGGGACACTAAATAGTGACGCACACAGCTGGGAGACCAGGGGACACTAAATAGTGACGCACACAGCTGGGAGACCACGGGACACTAAAGAGTGACGCACACAGCTGGGAGACCAGGGGACACCAAAAAGTGACTCACACAGCTGGGAGACCAGGGGACACTAAATAGTGACGCACACAGCTGGGAGACCAGGGGACACTAAATAGTGACGCACACAGCTGGGAGACCAGGGGACACTAAATAGTGACGCACACAGCTGGGAGACCAGGGGACACTAACAAGTGACGCACACACTGCTGGTAGACCAGGGGACACTAAATAGTGACGCACACAGCTGGGAGACCAGGGGACACTAAAGAGTGACGCACACAGCTGGAAGACCAGGGGACACTAACAAGTGACGCACACACTGCTGGGAGACCAGGGGACACTGAAAAGTGACGCACACAGCTGGGAGACCAGGGGACACTAAAGAGTGACGCACACAGCTGGGAGACCAGGGGACACTAAAGAGTGACGCACACAGCTGGGACGGAGCACTTGGTGACGTTCAGGATTACAAAGCTGAACAACTGTCTCTGTCTCAGAGTTAGTCGTCTCATAACTGGAAGTGTTTGTCAGTATATCTGAAAACACTAGGTTAGCTACGTTAGCCAGCTAGCTTAGAGCAGATCTGCAGTAACATCAGAAGGAGTCATGTGACCACATTGTTAAAATAAGACCATAACACATTTTAGGGAAGTTTCCAACAACAGACAGTTTCTCCTAAAGTATTTTGGGCGTTTGCACCCTTTGGCCACCTTACTCATGTGATTGATTGGAGTAGAATACATTTATTTTTTCAGCTTTGTCAGCGCCATCAGCTTGCTCCACTTCCAACGTTAGAAGGAACTTAACTAGATCCACTATCTCAGCAGAGGCACTTTTATGAGCCTCAGTAGCTTTATTCAAATAGCATTCATTTACAGTCACATAAAGGGGGAAAATTAAACCAATAACTCACACAGAGACAGACATGCACATTGTCTCGTATGGAAATCCACACACAGTAATGCATACGCCACCACACATTAAAGACGCACTTAGTATGCCAGCACAGTATTACATCTTCAAAGTTGTCTTCATATAAACTTCACGTCTCTTCCTGGGATACAAAATGTTTCGCAGAGCCAATTCTGCCAACATGGGAGGCTCCCACTGCTGGGACCGGGAAGATCCTAAAGCTGCTTTTGGAGCACTAATCTGAAAAGCCTTTTATCGTCCTAGGGCCCATTAGCAGCATCAGTGTCTCCGGGAAACAGCTAAATGAGTGGGATAGAGAAAAACACAGATGAAGCTAAAGCATGACTGTTGTTCTTTTACTTATTCACACGTTTGGTGGCACGGAATATAATTTGGTGTCTCGTTTTCCTACTTATCTGAACATGTTTTGATATATGGAGTACCTCAGGGATTTGTTTTAGGCCCTATTCTTTTCTTTCAAAGGATATTTCACTTATTGGCTTTGTGTCTGGCTCTTACATTTTCCTACTTATCTGAAAATGTTTTTGATATATGGAGTACCTCATGGATCTGTTTTAGGCCCTATTCTTTTTTTTCAAAGGATATTTCACTTATTGGCTCTGGGTCTCAGGCTCTTACGTGTTCCTACTTATCTGACCATGTTTTGCTATATAAGATAAGATAAGAAGTACTGTATTGATCCCAATTTGGGGAATGTTTGCGTATTGAGTACCTCAGGGATCTGTTTTAGGCCCTTCTCAGTGAGGATATTTCACTTATTGGCTCTGTGTCTCTGGCTCTCACGTTTTCCGACTTATCTGTACATGTTTTTTGATATATGTGACCCGCTCTATCAAAATCAGTCGGAAGTCGCAACGGCTCATTTCAAAATAAAGGTGGATTTGCTTAAAAAAAGTGTTTCTGGGTTCGGGTGTTTCGTCACAGCAGGCATAACAACAGCCGGTGTTTCTCATGAGTGTTTTCCCCGGGAAACAAACACAATACACACAAATGCAAAAATACACAAACACACACTCGCGAGCTTCCCCCAGACCAGTAATCCAAACGAAAATATTTTCCCTCCGTAATATTTTGATCATTTATTAGCCGCTAATAACCAATCAGATCGATGGATTCCAGAGAAGAGGAAATTTTGAAGGCCTTTTTCTCAAAATGATGACTCGGTGACAGTCATTATATAATGTGATATATTTTGCTTCATATTCGGAGTAAAAAAAAGAAAGCTAGGAATCTCCTCTTTCCAACAGTGTATACAACTCAAAATGTGTCTTCGGGTCAATGCGACTGATTTCGATAGACCAGGTCACATATAGAGTACCTCAGGGATCTGTTTTAGGTCGTTTTCCTTTCTTTTTCAAAGAATATTTCACTTATTGGCTCTGGGTCTCAGGCTCTTACGTGTTCCTACTTATCTGTACATGTGTTTGATATATGGAGTACCTCAGGGATCTGTTTCAGGCCCTTTTTCTTTTCTTTTCTGAGGATATTTAACTTATTATACTGAATTAATTGCCACTGTAAGGCTCATAATACACATCTGTACGTGTCTTTATGGTTATTAAACTAGAGGCATGCTTGTCTGCTGTGAAAAACTTGTATTCTCATACATTTCTGTTCCTCAATATGAAGAACAATTATATCATGATCATTGGTCAGTCTGATCAGATTTCCTTCTTGAGACTGTCCTTTTTCCAGCACTTCATATCGGAGGAGATTGTGTTTCTCACAAACCATTGTTGATATTTATAGGGATATTATTGAATGAGGGCAATCCCTGCATCAGTAATAAGCTAGTCTGTGTATTTGTATAAGTCAATAACATTTTGAGGGTAACTCTTTCTTTCACAACAACTAATCCATTAAAACAAAAAGTTATGGTGTCTCTAACTTTGTATTAATTGTTAACTGAGTGTCTTCTCCAACCATTTAAAAAGCTTTCATGTTGTTGTATTTGTTCCTGAAAGAGAAGATGAAACTGGCACCGGGCTTTTGGCCTCCTGTCAGCGTTTGGCACGGTGCTGACACTTTAAAGACTTGAACAATGAACCCTGGCTGTTTCTGTCGTGGAGCTACAGAGCGAATCCCCACACACAGATCCACTACGGAAAATACTGCAGGCTTTATGTATACGAGTTCCTGCTGAAAGCCTTAGCTCAGTGCCAACATGAGTGTCTCTAAGCAGAACAGTTAGAGAGGACAGCCATTTTTCAGATGCTCACATGCACCAGTTTTGCAAAACAGACATACATTTTTTATGCTTAGATTTTCTTTCATTGTGTGAGTTGCTTTTAAACGTGATAACCTGAGGTAACTAGACACTGCTCTCATTTTCTTGACTGTTTTTAACGAGTTCTTCCTACATTATTTACACATTATGCATGATAAGACACGGTATGTCTATGAGGATGCTCAGTAAAGTAGTAGGACAACATCTAGAGGTATTCAAATTACACTGCTTCCTACAATAAGAAAGAAAACTGAAATTGATAGAGATGGTAAAACAAATATCAATGGAACATTTTATGGAAAAGAGTCCTTGTGAAATCTGGTCATCAGTGCCTTCCAACAAAAAGCATTTCCAAAAACAACAACAGCCTGTAAGGGTATGACATATTTCTGTTGCATTTTTTTTAAATGATAATAAAACATATCCACTCGAGCTTGGTTTGCGCATCTGTGTACAAAACAGTTGGGACTGTCACAAAAACTATTTCTATTTATTTTGTGATTTGTGTTCCAGCTGCATCAGCTCTGTGCACACAGTCTCCGGGAGGCGTGTGGCAGAGTGGGTTGTGCGTTGGTGTTCGGATTAGGGGAGCACAGGTTCAAACCCCACTGCAGTCAGCATGTCGTTGTGTCCCTGAGACACTTCACCCCAAATTGCTCCTGTGGGGATTGTCCACAGTTTTGAGTATGTAAGTCGCTTTGGGTAAAAGCGTCTAACAAGTGACATGTAATGTAATTTCATTTCACCTTGTGTGTCTTGAGCTGTATTTATATATTTATTTTACAGGGACAGTGCACATTGATTGACATTTCTGTAAATGTGCCAGAGTTAGCCAACAGGCTATTTTTCGTCTGTAGTCCCTTGACAGATGTTGAAAGTCATCCTAAAAACAAAAATTCACTTCAAATAACAGGTAAATACAATCAGTAAAACAACATTCAACAGAGACGCTTATATTATGATAAAAGCATATATAAAAACATAAAAACAAAACTAAAATACATATTCACAAAGTAGACAGATAGCAACAGGTCAAGGCACATGTCCAAACAGAGCGTTGTAAAGTGCAGATTGTGTCAGTGTTGACAGAGCTGACTTTCCACTAACCATGTTTTACTACACTTTAACAAATACATGTTTTTATTTAAATAATCATGCAATCATTAAACAAGTACATGCATAGGCAGTCATTAGCACACCACAAATGAATGGGTTGTAACCTTTGCTAGTAGTGCAGCTAGGTAAGATAGTAGTTAACAAAGAGACAGGAAGAAAAAGGGGAGGATTTCAAAATAGTAATCTGCAACCTAAAATACCAGTAGTAAACTATGAAGTATGTAGCATGCAAGAAAAGCTACCCAACAAGCTGAAGAGGCGGTAAAACAATCAGACACGGGACTGCTGGTTTTTAGGAAGAGAGGAAGTGTGTGAGAGAGGAAGTGTGTGTGAGAGAAAGTGTGTGAGAGAGGACAGGTGGTAAACAAGAGCTCGGTAAGCCGGCAGGGAAACAGGTGATCAGGAACAGCACCATCATTTTTTTATTGTCATTTGCATCTTATAAATATTTGATAAATTAATAGTTTCCTCCATCTGGTGTGTGTTCTGGGGCCTCGGTGTGTGGATGCTCTCTGCATTCCTGTAGGTGTTGAGCAATCTGCATGTTCATTTAACGCACTGGATGACTAAGTGGCAGCAGAGAAGAAGCACAGTGAAGATGGCCGACGGATGCAAACGACCCAAAACATGTCCATTAGGAGAAACGCTCTGCACCTCTCAAAAACACTTCAAATAATGAAACACAAATGTGCTAAAACACATGCAAATGAAGAAAAATCTTCCCCGACTTGAGGACACATGCAGCGTTTACTAAAAGCTGCATAAACCAAACGCTGCAAGAAGCTCAAAACACAACGGAGACCAGGAGACACTAAAGAGTGACGCACACAGCTGGGAGACCAGGGGACACTAAAGAGTGACGCACACAGCTGGGAGACCAGGGGACACTAAAAAGTGACGCACATAGCTGGGAGACCAGGGGACACTAAAGAGTGACGCACACAGCTGGGAGACCAGGGGACACTAAAGAGTGACGCACATAGCTGGGAGACCAGGGGACACTAAAGAGTGACGCACATAGCTGGGAGACCAGGGGACACTAAAGAGTGATGTACACAGCTGGGAGACCAGGGGACAGTAAAAAGTGACACACACTGGGAGACCAGGGGACACTAAAGAGTGACGTACACAGCTGGGAGACCAGGGGACACTAACGAGTGATGCACACAGCTGGGAGACTAGGGGAGACTAAAGAGTGACGCACACAGCTGGGAGACCAGGGGACACTAAAGAGTGACGCACACAGCTGGGAGACCAGGGGACACTAAAGAGTGACGCACAGCCTGGTTTCTTTTGTGTTTTGAGCCTTTAAGTAAATGCTTTTTTTCGTCAAGTTGGTGAAGATTTTTGTGTTTTGGCCAATTTGTGTTTTTATGTCATCATCGTTTTTTAAGTGCTGAACGTTCCTCCTCATGGATCTATGGTATTGTTATCCTTTGTAGCGCGTTGTCCCATGTGGGCTACCGTATATTTAATTAAAAATAGTCTCTCTGTCTCCGCTTTGCCTGTAAGATCATTTGTCTTTGCTAAACAATGTTCAAATCCAGCAGCAGTCTGTCACTCTGACAGTTTGCTAATTAGTGGAGACGGGAGAAGAAAGATTCTTTTTGGAGCCTCCTGCTGGGCGTCGAATGTTTGATTCGGCTCAGCGGGAGTTATCGGGCCCACTTTCAACAGCCCTGTTCCTCGCTCGTCTCTTCCTCTTCTTCACTTTGATTTGTGTCTAGACGCAGAAGCCAATCCTCCACCGACACCATCAGTTTTCTTGTCTCTTTACAAGCTCTGTGATGAATATTCGTGTTGAGTTAAACCCTTCCTTCCGATGCACAATAATCTTACAAAATGTCTTCTGTGTGCCGCGCCTTTTAAAAGGATCTGCCTCCGTGTTATAAATCTGCCTCGTGATGAAGGCGAGGAGGTAATTCAAATGAGCTAATAGATGTTATTAGCTATTCATCAGCCGCAATTGCGTTCAAACTTTCCCTGGAGGCATTGTGATGCTCCCAAACAAGGAAAAGTCTTTGAAACGGGTAGCTCGGGCGTCTTTGCTGAATACCAATTAGCTCAGGCTGCTCGGCTTTCTAAAGCTCATCCATGTGAATCATTTGACAACAGAGTAGCAGTTTTCCATGGGTGGATAATTCAGCACAATGCCTCGAAGGGAGGTAGACAAGGAGCGCCGTGGGGAGAATGTCACGAGTATTTGAGAAAGGTTAGACAGAGAGGAGAGCGTGTTGCTATCAAACACGCCATTCATCATTATTGTTATGCCACACAGTCACAAATGGCTTCTGTGTGGCTCTGTATTGATGTGCACTGAGTGTGTGTGTGCAGGTATAAAGGTGTATTGGCGTCCTGTGTATGTCTATGTGTGACCTCGGAGGCCTTTGTATATATATATGGTCTTCTCCAGGGAACCGTAGCATTGCTCATAACATTTTAAAGCTCAGGCTCTGGGCATCAAACACAGTTTTAAAACCATTTTACAGAAATGAAAAGGGGAGAGAGGTGTGAGGATGCACAGTGAACGGGCTATTTTTGAATAATACAGAAATAAAATCTGCATGTCATACAGATACAGAATCAGGACATTTTGTATCTGGATCAGGGTTTCCGTTAGCCGGTAATTACCGGTTTTTATCTGGTAAAATTTATTAAAAACCGGTAAATTCAAAACCTGCCGGTCAAAATGTCTGGTAATAATTAGGGATGCTCCGATAGATCGGCCGCCGGTCATTATCGGCCGATATTCACTCTTAATAGTTTGATCAGTGCTCTCTATAAAGGCCGATCAGGAGAGCTGGATCTGATCGATATGGACATAAACGCGAGTGAAGTGTAACCGGACGCGAGAGAGAGATCAGATCAGCTGCTGAGTCAGACCGAGACACGCAGCTCTGCATAATCACCTGAAGCCCCGCCTCTGTTTAGCGAGCTGCAGGAGCTGCATGATAAACTGACGGGCTGTCAGGAGAGAGAGGGAGGGAGACGGGAGGGAGAGGGAGGGAGAGAGAGAGAGAGAGAGAGAGAGAGAGAGAGAGAGAGAGAGAGAGAGAGGGAGGGAGAGGGGAAAAGAGAGGCTCCGTTTCTCCCGTGTTATTATTCAAAGTTGATGTAAACTTTTCAATAATGTACGTTATCTACTACAAGTAGTTTGTTTGAATGTAATAATTATGTTGTTTGTTGTTTGTGGAATAATTTATTGAAAAATGAATCTGAATTTTTCGATCTGTTACGATAAACTGAAGCAATATAAAAATGAGCCCGTGAACTGAGTTTTAAACATCAGCATATCTGCTCATAGTCCGGTAATTACCTGCTAACGGAAACTCTGCTACACAACTCTTATTATTATTAGTGAAATATGACCGGTAAGTTTCAAATTTGTCCGTTAAAATAAATTCTTCCCAGAGATTTGACCGGCGAGAAAAAATCCTAGCGGAAACCCTGATCTGGATATGTCAAAATAAAGCTTAGAATTGTTGCCTCAATAAACAAACTGTAGTTCCCTTCCTGGTGTGACCTTGTCCGACTGATTGAAGTGCCAAATCCAATAAACGTGTGTTGTTTTGGAATAAATTGTCTGTATGTGTGAACATGCACATTTTGCTGCCTTAATGTAGCCCATATGCTGCTAAACTAATAATGGTGTGGCCTGCAGTGGTGGTGAGCATTAAGGTGCAGTTTGAAAGACGAGAAAGGACCAATGCAAACGCTACTACATTTGGTACTAAATCAGGGTTCATACACTTTTTCAATGATTTTCAAGGATTCTCCATGACCTTTACCTCATTTTCCATGACCAAAGAAAGCACTCTTTCTCAGCGGTACCACTGAAAATGGTTTATTTTAACGTTGAACAGGAACATAAGGTCTGAAACATGTTGTGTCTAAAACAAATCAAATAGTAGGCTTACTAGCATCTACACGCTAAAGCAACTCAAATCTCTCACCAGCAAAACACCTCGTCAGTTAAATGCCATTTTACGTTTCATTACAATACAGTATTTATTATCATTATTACTATTTCGGCGATTAGCTAAAATATAAATTATATTTGATGCAACTTTAGTTACATTTCCATGACTTTTCCAAAACTTTGGGAAAAATATTGTTTTCCGTAACTTTTCCAGGGCCTGGAATTAGCATTTTGAATTTCCATGACTTTTCCAGGTGTTTAATGACCGTAAGAACCCTGATAAATGCAACTTTATGAAAAACAAACCCATGATGAAATCAACAGGAGGAAAGCTAGTTAACGTCAGGCCGATAACAGCTAAAGGCTGACGTTAATGAATTTAGCATTGAGTCACTTAAAGATGGGTTCAAGCTTTCTCTTGGCGAAGGTAAGTCATTACGTTATCATCATGTCATTTTGTTAAACGTGGATTAAATAAGAACAGGAATATCAAGTTGATATAAGATGTTTAACTTTCCATCAAAAGCTCTTTTGAATAATGAGGTTGATTGCAAATAACCATAGATGACAATTACAAAGTAAAAGGAGAACATTTAGGCTTATTTACTAGGGATGTAACGATATATCGAATATCGCGATATCGTGGTAAATAGATGTCTCAATAACGTCGTGAGACTGACCAAATCTACCGCGATTTTAATTATTATTTTTTAAAAACCTTTATTTATCCAGATGGTCCCATTGAGATCATCAATCTCTTTTTCAAGGGAGACCTGTCCAACATGGCAGCAAGTAGGTTACAACATGAACATAAAACAACAGATAACACAAAAGGACATGGTATTTACAGGGCTAATGTACACACCTAGAGACATTGACAAGTACCAACAGTATACCTATATCTCGCCCTGTCAATAAGCCAACAACTGTATTGTTTTTGAAGTGGTGGAGAGACAATGCACAGTTTGACCCACTGCTGTCACCCATGGCCAAAGCATATCTCTCTGTCCCAGCAACATCAGCACCAAGCAAGAGAGTTGTTTCCACAGCAGGGGATTTTGTAAACGCCCAAACATCCCAGCTTCTACCTGGAAATGTGGACATGCTCACATTCCTAAAAGATAACCTTGATGACGCTGAGTGAGTGAGTTACTTGAAAAACTAAAGTGAAACTTGATTTATTCTATTGCAGGGTCTGATTATTATATTGTTGACACTTTAAAATACTGCTATCCTATTAAAATGCTGTACAAATCAGATTTATTATTTAATAAAGAAAAACAAATTAAAAAAAAAAAAAATCACATTTTTGTCCTTTATTTTCCAATATCGCGATAAATATCGTACCGTGGACTTTTTATCGCGATTATCGTGAGTTTTTGGTATCGTTACATCCCTATTATTTACGGTTAACACTGATTTGGGGAGGGTTGAAAAAAGGGTAGTAATTTTGGAAAATGTTGCTTTATGGAAACCTGGCAGCACCAGGATATATTTAACAACTGGGTTTCCATCGATGGCTTCCAGACTGGTCGGGCACATTTTCCATCGACAACCTTTTTGACAAGTTTTCTTTGATTCCGGACTATTTGGACCGTCAAGGATTGCACAGGGAGCTTCATCATGAGTTTTCAGAGGCTTCCTGTGCAGTCCCCCCTCCTGTAATTTGATTTGTTTTTTTAAATGTATTTGAACCTTAGCAACGTTGAGACTATCTATTGGGATACATCAACATGCACGTTCAGCTACCATAACAAAGCACTTCACAATATCTTTACATACAAGTGTTGCCTGCTTTATTAATGTTATTTTACAGTTTATTATATTTTGCTCTTATCTTGGATAACTTGACACGAAATCACATTTTACATTTATATCCAATCTAATATTTAATATTCCATCCCTCACATACTTATGTATATATAATATCCTGTTGTCACTGTACATTTGTAATTCAACATTACTTTTTCAAGCACTGGTCAATTTTGAGATGTTGTGCTATTTTGATTCCATAACATGTTTTCTTTCAGGCTTTTGGAAGGAAAACGTACAAAATACACATTTAAGTGTTTATTTTACTATAGTTTGTCTATTTGCGTCTGTAGATTTCTCCTAAATTCACCAAAAGTTAGCATTCTAACGTAACATAAAGTACCACGACCGCTGTGTGCACCATGTCAACAGAGGTATCGTTGGAAAGCTCCGTCTCTCCTGCACAATCTCATCGGATCCAAATATGGTCATTTCCTTTGTATCAGCAACCAATCGTGAAAGCACAAAGGGGTCTTAAACCAAGAAACGAAATCTCATTGGCTGGTGTCAACTTCTGACAACGTGATTCGTTCAGATGCGTCACGTGGTGTGCTAAAACACTTCCTGGTTAGCTTTCCGCTAGAAATTAAAATCTCAAAATGGCAAAAGAACGGCGAAAAAAACGTTCACAGAGAAGACAACAACAATTGTTACTTGCACGAAGCAAGATTATACAAAAAACAAATGACCCCGAACATGAAATACCTTCACGGAGTGCGTCGAGGCGCAAGCTATCATCCAGAGAACAGGAGGGTTTAGCTAGCGCCTCACTGCAATCTTTAAAGGTCGTTTTCTCAAAATGAGTTTTTTCTCCTACGAGTCCGACATTTCAACTTCAGTAGCACGTAGAGACACCAAACCTTCCAGTTATATTCCTATCAATATTATGAAGGCTTTTACAGAAGGGTTTGTTCATATATCATTCATAGCCTGAATTATACAACATGTTATACCTAAAAACATGGCGAAAATTGATATTTTAGGGCTGTTGACAGTATTTTCTGATTTATGGAGTGATAAAAAGAGATATCCAAAATCCCTTCTGTAAAAGCCTTAGATACTAATATGACTACAAAATGAAACGAGAATTTTGAACCTGGCTTTATCCAAAGTTCAGATTTCGGTTCCTGAAATGTGTTAAAATATGCGCACATTTTATGAGATAATGGCTCATTTGCATATTCAGAAAACTTGTAAGACAAGAAACAATTGCCTCATTGAAGGTAATTAACTGGAGACATTTCTAGCTGATATCTTTAAGTTAAAACTAATTACCCTATTCGCCTGGGGTGGGAAGGGATCATTTGTTTGTATATAATTTACAATCAGTAATATTTTTGTTTATCAAATTTGACGCTTGCTTAATTTTGTATTGTACAATAATTCTCATGTTAAATGTCATTAGAATTATTATGTGTTTGTATTATTGTTTAACACATTAGAAATAAATCAAATCAAAATCAAAGAAATCCTCACAAGAGACATGGGTCGGAAAAACTGTATCAAAATCATTTATTTGTAGTTCTTAAATCCTGGATTACATCTCAAGTGACTTGGCGTTTATCAGACTTCACACGAGTCCCTCTGGAGCCACACAAAGCTTTATCACACTCTCACACACGCACTTGAACTCCTCGACGCACTTTGATGTGTAAAACCCAGAGAGCTCCCCTTTAACCACGGCGGTGTAAGATCAGTAAAACCCGCCTTCTTTTGAAGTGCTGGCAAAAATGTACAGTGAGAGATCACAGAGGGACGAAGTGAGGACGAGAACGTGCAGAGAGTCGTGTCCACGGTGAAAGTAAAACCACTGGAAACATTATCAAACACTCGCTGATACATCTGAGTACTCTGAAGTCAAAGGCTTTCTCATCATGACGAAGTGCATCAAAAGGATTTAAAGAATAACCTGGTGGATTCACACTGCTTTCAAAAGGCGAAGGAAACAGCACGGATTCCACCAAATCGTTCATAAAAATAGTTCTGTGTGGAACCGAGGATAAAAACATCATTTACACATTAAAGTCAACTTTCTATTATTTCTTTGATCACAAGAGAAATCCAGACAAAGGGAGTGAAGCATGTGAGACGACATGCTGGCACGATAATGACGTCTTTCAAGGTCCATTTGGAGGGCTAATCTTTGTTCTTCAAATCACATATAAAAGGCAATCCTCCCGTTAATGAGCTCAAACACTCTTCCTCCAAGTTTCAATCATTCATTTGCTGCCAGATCGTCAGACATCCATAATGAATAACATCCACAGTGAATTATTTACAGTCATCCCCCACGGCACAAATGACTAACTGACACTCAGCCAGTGTGTGTGTGTGTGTGTGTGTGTGTGTGTGTGTGTGTGTGTGTGTGTGTGTGTGTGTGTGTGTGTGTGTGTGTGTGTGTGTGCATATGTGTGTGTGTGTGTGTGCATGCGTGCGCGTGTGTGTGTGTGTGTGTGTGCATATGTGTGTGTGCATATGTGTGTGTGTGTGTGTGTGCGTGCGTGTGTGTGTGTGTGGCTTTCATACTGACGTTTGGATCCACGATTGGTTTACAACTATGAATAGTAGCACCCTATATAATGGATTACATGTAACGATGTAACGGGATTACATAATCAGGATACAAGAAACAACGTAATCAGATTACTGATGGAGCTCTGATGTGGACTGATTTTAAATGCCATTTTCTTAATGTCTTTCATTTTTTGTAAAGCACTTTGAATTGCCTTGTGTTGAAAAGTGCTATATAAATAAACTTGCCTTGATGCATTTCTAAAAATGTTGGATTACTATCAGGATTACAGTGTTAGTAAAAAGTTAAAAAGAGCATATAGTGTTTAAAGGATTAGATGTTATCTCTTCTCTGTCAGCTGTTCTGTTCTCTAATACTGTAAGTGTGGATCTTCTGCTGCCTGAATCTGCTTCATGGTTTTCTCTTTCTTTGCTTCATTTGTTCTGTTTTTAATTCAGCAGATGAACCTATATGTCATCAAACAGTGTGTGTGAGCTGAACTGTGTGTATTAAACTAAAACGAAGCATTTTCTGTCAGCTCAGATTTTAATCCTGCCTTTTTAAACTGTAGTCTGTGCTCGTGTGTTTCACTGTTGGTGTATAGGCTGAATCTGCTTCATTAAAGGCAGGTTTTCATATCAATAAAATCATTTCTGATCCTAAATATCTTTCTTTTCTAAGGTCACATTGTTCTGTTGTCTTACATACTACACTTCAGTAAAAACACATCTCACTGATATCCCTCTTCTCTTGTACTTGTTGGCTTTGCATTTGATATTGAGGTCATTCAAATCCAAAATCAGGTTGTATTACTTGTATATATTGGGACTCAGATAAGGTTACTGATTACCTATTGTTACAGGTAACTAGTAATTGTAACAGATTACATTTGTATAGTAACCCTGCTAATCCTGTGTGAGGATGAATATAATACAGGTTGATTACTACAGTGTACTAGCAGCTCCCCCCTCTGCACAAACAAGGGACATACCACAAAGCAATAGAATGAACCCCTCTTTAATGGTCTCACATGCAGAGCACACAGCACACAGTGAAATGTGTTCTCTGCATCTAACCCATCCTTAGACTAGTAGGAGCAGTGGGCAGCAGTGTTTCCACCAGACCAGGGCTGAGAGGGCGTCCACCCGGAGAGCGGGTAGATACTGTCTTTTTACGTTAGTGAGCCGGATCATTTGGCTCGGCTCTCTTAAAGCGCCGGCTGTGTCGGCTCCCAAACGGCTCGTCATGTTACCACAGTTTACCACGGAGCCTCAGTTTCGCCGCTGCGAGGCTCTGGTGCTCGCAGCTCACGTGCATGCTCCACTAAAACCCCCCCGCTCATCGCGTCCAAATCGCGCACGTTCCGTGTTGTCCTGTAGCAGGCACCTTCGATGTCGGGGAAACAATCTTCAATACTCCGAAAAGAATCCCACCAGACTCCTTTGCCCCTCCAACAGAGGGATGTCCTTTTTCCTTTTCGTCATTTCAAGTGATACAAACTCTCGATCTTCTCTCGAATTATTAATATTTTTGGACGCCCTCGGCTCGCGTTCAGGGCGTCCCGAGCTGAATAAGGGCGTCAAATGACGGCAAGCCGCCCCCCTGGCGGAAACGCTGGTGGGCAGCTATTGTACTGCGCCCGGGGAGCAATGGGAGTGGGGGGGAAGGGGGATGTCCGATGCCTTGCTCAAGGGCACCATGGCAGGGCAGGAGGTGAACTGGGACCTCTCCAGGTAGCAGTCCACACTCCATATTTTAGGTCTGTTCGGGGACTTGAACCGGCGACCCTACGGCTCACAGTCCAAGCCCCTAGTGAGCAAATCCACATCAGAGCTCCCTGTAACGCCATGTTCGCTGAATTAGATTAGTTTTTTCTGAAGGCAGAGCGCTGACAGGTGGATTTATTGACTTTTATGGAGCAAAGTTTACAGAATTGGTCAATAATGTGACGTTCAGCCAAGATCAAAGTCCCTGGATGTCCCACACTTCACTAACCTCAAGTAAACAAATAATGAAAACAAGGTGTTCTCGCTTGTAAGTCAAACTAATCTGCCAATAGAACAAGTGAACATCTGCTTGGTAAGATTTCCTGAAATAGGATGGGATATTTATTTATACACTGCCGGACGAATGGTATTATTAAAATAAATCAGGGTATGTTTGTCTGCTCGTTGCTTAAAACATCCAGAATACATAATATGGAAAACTAAGGACATCCACCTCTGTATCTAAAGTCTGAGTTGCATCAGATCACTACAAAAACTGTGAATCTTGCCACGTATAGTCGTCTCATTTCTAGTCAGAGTGTGTCTTTACACTTGATATAAGACCTGCTAACTTAAGAAGGAACAAGGCAGGGAGATATAGGGTCTTGTTTTTAAGACACCTTACTTCTCAGATGAAACGTTTTATTTTAAATTGTTATCACAAATCACAAAGCAGAACACTTTTGAGCATTTGTGGCTGACTTTCTAACACAACATTTCCTGATTCTGGCCAAAGCCCCAACTGACTGGAATACTTTACCTGCTGCTATTAGATCTCTTGCATCATTGGGTTTATTTAAACATGCATTGTTATCTCACTTTCAACTGGCCTGTACTTGTTATTAACTGATATTGATGAAACTGATTTGCTCGCCTGTCTCAAATTGTAATGATTGTGTGCATTGCTTGAATTTCACTTAACAGACTGTATGTGGTTTGTCTTGTGTGTCATGTTTTGCATTTTGTCTTTTTTTTTATGTATGTCTGTAAGTTGCTGCTATTGTCGGGACCCCTTGAAAACGAGATGGTGCATCTCAAGGGGTTTATCCCAATGAATACAATTTCTATATATATAGTTCAAAAGTAGTTTTCCCAGCTAATTACAAGATCTGATTTAAATAAATATCCCATCCTATTTCAGGAAATCTTACCAAGCAGAAGTTCACTTGCTCTATTGGCAGATTAGTTTGACTTAATACAAGCGAGAACACCTGATACGAGGAGTGAAGCAGGTAGGACCCAAATGCAGAAAACACTGATAATACCTTTATTTCAAGGGCTAATATCTAACATGGATAAACAAAACACTCCACGGTGAACTCAGTCACAAACAAAAGAAGCACCAACACTGAACACAGGAAGAGACTAGACTAAATACAGGGCGGGGTAATCACAAGACGAGAAACAGCCGGGCAGGGGAGGAGAAACACAAGGGCCACAGGTGAACACAATCAGATAACTAGACACACCAGGGAACTAACGACGGGAGGAAAAACACAGGGAAAAGGACCAGACAATAACCCAGGAGGAAAACATGACAGAGAGAACAGCAAAAACACCCAAACCTAGACATAGAAATGTGACATGACATGAGAATCGTGACAGAACCCCCTCCTCAAGGGACGGATTCTAGACGTCCCTAAACACCAAAACAAAAATCCAACAACGTCCAGCAGGGTGGGTGGAGGGGGTCCGGAGGACGGGCCAGGGCAAGGCAGAGTTCGAAGAGGGGGTCTCGGGCGGACGGCCCGGGGGCAAGGCAGAGTTCAAAAAGGGGTTTTCGGGCGGACGGCCCGGGGGCAAGGCAGAGTTCGAGGAGGGGGTCTCGGGCGGACGGCCCGGGGGCAAGGCAGAGTTCGAGGAGGGGCGAAGACCGGACAGCTCCGGAGGCCGGGCAGGAGCCGGTGTCGACCGGACAGGATCCGGAGCCGGTGGAACAGGTGTCGGCAAGATTCCCCACGGAAGAGGACACAGGGCCGGCAGGAGAGCAGTCGGCGGAACCTCCAACGGCACGGGACATGGAGTTGGCAGGACCCCCAGCGGAAGAGTAGTCGGCGGGGCCTCCAACGGCACAGGACACAGGGTTGGCAGGACCCCCGGCAGAAGAGTAGTCGGCGGGGCCTCCAACGGGACAGGACACAGGGTTGGCAGGACCCCCGGCAGGAGAGTAGTCGGCGGGGCCTCCAACGGCACAGGACATAGAGTTGGCAGGACCCCCAGCGGAACCTCCAACGACACTTGGGTAGGGACTTGAGTGGGAACTCGAGAGAGGGTTTGAGAGGTGACTTGAGGAATCTCGAGAGGGAACTCGATCAGAGACTCGAGAGGTGACTCGAGAGGGAACTCGAGAGGTGACTTGAGAGGGGACTCGATAGGGAACTCGAGAGAGGGCTTGAGAGTGAACTCGAGAGGAGACTCGAGAGGGGACTTGAGAGGTGACTCGAGAGGTGACTCGAGAGGTGACTCTAGAGGGGACTCGAGAGGAAACTTGAGAGTTGACTGGAGAGGTGACTGGAGAGGGGACTCCAGAGGGGACTCCAGAGGGGACTCCAGAAGAGATTTGAGAGGGGACCTGAGAGGGAACTCGAGAGGAGACTTGAGAGGGAACTCGAGAGGGGACTTGAGAGGGGACTCGAGAAGAGACTCGAGAGGGGACCTGAGAGGGAACTCGAGAGGAGACTCGAGAGGAGACTTGAGAGGGGACTCGATAGGGAACTCGAGAGAGGGCTTGAGAGGGAACTCGAGAGGAGACTCGAGAGGGGACTCGAGAGGAAACTTGAGAGTTGACTGGAGAGGGGACTCGAGAGGGGACTCCAAAAGAGATTAGAGAGGGGACCTGAAAGGTGACTTGAGAGGGATCTCGAGAGGGAACTTGAAAGGGAATTTGAGAGGGAGCTCGAGAGGGAACTCGAGAGGGGACTTGAGAGGAGACTTGAGAGGGAACTCGAGAGGAGACTTGAGAGGGAACTCGAGAGGAGACTTGAGAGGTGACTTGAGAGGGGCCTCGAGAGGGGACTAGAGAGGGTACTTGAGAGGTAACTTGAGAAGAGACTCGAGAGGGAACTTGAGAGGAGACTCGAGAAGAGACTTGAGGGGTGACTTGAGAGGTGACTCGAGAGGTGACTCGAGACGCAGCTCGAGAGGTAGCTCGAGAGGAGACTCGAGAGGGAACTGGAGAGGAGACTCGAGAGGGAACTCGAGAGGGGACTTGAGAAGGAACTTGTGTCGGTCGGTACGCCGACAGGACACAGGGAGCTGGCGTCGGCTGGAGAGCCAGCAGGAGACGAGGTGCTGGAGTCGGCCGGTACGCCGACAGGACTCGGGGAGCTGGCGTCGGCTGGGGAGCCAGCAGGAGACGAGGTGCTGGAGTCGGCCGGTACACCGACAGGCCTCGGGGAGCTGGCGTTGGCCGGTACGCCGACAGGACTCGGGGAGCTGGCGTCGGCTGGAGAGCCAACAGGAGACGAGGTGCTGGAGTCGGCCGGTACGCCGACAGGACTCGGGGAGCTGGCTTTGGCTGGAGAGCCAACAGGAGACGAGGTGCTGGAATCGGCCGGTACGCCGACAGGACTCGGGGAGCTGGCGTCGGCTGGAGAGCCAACAGGAGACGAGGTGCTGGAGTCGGCCGGTACGCCGACAGGACTCTGGGAGCTGGCGTCGGCCGGTAAGCCAGTCCTGGAGCCGAAACTGGAGTCGGGACCATGGCTACTGGGGCCGGTACTGAAGCCGGAACCATGGCTGCTGGGATCGGAACCATGGCTGCTGGGGCCAGGACTGGGGCTGGAACCATGGATGTGTGGGCCGGTTCCGTAGCCGGAACCATGGCTGCTGGGGCCTGTACTGGAGCCCGAACCATGGCTGCTGGGCACGGAACCGGGACACGGATCCATGGCTGTGTGGGATGGTACTGGAGCACGGAACCATGGCTGTGTGGGCCGGTACTGGAGCATGGAGCCATGGCTGCTGGGGCTCGGGCTGCTAGCCTGGCCTTGCGGCTCCTTCCCTTAGCAGCCGCCTGAATACTCCGTGGACCTCCATAGGCCAGACGAGTTCCAGAATACGACTCCTGGCCAGGAGCAGGAACTGGGGCAGAAGCATGGGTTGACTTCAGACGGAACCCACCAAGGCGTATGGTACCAGGTTGGGAATTGGGAGCCAGGGAGCTAACATGCCTGGGGCTAGCAGGCCGGGAATCACACACCGGGAGGATCTTTGAAATCCAGCCAGGTAAGAATTTCACCAAACCTGGTTTCTCTCTAGCCATCTGGCGCGCCTCCGACAACACAGCCTCTCGCTGCTGAACTCCGGGTGCTCTCTTCCATCGATCCGAGCAGTTAGCCAAAAAAAAGGAAAAATGCAATAATTCCAGCTCGAACGGATCTGCTGGGCCCATTTCTAGGTTGGTGCTTTCTGATACGAGGAGTGAAGCAGGTAGGACCCAAATGCAGAAAACACTGATAATACCTTTATTTCAAGGGCTAATATCTAACATGGATAAACAAAACACTCCACGGTGAACTCAGTCACAAACAAAAGAAGCACCAACACTGAACACAGGAAGAGACAAGACTAAATACAGGGCGGGGTAATCACAAGACGAGAAACAGCCGGGCAGGGGAGGAGAAACACAAGGGCCACAGGTGAACACAATCAGATAACTAGACACACCAGGGAACTAACGACGGGAGGAAAAACACAGGGAAAAGGACCAGACAATAACCCAGGAGGAAAACATGACAGAGAGAACAGCAAAAACACCCAAACCTAGACATAGAAATGTGACATGACATGAGAATCGTGACAACACCTTGTTTTCATTATGTGTTTACTTGAGGTTAGTGAAATGTGGGAAATCTAGGGACTTTGATCTTGGCTGAACGTCACATTATTGACCAATTCTGTAAACTTCGCCCAATAAAAGTCAATAAATCCACCTGTCAGCGCGCTGCCTTCACTCCGGGGTCAGAAAAAACTAATCTAATTCAGCGAACATGGCGTTACAGGGAGCTCTGATGTGGATTTGCTCACTAGCAGGTAATCTCACGGGTGTAGATCATAAAGGAGAACATGTATACTGAAGAACAAGACATGTAAATGTGTGTGTGTGTGTGTGTGTGTGTGTGTGTGTGTGTGTGTGTGTGTGTGTGTGTGTGTGTGTGTGTGTGTGTGTGTGTGTGTGTGTGTGTGTGTGTGTGTGTGTGTGTGTGTGTGTGTGTGTGTGTGTGTGTGTGTGTGTGTGTGTGTGTGTGTGTGTGTGTGTGTGTATAGTCTTGTCCTCCTGTGCAGCTCAAGATGAGACTTTACAGTGCGGATACAATAGTCTGACGTCTAATCTCAAGGTAAACTGTGGATGTTTTTACCGTCAGAAAAGCGTTAAAGTGAACATATCGGGTCGGGTTACATTGTGTTCTTTAAGACAAGAAGATACTGTAATATAACAAAAATAATTTACCCAGTGTCTGTGGTGCCGTCTCTCTTTTTTTCTAATTTTAACACATTTTTTGTCGCTTTTTAACCCGTTACTGTAGCTGTGCTTCATCTGTCACTTATATTGTCACAATTTTACTTTCTTTTATTGCAGAATTCCTTTATTTGTGAGACATTTAAAAATATTCTTACATTATTATTAGCATTATTTTCCTTATAAAACAAGTATCCTGTCCCGGTATTATCTCAGTCTGTAGGGGTTTTGGGAACTGCATGGTCACTGGTTTAAGTCCACGTATGGACCAAGAAATACAATTAAAAGTGGAGTGATCGCTGCAGATGTGATCCAGAAAGTGGAAAAATGCTCCTTTGCTAAGCCACCTTTCTGTTATTGCATTCTTGTGTGTATAAGTCTTGTTTGCATGTGTGAATGTCCACTATAACTGTATAATAACAACAGAGTAATAAGGCATGTGTTGTTCTTCTACTCACCACCAGGAGGCGGTAGAGTGTGACTCCTGGAGTTCAGAGGAGAGAGCTGGCCTGCTGCTGAACCTGAGGAACCTGACGGACAAACTGAACAGACTCCAGCTGAGAGGTAGCAACATATTTAGGATCAGAAATGATTGTAGTAATAGGAAAACCTGCCTTTCATTCAGCTTTCAAGTCTTTCAAGTCTACATTTGGAAAATAAGTCAGATGATCTGATAGGGCTGCTCGATTATGGCAAAAATCATAATCTCGATTATTTGGGTCAATAATTGATATCACGATTATTAAATTCCATTTACTTTGAAAACATCAATGTATTGGAGAAAAACAGTATGTTTTTAACAGCCCTGAAATTTAAGTATAATTCAACTGAAAAACTAAAACAAAAAATTAATAATAATAATAAAAATATAATCGTTTTATTTCGATTACGTTGTTTTCGTAATCGTTGCAAGCCATAATCGTAATTGCGATTAAAATACGATTAATTGAGCAGCCCTAACATCTGACTTATATAACGGAACAGCTTAGAGACAGACAAGCTGATCCAAGTCGGAGTTTTACATTTTTGGGATACAGATTTTTTTCTGAAAAGTGAGATTTTTGTAAAAAAAAAACGGGAGATTTTGATAAAAAAAAGGTGAGAAAAAAAAAAGAAATTCTGTTTTAAAAAAATTGAGAATTAGAACAAACATTTTTATTTTTATTTTGTTCTCGCATTTTGCAAAAAAAGTCAGAATTGTAGGAATGAAAGCTTTGATCACATTCATCTCTGTGGCTTCTCTTGTAAGTCTGAAATTGGCTGAATAAAAACATGCTCCTTGGGCACGCTAAAGGCCTAAGGGATAAGTAAATGGCGGATATGAAAATAAAAACTAAATTTAACCGGTTCAATGTTCAATTTCATATTCATTAAATAATCATTGATTTACAGAATGCCAGGGTGCAGAGCCAAATAAATGCCCTCAAGCTGAAGTGCCAGAAGATGGAGGGTTGCTGTGCACCACAGTGAGCGACAAGCGCTACTGCAAGCCTATGTGCAACCATGTAAGTGGAATACAAAAAGACATGTCTGTTGTAAGTAGAAATGTGTATTGTAATGTCATTTTCTTTCACAGGGTTACGATTTTAGTTTCCTCAGGAGGAGTCGGGTGTATGAAGAGTGCAGTGAGCAGACTGGGTTTAAATGGCAGAGTCAGTTCATTGGTGGAAACAAACTTGCCGTGTGCAACAGTAAGAAAGTGTTTTATCAACTACTTGTTATACCTTTCTGCTTAAGTTCAAACCAGGAACACATAATGCTTTTTGTGGTTATCCCCTTTCCTGTAGTGTGTCATATCGGTTTGTGTGCATGTATATGGTCTGCAACGGCTAAAATCCCTGTGTTCCCTCCAGAGGGACTTCAGCAGGAGAGGACTCTTTAAAGTAGAGACACTACATACTGATATACACCTGAACATCAGCAGGAGAGGACTCTTTAAAGTAGAGACACTACATACTGATAAACACCTGAACATCAGCAGGAGAGGACTCTTTAAAGTAGAGACACTACATACTGGTATACACCTGAACATCAGCAGGAGAGGACTCTTTAAAGTAGAGACACTACATACTGATATACACCTGAACATCAGCAGGAGAGGACTCTTTAAGTAGAGACACTACATACTGATATACACCTGAACATCAGCAGGAGAGGACTCTTTAAAGTAGAGACACTATATACTGATATACACCTGAACATCAGCAGGAGAGGACTCTTTAAAGTAGAGACACTACATACTGATATACACCTGAACATCAGCAGGAGAGGACTCTTTAAAGTAGAGACACTATATACTGATATACACCTGAACATCAGCAGGAGAGGACTCTTTAAAGTAGAGACACTACATACTGATATACACCTGAACATCAGCAGGAGAGGACTCTTTAAAGTAGAGACACTACATACTGATATACACCTGAACATCAGCAGGAGAGGACTCTTTAAAGTAGAGACACTATATACTGATATACACCTGAACATCAGCAGGAGAGGACTCTTTAAAGTAGAGACACTACATACTGATATACACCTGAACATCAGCAGGAGAGGACTCTTTAAAGTAGAGACACTACATACTGATATACACCTGAACATCAGCAGGAGAGGACTCTTTAAAGTAGAGACACTACATACTGATATACACCTGAACATCAGCAGGAGAGGACTCTTTAAAGCAGAGACACTACATACTGATATACACCTGAACATCAGCAGGAGAGGACTCTTTAAAGTAGAGACACTACATACTGATATACACCTGAACATCAGCAGGAGAGGACTCTTTAAAGTAGAGACACTACATACTGATATACACCTGAACATCAGCAGGAGAGGACTCTTTAAAGTAGAGACACTACATACTGATATACACCTGAACATCAGCAGGAGAGGACTCTTTAAAGTAGAGACACTATATACTGATATACACCTGAACATCAGCAGGAGAGGACTCTTTAAAGTAGAGACACTACATACTGATATACACCTGAACATCAGCAGGAGAGGACTCTTTAAAGTAGAGACACTACATACTGATATACACCTGAACATCAGCAGGAGAGGACTCTTTAAAGTAGAGACACTACATACTGATATACACCTGAACATCAGCAGGAGAGGACTCTTAAAGTAGAGACACTACATACTGATATACACCTGAAAAGGAACATACTACTGTATGGCCTCTTTAAATATTTTGATTCCTTCACTATGTTTTATAACTTTCGTATGTCTTAAAAAAATGAAAGACACATTATATATTTACACAGTGCCAGTAAAGTAGACCCTCATTTTGTTTTTCTGTATTTCTAGAAGCACACATCCAGGTGTCAGGAGCAGCGTCAGCATATTTCTCTGAAGATCAGGACTGCCTGACAACCAAGAGCAACAGCAGCCTCATAGAGAGCGCCATCATGGGGGGTTTTATGTCTGAGCTGAGGAGCGCTGATGTTCAGGGAGAGGCTGAGAACAGCTGTCTTCTATGTGGATAAACAAGAGTCAGTGATTTATTAACTTAATAAACATGTTCCAGAACCAGAATCATTTGCATTTTTGAGTTTCAGTATATTGTTGATCAGTGGCAAACAAAAGTGAATTATACTTTTCATTTTAGGTAGGTTTAATCTCCACATTATGATTTCTGAATTAAAAAGCTAACGTTAGGTTATAAAGGAACTACAGCCCGATCACATGACTTCACGTCTCCACTGCTAAGCTAAAGGTGGCTAATGTTGGGCTATAAAGGAACTACAGCACGGTCACATGACTTCATGTCACCACCGCTAAGCTAAAGGTGGCTAATGTTGGGCTATAAAGGAACTACAGCCCGATCACATGACTTCACGTCTCCACTGCTAAGCTAAAGGCGGCTAATGTTGGGTTATAAAGGAACTACAGCACGGTCACATGACTTCACGTCACCACCGCTAAGCTAAAGGTGGCTAATGTTGGGCTATAAAAGAACTACAGCACGGTCACATGACTTCACGTCTCCACCGCTAAGCTAAAGGCGGCTAATTTTGGGCAATAAAGGAACTACAGCACGGTCACATGACTTCACGTCACCACCGCTAAGCTAAAGGCGGCTAATGTTGGGCTATAAAGGAACTACAGCCCGATCACATGACTTCACGTCACCACCGCTAAAGGCGGCTAATGTTGGGCAATAAAGGAACTACAGCCCGATCACACAACTTCACGTCACCACCGCTAAAGGCGGCAAATGTTGGGCTATAAAGGAACTACAGCACGGTCACATGACTTCACGTCACCACCGCTAAGCTAAAGGCAGCTAATGTTGGGCTATAAAAGAACTACAGCCCGATCACACAACTTCACGTCACCACCGCTAAGCTAAAGGCGGCAAATGTTGGGCTATAAAGGAACTACAGCACGGTCACATGACTTCACGTCACCACTGCTAAGCTAAAGGCAGCTAATGTTGGGCTATAAAAGAACTACAGCACGGTCACATGACTTCACGTCACCACCGCTAAGCTAAAGGCGGCAAATGTTGGGCTATAAAGGAACTACAGCACGGTCACATGACTTCACGTCACCACTGCTAAGCTAAAGGCAGCTAATGTTGGGCTATAAAAGAACTACAGCACGGTCACATGACTTCACGTCTCCACCGCTAAGCTAAAGGTGGTTAATGTTGGGCAATAAAGGAACTACAGCACGGTCACATGACTTCACGTCACCACCGCTAAAGGCGGCTAATGTTGGGCAATAAAGGAACTACAGCACGGTCACATGACTTCACGTCACCACCGCTAAGCTAAAGGCGGCTAATGTTGGGCAATAAAGGAACTACAGCACGGTCACATGACTTCACGTCACCACCGCTAAGCTAAAGGTGGCTAATGTTGGGCTATAAAGGAACTACAGCACGGTCACATGACTTCACGTCACCACCGCTAAGCTAAAGGCGGCTAATGTTGGGCAATAAAGGAACTGCATTTTTGAGTTTCAGTATATTGTTCAGGGTTCATACACTTTTTCACCAATGATTTTCAATGACTTCTCAATGACATTTACCTAATTTTCCATGACCCAAAAAAAATGACCACTGAAAATGGTTTATTTTAACATGGAACAGGAAAATAAGGTCTGCATATGAAACATGTAGTGCCTATCTAAAACAAATCAAATAGTAGGCTTACTAACTTCTACACGCTGAAGCAACTGCAGTCAGGGAGGCAAACTCATCAGGTATGAAAAAGGTGACAAGGATCCGAGCCCCCGACCCCACGGAATATCGGCTTTAAAATGAGGAATAACAGGATGTTAGCAGTCAGAACAACTAAAGCAGACAGAAAAACGTTTCAGTTCACATCACGCTCTGCCGCTCTGCTCTGAACACCTGAACGGCCCGTTCTAACAGCTGTTCACCAGCGGCTCAGTCTGTGCCACAGTGACTCCGCACAGTTAACGAACGCACTGTAGCTAATGTAGCTGACCCACATCAGAGTTCAGCCGACAGGCAGGACGACTCGAGCACACAGCTCGCGCTTCATATATTAAAAAATAACACCATGCGCGTCATGATGGCACATAACAGCTCGCGACCGCAGATTATTTCGACGATTAGATAAAATTTAAATTATATTTGACGCAACTTTAGTTACATTTCCATGACTTTTCCAAAACTTTGGGAAAAATACTGTTTTCCATAACTTTTCCAGGGCCTGGAATTTGCATTTTGAATTTCCATGACTTTTCCAGGTTTTCAATGACCGTACGAACCCTGATTGTTGATCAGTGGCAAACAAAAGTGTATGATACTTTTAATTGTAGGTAGGTTTAATCTCCACATTATGATTTCTGAAGTAAAAAGCTAACGTTAGGCTATAAAGGAACTACAGCACGGTCACATGACTTCAGGTCCCCACCGCAAAGCTAAAGGCGGCTAATGTTGGGTGTTATGACGTTTAGTCGTCAGATTTAGACTCTTCTTAGCAACCACCGTGTTTTAAATCCACCAATGGGGTATTTTCTGACGTATTTTATGTGGTAGAACTAAAATCTCTTCAGCTTGTGTTAACCACAGACCTTATTTCAACCAAAAACACATTAAAAAAAAACACTTGAGTGGAAGACGTAGGGACCAGAAAAGTGTAAAATTCTAAATAATGTTCAGGCCATTCTATATAAGATCACGACAGTACTCAAAAAAGAAGACTTAAAGGATAAAAGGTGAGGCTCCCTGCAGATTAACGGCTGCACTATCATTGATATACAACTACAGAACAGAATTGTTGTATTATTGTTGTATTGTTTTAAGTGTCGGACCCCATGAAGAGTAGCTTTTGTCAAGAGCAAAAGCTAATGGGGATCCTTAATAAACATAAACAGTAAACAGGACAATTACACCTGCAATTGTCTGGTCGCCATCTTCCCATCTTTCTGCTTGACTTCATTTCACTGACAGTCACTCATTATTGACGTGCTTTATGGAAAGACAAGTTGAACTGAGGTTAACCACTCTGCCAAATGGTCTGCCCTCAGTTTCTGCTAACACTTGCAGGCGCAGCTCAACGAGGTCAAGGTTAAACGGTCAAACTGAAGCTGCAGGATCTCATTAAGCAGCCATTGACATCCACATGATTCTATTAGGAGTCACTCTAATCAGAGGGAAAATGACCCTCAGAAAGACCCTCTGCTGTCGACAGCCTAATCATCAATTACTGAAATAACTGTGTGTGGACTGAGGTAAACTGTAATGTCACACAACTACCTTTAGGGGGCGACAGACACAACAATGTCAAAGATTCAAAGGTTTTATTGTCATATACACATAAGAAATAGTGCAAGAAGTCTATATACACTTAAATAGAATATGATATACAAGAACAGAATGTATAATTAAATATTGTACAGTAAGATCAAATGAAATACGGTTTATTGCGGTGATAACTAATTAGATAAATAAGTATTGTGTGTGTTTCTATAATGTTACAACAGACTCATTTTGGGGTGTGTTATATAAGTGTGTGTGCATGTTAACGGTCTGCAAAGGCCAAAATCCCTGTGTTCCCTATCCTAACAGAATTTGTTCAATTTGCTATAACTGTAACATGTTTTGTGATTTGTTTTGTGCATGCTGCCCTTTACCTCACCTCATTTGTCCTTGTTAATGGACTGGTCTTGTAGCAGAATATGGTTGTAACATGTTTTTGTTTTGTGTGCCGAATAGGGAAAGCGATTAAAATTGATACAAAATAAAAAAGGAGGGGTCTGAGCTCATGCGGGACCCGGCAGCTACTGTCTAAACCAGAGGTGCCCAGTACGTCGCAATGCTGGTAGATCGCGAGTCATTCATAAAAAAAAATCCAGCTCCGTTAAAATAGACAAAACAGGTTTTGATCCCTCCTCCCTTGGCCTCCCTGCCACTTAATTCAGGAGTTTACTTGATTGACAGAAAAAGCGACCTATCGCTTTCCAGTCTGTTAACCCAGAATGCAAAGCGATACAAAATCAGTCAAGTGCCGGGAAAACTCAAATTAAGTTAAAGAGACAAATAAGAGACAAACAACAAAATGAGTGCGGGACCGAGCAAAAAGCTAAAGACATACCACTTCCACCCAGAATGGGAGGAAGAATATTTTGTTGTGATGTCACATTCAAAGGTTATTTGCCTTATTTGTAAAGCAAGCGTCGCTCTGCCAAAGAAAGGTAACGTGGAGAGGCATTATCGGAGTGTTCACAAGGCATAGGACAGCGACTTCCCTCCGAGTAGCGAGTTGAGAAAGGTCATGTATTATTGCTACACAAACATTATCATAGTCTTAGTGTCGCCAACTCGTTTCTAACATGCAAAAAGACAAAACAAATGCGTCTATGGTCGGTGTATTTTTGATCTTTCCAATCGAGACGAGATCTCTCTCTCTGTGTGCGAGGGGGCGGGGCAGTTTACACACACGCAGCTGCTACATGCAGCAACACACGGCTGGGATGGCGGAGAGAAGCGCTCCAAGGTGTGGTTAAATGTTACCCGTCTTGAGGTGGACAATGCTCCTTGCCAAGAGTGTTCAGCATGTGAGGGCGGTAACACGAGCAATTTGTCTGAACATTTAGCAAAAGTGCTCCACATCCAGACGGAGGAATGCACCGGGTTCGACTGTCTTTCTAGCAGCTCTGTAGCCCCATCCACGAGTAACGTTTCCACGTCAGCAACACACAGAGTTAACTACATTATACAAACATGGGTTAATGATTAGAGGTAACAGAGTTATTTAGTTTGTTAAAGTTTCAGCTATTCTGTTTACAGTTCTGTCATCACATTATTTAATACGATTTGTTAAAACACTGTTGTTTCTTTTGATGTGAAATATTATTTATTTAATTTAAATAAAAAGCAATGTTAGTTTTGTAAACAATTTGTTAAGTTAATTTAATAATATATGCATTTTTGAATCAAGTATTCATCTTTATTGTCTTCATTGTTAGTTTCCACATGCCTAAAACAACCTCAAGCTAAATCTAAAAGTTGATGGCTAAATAAGAGCGTTTGAGAAATTGTGCAAGGCATACAGTAATAGTCCGAATAGTCGATTAATCGTTTCATAAATCGATAGATTAATCGATTATATACATTAGTTATCCCATGTATAAATAAGCAACCCTTGCAATTTGGGATTTTATTTTTGGTTGGTAGACCTCGGTGAGCTGGTCATTTCAAAAGTAGCTCACCAGCCAAAAAAGTGTGGGCACCCCTGGTCTAAACTAAATGCTGCCGTGATGAAACGCCATATCATGGATTATCAAGGATTCTCTCTGAAACAGTTTGGAGCTCAAAGGCTTTCTCTCTTGCCGGTTATACCACAAGGTGAGTTCCTTTCTACTTCCTGCTTCTTCACACACATGCTCTCCAGTACAGGTTAGCTCTGAGTGTTAGCGATGCTAATGTAAACACCGACCATATTACGTCCTAAACACTCGGGCATTGTTTCTGATAGCAACATTTCAGATATTACGTCATATCGGACGCAAATCTGGATCAGCTCCGTTGTTCCCCGTTTTTAGAGATTTTAGTACGGAGGAAAAGAGAGAGGGTTTTATTTTCTGACGCTGCGTGAGTTTCCCGACACACCTTCTTCTTCTTATCGTGTCCACAAGGCAGTCAGTTACAGGGCTTGGTTAGATGTGGTTCAGCCACAGCTGAACACATTGCTGTCCCTTCTCATTAAACTCTGCCAAGTCCGATGTTGTGCAGGGTTGTTCCAGCAGGGGGCATATCAGGAGATGTTGCATGGTTTGTGGTTCAATGCCGCAGTCACACACAACGTCCCCGTCATTTAGGTATCCCCATTGGCGAGAGTGGCTTTTGCACGTCCAACACCAGATCTTATTCTGTTTAGGCATTTCCACACTGCGTAGTTGGTGTCTGCTCCAGGGGGCAGTGCCTCGCTCGCCTTTAGCTCCATTGTTGTTGCTGATGGGAGGTTGTCAAGTCTTTCTTCGCACCGAGTGATTCTTTCACTGCTTATGCTCGGTGTTCCGAGGGTGGGACGCTCTTCAGGAAACTTTTCCTGGATTTAAGGCGGCTTTGGCTGGCACAAGGCCAAAGAGAGGATGTCTTTGGTCAGTAGACTGTTGTTGGCGCTCTTTCTGCTTGCTGCATTTCGTCGTATCTCTGGTGGGGCTATGCCTGCCAGGATGTACAGACGGTCTGTAGGTGTTGATTTCAGGCAGCCTGTGATAATGCGGCAGCTAGCATTGAGGGCGGGATCCAGCTTCTTGGCATGGGCAGCTCGTTCCCATACTGGGCAGGCATACTCGGCAGCTGAGTAGCAGAGGGCTAGTGCGGTTGACTTCAGAGTCTGTGGGTTTGCACCCCAGGTCGTGCCGGTGAGCTTGCGGATTATGTTATTCCTCGCACTCACTTTGCACTTAGTCTTCTCAGTGTGGGTCTTAAAAGAGAGGCATCTGTCCAGGGTTACCCCTAGGTAGACTGGGTGCTCACAGTGTTCAAGGGAGGTTCCTGACCAGCTGACCTTCAGTTGGCGCTTGGCTTCACGGTTTCTCAGGTGGAAGGCACACACCTGTGTCTTAGATGGGTTTGCACGTAGGTGGTTCTCTCATAGTAAGGTGTTAGCTCTGCCAGAGCGTTAGAGAGTCTGTCTTCCACAGTTTTGAAATCAGTGGCTTGTGCACCTATGCCAAGATCGTCTGCATAGATGAAGCGGCGGGTGTCTACGCTTTTTGGTTGGTTGTTGGTGTAGATGTAGAAGAGAAGTGGTGCAAGCACACTTCCCTGTGGGAGGCCATTCCTGAGTCTTCGCCACCTGCTTTTCTTTCCTTCTAGCTCAACGAAGAAGTGCCTATTTTCAAGCATGCTTTCAATCAGCTCTGTCAGGCGGGTGTCTCTTGTGGTCTCCAGGATCTTACTGAGGAGACGTCTATGGTTGACTGTGTCATAGGCAGCTGAGAGGTCGACAAACACCGCACCAGTTACCATCCCTTCCTCATATCCGTCTTCGATGTACTGGGTGAGGTTGAGTACTTGGCTAGTTGTCGACTTGCCAGGGCGGAAACCTGCTTGTTCAGGGATGAGGTGTTCGTCACAAAGGCACCAATTCTGTTGAGGATCAGACGTTCAAAGAGTTTGTAGGTGTGGCTCAAAAGTGAGATTGGTCTGAAGTTCTTGGAGTGGATGGTTCTTTCCCAGGTTTCAGCAGTGCTATAATGTGGGCTTTCTTCCAGATGTTAGGAAGCTTGTGTGTTGTTAAGCACTCATTGTAGAGCTGTAGGAGCCACGTCTTTGCCTTGTGACCGAAGTGCTTGATCTGTTCCGTTGCGATAGTATCCAGTCCAATTGCCTTTCCTGGTTTGAGGATAGAGATTCCCCCTTCCAGCTCTTCCATAGTGAGCTGTCTTGTAAAATCAGGGTCCTCAATGTATTTCTTGCGGTTCAGCTTGTCTTTTTTTCCCTCTCTTTCTACTCTTTCCATTTTCGAGCAATTGGTTGGCAACCTGGTTGGCCGTGACTGGGTGGTGAGGAGCTGCTTTAGGGTCACCTCGTAGCTTGTGAATAAGTGCCCATGCTTTCTTGTTGTTTTTTGACATGTCTGTGGACTCTATAAGAGCATTCCAGGTCTTGCTTCGCTCTTGGGCAATGCTTTCCATCACCTTCTCGCCTTGGGTAGTTGTTTCATCTGAGAAGGGATCTGCTTCAAACATGCTGACGTAGTTGTCATAGAGTCCTGCACAGTCCTTTGAAAGTCCCGGTATATATTCAACTCTACATCCTCGTGGGATATGTTTCCGAGCAGTTTTCAGCACCAGGTTAGCAAATTGGTCGTAGTTCTTGGTATTATGTTTGTGATCTTTTCTTCCAGCTCGTTGGTGAAACCTTTCCAGTCTGCTTTCTTGTAATTGAAGCGCCTTTTAAAGGGCACGATGGTTGGGACTACAGCCGCATTGATTAGGATCCCAATGGGGCGGTGTTGGCTTGATGGAATAGGGTCCAGCACAGTCTTTTTACACAGTCCAGCAATGTTACTTGTGAGCATGGTGAGATCTGGGTTGTAGCCACGTTTCCAGCGAGCACTGAACAATGAGTGTGGTAGCTTGGGGTCATGGATCAGACTTAGTTGGTTAGTATCCATCCAGTCCTCTACTGCTTCTCCATCCTTGTTCATTTCAGGGTAGCCCCACTGGGAAACTGTGGCTGTTGAAGTCACCAATAACGATCTGTGGTTTGCCGTGTATTTTGGGGATTGGCTGGGAAAATACAAAGTCTACAGGTGGTGGTTTGTAGACAGATGTTACTACAACACTGCTTAGCTCAACAGATAGGACTTCGATATTATGGCCATCTGACATATCTGTATCTCTATAGCTGAGCCTGTTTTTACAAAAATAGCACTGCCGTACTGCCGGTGAGGTCGCTCAATGGCCAGGACCATTCCTGGTATGGTGGGGCGATTGTTTTCACTCCCTCTGTGCGTCTCTTGCAAGCAGAGGACATCACAGTGTTGCTTGCTGCATAGGTCGGCTAAGATGGTTTGTTTTGCAGAGGAGAACCCTTCAATGTTCACAGATATGACTGTCAATGCCGGTCTTGAGGGGGTCCCTCGTTTACGGCATCGTCCTTTGTGTCGATCTCCTGGCATGATGTTTTCTCTTGGTGTTCTGTGGCTTACTTACAGCTTTCAGCGTAGCTTGTAGCGTAGCTTGTGCAGACTAGCTTGCGGCTAGCTTAGCTTGTGGCTTGTAGCGTAGCTTGTGGCTGTTTTGTAGCTTGTAACTGTTGCTTGTAGTGGTGATAGGATTAGCAGTATCTTGTCGATCTCGTCAATACTCCCAGGGCCGCGACGTGGACGCTCCTTTCATGACCCCGACACCCGGGGACACATGTTTATGTATAAAAGATATCAAAAAGTGCATTTTGCATGATAGGTCCCCTTTAAAGTGTTAATTTCTCGAGCCAGATTATTGATTGAAAGTAAAAAAATAGTGTTGGCTTTAATTTTACAGCATATTTTAAAGGTTTTTTACCCTAAATACTATATCAGTTATTTGATTAAATGAATCAGAAAGTATAATGTTGGTTGCCTTTTCCTATCATGCTATTTTGGATTAAATTCAATGTTGATGCTATTTAAATCCAGTGTGTATAGCAATGTTACACTTTGTCCACTAGAGGGCAGTACACCACCACTTTGTGAATACCTCCCTTATGTATTTGTTAGTCATGTTCCAATACATAACATGTAAAAAGGAATATTTATTACTGAAGCAAAGGTATAAACAGATCAGCACATTGTATATAAGCTTGGAAAAGAAACCGGTTTCAACCTGAGGTCATGCACAGAAAGGAATTTGCTCTTTTCATGTAACTTATTACGGTTTATTATCTTTGTGTTTGTTCCTTCCTGTCCTCTTTCTTCCTTTAACTCCTGTCTATTCATATTCATGTTGTGTTTTACCAGAAGAACCAATATAACATGTATCATCCTCATCGCGGCTCGCTCTCCTGGCTGCTGTCCAGCTTCTGCTGAAAGAAAAAAAAAACAACAAAGGAGAGAAGAAATAGGATGAATATGAATGAGTTCTGAACTTCCTTTTCCATAGTGTGTATTTCAAAATGACTAATGATGTGCTACGCATGTGCTTGAAAGATAGTTCTCTGCCGTGGTGTGACATGCACATAATGCTGTGTGATTCTGGGAAGAAGTGAATAACTTTGTCCATGATTAAACAGTTTTTCTATAAGCTTGTAGAGAGGCTTTCTTACCGACTTCAGGAAGTGTATCTCTGATCGTAGAGCCTCTCTCAGAAGCTCCAGCTCTCCTTCTTTATGCATCTCCAGCTCCTGCCTCAGCCTAAACAAATGAAACACATGTGAGCAAGTGAAGGAGCGCTGGAGAGGAAAGAATAGAAATAAATAAACATGAAGTTTAAAGAAAGCATCAGCAGTTTTGTTTCTATGTGTTTCTTTGCTTCACTATACTAGTGCTTTTGTGTTTTACCACTGACAAGAAAACATTTAAATTAAACTGAAACCTACTGTATCTTGCACGTTGGTATTCATGTTGATCGTGACAGAATGCCAGTTTGTTTTTGTGACCAGGCCAAATATTGTCACATAGTGTTGACCTCTGTAGTCAAGGGAATATAAAAGACTACAAATCCCATGGTGCCTTTAAGAGACATAGTTATGTGTGGAAGCAGGGTATATGCAGGAATCCTGAAGTCAAATGTAAGATCTTTTTTAAGACCCTTTCCATACATTTTAAGACCTCATATCCACTTCAAGTTCTAACCGGTTACCTTGGCGACACACTTTACCTCACATTGACTATATACAGTATTGATTGTCCTTCCTCCTTATCTTCCAACCATTTGGACGCAGACTTGCATTTCCCCATAACGATGTTGTTTAGCAACCGGCGTAAACGGCCCTTTGCAGCAGTGAGCGCGTGATGTCCTGTTCAGATGACGTCAAACCCAACGGGATGCCATAAATAAACTACACAGAATCACACTACACACCTACGCAATGATTACATTCAGGCAGACTGTCGAACACAACCTCTTTGGACCATTTATATACTTATTGAAAACAAGCTACAAAATGTAATCCCTTGGAAAATGCCGTTTCATACTTTTTAATAGCCTTCATTTTCGCTAAATTGATTTATCAACTTTTAATAACCCCGCGGACCCCCTGGGAAGACACCACAAAGACAACGTTCATTACCTTTACATTTGTATCACTATCTTAGGAGTAACCTTGCTTTCACCCCAACAATTACACACAACTGAAACCTATTGTTCACATTAACATTCATTTTGATAGTGACAGAACATTGTTAAAGCCAGTTTTGGGGGGGGGTTTTGTGACACATATTGTCACCTAGTTTTGAGCAGTGTAGTCAAGGGGATATAAAAGACTACAAATCCCATGGTGCCTTTAAGAGACACAGTTATGGGCAACCTGTGTGGAAGACACCACAAAGACACCGTTTATTACCTTTAAATGATAATATAATAGAAAGAAAGACCATCTAAATGTGTTTGTTTATCATCTTATTTGAGTTTTGCCTTTCGTTCGACTCTTGTAAAGGCCTATTTCCTTATTTGAATGTGTGTGAAAATATTATTTTTTTTGATTAACCACGAGTCCCATAATATCAATGCAGCTTCAGAAACCAAACATGTCGTAATAACTGTGAGTAAAACTAACAAATTGAAAGATAACGCATTTGAAATGTCTGTTTAAAATGTGGCTTAAGGAAACAAAGGAAAGAAGCTCATACACAATATACAGTATCCCAATTTAGTAGAATAAACTAAGTGTTGGGTTTTATATCAACACATTTCCCTGAAAATGTACATGACTTGTTTGATGTTTTCAGATGTAAACAGCAGGAATTCACACCTTTGTTTACATGGACTAAATCAACACAACTGGAAATACTCTTTAGATTATTTAGACATTTAGGCACACGGAGACGATTTCAGTTGTATCCGCTAAAGTTCTCTATCGTATAGACAAGGACGAAACGGAGCCGCGGCTTCGGAGCCCGAAACCGATACACTTTGAAACCGGCTCCCAAAGTGGGTAAGTCTGGAGACGACACGCTTGCGGCTCCGTGTGTACGCCCTATACGCCCTTTTCCTGAATCAATGACGCATTAGCCCCGCCTCCCGCCACCTCTCCTGCTCACCCCCGCGTCACCTGCGTCATTGCTGATGCGTTTCGCCAACAACAACAGCAATGGTGGATCACAGGGTTGCGTTCGTGCTCCAGATGCTACTGACTATGATACAGATTTTAGTGCAAATCTACTGCTCCTCTACCACAACCATCAGCAATGTTCGGGGGGTCTGTTCTTCTGTGCTTTTGGTGTATTTTGTTGGGTGGAAGTACACTTACAGGCCCGGCATATGTACTACAGCGTCTCCAGCGGTTTCGAGCGGTTTCGTGTGGACGGACAAGTTTCTTGAGCCGATTCCGTGTGGACGGAAGACTTTTTTTAAATCGACTTCGGTTCAAAATCGGTTTCGTCTCGGTGTGGACGGGGCCTTAGAAAACTCCCACATCAGGCGAGTTGTTTGACCGTTAATGTTCGCAATGATTTGTTGTACGATACAAGTTACTGCAAGCTCACAGGAAGTAGAGACTTGATGATGTTTGGCTAACACTTGTTCATCCTTCTTCAAACATCTTTATGTAACCTTTGTGACACACCAGCTAGTCAGTACTTAGGGAACAATATCTCCTCTAGATATCCTATTTCAAATGCATATCATACCTCTGTTTCATTCTTAAATAAACAAGGACTGAACCAGACAATGCCTTAACAAAAGCCATGTAAAACAGCTATAGAGGACACTTTTCTTTGCCACACCACAAAAGAAAATGTCCTTTTCCACGAACTAAAAACAGACTAAAAACAATCTTTAACATTGTCTGCTCTCACACTATACTTTATAAAAAAAAACATGCAATTGAATACTCAGTCGAGATTGCTTTTATTGAAAAACTAAAACATATATTTGATCTCTTGGCTGTGATTGTATGGTTCTGCCAGGTGTTGGAAGGATCTATACCGAGACAAGATACCTCGATATCTCTTTTATTGGAAGTTAATGAAACAATAACACAGCATTGCATTTTTCAGTTTGAACACAAACACAAAGCACAGTTTTAAAACATCACACTTCTCTGTGGAAGATCAGATTTCAATGTGTGTTTTTATTTGGCAATTTATTGATTTGTCATCTTCACGGCCATCTGAATATGATGAGTCTTACTCTCGAATGCTGGTTTATTTCTATTTTGAGATGTTTCTATTATAGAATTGTGTATTTCTAATCTTTTAAGTTGTACAATGCCTTGTTTTGTTTTATGATGCTGCAACAAAAACATGTTTTTCCCAAATTGGGATTAATAAAATACATCTTATCTTAAAAGGCGAGCAGAAGGATGTTTCCAACCGAAAGACACCCAGCTTTCTGGATATCAGTGGTTGCTGCCGTTTAATATCACATTTCTGCAGAGCAAAGACATCCTCAAATGAGCCTTCAGGACTAATGCAGCAGTAATATATCAATGAGGAAAATCCGACACATCGGAAAATACATACAACTCCTAAATCAGGCACAGCGAGAGGATATTCCAGGTGTCTCTCTCTGTGCTGTGCGACAGTGAACGATGCTCTGCCTGTTTTGCACACTGAACACTTTTTAAATGACTGTAGCACTCGCTCAAATTGACACGCATTCAATTTCAAACAATCAATAAGCGCAGAGTTAAATATGCGTTTTAAAGGGAGGCTGCAGACGTGATTGATGGCTTCGGCTCAGAATGGATGATCATAAGAATGAGTGAGAGGACTCTTCCTCAGCACTTCCTCAGGCTAATAAGCCCGCCAGTAATGAAGGACCTCGTATGTTTAATGAAGCTGAAGGATGAGCACGACATGCTTCCAACATGCATGATTTAGGGCGATGCTAGGGGAGGAAACTCAGAGGAGAGACATGAGTAGAACGTGGGGAGGAAGGAAAGGACGGAGAACGAGAAAGATGATACTATCTTGTCTTCTCATTTTGCTGTAACTCCATCATAAACAATGTTTGTTTTTTATCTGTAAAGCCCACTAACGTGTTGTGTGATATTGGGCATTACAAATAAAGTTTGATTTGATTTGATGAGGAGAGTTTACTGATGTAAGAAAAGGGGTTTCTCAATAATATAGATTTTTAAGATGTGATTACCATGGATTCAAGAGTTCAAGATAAAGAGGTGGTTGCTATATCTATAGAACATTGAATACATATACCACGGCCTGTCGTGGGCTATTGCTTGAATATACACCTGAACATCAGCAGGAGAGGACTCTTTAAAGTAGAAACACTACATACTGATATACACCTGAACATCAGCAGGAGAGGACTCTTTAAAGTAGAGACACTACATACTGATATACACCTGAACATCAGCAGGAGAGGACTCTTTAAAGTAGAGACACTACATACTGATATACACCTGAACATCAGCAGGAGAGGACTCTTTAAAGTAGAGACACTACATACTGATATACACCTGAACATCAGCAGGAGAGGACTCTTTAAAGTAGAGACACTACATACTGATATACACCTGGACATCAGCAGGAGAGGACTCTTTAAAGTAGAGACCCTACATACTGATATACACCTGAACATCAGCAGGAGAGGACTCTTTAAAGTAGAGACACTACATACTGATATACACCTGAACATCAGCAGGAGAGGACTCTTTAAAGTAGAGACACTACATACTGATATACACCTGAACATCAGCAGGAGAGGACTCTTTAAAGTAGAGACACTACATACTGATATACACCTGAACATCAGCAGGAGAGGACTCTTTAAAGTAGAGACACTACATACTGATATACACCTGAACATCAGCAGGAGAGGACTCTTTAAAGTAGAGACACTACATACTGATATACACCTGGACATCAGCAGGAGAGGACTCTTTAAAGTAGAGACCCTACATACTGATATACACCTGAACATCAGCAGGAGAGGACTCTTTAAAGTAGAGACACTACATACTGATATACACCTGAACATCAGCAGGAGAGGACTCTTTAAAGTAGAGACACTACATACTGATATACACCTGAACATCAGCAGGAGAGGACTCTTTAAAGTAGAGACACTACATACTGATATACACCTGAACATCAGCAGGAGAGGACTCTTTAAAGTAGAGACACTACATACTGATATACACCTGAACATCAGCAGGAGAGGACTCTTTAAAGTAGAGACACTACATACTGATATACACCTGAACAGGAGAGGACTCTTTAACAACTAGCTGTCTAAGCCTCATCATCTAGACAGGTTTGGGGAATGTTAATCACTTATCTTCTGGTATTGAATAGAAGACATTATCCAAAGTAGAGGCATCAGTAATAACAATGACCATTCCTTCCTGGAACACTATTGATCTCCATTCTTTCATTAAATAAAGGAAGTCTCTTTGTGGAGAAACACGTTGGACATCCTTCATTCATATTCTACCATTAGTTAATAGTCCACTGTGATGAGCAGACACGTGCCTTTACAAGTTCAGTTTTTGCAAAGGTTGAAAAGGTTTGTAATTATATTGACCTTAATTTCTAAATTGATTAGAAATCAGCGTTCACTCTCAACAGTCTTAGGTGCAGCTTAGAAAATAGATTTACAGCCATTTAATAAACTAGTTTCAACACACACCGTCAGGATTTGTGACTAAATAATATGAAAAATATGCTGTAAGCTGCTCTTCTCCACAGATACTGATCGTTTGACAAATAACAAGAATGAATTAGTGCATATACAGTATATACATTAGGAGGGGTTAACAGAAAGGTTTTAGGAGTATGAGAATTATTTTAATCAGGCTAAGAAATGTCTTTGTCTGTCGTTAAAAAGCGTCTCAAGCAACACTTGTCTTTTTATTGTCTCAAGCTTCCTATAGCTTATTTTGGTGCCTTGGGAATAAATAAATGAAATGCTAAGAGACTCTGCACAACAGCTGGATTGTCGCAATATCACAGGGTCATATGCAAAGCCAATAAAACCAGGAAATACAACTCGTGCAATATCAAAAGATCTCATGAAACAATATGCATATAATATAATATATATATGAATATAAAAGCTCAACCCTCTGCCCCTCATTCCTTTCTCCTCCCTTCACCAATCACATTAGTCTGTGTTTATGTCTTCCCACTTGTTGACAATCAAAGCCTTAATTAAGTCACATTTTATTTGATCTTTATTGGACATTTGTAATTATACTTACTTATTTAAATATTTGTATTCATAGTATATCTATCCTGAGTTCTGGATCTGAGTCCTGGACTTCGAGTCGTGGCTGAACCTGTCTCTCACCATACTACTTCCCTGATGGCTCCCACAGGATTGTTGACATCCTCGTGGATTCATTTTCTTATTATACACACATGCATTTCCAAACATTTGGTCTACCTATGTTGTAAATGTATTATCTTTTCAATTTACACACAGCATCTATTGCACGTCTGTCCGTCCTGGGAGAGGGATCCCTCCTCTGTTGCTCTCCCTGAGGTTTCTCCCATGTTCCCTTTAAACTGGGTTTTCTCTGGAAGTTTTTCCTTGTACGATGTGAGGGTCTAAGGACAGAGGGTCAAAGGACAGAGGGTCTAAGGACAGAGGGTCTAAGGACAGAGGGTCAAAGGACAGAGGGTCTAAGGACAGAGGGTCTAAGGACAGAGGGTCAAAGGACAGAGGGTCTAAGGACAGAGGGTGTCGTATTGCCATACTGATATTCTGTACAAACTGTGAAGTCCACTGAGACACATTTGTGATATTGGGCTGTATAAATAAACATTGATTGATTGATATTCTAAAGTGAGGCAACTTTAACAAAACCACATTTCCTCAGGATTTAAAAAATATATATATATACGGAACTGATTCCAAAAAGTAATAGACAAAATCATTTGGTAAAAAAAATAAAATGTTGTTAGTTGCAGCACTTTTGAATATTGTGACTTCCACGCATCTGAATATTTGAAATCAATCAATCAACATACTTTATTAATCCGGGGGGGAAATTAATGATATCAATCTAAAAGCTCAACTCTCTGCCCCTCATTCCTTTCTCCTCCCTCCATCCATCACATCAGTCTGTTTATGTCTTCCCACTTGAATGAAACACATTACACATCAAAGCCTTAATCAAGCCAAATGGTCTTAATGCTGTTATTTACACTTCCAGTTGGACAGCAGCCAGCGCGAGAACCACAGCAGAGCCGCTCCATTCAGCACTTTCTCTCAGTCTGACTCGGTTTAGCTCTTAGTAAAGAACACCTTCTATCTAATGAGCGCGCAGACTGCTGTGTCGGTAACACTGTGATTCTCCTCTGGTCCTTTGCAAGTGTTTTTAGCATCACAAAGCTGTGGCTTCAGCTAAAAGTGCGTGTCGTCGTGGCTTCCTTCAGACATGTTTTAACTTGTTTCCTTTCCTTTGTATTACTTACAGTTTGAAGAGTTGCTTAGGCTCAAAGGGTTTAGATCAGGGCTATTCAATTAGTTTGGAATGGGGCCCGGTTGATGAAAATGATCCAAAGCAAGAGGCCGGGGAAAAAGATGGCTTGAAATATGAGCAATCATATTAAGAGCTTCAACTTCCAACAGGAGTCATTTGGGGGGGCTCTTGGGAAAAAAGGTTGGGAACCCCTGCTGTAGGGGGTGTGGTCTCAATAGCCATGCAGTAAGCAGTGTGCTATGTCATGGATATTCAAGTGTACTTGAATGGCAAATGTTTGTTTTAGTCAAGATTATGCTAAAATATACTTTCCCCAACTATATTTAAGTTCCCTATCAAGAGCCAACCTTCAATTTAGAAAATTCCCAGTTTATTCCCATAAATTCCCGTTTATTCCCGTCAGTGGCGCCGCCAGCGATTTTGGGCCCCATGAAAATATATGACATTAGTTACTTAAAAATTTTTTTCTTAATGTTCTAAAAAATGTTGGGCCCCTGTCAGTCACGGGCCCTTAGAATCGTCCTAACTTTACGGCGCCCCTGATTCCCGTTAATTCCCATGGAAAGTTTCCATCTTTGAAAATTCCTGGAAATTAGGTGAAATGATCTAATCATTCACGCAGAGATGCAATCAATGACAGGAGTTGTCACTACAGTAGCTAGTAGGTGGGTTCGATGCAATGTCTTTCCCTCTCTCTCAATTTAACACCCGCTCTGGAATAAAGGCACTCTGGCCCAAAACAAATTCGTAAAAAAAAGAATTCATGGGACCTTATTTCGGAAAGATTATGTATTGAAGTCAATGGAGAGAGAAAGATTATCTTTCGATCCCGTTTGAATTGTGCCATGAATTACACATATGATGTTTGTCAATTTAAAAGATAATTTTGCAAGTCAAAAAAATTAAAATGTGTCGTAAAACTGAAGTAACACTTTTTTTGTGTGAAGCGCTCAATGAACTACATCTCCCGTCTCGCACCACACACCAAGACGGCCGTCACGTTGGAACATTTCACTTCTTTCTTTCAGAATGAGGCGGAAAGTATTAAAAGAGGTGAAAATCACTCCAAGTCTGGGCGTGTTGAGAGCTGTGCATACACACAAGGGGAGTTAGTCGGTTCTGTGAGAGCCAGCATGCGGGACCGGGACTCTGGGATTTGTATTCTTTCTAGTTGCGTATTTTTCATAGTCTTATATTTCAACATTTTTACGACAAACTGTGTCTTTTTTAACATGGAAATTATCTTTTAAGATTGACAAACATATGTGTAATTTGTGGCACAATTCAAACGGGATCGAAATATAATCTTTCTCTCTCCATTGACTTCAATACAAACTGTTTCTGAAATGGGTAGATGGGCAGGACTTCGCCTCTCTATACTCAAAGGACCAGTCAATGTCACCCCGGGGCCGGATTTGGGCAGCGGGCCGCCAATTGAATAGCCCTGGTTTAGATGATGTTATGAGATGTGTTGGCTCAAAATAAAATAACAAAATTTGACACATGCAACAAAGAAAAGAGGCCTTTACAATATTCAAAACAAAGAAGCAAAAGTCAAATAAAATAACAAACAACTTAGGTATTCTTTATTCTTGATAAGGCTTATGTAACTTAAATGGTAGTTTAACGATTTGTACGTGTACGGTTAAAAACTGTTCCTTGACGGCGTCTTTCTAGCAGGCTGCCCATCACTGTCACTTTAGAGCAGGCGCCGTGGGAATTGTAGTTTTTTATAGTGTGTTGACTACAGACGTCACGATTAGGTGGCCTTTCTTATGAAATCTAAATACTGGCTCTAATAGTGCGTCTACTTCATTTCAGTCAGTGATGTTAAAGAAACCCTTGTGAGAAGAGGATTTCAGTTGTTGTGTACAGACAGGCCCCTAAAACTAATTAAATATCCCATCTGCTCAGCCAGGAATATTTTAAATATCCGGAAGCCCCTGTGAATTACATTTTTGGATGAGATGCTAAACGGCATACTGCTGTGTTTACATTTTGTTTTGTTCCATTTTACTCCTCAGTGTTTCATTTTCATTTCCCTGCAGCTGTTCACTCGTTTGAGTCTCATATGGATTATTTTTCTTTGACATAATGGAAGTGATTTACTGGAATCTCTGTCCAAACATATGCACTTCTCTCAGTTGATGCCACTAACCTGAGACAGGTGCTGTCAGTGAGAGGCTTCTGACTGACAAACAGACCCTCGGCTCTCAGAGACTCCGTCAACGCTTCAGCTTCACTCAGCTGGAGGTCCAGCTCTGCAGGAAAAGAGGATATATGGTCTTTATCAGGTGTATATCAGTATGTAGTGTCTCTACTTTAAAGAGTCCTCTCCTGCTGATGTTCAGGTGTATATCAGTATGTAGTGTCTCTACTTTAAAGAGTCCTCTCCTGCTGATGTTCAGGTGTATATCAGTATGTAGTGTCTCTACTTTAAAGAGTCCTCTCCTGCTGATGTTCAGGTGTATATCAGTATGTAGTGTCTCTGCTTTAAAGAGTCCTCTCCTGCTGATGTTCAGGTGTATATCAGTATGTAGTGTCTCTACTTTAAAGAGTCCTCTCCTGCTGATGTTCAGGTGTATATCAGTATGTAGTGTCTCTACTTTAAAGAGTCCTCTCCTGCTGATGTTCAGGTGTATATCAGTATGTAGTGTCTCTACTGTGACATGTCTCCATGCTTTAATGTTCAAAAAGCTCTTTATGTTTCTCATACTGCCTCTGCTGCAGCACCTCTTTTCACCCTCTGTCTGAAACCAGAGCCCAGTCTGCTCTGATTGGTAAGCTGGCTGGCTCTGTTGTGATTGGTCAACCGCTTTGAGATGTTAACTTTGGGATTTTAGCCTTTGCAGACCATATACATGCACAAAAGCCGATAGAACACACTACAGGAAAGGGACGACCTCAAAGAGACATAATACGGCCCCTTTAATAATAATAATAATAAATCATACACAAAAATCACTTCTCTGGAACTATATTGATAGCTTCCAGCTGAGAATGCATACTCTATATGTGAGTAAAGCTCCTTTAATACAGATTAAAGCCGCCCATAGAACCAGAAACATATTAATGTTCTCAATCTGGTCTAAAGATACGGTACAACTGCCTACAACTGTATGGCTGACTTTGCTGCTGTTTTTCTGGCTTACTCCTTTTTGCGTCTAGCTCTGATTTCTGTCGAGTGAATGAAACAAACAAAGGGGCTTGTAAAGCGTGTTGCAGAAAAATAAACCTGTCAGCTTGTCAGTTGCTGGGGTGAAAAGTACAGCTGTTTAAATCTCTCTCTTTTCCTTTCAGAACCACATCCTCTAGCACAATAATAACCTTTCAGCGTTCACCTTTCTGAACATTTTCCAGGCTCTGCACTTTGAGCAGCAGGACTCTCTTCTCCTCCTGCAAAGAGCTCATGTGTCGGTTCCTGCGGCTCATCAGATCCATCTCTGGAAGTTAGGGGAGAGAAGACGATTTCAAACTTGACAATGATTGAGTGAAAAGCACCAGAGGGGCCGAACTTAACATGGAATTTAGGAAACTTTGTGTTTTTTAGATAATGCAACGAGAGCATTTTTTAAATTCACTTTAACTGTACAAACAATCAAAAACAATGTTCCCTTGAGCCCAAAAATAAATCACAATGGTTCTCTTTCGTAATTATGGGAGCTTTATTCATGATCTTGAAAAACTAATAAAAACTGATTAAAAGTCACTAGGCTTTAAAAATATTATATATTTAAGCAATAGCTCACGACAGGCCGTGGTTTATGCTCATTATATCACAGCTAAGGGGCGTGGTTCGGCCCGACGCGAAGCGTGATATAATGAGCATATACCACGGCCTGTCTTGAGCTATTGCTTTTATAAAACGGTTACCAAGTGTGGCAATATGAAAGAAAAATACACTCTAATTTAAATAGTTTTTATTAGTAAATAATGATGTTCAAAATAAAATAGTCCCTCCGTTGCCTTCTGCACGAAACATAGTGCGAGGTGGTTGCTATGCAACAACACTAACAGCTAGCGAACATATTAGACAGAGAGCGTTGATCCATTATTTGGCTATTTATTTATATTCATTAGTATGTTGCAGTTTATTGTGCAGCCACTGAAAAACTGTCCAGCATCAGTAGCATGGCTTACGTGGTTACTTGTATAGGTTGAGGTTGTTCTGTTGCTTGGCGTGGTGAGAATATTGCTCCACTTTCTCCGGTCCCCGAGATTCGGCTTCCAGTAGCTCTGGAGAGAGCTTTCGCACCTGTGGCCACTAACGGTCATCATTTCTCTGCTTTGTTTCAAGACCCGCATCAGAAAGCTTTTGAATGGTGGTACTTTTCCAGTTCGTCTACCTGCTCTTCACGTAGCTCTGCATGTCGTCGTTTAGGTGCTTTTTTTTTCTGGAGATAGGCACTCCTCAATCCACTCCTCCATAGTAAGACCCCCCCCGGAGGTCGAAGTTAATCTTAAATGTTTCCATCTTATGCTTTGTAAGTTTGTTTCGTAACGGAAGAAATGTAAATATATTTATAAAACTGACAAGTCAAATCAAGCAATCTGATTGGTCGATAGCGTTTTTGCGGACCTCTTTGATTACAGATTTGAAAACATTGTTGCTTGCTTTAAAAGTAGCACAACTCATTATGTCAAAGCTTGGAAAGTATCTAGATATACCTGCCCTAATGCCAAAGGAACTGCACACTGAATATGTTATGCCGTTTGATGTCTATGTCTGGACCGCTGCGTAAAAAGGAGGGTTTCTGCCCCGTTACTTCTCCGCTGCTTTCTTGGTCCAGTTTGAAAAGCAAACTGCAGGCAGTTTGCTTTTCAGCCCAACGATATACTGTTTTTCTCAGACGCGGAGGGATACTGACTTGTTGTGAAAAGTAACATACAATTCTACCTGTGGTATACGCTCAGTATATCACGGCTAAGAACCAATCAGATTGCTTGATTTGACTTGTCCGTTTTATAATATGCTTTAAAACCACTGTGACAGCATTTTCTGATAAAACTGCATAATATTTATTGCTGATTATAAAGATTAAATTATAACAACAACCATTTAAACTTAAAAAACACCGCTTGTGTTGTTCTCAAAACTATCTCATTACTGATATTAGTTTTGATATCATTCTCGAACCACCATCTATTCCCAGTGTTGGGCAAGTTACTTCCAAAATGTAATATATTACATATTACTTATTACTCTCTTTTGAAAGTAATAAGTTACATTACAAAATTACTGTCTCTGAAATGTAATGAGTTACACTACTTTAGTTACTTTTTTAAGTTACTTTCACCAAAATAACCGCAAAATAATTTTAAATGCTAAAATGTAGTTTAGTGCAGCTCATTATACATCCAGTGAAGGGCGATGTGGTATAGCATAACAACTGTGTAGGCCCTTAAGGCTACTAACAACTTGTATTACACGGCTTAGTTGAATACTCGATTCTGATTGTAAATTCTTAACATGTGACACGTTGTTAATACAGTACAGACCACTGTCAAGGACTATAATGAAGGTTGCTAAGGAAAGAAAGAGAAAGGAAAAGAGGTTAAAAGACGGAGCGCTGGACGTCAGATAAATCACCAGAAGAAGGCAGACAGGAAGTAAACAATAACAGGACACGGAATGGGCTCTGTAGTGTGTTTAGTATCCATGTACAGGCCCGGTTCCAGAACAAATGACTCGGGTGCCTCTGAGATTACAGGGGGCGCAGCAGTAGCAGGTTTACATGAGCAATAGTGGCCGGCAACAGCAATAAAAATAGCATTGATGGTCCCAATGAACAGATTATGGCATTTGTTATGTTTTGAAACCAAGCAAGTGAGAACATTTCAAGTGAGTTAAAAGTGCAATCCTGAAATATTTCATATAGTCCAAAGTGGACTATGGCAAAGAAAAGCACAAAAGCTTCAAAGCTACTGATAAAACAAATGAGAACGTATTGTAAATCAAGGCAAATATGATTTGAACCAGCTCATGGTTTGAAATGGCAAACATTGAAAAGCAAAAGTATTATTAAAACCATGTACTACATCATCACCTTGGTCCCATCATATACTCTGGGAAGAGAATATTTACTGTGCTTGAAAACTGGTATCACATCTTCCTGTGAGGTTGACTTTGTGACCTGGAGAACATTTCAGCTGCAACATTAGCTCGTTGATAAGCTTGGGATATGAGATAGTTTTGTAGCCATTCGTGGTGAAGGCATCTGTGCTATTGTATGCATTATTTTTGACCCAACATTTCTACAGGCACGGCAGAATATGGCACTATTTTCACATGATATTCTAGCCCTTGTCTATTTGTATACCACGAGCTGCAACATGACCGCCGAACCCCACTGTACAGGCGGGTACTTGTTTAGATATACCTGGGCAGGCTCTGTTTTGCCGTGGTATCCTGGCTGGCACCTGCGGGCCGCAGAGGGGCTGCGTAGTTTCGGGCAACGAAGAGTGCTGCTCCGGGGTTGAGAGCGGCGAGTCAGGC
>CM053242.1:57579587-57647087 GCA_028583405.1 Pogonophryne albipinna
CCTACCTACCTATCTACCTACCTACCAATCTACCTATCCATCTACCTACCTACCTACCTATCCATCTATCTATCTATCTACCTACCTATCCATCTATCTATCTATCTACCTATCTATCTACCTACCTACCTACCTACCTACCTACCTATCTACCTACCTATCTACCTACCTACCTATCTACCTATCCATCTACCTACCTACCTACCTATCCATCTATCTATCTATCTACCTATCTATCCATCTATCTATCTATCTATCTATCTATCTATCTATCTACCTATCTATCTATCTACCTATCTATCTACCTACCTATCCATCTATCTATCTACCTACCTACCTACCAATCCATCTACCTATCTACCTATCTATCTATCTATCTAAGTTCGCTAGCTATCTACCTTGTTAATGAGCTTACCTTAGCTACCCATCTAACAAGCTAGCTAGCAAATGTTAGATATCTAGCTAACTATTACCAATTATTCAAGACCATATAATTAGACTAGAGCAGGTGCTCATACAGCCAGCAGCTTCTCACAGCTCCAAATATCGATGTAAACTACAAATACACTTTCTTTGGCAGGTAAAGGTTGTTAAAGATTGTGACGCTATGCAAAGTAAAATAAATTACGCTCAACATACGCACTCGGCAGAACATAAGGTGAATAGATCAAACACGTCTTTTTAAATGTGAGATATTTGCCTATGCAAAGATGTCCTTGTTGCCCATGTGTTATAGTACGTACATATCATGTGAAAGGAACATATAACAAACACAAGCTCATTACATGAATGCACACAATGTACACAATATTTATTACTGCACATATTTTATTGAATTATATTTCAATGTAAATAATGCTATATTCTTTATAATGTTTTAATGTTATTATAGTTTTCTTAAAATAGTTTTCTATCTGAGTTTACATTTTTTGTTTTACTTGTATGTGTGCACCACAACACCAAGTCAAATTCCTCGTACGTGTCAACCAGTGGTTGCGTTAGACTTTTTCGCTGTCCGTCATTTTGACGGACAGGATTGTAAAATTTCCGTCATAATCCATTATTACCCGTCATTTTATTTTTCATGTTTTAATGATGAGATGAGACATATTTAATATGTATGTTTGGGTACTGAGCAGCAAATGTTCATTCATTCATGTTTTAATGATTCATACAGAACTTTTAAGGGCATGGAGAAACAAAAAGATGAACAGAGACACCGACCGCGTGGTCACTTTTCATGTCAACACGAACATGAAGGATTTATTTGTTCCTGCACTGACAGACAGCAGAGGGGGCTGAGGCCGCTAAAAACACGGCGACCATTGGGCCTAAACAGGCAAATATGAACAATGCCATAGTTTTAAATGAGACAATTACAATCAGAATATGAACCAAAAATGTACAAGAACAACTCAATTGACCTGCTGTAGCCTGAACGCTGATTTCTGCATCGTCGTGCACCCTCGGACAAATCCTTTACTCATCTTAGCTTTTCTACAGATGTCGCAGAACATTTTGCCATCTTCCCTCCTCAGCCACTTAAACTTACTGGCTTGTCCTTCATCCTCCACTGCATCAATCCCTCTTTTCACCTCGTGTATCCACACCATCACAATTACTGGGCTTATTAAAAAAGCTTCGGACGATCAGCTGCCGTGACATTTTGCGATTGCTAAAGCCGGTTAAACAACGAGGTAATCAACGAGGTCAAAAACAAGACTATAATAGCTACTTAATATACACACACTCGCCACAAACTGGACAGGGGTGTGAATGAATAATAGTTACAGACTACAGTAGAGTAGATCGCCCTCAGTCGACCTGGCCACTAAGGATGTCATATAATGTGGCCCGCTGGTGGACATGTTGGCGCTGTTCCGAGTTGTGTTCTAATCTGTCAAAATCACGGACTGCTTTCAGATTTTTCCGTCATTGTTAGAAAAAATCCGTCATTGACGGAAAATATTCGGTTAACGCGACCTCTGGTGTCAACCTACCTGGGGATAAACCTGATTCTGATTCGGACTGAAACAAAGCAGCAAAACAACCAAACTGTTCCTGTTTCAGTCACAATGTAAGCCTTCTGCTCAGTGTAATCCTCCCAGGAGCCAGAACAGATCATATCAAACTGAATAAGAACGATAAGGGACATTTCTATCACCTTGCCATTGTTCGGTGAGGAGCTCTGGACCAGATAGGGGTTAAAGAGGCTAATGGCGTTCGGAGACAAGGAGCTGATATTAGCCACGGGGAAACCTATTAAGAGCCAGTGGTGATGAGGAGCTGATTACAAAACCACTGAAAGGAAAATGACTTGGCAGATAAGTAGAAGTGGAGCTCAGAAGCTGTAAAAGACCCCGAAGCAGACGGAGCACAGGTCAGATTACTGAGAGAGAGACAGTGTGAGGCGCGGAGCAAAGTGAAGCTTAATATCAGGATTCAAGGCTCAAGGCTTTTATTGTCATTTGTACATAGCTGGAGTGTAGGTATGACAATGAACATCTGAGGTCACAGGCTCCTCCAACAGACACACGCACGCACGCACGCACACACACACACACACACACACACACACACACACACACACACACACACACACACACACACACACACACACACACACACATACCATGTATACATCACTTCAGGGGACATTACATTGACTTACATGCATTTCCTGGAGACTTATCCTAACCTTAACCATAACCAACACATGCCTAACCCTTACCCTAACCCTAACCCTAATCCTAAACCTAACCAAGTCCTCACCCTAAAAGTAATGATTCCCCTTATGGGGACCTCCAATTTGTCCCCATTAGGGAGGCGAGTCCCCACACGTGACTGTGTAGACAGATTTAGGTCCCCACAAGTATAGTAATGCTAGGCCACACACACACACACACACACACACACACACACACACACACACACACACACACACACACACACACACACACACACAACCAGGTGTGGTTTTCGTAAGATCCCATCTCAGCCATTTCTCCCTCAGATGTTTCTTATGTGTGTGTGGTCAGAGAATCATAATCCATTCCGTTTTGAGCGCACATCTGTGACTGAAAGTGTGTGTGTGTTTGTTTTGCAGGAGGCTGATGTGGATAGCCTCCAGTTTTCCTCTCTGTCAGTAAATATGTTCGGCCATCTGGCGGTCTGCCTGTCTGTCGGTGCCGACGCTCCACCTGAGAATCAGCTGGATCTGCAACATGTAATACAGTCAAATATGAAATACATCCATTCTGTTCTCAGAAAAACAACAAAACTACAGAGGTGGGAGTAGAAGTCAGATGTTGTACTTGAGTAAAAGTAGAAGTCAGATGTTGTACTTGAGTAAAAGTAGAAGTCAGATGTTGTACTTGAGTAAAAGTAGAAGTCAGATCTTGTACTTGAGTAAAAGTAGAAGTACCAGAGTGTAGGAATACTCTGTTACAGTAAAAGTCCTGCATTCAAAATGTTACTCAAGTGAAAGTAGAAAAGTATTATATAATGAAAAACTGAAGTCACAGGCTCCTCCAACAGAGCAACATCAATATAGGATATAGAACAAATAAAACAGATAAAATAGTGCAAGTTATTACAATAAAAATAGAAACAGATCTTATGGAGAAAATATCTAATATATTTGATCTTTTTTATTCAGTTTTGTCTCTGGTTTTTTTGCCCTAAACTTACAAATTCTACTGTTTCATCAATTACTTTTTATGTTGGCACACGACTTAAGAAAAAACAAACACTGTGTTGTTTGTTAGACTTTAAGCCAACGCACATCTGGGGTAAAAAAATCTCTTTGGATCAATTTGATCCCTTTTCTTTTTTAACTCAATAAGTCTTGGAGCTTTGATGCCACAGATGGTCAGTGGGTAACGCTGTGCAGGAGTAAATGGAGCATAAAACAGCCGCTCTGAAGGGAGACATACCTTTAAAAAACAGAGAGGCGGCTATCACCCATCACAACTTGTTGCATCATTAACTGCAATTACCTTAAAGCTGGTATCAGTTTTGTATGAATCGTAAGCATTAGAAGTGACACATTATTCATGTCAACCTATCATTTAGCTTCGATTGAGCTGCTGGCTTACAGGGAGACGGCAGAAATCAAATGTGTGTATCTTCTGAAGATGCTATGATACTTACTTTGAGTCTGTGAAATAGATCATTTTGGAACAATCTAACACTGTCATTACTTATGGTTTATTCATTGCCAGTTTTGTGCTTAGCTTTCTTAAGCCTGCTATAACCTTGTGTTCATCCGCCTTCTTTTCCCTAACTGTTAATGTATTTGAAGTGATGTTGTTGAATGTATGCCTTACATTAAAACACTTCCAAATGTATTAGTATTGCCTTTTGACTTTTTCCAAATTGCTCCCGTCTCAGCACTTCAGTCTGGAGAAGAACAATTATCATTTGTATTAATTTATGCAAGAAAGACTCCATACAAAGCCTGTCCCATGATGCAATACAACACTCCCACTTGGCACACCAATCTGAGGTGTAGTATCATAAAGTGTTAACTGAGGCTGACACAGATCAGGATTTATGTTTCATGTCATGAAGGCTCTCGTGCTCATCTCACCGTTTCTCCATAAAGTCCAATAAAGCGTGGAAGCTGTAAAAAATAACCCTAAACCTGTCCCAGAAACCCTCTGTTTCGTCTGGACTATTACGAGTTTTCAGTCTTTGTATCAACGGGGGAAAAACATGAAAAACATTGTGTACTATAACTCAAAAAAGTTATTGAAAATGTCAGTTCAATCGTACAACAACAACTAAAGTAGGACCTTTGCGTCAGTCCATTTCTATTTTGTCTAAAGACGACAAATTGTGCTAATTTTCAGATTTCATATTTGTATTTAATGACTCAATGTTCAAAAATCTCTTTATTTGTCTCATACTGTGAGTATGTAGTGATGTCACTATGTTGCGGAAGTAAACAAAGGACTCAAATGAATGCGGAACACAGGGATTTTAGCCTTTGCAGACCATTTACATGCATCAAAACCTATATTACACACTTCAGGAGAGGGAAAAGCAGAATAGGGCCGCTTTAAAAACAATTTTGAGCAAATGGTCCTCATCTTTTCCACTAAGTCAGGAGTTGATGTACTCTATCTAGACTTGTTTGTTTCATAGTATAAGTCCTAGAAAGACAAGGTAAACTTAACTAATGTGCATTTAAATGAGAGGAATAGTTTTGGTGAAAACTAAAGGTCCCAAAGAACACGTCCCGACGGACCCGACTGTTGTGTCGCCTCACGTCTCTGCGTCTTGGCCAACAGTCACACTGGAACACACCGCAAAGACTTCAGAACTGCGCATGCGTGAGTGGCAATAACTCTCCTTACCAGCAGGCGGCGGTAGTGTGTATTCGTCATTCAAAAGAGGCAACAACCGGAAGACAGACTGCGTGATAACCGAGAGAAGAAGAACAGTCTGCGTGATATAAACAAACAACAAATAGCGTTCCATTTTCACTCTACAGCGAGAAGCTCACGGGGCTTTCCCGAACCTGTCCGAGAGCTGGAGTTAAATAAAATCTCAGATTTGCCTTCTTAATAGTTTGTTTGGGTCCCTCACTTCCGTTTTGCTTCTCATGCACTGATTCGCTAGCTGAACAGCCAATCAGAGTGATTTCTTTGGCCGACGGCCTTTAGCCGACTGCCTCCCATTCAACATGTCGAATCGGCGGCGGAAGATGTCGGCCGAAAAGACACGACGGTGCGGGACACACCAATCTGAGTAGGGCGACAGGACGCTCATCGACGGCCAGACATCTATCGACGCCGAAAATCGGCTTGGTGTGTAAGGACATTAAAAGGTACCATGGCATGGGGTCAGATTATTATTGTCCAAAGGGGGGTTCGTTTAGCATGAAACACTTATAACTAACTAACCTAATAACTAAAGGATATGTTAAACAAGAAAGTAGAAAGAAAGTGAGGTCAAAGAAAACTATTTCTGCTAAAAAGTGAGCAATGATTGAGAGTCAGAGCTAAACATTTCAGATGTGTGTATCTCACACTGCTCTGTGACTTTCATTCATGTTTTATTATCTTTGCTTTTAAATGAGTGTTTTTAAATGCCATTTTATAATATATTTCTTAAAGCTCTTAATGTCTTTCATTTTTGTAAAGCACTTTGAATTGCCTTGTGTTGAAAGGTGCTGTATAAATAAACTTGCCTTGCTTTAAGATATTAAAGAAAATGTCAAGGCTTCAGTGAATCCTTATTAATCAGCTAGTTTCTAACCCGAGGGAAAGTCACAAAATTCCACAACAGGATTTAGTGTTGCGCACCTTGAACTCAACACCTGCTGCTGATGCTTGCAGACAAACAATCAATCAATCAATCAATTAGTCACTGAGCTTCAGGAGGTGCAATCAGCATTAAAACAACAACACAATTGTTGTTTTTGGGGGAGACAACAAATACATGGGTGGTGCTGTAATAGGTAATTGGTAAGCACATGTCCAACTGGCAAGAGAAATCAGAGGGTTTTCCCTTTAGTATACAAACAAACAGCTGCACACACACAGCAATCGACAGGAGAAAACACACACGTGTCGGTCCCTAAAATCTGCTGTTTGGAAAGAAAGGGGAGTTTTTAAAAGTTTAAGATGTGATTTAATTGGATATAGTTTATCTATAACCTGTTCTGAAGGTTGAGTGGGGATTAATGTTTAATTTAAGCATCATATTCATGATTCGTGATCAGCACTCACACTCCTGGTAAATCCTGATTAATCAAAAGTTTTAAATATTACTATTTACTTGTATTTTTGGGGGAGACAACAAATACATGGGTGGTGCTGTAATAGGCAGGGGTGCACATAACTTTCTCAGTGAGGTACTCAGATGAGTACCTGGAGTCAGTGTTTGGTACTCCAACTTCTGGCTCCACTCAAAGTTATGTGATGAAGCCCTCTGTATCGTGAACGTCAACGGGGGGGGGGGGCAGGGGTGCTAGTGGAGTACTTCAGGAAAGTCGACCGGGGGGGCTAGTGGAGTACTTCGTGACCACAGAGCGTGAACGTTGTGATCAGCTGTTTTAGCGCAGTTCTCCAGTGAAGGGGGGGGGGAGTCTCCCTCCGCAGCCGGTTGGCGTAGTTTTGGCACAATTCCGTTGTACAGACCGACGTTAACAGCAGCCCCGTCTGTGCACACGGTGACCGACTTTGTTGTCCGGTGATCTAACCGCCTTCTGGAAAAGCTTCACAAGTACGTCGGTACGCAAATGCGCTTTGTGACACAAGTAACGGTACGCATTTCAGATTGTTGCAGCGCATGCGTACCTGCGTACCAGTTAATAGGTAAGCACATGTCCAACTGGCAAGAGAAATCAGAGGGTTTTCACTTTATTATAACATGATTAGGACTTTCGGGCGGCACCAAAGTTGTTCTGGAAAACTGTCCTACACCTCAGGAGGGGGAAGCAGGGGACCATCCAAGCTGTGTACAGTAAGGATGGGACGTTGTTGACCTCAACTGATGGAGTGTTAGGGCGTTGGAAGGAACACTTTGAGGAACTCCTGAACCCGACAACTCCGCCCTCTATGTTAGAGGCAGAGCTGGAGTATGAAGGGGGATCAACACCAATCTCCAGGGGGGAGGTCACTGAGGTGGTCAAACAACTCCACAGTGGCAAAGCCCCGGGGGTGGATGAGATCCGCCCAGAAATGCTGAAGGCTCTGAGTGTTGAGGGACTGTCATGGTTGACACGTCTCATCAACGTTGCGTGGAAGTCGGAAACAGTACCGAAGGAGTGGCAGACCGGGGTGGTGGTTCCCCTTTTCAAAAAGGGGGATCAGAGGGTGTGTGCCAATTACAGAGGCATCACACTACTCAGCCTCCCCGGGAAAGTTTACACTAAGGTACTCGAAAGGAGGGTCAGGCCGATTGTCGAACCTCAGATTGAGGAGGAACAATGCGGATTCCGTCCTGGTCGTGGAACGACGGATCAGCTTTTTACTCTCGCAAGGATCCTGGAGGGGGCCTGGGAGTACGCTTATCCGGTCTACATGTGTTTTGTAGACTTGGAGAAGGCATCTGACCGGGTTCCCAGGGAGTTACTGTGGGAGGTGCTGCGGGAGTATGGGGTGAGGGGGTCTCTACTCAGGGCCATCCAATCTCTGTACTCCCAAAGCGAGAGCTGTGTCCGGGTCCTCGGCAGTAAGTCGGACCCATTTCCGGTGAGGGTTGGCCTCCGCCAGGGCTGCGCTTTGTCACCATTCCTGTTTGTAATATACATGGATCGGATTTCGAGGCGTAGTCGTGGGGGAGGGGGTCTGCAGTTTGGTGGACTAAGGATTGCACCACTGCTTTTTGCAGATGATGTGGTTCTAATGGCTTCATCGGTCTGCGACCTTCAGCACTCACTGGATCGGTTCGCAACCGAGTGTGAAGCGGCTGGGATGAGGATCAGCACCTCCAAATCTGAGGCCATGGTTCTCAGCAGGAAACCGATGGACTGTCCACTTCAAGTAGGGAATGAGTCCTTACCCCAAGTGAAGGAGTTCAAGTATCTCGGGGTCTTGTTCTCGAGTGAGGGAACAATGGAGCGTGAGATGGGCCGGAGAATCGGAGCAGCGGGAGCGGTACTGCAGTCGATTGTGCCTTTTAGGGAATATTGTTACAAATACCAGACAATTAAAATGTCGTGCTGTGCGCTTGAATGTACTAACAGAACTTCCAAGAAGTCTAAAATGATAATATTATACATGTTAACCCCGTTCGCAGGTGTTTGTGTGCTTGGTAGCTTAGCTTGTTACTTATTAGCCAGCTAAGGACGTAACCCTTTATACATACATATACGCATTAAGAATAACAAAATATAGCTTGCATAGTTACAATATCTAAAACAGGCTCTGGTGTCTTTTTAGCTTTAGAAAAGAGCATTACCTTGGTTTTATCAACATTTAAAAGAAGCTTAAGCTCAGAGAGCTGAGTCTGAATAATGTTAAAAACAGCTTGCAATTCAACAACAGCCTCCTTAATGGAGGGACCTGCACAGTACATCACGGTATCATCCGCATAAAAATGTAAGGTTGCTCCATCGACATCTAAACTATTGATATATATGGAGAATAATAGTGGACCTAAAACAGAACCTTGGGGAACACCATTAGTGATGTTTAACCATTCAGAAGACAGCCCATCAAAGTGAACACATTGGGACCTTTCAGAGAGGTAGTTCACAAACCAACCCACTGCATGGCTGGATATGCCAATACTGACCAGCCTCTGCTTTAAGATGCGATGATCGACGGTATCAAACGATTTGGACAAGTCAACAAATAGAGCTGCACAACTCTGCTTATTGTCTAAGATATTAGCAATGTCATTCACCACTTTCATTGTCACAGTGATGGTGCTATGTTGCTTTCTGAAGCCTGCCTGTAGGAGCCATGAAACGTGTTTATTAATCCTTTATGTTTTAATATAAGATATTTGTTTGATCACTATTGATTGGTTGGCTTGGGTCACATGGATATGGGCGGCACTCATTATAATCCTGTTCACACGCGTGAGGTGTGTGTGTGGAAGAGAGGGTGACACAGGGCCGTTGTACTTTTTTGTTGACCGCAAGATTTACGATTGCTTTGATTATTATAACAGTGTATATGTCTGATCACCGAGTTTTTTGTCATTAAACTACAATACTATGAAACAGAGCTTTTGATCTCAGCAAGTACTTTTTTAGCGTGTCATACAACATCAAACAGGCCCGGCCTCAGCCTCTCAGCGTCAGTCGAGCTCACCCAAATGCGGACAAAATCTAGTTTAGGTAAAAGACTGCGCACATTCAAATGGATGAAACCCAGTCCAGACCTAGAATTCAAATCAGCAGGAGTAGCGATCTGACTACTACTACTGGGCGGACCAGGGTTAGGTTGTATATTTCTTGATAGCAATAACAACAACAAAAACAGGCATCTTTTCCTCTTAATCGACACACATACATTGTCATCTACTTTAAAATCACCAGCAAAGTCTATAAAAGTGTGATTAGAGCTCAAGAAGCAGTCCTGAAGAACCATCATAGCAGGCAAGTGAAAAAGACAAACATATTTCGTCGAGCAGATTGTCTGTGACAAGGCAACCGGTAATTGTTTGTGTAACACATCCGAACCTTTGCAGGGGATGCCCACTGCGGGTGGCAGAACAGACCTGAATCCAGTAGACTTCTCAGAATGACTAGAGATCTTCTCATAGTCCAAAACAGTTAACAGGCACAGCAGAATCCCAATATGGGCCATTTTCCCAGACCAGCACACAGTATCCGCAATGTTCCTGGAGCAAAATCCTCCTTAGGACCGCAGCAAAGGACAGGCGAAAGCAGCAGCGTGGAAGCGCTCTGGTCTCTCCGTGGTAACCCCGGAGCAGGCCTCCGCAACAGAAGAACCAGGACAGGTGGAAAGCAGGCCCCAGCTGTGGTAAAATCCTCCTCCGCACAGCAGTACACGCCCGGTGGAAGCAGGCTCCAGCCCGAAGCGTGGAGCCACTCCGTCTCTCCACGACGTCTCCGGGGTAAAATCCTCAGCACAGCCGTACTCTACAGGTGGGAGCAGGCCTCCGCAGATCGCAGACACCAGACAGGTGGAAAGCAGGCCGCAGCAGGTGGAGCCGCTCCATCTCTCCGCTACGTCTCCGGGGAAAATCCACCTCAGCACAGCCGTACTCTACAGGATATGAGTGAATCAACGTAACTGGGATCAGAAGGCGTAGTAAAATGTACTGCTACAGGAAGTCACTTTAAGGACCTTTAACTTGTATTTGTCTCTGTATGGACGGAGATAATGAGTTATTTCTTCATGATTCCTCACAGAGAGGACCAGCAGAGCTCAGAAGTTCCCAGAGGTCAGTCTGCCCAGCAGCATCAGACACAGCTGGACTGCATATTTATGGTCTGTACATGAACTACAGCTACTTTACATCTGTTCTGCTCACAGTCAACTCCATGATGCACTTTGTAGATCAGTGGATTGTCAGTCTGTCCAACATGGATCTGATGTTTGTTTCTCTTGGTTTGATTGTGCTGCTCATGTATTCTGTTCCAGCTGCTAGAGGAAAACATCATCACTTTTGTGAAGAACGAGCTGAAGAAGATCCAGAAGGCCCTGAGTTCAGATGACCCAGATTGCTTAGAGAGTCAGAGTGAGGATGAGGAGGGGTTGGACGGTGAGGATGAAGAGCAGAGGAGGAGCAGCAGAGAGGCATTTCTGAACATCACACTGCACTTCCTGAGGAGCATGAAGCAGGAGGAGCTGGCTGACCGTCTGCAGAGCAGTAAGAGGGTTTCTATAAAGATTTAACAAGCTGGATAAATGTTGACTAATGTCTCAAGAGATGGAACTAAGTATACTGAGATACTCATTCTTTAAGTATTTATTCGACTTATTGATCTGCTTTGTGTGTGTTCATTCAGGACTAATTACTGGAGTGTGTCAGCGTGAACTTAAGTCTAACCTGAAGGAGAGGTTCCAGTGTGTGTTGCTAAAGCAGGAAACCCAACCCTTCTGAACCAGATCTACACAGAGCTCTACATCACAGAGGGGGGGTCTGCAGAGGTCAATGATGAACATGAGGTCATACAGATTGAAACAGCATCCAGGAAACCAGACAGACCAGAAACAACCATCAGACAAGAAGACCTCTTTAAAGCCTCACCTGGAAGAGATGCACCAATCAGAGCAGTGATGACAAAGGGCGTGGCTGGCATTGGGAAAACAGTCTTAACACAGAAGTTCACTCTGGACTGGGCTGAAGGCAAAGCCAACCAGGACATCCAGTTCATATTTCCATTCACCTTCAGAGAGCTGAATGTGGTGAGAGAGAACAAGTACAGCTTGGTGGAACTTGTTCATCACTTCTTCTCTGAAACCAGAGACGCAGGAATCTGCAGGTTTGATCAGTTCTCGGTCGTGTTCATCTTTGACGGTCTGGATGAGTGTCGACTTCCTCTGGACTTCCTCAACACTGAGATCCTGACTGATGTCACAGAGTCCACCTCAGTGGATGTGCTGCTGACAAACCTCATCAGGGGGAAGCTGCTTCCCTCTGCTCGCCTCTGGATAACCACACGACCTGCAGCAGCCAATCAGATTCCTCCTGAGTGTGTGGACCTGGTGACAGAGGTCCGAGGGTTCACTGACCCACAGAAGGACGAGTACTTCAAGAGGAGATTCAGAGATCAGGAGCAGGCCGGCACCATCATCTCCCACATCAAGACCTCACGAAGCCTCCACATCATGTGCCACATCCCAGTCTTCTGCTGGATCTCTGCTTCAGTTCTGGAGGAGGTGTTGAAAACCAGAGAGGGAGGAGAGCTGCCAAAGACCCTGACTGAGATGTACATCCACTTCCTGGTGGTTCAGTCCAAAGTGAAGAACATCAAGTATGATGAAGGAGTTGACACATATCCACACTGGAGTCCAGAGAGCAGGAAGATGATCAAGTCTCTGGGAAAACTGGCTTTTGAGCAGCTGCAGAAAGGCAACCTGATCTTCTATGAGTCCGACCTGACAGAGTGTGGCATCGATATCAGAGCAGCCTCAGTGTACTCAGGAGTGTTCACACAGGTCTTTAGAGAGGAGAGAGGACTGTACAAGGACAAGGTGTTCTGCTTCGTCCATCTGAGCGTTCAGGAGTTTCTGGCTGCTCTTCATGTCCATCGAAAATGTATCAATTCTCGTGTCAACCTGCTGTCAGAAGAACCAACAACCTCCAGGTGGCCTAAAGTCTTCGGACCCAAACCTGAACTAACACATCTCTACCAGAGTGCTGTGGACCAGGCCTTACAGAGTCCAAACGGACACCTGGACTTGTTCCTCCGCTTCCTCCTGGGTCTTTCACTGGAGACCAATCAGAAACTCCTATGTGGTCTGCTGACAGAAACAGGAAGTAGCTCAGAGACCAATCAGGAAACAGTCCAGTACATCAAGAAGAAGATGGATGAGGATCTGTCTCCAGAGAGAAGCATCAACCTGTTCCACTGTCTGAATGAACTGAATGATCGTTCTCTAGTGGAGCAGATCCAACAGTCCATGAGTTCAGGAAGTCTCTCCACAGATAATCCGTCTCCTGCTCAGTGGTCAGCTCTGGTCTTCATCTTACTGTCATCAGAAGAAGATCAGGACCTGTTTGACCTGAAGAAATACTCTGCTTCAGAGGAGGCTCTTCTGAGGCTGCTGCCAGTGGTCAAAGCCTCCAGGAAGGCTCTGTAAGTACAGAAACATTCATATATCATGACTTAAATATTCAGTTCATTCTTTTTTTAGGGATGTAACGATATATCGAATATCACGATATCACGGTAAATGTCTCAATACCGTCGTGAGACTGACAAAATCTACCGCGATTTTTATTTTTTGTCAGAATCAATATAGATGTTTTTTATTTAAAAAAAAATTCAGATTGAACATGGTAAAAAACTGTAAATTATAGTGTCAGTCCAAAAAATATGTTGTACTTATAGTGATAACTAACCTTGGATGATGGGTTAGTAGACTAAAAGCTTTAGGAATCCAAAGTATAACATATAATAAGTACCCTGTATCAAGATTGATGCAAAACAAGTGATATTTGACCTTTTTAGACAGATTTAGCAAAAGAAAACTCTTCTGGGGCCATTTGGGTGGATTTTCCATATCTCTGGCCCACCTTGTTCGATTTTGACATGTGACATCTCTTCCTGACCGTTAGAGCTAATAGAATCGAAGGGAAATCGTCCCATAGATTTCAAAATACTGCTGCTGGTTTATAAAGCACTGAATGGTTTAGGCCCAAAATACATTTCTGACCTCCTGCTAAATTATGAACCATCCAGATCTCTCAGGTCTTCAGGGACTGGTCAGCTTTCTGTCCCCAGAGTCAGAACTAAACATGGAGAAGCAGCGTTCAGTTATTATGCTCCAAATATCTGGAACAAACTCCCAGAAACCTGCAGGTCCGCTGCAACTCTGACTACTTTTAAATCCAGGCTGAAGACTTTTCTTTTTGTCGCTGCTTTTAATTGAACTATTCACATCTTAGACTGCACTGTAACTTTTATTCATGTATTTTTTTCTTTTAATGTTTATTTTATTCGCTTTTCTTTTTAATGACTGATTTTAAATGCCATTTTCTTAATGTCTTTCATTTTTTGTAAAGCACTTTGAATTGCCTTGTGTTGAAAAGTGCTATATAAATAAACTTGCCTTGCCTTGCCTTGCCATAGACTCTCATGTTAAAAAAAAAAAGCTTTCGTCTCGCGCATGCAATCTTGTTGCAGAGCGTAGGAATATCCCTGCTCTGATTTCTGGAAACGGAAAAGCAGTTTAAATTGCTTATGAATTATCAGAACATTTCAAAGGGGTCACAGACACATTGGATTAACCTATGGATTAACTACACCAGTGACCACCAACTGGCGGCCCGCGGGCCACATCCGGCCCGCCAGACATTCTCATCCGGCCCGCACGACGGGGGTGACTGTGGCGTTGGCGGAGTGGTTACTGCGTTCGCCCCCCACCCATTTGTTTTTTACAACGTCTCGTGAGTAAGGTGCAGTACCGGAGTCCAACAGAGAGGCAGCAGCTGCGGGACAGTAGACTGCGTACTGCGAAACCTTCCCTTCCTTGAAGAAGAAGAAGTGATCCTTCGTTGTGAAGAGTCTGCTTTGTGCGCTCCGCACCACAGCAGCAGCCCCGCTGCGACAGAGTCCAACAGAGAGGCAGGAGCTGCGGGACAGTAGCCTAGAAGCAGGGTTGGGTTGTAACGGAATATATGTAACGGCGTTACGTAATCAGAATACAAAAATCAAGTAGGCTAACTGTATTCAGCTGGCGTTACATTTGAAAAACGAGTAATCTGATTACAGTTACTTTCGTAAACCTGAAGTGAATACATTTTGGAATACTTATTGGAATTATTGGTGGAAAAGTTTCCTCACAAAATGTAATATTCATTACCGGCAGAACTGTGTGCACACTGCACAGCGCTGCAGCATTTCTGTGAGCGAGAAAGAGATGCAGCGTGTCTGTGAGGCCCCGCCCCCGCACGCAGATGAGAGAGAGATCTCTTTTAAAATATATTGAAAGTTAGAAACGGAGATGGTTAGATAAAATGTGCAAGATAACGTTGATGTAGCATTTCTTTATTGTCGAAATGATGACATTTATAACGGGATCAAATCAAAGTGAATGGCCTGCTGCTGCTGAATGCATGGGGCAAGTGACTGGAACAAGTTTTAAAAGTTATTACATCGTTTCAGATAATAATAATGATAATTCATTCTATTTAGGGGCGCCTTTCAAAGCACCCAAGGACACCTTACAATTCATAACATATTCTAAGGAAAGGTTTACAGTAGGAGAATGCAGTCCGGGTGATGTTTTTTATGTGGGGTGCAGATGAGAGGGAGCTGTCCAGAATGACACCAAGATGTTGTGTTTGAGTTCTTGATAAGCCATTAAAACAGTAAAACAAGTGTCTTCTGCTCACCAAAACATACCCATCTGTTATGGAAAAAGAAAGTATTCCAAAAGTATTCTAAAAGTAACCTGAACACGTTACTTTTATAAGACACATAACTGTAACTGTATTCTGATTACTTTCAGAGCATGTATTCAGTAATCAGTAACTGATTACATTTACAAAGTAACCCTCCCAACCCTGCCTAGCAGTGATCCTTCGTTAGCGTGAAGAGTCTGCTAAGCTTTATGCAGTACCTGTACCCCCCCGGCCCGCGATAGTGTCTATTGGATACATTTTGGCCCTTGGACAAATGTAGTTGGTGATCCCTGAACTACACCATCGTTTTTATGCCATTGAAGACCAGTTTTGACCAGACCTGTTAGCGTTTTGGGCTACCTAGCGCCACATGTTTTGATGTAGGTTTTTGTTATTTTCTCCGCGAATTTGTAATCTTTGAGTGTTGAGGTGGGTACCATTAGATTCTGTGTCTCCTTACGATCATACACAATGTGTTGATTGTGCAGCTAGGATAAGTAATAAGGGTGCTAGGAGTGATTTTCGGTGCAGTAATAGGTGAGCATTTTTCGCTCGGGGCTAATTCAGAGGCTCACTGTTAGCATTTTGAGTTTAAAAAAAAATAAAATGAAAAAGATCAGTTAAATTAGTTTTTTTCCGTTATATGGATATAAAGCATTCATAGTTTATTAAATATGAAGGTTCCTTAGACGTTGTTTCCTGCAAATTACGCGATCTCGGGCCCGGATACGGGTCCGTGGGGCTTAAGAGGTTAAATACTTTTTTTTACTTTATTTAACCAGATGGTCCCATTGAGATCATCGATCTCTTTTTCAAGGGAGACCTGTCCAACATGGCAGCAAGTAGGTTACAACATGAACATAAAACAACAGATAACACAAAAGGACATCATATTTACAGGGCTACATGTACATACCTAGAGACATTGACAAGTACCAACAGTATATTTATATCTCGCCCTGTCAATAAGCCTCACCTTCTTGGCAAACACTGTATTGTTGTTGAAGTGGTGGAGTGGCCAAAGCATATCTCTCTGTCCCAGCAACATCAGTACCAAGCAAGAGAGTTGTTTCCACAGCAGGGGATTTTGTAAACGCCCAAACATCCCAGCTTCTACCTGGAAATGTGGACATGCTCATATTCCTAAAAGATAACCTTGATGACGCTGAGTGAGAGAGTGAGTGAGTGAGAGAGTGAGTGAGTGAGTGAGTGAGTGAGTGAGTGAGTGAGTGAGTGAGTGAGTGAGTGAGAGAGTGAGTGAGTGAGTGAGTGAGTGAGTGAGTGAGTGAGTGAGTGAGTGAGTGAGTGAGTGAGTGAGTGAGTGAGTGAGTGAGTGAGTGAGTGAGTGACTGAGTGACTGAGCGAGTGAGTAAGAGTTGAGTTACTTGAAAAACTAAAGTGAAACTTGATTTATTCTATTGCAGGGTCTGATTATTATATTGTTGACACTTTAAAATACTACTATCCTATTAAAATGCTGTACAAATCAGATGTATTATTTAATAAAGAAAAAAAAAATCACATTTTTTTCCTTTATTTTTCAATATCGCGATAAATATCGTACCGTGGACTTTTTATCGCGATATTATCGTACCGTGAGTTTTTGGTATCATTACATCCCTATTATTTTTAATATATTGCTTGTTTTCTCTTAATCAGACTGAGTGGCTGTAACCTGTCAGAGAGAAGCTGTGGAGCTCTGTCCTCAGTCCTCAGCTCCCAGTCCTCTAGTCTGAGAGAGCTGGACCTGAGTAACAACGACCTGCAGGATTCAGGAGTGAAGCTGCTGTCTGCTGGACTGGAGAGTCCACACTGTACTCTGGAGACTCTCAGGTCAGGATAAATCAATTTGTTGATCTTCCTTTTGTGGAAGTATTTAGCTTACAATAGTAAATATACTATTTTTAAACCCGTTAAATTATTCTTTGCTGTTGTGTTTAGGTGCAAATCTACAGACCTTTCTCCCTTTCTACTTTTGACAAATGTTTTATATTGGCTTTCAATCCACCATTTATGCAAAATGTTTGCCTTCAGTTCAAATAATGTAGGATTCCTTATATTTATTATTACATGGTCCTGATATTTTGTTTTTACATTTGTAAACATTAGTAAATGCTGAGCTGTTAATTGTATGTGTGTCTCTTCAGGCTGAATGTCTGTAAGCTGTCAGAGAGAAGCTGTGGAGCTCTGTCCTCAGTCCTCAGCTCCCAGTCCTCTAGTCTGAGAGATCTAGACCTGAGTAACAACGACCTGCAGGATTCAGGAGTGAAGCTGCTGTCTGCTGGACTGGAGAGTCCACACTGTACTCTGGAGACTCTCAGGTTAGGATGCAGTCTGTTTTTAATGAAGGCCATATTAATCCATTTTTAGATTAATGAATAAACTTCAATGATTTCCTTCTAGTCAAATTCATTTTATTCCAACATTTTTCAATGAACATATTTCATGAAGTTATTTTCTCACTCTTGTTGGATCTTGAACTATCAGAGAGAAATCAGAAAGTTACCTCACATAAGCCAACGGTATTAAGTACATACAGTGTTTCACTAACCCTGCAGTCCTCACAGTGGCCTCAGATTACGTGATGTGTAGTTTTGTGTGTTCAGGCTGTCAGGCTGTCTGGTCTCAGAGGAAGGCTGTGTTTCTCTGGCTTCAGCTCTGAGATCCAACCCCTCCCATCTGAGAGAGCTGGACCTGAGCTACAATCATCCAGGAGACTCAGGAGAGAAGCTGCTGTCTGCTGGACTGGAGGATCCTCTCTGGAGACTGGAGACACTCAGGTATAAAGATTATATTATATATAATAAGACAAATAAAATGTACACCAACACACAAATCACAGGATACTGAAGCCATTCTGTTCATATATCACAATCAGACACAGGCAGGATAATTATTTGATCTTATTTTCAGATAAATTAGGGGAAATAATGAGCTAATTGTCTAAAAGAAGAAGCTCCACTGATCTAAAGGTATATTAGCGCTGATTAATAATAAGTGGTCCACGTGAGAATAACATAGCTCTGTGTTTGAGAGTGATGTAATGTCCATGTTTCCCCCCCCCCCCTTCTTTCAGGATGGAGCCTGGAGGAGTCCGATGGTTGAGACCCGGTCTGAGGAAGTGTGAGTGGGGTTTAATTTGATTCATGAAAACAAAGCAGCCACCATCTTCAAATGTAACCTTCATCATCAAAGTGTCAATAAATGAACAGCTGATAGATTAATAACTGCAGAGAAGCTCTGACTGGTCGCTGTTACTGGGAGGTCGAGTGGAGAGGAGGGGTTCGTATATCAGTGACTTACAGAGGAATCAGCAGGAGAGGACGCAGAGAGGACTGTGTGTTTGGATATAATGATCAGTCCTGGAGTCTGAGCTGCCCTCATGGTCGTTACTCTGTCTGGTTCAATAAGAAAGAATACTCCTCCTCCTCCTCCTCCTCCTCCTCCTCCTCCTCCTCCTCCTCTGGTAGAGTAGCAGTGTATCTGGATCATCCTGCTGGCTCTCTCTCCTTCTACAGAGTCTCCTCTGACACACTGATCCTCCTCCACACCTACAGAACCACATTCACTGAACCTCTCTATGCTGGGTTCTGGTTCAGCTCAGGTTCCTCAATGTCTCTGGTTCCTCTGTAGGAGGAAGAGTCTCCTCCTGTTCCAGAGACTTCCTCCCTGACACATATATACAGACAACATCATGCAGAGAGAGAAATCAGAGTTATTTGGATTCCAGCTCATGAAAGCATTAAGGGAAACTAAACGACTGACTCTCTGGCAAAACAAGCCCGGAAGCAGGAGAGAACAAAAATACAATTAAACTAAAGTAATTGTGATGGAAACTTCTGAAGCAATTGGAAACAGGACTCAGAGAGACACGAGGAGAGCTGGAACTTTGATGGCAAACATTGACGGTTTATTCTGAGCTTCGACCGGAGAATTCACAAGACATGTCATGAAAATGTCATGTCACATATTTAAACTGTATTTAGATTACTGTACTGTTCAACTTTATTGTCATTGCACAGAGTACAAGTACCAAGACCATTACATGTAGTTTGCATCTAACCAGAAGTGCAAAACAAGCAGAAAGAGTTATTCAAGTATAATATAAATATATAAAGATATTAAACAACTGATGTATTTACAGTATGCACACCATAGGGAAGTACACACATTATTAACAGCAGTAAATACATTGAATACACAATGGACAGAATAAATATGAATAAACTTAAACAGTTTCCCTTCAGCTCAGAGGTGAAATAAGGGCTTGAGTCACAGCTTTAGGCGCCTTCCTGCTCAGAGACAGAGGCTCTAATTAACTTCTGTCTGAATTTTCCCACGTATTGACTTTTGTGCAGGAATCCAAAACAATGAGAGCCAGCAGAGACTGTGTGGCATTTTCAGGGGACAGGGTTAAGGGGAGAGAAACAACGACAACAGTGACATTTATAAATAAGGGAGGACGGAGCAGCTCGCTCTGATGTGTTTAGTGAAGCATCTGCTAAGGTCACACACACACACACACACACACACACACACACACACACACACACACACACACACACACACACACACACACACACACACACACACACACAGCTGCAGATACACGCTTACAACATCAGGAGGATACGTCCCCAGCTGACCTCAGCCAAAAAACTGGAGAGATAAAAAAAAATGCATAAATAAATAAATGTTAAGGTAAAATAAGATATGAATGAACAACACAAATAAAATAAGTTACATTCATTTGTTATTGGCTATGGTAGGTTATTGGTTATGTTCACATACTTATTTGATTACATCCACTTGTCTAAGATGACAACAGAGACTTTCGACCCAAACCCAGCAGCTAATCGCAGACTCAACCAGAGAGAAAGTAGTAGGCCTACATCATCAGCTACCATGTCTGACAGAGAGGAAGACAGTGAGGAGAACAGTCAGGAGGGTAGTGATGACGGCTTGTAGGATTACTGGTCGTGCTAATGTTGTCTTGTGTTCACCTCTGCATGTGTGTTCTGTGTTCACCTCGGCAGGTGTGTTCTGTGTTCACCTCTGCATGTGTGTTCTGTGTTCACCTCTGCACGTGTGTTCTGTGTTCACCTCTGCATGTGTGTTCTGTGTTCACCTCTGCATGTGTGTTCTGTGTTCACCTCTGCATGTGTGTTCTGTGTTCACCTCTGTGTGTTCAGTGCCGTGTGTCTGGCAAATAAAGTCAAGACCCCCTCAAAAGTTACGGTTTATTTCATTTTAAGGATGAGCACCAAGCAACATCTCCAGGTGCTCCTTTGAGAACCAGGGCAAACAAGTTATATGCACCCCTGTGCATGTGCCATCCGACCTCTGCAGCTCATCCAGAATGCAGCGGCTCGTCTGGTCTTCAACCTTCCTAAATGTTCCCACACCACGCCGCTCCTCCGCTCCCTTCACTTGCTTCCAGTAACTGCTAGAATCCACTTCAAGACACTGGTACTTGCATACCATGCTGCAAATGGATCTGGCCCTTCCTACATCCAGGACATGGTTAAACCGCACACCCCAGCACGTGCACTCCGCTCTGCATCAGCCAAACAGCTCGCTGCACCCTCGCTGCCAAGGGGACCCAAGTTCCCATCAGCAAAAACACGTGGGTTTGCTATCCTGGCTCCAAAATGGTGGAATGAGCTCCCCATTGACATCAGGACAGCAGATAGCTTACACACCTTCCGGCGCAGACTGAAAACTCATCTCTTTCGACTCCACTTCGAGCGATAGAATTACTAACAAAGCACTTATATACTAACAAAGGACTGGCTTACCTAAAGCCAGTTGAGTAGCACTTGAAATGTTTTTGCTCTATGAAACCTGATGTACTTATATGATTCTGTTTTCTTCAAGTTTGTATCTTGTTGGTCGAACGCACTTATTGTAAGTCGCTTTGGATAAAAGCGTCAGCTAAATGCAATGTAATGTAACACACACACACACACACACACACACACACACACACACACACACACACACACACACACACACACACACACACACACACACACCAGAGGTGGGAAGTATTGGAGTACAAATACTTCATTACTGTACTCAATTACATTTTTCTGGTATCAGTACTTTACTCCACTACTTATTTTATCATTATTATTTAGAGCCATTGCGTCCCTGAGCAAGGCACCGTTCCCTACACTGCTCCCCGGGCGCCGTTCAAAATGGCAGCACACTGCTCCTAACACAGGATGGGTCAAATGCAGAGAAACAATTTCCCCACGGGGATTAATAAAGTATATCAAATCAAAATCAAAATAATCTATTGATTTGAACACGATCCGTGTATCCATCATTTCCTGGTCTTCTCTAAAGAAGAGGGACCAATGGAAACGTTGTCATGTTGCCGTTGTTCAGCATGGAAACATTCATTACCTAACAATGACATTATTGTTCTATTAATATAAAGGGAGGTCAGGTACTCTTTAAAACAGCTGCTAGTTATGGGTACTTTTTACTGAAGTACATTTCAAAGCCTCTTTACTTTGACTTGAGTAAAGAAGTTTAGTCAGTACTTCTACTTTTACCAGAGTATTTTAAAACACGAGTATCTGTTTTTGAGGCAAACAGCACCCGACATTCAACTCATTCGTCTGGTGCCGCTCTGCACATTTTGCACGGACACTAAACGCTGGAGTGTGTGTTTCGTCCTCTGGTGCTCTGACTCACATGCTTATGCTGCTATGATAAAGTTAGAGGGCAAAAAGGTAAACATAGTGATAACCCAAAAAACACTTCATGAGATGACTAAGTGGAGACAAAAGTGTACTTGAATGAACTTTTAACCAAATGTTGACATAAAACTGTCGTAGTAATAAGACCAACATTTTGATTGGTTAGCGCAAAGGAGTGGAGTTCAACTTTACATTCAGGGTCTTTAGGGTTAAACCTTTACCTACATAGAGTCTGGACTTTCAGCTTCTGTAAAGTAAGTCTTTAAGGCTTATAATAGGCATTTTAGTATTGTAATAACTCCTCAACACACACACTAACGGCCCGTCCACACGGCGGCGTGTGTTGAAGCAGAGACGCTTCCCATTCACTTTGAATGGGGTGACGTCACGCTTTGTCGAACTGCATTGTGGTTCCGTTGCTCGCTTCAAAAGTTGGGAAAAGTTCAACTTTTCAAGCTTCGACGGAAGCGTCAGCCAATCAAATAATATGCCAGTACAAGCTCTAGCCAATCAAACCGCGTGCTTGTGTGTCCGGGGCGGGAGATTCATGTGATTGGTTGTTGGTCGAGCTTCAGACACGCCCACCGGCAAGCTTCAACGCACGCTGCCGTGTGGACGTACCGTAACCCTCACCCTGACATGTTGTCCCCTGTCAGATTTCATGTTTGTATTTTGTGCTTCTACTCTGACTTGTTTACTTGTCACTACTTTAATGTGGGGATTTTAGCCTTTGCAGACCATTAGCATGCACTGAAACCTTTATAGCACACTATACTGGAAAAAGCAGAAAAGGGCTTCTTTGAAAATGCTTGTCCTCTCTAGTAACTCTAGATTGGTCTCCATTCACTATGGACAACTGAAGAATTATGTGGATTTTACCCAAAGAGTAAATCCACTGATTGTGACTTAAACCTTTGCCATCAGATAAGATTCCCATAAAACAATCCACATGTTTCCTGATGCAAGTGCTCTGCTAAAAAGTTTAATTAATCTCACTATTCTTGGAGAATTGTAACCGACGCCACTGTTGTTTCTTCCCTTAAACATTCTCCTAATTAAAATTGACTGGTTTTCATATTTCTTACATATTACAACTTACTTACAAGCAAGTATATGATCAGGAGGAATATTTTCTGTCCATTTATCGAGAAGTTATTCTGGTGAACTGGCAATGTAAGTTGGTAGAAGAAAACTCACAGCTTTGGTCCGGTGTTAGTATGATGTAGTGGTGGATAAACAACGATGCTGAAACATGGGAATCATATCGGTGAAGTGAAGTGAAACACAAGCATGTAATTAATTCATGTTCTATTCTAAGACATGCAAATGTATGTTAACACTCATATCCATGTAAGAACCGCTGTCCTCCTTTTTAAATGGGAAGTCTTGTGAGCTTTAATTCCTCTCATGTAATTAAAATATTATGATGGTTCAAGGCATGCCTTTTGCTGTTCCCTGCAGACTGTAGTCATATCTGATGAACTAATGTATTCCAGCTGTAACAAGACAATGCAGATTTGTACGTGCAGTAAAACTTTTCTCCCCCATAAAGTAGAACATTAACAATCCAGATTTAGGTGTTATGGATATATAAAAACCTAATGTATTCATGATAGAGTTACTGTTCAGTCATTTTAAGACGTTTCCTCATAAATTGGTTCAATCTCTAGTTTTATAATCACCTGCGTTTGCGGAAAATTGGCTTGTGAATGTCAGGCAGCCGACTCAGTCCTGTCAAGACTTATTTGAATTGATATATCATGTTGAAATAAATCCCTATTTCTTTAGCATAGTCAAAAAACTAAATGAGTAAAGGGAATACATTTGCGTCAGGATTAGCTGTAATGAACATGGGGATGTCTTTCTGATCTTTTGGGTCAGATTTAAGTGAGATTTCGCAAAGAAAAGGCCAAACAGTGTAGTCTGAATCAGTAAACACTAAAAAATGATGCACACAGCTGGGAGACCAGGGGACACTAAGGAGTGACGCACACAGCTGGGAGACCAGGGGACACTAAAAAGTGACGCACACAGATGGGTGACAAGGGGACACTAACAAGTGACGCACACAGCTGGGAGACCATGGGACACTAAAAAGTGACGCACACAGCTGGGAGACCAGGGGACACTAAAGAGTGACGCACACAGCTGGGACACCAGGGGACATCAAAAAGTGACTCACACAGCTGGGAGACCAGGGGACACTAAATAGTGACACACACAGCTGGGAGACCACGGGACACTAAAGAGTGACGCACACAGCTGGGAGACCAGGGGACACTAAAGAGTGACGCACACAGCTGGGAGACCAGGGGACACTAAAAAGTGATGCACACAGCTGGGACACCAGGGGACACTAACAAGTGACGCACACACTGCTGGGAGACCAGGGGACACTAAATAGTGACGCACACAGCTGGGAGACCAGGGGACACTAAATAGTGACGCACACAGCTGGGAGACCAGGGGACACTAAAGAGTGACGCACACAGCTGGGAGACCAGGGGACACCAAAAAGTGACTCACACAGCTGGGAGACCAGGGGACACTAAATAGTGACGCACACAGCTGGGAGACCAGGGGACACTAAATAGTGACGCACACAGCTGGGAGACCAGGGGACACTAAATAGTGACGCACACAGCTGGGAGACCAGGGGACACTAACAAGTGACGCACACACTGCTGGTAGACCAGGGGACACTAAATAGTGACGCACACAGCTGGGAGACCAGGGGACACTAAAGAGTGACGCACACAGCTGGGAGACCAGGGGACACTAACAAGTGACGCACACACTGCTGGGAGACCAGGGGACACTGAAAAGTGACGCACACAGCTGGGAGACCAGGGGACACTAAAGAGTGACGCACACAGCTGGGAGACCAGGGGACACTAAAGAGTGACGCACACAGCTGGGACGGAGCACTTGGTGACGTTCAGGATTACAAAGCTGAACAACTGTCTCTGTCTCAGAGTTAGTCGTCTCATAACTGGAAGTGTTTGTCAGTATATCTGAAATCACTAGGTTAGCTACATTAGCCAGCTAGCTTAGAGCAGATCTGCAGTAACATCAGAAGGAGTCATGTGACCACATTGTTAAAATAAGACCATAACACATTTTAGGGAAGTTTCCAACAACAGACAGTTTCTCCTAAAGTATTTTGGGCGTTTGCACACTTTGGCCACCTTACTCATGTGATTGATTGGAGTAGAATACATTTATTTTTTCAGCTTTGTCAGCGCCATCAGCTTGCTCCACTTCCAACGTTAGAAGGAACTTAACTAGATCCACTATCTCAGCAGAGGCACTTTTATGAGCCTCAGTAGCTTTATTCAAATAGCATTCATTTACAGTCACATAAAGGGGGAAAATTAAACCAATAACTCACACAGAGACAGACATGCACATTGTCTCGTATGGAAATCCACACACAGTAATGCATACGCCACCACACATTAAAGACGCACTTAGTATGCCAGCACAGTATTACATCTTCAAAGTTGTCTTCATATAAACTTCACGTCTCTTCCTGGGATACAAAATGTTTCGCAGAGCCAATTCTGCCAACATGGGAGGCTCCCACTGCTGGGACCGGGAAGATCCTAAAGCTGCTTTTGGAGCACTAATCTGAAAAGCCTTTTATCGTCCTAGGGCCCATTAGCAGCATCAGTGTCTCCGGGAAACAGCTAAATGAGTGGGATAGAGAAAAACACAGATGAAGCTAAAGCATGACTGTTGTTCTTTTACTTATTCACACGTTTGGTGGCACTGAATATAATTTGGTGTCTCGTTTTCCTACTTATCTGAACATGTTTTGATATATGGAGTACCTCAGGGATTTGTTTTAGGCCCTATTCTTTTCTTTCAAAGGATATTTCACTTATTGGCTTTGTGTCTGGCTCTTACATTTTCCTACTTATCTGAACATGTTTTTGATATATGGAGTACCTCATGGATCTGTTTTAGGCCCTATTCTTTTTTTTCAAAGGATATTTCACTTATTGGCTCTGGGTCTCAGGCTCTTACGTGTTCCTACTTATCTGACCATGTTTTGCTATATAAGATAAGATAAGAAGTACTGTATTGATCCCAATTTGGGGAATGTTTGTGTATGGAGTACCTCAGGGATCTGTTTTAGATATTTCACTTATTGGCTCTGTGTCTCTGGCTCTCACGTTTTCCGACGTATCTGTACATGTTTTTTGATATATGTGACCCGCTCTATCAAAATCAGTCGGAAGTCGCAACGGCTCATTTCAAAATAAAGGTGGATTTGCTTAAAAAAAGTGTTTCGGGGTTCGGGTGTTTCGTCACAGCAGGCATAACAACAGCCGGTGTTTCTCATGAGTGTTTTCCCCGGGAAACAAACACAATACACACAAATGCAAAAATACACAAACACACACTCGCGAGCTTCCCCCAGACCAGTAATCCAAACGAAAATATTTTCCCTCCGTAATATTTTGATCATTTATTAGCCGCTAATAACCAATCAGATCGATGGATTCCAGAGAAGAGGAAATTTTGAAGGCCTTTTTCTCAAAATGATGACTCGGTGACAGTCATTATATAATGTGATATATTTTGCTTCATATTCGGAGTAAAAAAAAGAAAGCTAGGAATCTCCTCTTTCCAACAGTGTATACAACTCAAAATGTGTCTTCGGGTCAATGCGACTGATTTCGATAGACCAGGTCACATATAGAGTACCTCAGGGATCTGTTTTAGGTCGTTTTCCTTTCTTTTTCAAAGAATATTTCACTTATTGGCTCTGGGTCTCAGGCTCTTACGTGTTCCTACTTATCTGTACATGTGTTTGATATATGGAGTACCTCAGGGATCTGTTTCAGGCCCTTTTTCTTTTCTTTTCTGAGGATATTTAACTTATTATACTGAATTAATTGCCACTGTAAGGCTCATAATACACATCTGTACGTGTCTTTATGGTTATTAAACTAGAGGCATGCTTGTCTGCTGTGAAAAACTTGTATTCTCATACATTTCTGTTCCTCAATATGAAGAACAATTATATCATGATCATTGGTCAGTCTGATCAGATTTCCTTCTTGAGACTGTCCTTTTTCCAGCACTTCATATCGGAGGAGATTGTGTTTCTCACAAACCATTGTTGATATTTATAGGGATATTATTGAATGAGGGCAATCCCTGCATCAGTAATAAGCTAGTCTGTGTATTTGTACAAGTCAATAACATTTTGAGGGTAACTCTTTCTTTCACAACAACTAATCCATTAAAACAAAAAGTTCTGGTGTCTCTAACTTTGTATTAATTGTTAACTGAGTGTCTTCTCCAACCATTTAAAAAGCTTTCATGTTGTTGTATTTGTTCCTGAAAGAGAAGATGAAACTGGCACCGGGCTTTTGGCCTCCTGTCAGCGTTTGGCACGGTGCTGACACTTTAAAGACTTGAACAATGAACCCTGGCTGTTTCTGTCGTGGAGCTACAGAGCGAATCCCCACACACAGATCCACTACGGAAAATACTGCAGGCTTTATGTATACGAGTTCCTGCTGAAAGCCTTAGCTCAGTGCCAACATGAGTGTCTCTAAGCAGAACAGTTAGAGAGGACAGCCATTTTTCAGATGCTCACATGCACCAGTTTTGCAAAACAGACATACATTTTTTATGATTAGATTTTCTTTCATTGTGTGAGTTGCTTTTAAACGTGATAACCTGAGGTAACTAGACACTGCTCTCATTTTCTTGACTGTTTTTAACGAGTTCTTCCTACATTATTTACACATTATGCATGATAAGACACGGTATGTCTATGAGGATGCTCAGTAAAGTAGTAGGACAACATCTAGAGGTATTCAAATTACACTGCTTCCTACAATAAGAAAGAAAACTGAAATTGATAGAGATGGTAAAACAAATATCAATGGAACATTTTATGGAAAAGAGTCCTTGTGAAATCTGGTCATCAGTGCCTTCCAACAAAAAGCATTTCCAAAAACAACAACAGCCTGTAAGGGTATGACATATTTCTGTTGCATTTTTTTTAAATGATAATAAAACATATCCACTCGAGCTTGGTTTGCGCATCTGTGTACAAAACAGTTGGGACTGTCACAAAAACTATTTCTATTTATTTTGTGATTTGTGTTCCAGCTGCATCAGCTCTGTGCACACAGTCTCCGGGAGGCGTGTGGCAGAGTGGGTTGTGCGTTGGTGTTCGGATTAGGGGAGCACAGGTTCAAACCCCACTGCAGTCAGCATGTCGTTGTGTCCCTGAGACACTTCACCCCAAATTGCTCCTGTGGGGATTGTCCACAGTTTTGAGTATGTAAGTCGCTTTGGATAAAAGCGTCTAACAAGTGACATGTAATGTAATTTCATTTCACCTTGTGTGTCTTGAGCTGTATTTATATATTTATTTGACAGGGACGGTGCACATTGATTGACATTTCTTTAAATGTGCCAGAGTTAGCCAACAGGCTATTTTTCGTCTGTAGTCCCTTGACAGATGTTGAAAGTCATCCTAAAAACAAAAATTCACTTCAAATAACAGGTAAATACAATCAGTAAAACAACATTCAACAGGGATGCTTATATTATGATAAAAGCATATATAAAAACATAAAAACAAAACTAAAATACATATTCACAAAGTAGACAGATAGCAACAGGTCAAGGCACATGTCCAAACAGAGCGTTGTAAAGTGCAGATTGTGTCAGTGTTGACAGAGCTGACTTTCCACTAACCATGTTTTACTACACTTTAACAAATACATGTTTTTATTTAAATAATCATGCAATCATTAAACAAGTACATGCATAGGCAGTCATTAGCACACCACAAATGAATGGGTTGTAACCTTTGCTAGTAGTGCAGCTAGGTAAGATAGTAGTTAACAAAGAGACAGGAAGAAAAAGGGGAGGATTTCAAAATAGTAATCTGCAACCTAAAATACCAGTAGTAAACTATGAAGTATGTAGCATGCAAGAAAAGCTACCCAACAAGCTGAAGAGGCGGTAAAACAATCAGACACGGGACTGCTGGTTTTCAGGAAGAGAGGAAGTGTGTGAGAGAGGAAGTGTGTGTGAGAGAAAGTGTGTGAGAGAGGACAGGTGGTAAACAAGAGCTCGGTAAGCCGGCAGGGAAACAGGTGTTCAGGAACAGCACCATCATTTTTTTATTGTCATTTGCATCTTATAAATATTTGATAAATTAATAGTTTCCTCCATCTGGTGTGTGTTCTGGGGCCTCGGTGTGTGGATGCTCTCTGCATTCCTGTAGGTGTTGAGCAATCTGCATGTTCATTTAACGCACTGGATGACTAAGTGGCAGCAGAGAAGAAGCACAGTGAAGATGGCCGACGGATGCAAACGGCCCAAAACATTTCCATTAGGAGAAACGCTCTGCACCTCTCAAAAACACTTGTGTCTCATACAAATGAAGAACAGTATTCCCCGACTTGAGGACACATGCAGCGTTTACTAAAAGCTGCATAAACCAAACGCTGCAAGAAGCTCAAAACACAACGGAGACAAGGAGACACTAAAGAGTGACGCACACAGCTGGGAGACCAGGGGACACTAAAGAGTGACGCACACAGCTGGGAGACCAGGGGACACTAAACAGTGGCGCACACAGCAGGGAGACCAGGGGACACTAAAGAGTGACACACACAGCTGGGAGACCAGGGGACAGTAAAAAGTGACGCACACAGCTGGGAGACCAGGGGACACTAAAGAGTGACGCACACAGCTGGGAGACCAGGGGACAGTAAAAAGTGACGCACACTGGGAGACCAGGGGACACTAAAGAGTGACGTAGACAGCTGGGAGACCAGGGGACAGTAAAAAGTGACGCACACTGGGAGACCAGGGGACACTAAAGAGTGAGGCACACAGCTGGGAGACAAGGGGACACTAAAGAGTGACGCACACAGCTGGGAGACCAGGGGACACTAAAGAGTGACGCACACAGCTGGGAGACCAGGGGACAGTAAAAAGTGACGCACACTGGGAGACCAGGGGACACTAAAGAGTGACGTAGACAGCTGGGAGACGAGGGGACAGTAAAAAGTGACGCACACTGGGAGACCAGGGGACACTAAAGAGTGAGGCACACAGCTGGGAGACAAGGGGACACTAAAGAGTGACGCACACAGCTGGGAGACCAGGGGACACTAAAGAGTGACGCACACAGCTGGGAGACCAGGGGACAGTAAAAAGTGACGCACACTGGGAGACCAGGGGACACTAAAGAGTGAGGCACACAGCTGGGAGACAAGGGGACACTAAAGAGTGACGCACACAGCTGGGAGACCAGGGGACACTAACGAGTGATGCACACAGCTGGGAGACTAGGGGAGACTAAAGAGTGACGCACACAGCTGGGAGACCAGGGGACAGTAAAAAGTGACGCACACTGGGAGACCAGGGGACACTAAAGAGTGAGGCACACAGCTGGGAGACAAGGGGACACTAAAGAGTGACGCACACAGCTGGGAGACAAGGGGACACTAAAGAGTGACGCACAGCCTGGTTTCTTTTGTGTTTTGAGCTTCTTGCAGCACTTTAAGTAAATGCTTTTTTTTGTCAAGTTGGTGAAGATTTTTGTGTTTTGGCCAATTTGTGTTTTTATGTCATCATCGTTTTTTAAGTGCTGAACGTTCCTCCTCATGGATCTATGGTATTGTTGTCCTTTGTAGCGCGTTGTCCCATGTGGGCCACCGTATATTTAATTAAAAATAGTCTCTCTGTCTCCGCTTTGCCTGTAAGATCATTTGTCTTTGCTAAACAATGTTCAAATCCAGCAGCAGTCTGTCACTCTGACAGTTTGCTAATTAGTGGAGACGGGAGAAGAAAGATTCTTTTTGGAGCCTCCTGCTGGGCGTCGAATGTTTGATTCGGCTCAGCGGGAGTTATCAGGCCCACTTTCAACAGCCCTGTTCTTCGCTCGTCTCTTCCTCTTCTTCACTTTGATTTGTGTCTAGACGCAGAAGCCAATCCTCCACCGACACCATCAGTTTTCTTGTCTCTTTACAAGCTCTGTGATGAATATTCGTGTTGAGTTAAACCCTTCCTTCCGATGCACAATAATCTTACAAAATGTCTTCTGTGTGCCGCGCCTTTTAAAAGGATCTGCCTCCGTGTTATAAATCTGCCTCGTGATGAAGGCGAGGAGGTAATTCAAATGAGCTAATAGATGTTATTAGCTATTCATCAGCCGCAATTGCGTTCAAACTTTCCCTGGAGGCATTGTGATGCTCCCAAACAAGGAAAAGTCTTTGAAACGGGTAGCTCGGGCGTCTTTGCTGAATACCAATTAGCTCAGGCTGCTCAGCTTTCTAAAGCTCATCCATGTGAATCATTTGACAACAGAGTAGCAGTTTTCCATGGGTGGATAATTCAGCACAATGCCTCGAAGGGAGGTAGACAAGGAGCGCCGTGGGAGAATGTCACGAGTAATTTGAGAAAGGTTAGACAGAGAGGAGAGCGTGTTGCTATCAAACACGCCATTCATCATTATTGTTATGCCACACAGTCACAAATGGCTTCCGTGTGGCTCTGTATTGATGTGCACCTGAGTGTGTGTGTGCAGGTATAAAGGTGTATTGGCGTCCTGTGTATGTCTATGTGTGACCTCGGAGGCCTTTGTATATATATATGGTCTTCTCCAGGGAACCGTAGCATTGCTCATAACATTTTAAAGCTCAGGCTCTGGGCATCAAACACAGTTTTAAAACCATTTTTACAGAAATGAAAAGGGGAGAGAGGTGTGAGGATGCACAGTGAACGGGCTATTTTTGAATAATACAGAAATAAAATCTGCATGTCATACAGATACAGAATCAGGACATTTTGTATCTGGATCAGGGTTTCCGTTAGCCGGTAATTACCGGTTTTTATCTGGTAAAATTTATTAAAAACCGGTAAATTCAAAACCTGCCGGTCAAAATGTCTGGTAATAATTAGGGATGCTCCGATAGATCGGCCGCCGGTCATTATCGGCCGATATTCACTCTTAATAGTTTGATCTGTGCTCTCTATAAAGGCCGATCAGGAGAGCTGGATCTGATCGATATGGACATAAACGCGAGTGAGGTATAACCGGACGCGAGAGAGAGATCAGATCAGCTGCTGAGTCAGACCGAGACACGCAGCTCTGCATAATCACCTGAAGCCCCGCCTCTGTTTAGCGAGCTGCAGGAGCTGCATGATAAACTGACGGGCTGTCAGGAGAGAGAGGGAGGGAGACGGGAGGGAGAGGGAGGGAGAGAGAGAGAGAGAGAGAGAGAGAGAGAGAGAGGGAGGGAGAGGGGAAAAGAGAGGCTCCGTTTCTCCCGTGTTATTATTCAAAGTTGATGTAAACTTTTCAATAATGTACGTTATCTACTACAAGTAGTTTGTTTGAATGTAATAATTATGTTGTTTGTTGTTTGTGGAATAATTTATTGAAAAATGAATCTGAATTTTTCGATCTGTTACGATAAACTGAAGCAATATAAAAATGAGCCCGTGAACTGAGTTTTAAACATCAGCATATCTGCTCATAGTCCGGTAATTACCTGCTAACGGAAACTCTGCTACACAACTCTTATTATTATTAGTGAAATATGACCGGTAAGTTTCAAATTTGTCCGTTAAAATAAATTCTTCCCAGATATTTGACCGGCGAGAAAAAATCCTAGCGGAAACCCTGATCTGGATATGTCAAAATAAAGCTTAGAATTGTTGCCTCAATAAACAAACTGTAGTTCCCTTCCTGGTGTGACCTTGTCCGACTGATTGAAGTGCCAAATCCAATAAACGTGTGTTGTTTTGGAATAAATTGTCTGTATGTGTGAACATGCACATTTTGCTGCCTTAATGTAGCCCATATGCTGCTAAACTAATAATGGTGTGGCCTGCAGTGGTGGTGAGCATTAAGGTGCAGTTTGAAAGACGAGAAAGGACCAATGCAAACGCTACTACATTTGGTACTAAATCAGGGTTCATACACTTTTTCAATGATTTTCAAGGATTCTCCATGACCTTTACCTCATTTTCCATGACCAAAGAAAGCACTCTTTCTCAGCGGTACCACTGAAAATGGTTTATTTTAACGTTGAACAGGAACATAAGGTCTGAAACATGTTGTGTCTAAAACAAATCAAATAGTAGGCTTACTAGCATCTACACGCTAAAGCAACTCAAATCTCTCACCAGCAAAACACCTCGTCAGTTAAATGCCATTTTACGTTTCATTACAATACAGTATTTATTATCATTATTACTATTTCGGCGATTAGCTAAAATATAAATTATATTTGATGCAACTTTAGTTACATTTCCATGACTTTTCCAAAACTTTGGGAAAAATATTGTTTTCCGTAACTTTTCCAGGGCCTGGAATTAGCATTTTGAATTTCCATGACTTTTCCAGGTGTTTAATGACCGTAAGAACCCTGATAAATGCAACTTTATGAAAAACAAACCCATGATGAAATCAACAGGAGGAAAGCTAGTTAACGTCAGGCCGATAACAGCTAAAGGCTGACGTTAATGAATTTAGCATTGAGTCACTTAAAGATGGGTTCAAGCTTTCTCTTGGCGAAGGTAAGTCATTACGTTATCATCATGTCATTTTGTTAAACGTGGATTAAATAAGAACAGGAATATCAAGTTGATATAAGATGTTTTAACTTTCCATCAAAAGCTCTTTTGAATAATGAGGTTGATTGCAAATAACCATAGATGACAATTACAAAGTAAAAGGAGAGCATTTAGGCTTATTTACTAGGGATGTAACGATATATCGAATATCGCGATATCGTGGTAAATAGATGTCTCAATAACGTCGTGAGACTGACCAAATCTACCGCGATTTTTTTTTTTTTTTAAACTTTATTTAACCAGATGGTCCCATTGAGATCATCAATCTCTTTTTCAAGGGAGACCTGTCCAACATGGCAGCAAGTAGGTTACAACATGAACATAAAACAACAGATAACACAAAAGGACATCGTATTTACAGGGCTAATGTACACACCTAGAGACATTGACAAGTACCAACAGTATATCTATATCTCGCCCTGTCAATAAGCCAACAACTGTATTGTTTTTGAAGTGGTGGAGAGACAATGCACAGTTTGACCCACTGCTGTCACCCATGGCCAAAGCATATCTCTCTGTCCCAGCAACATCAGTACCAAGCAAGAGAGTTGTTTCCACAGCAGGGGATTTTGTAAACGCCCAAACATCCCAGCTTCTACCTGGAAATGTGGACATGCTCACATTCCTAAAAGATAACCTTGGTGACGCTGAGTGAGTGAGTGAGTTAGAGTTGAGTTACTTGAAAAACTAAAGTGAAACTTGATTTATTCTATTGCAGGGTCTGATTATTATATTGTTGACACTTTAAAATACTACTATCCTATTAAAATGCTGTACAAATCAGATGTATTATTTAATAAAGAAAAACAAATTAAAAGAAAAAAAAAATTCACATTTTTGTCCTTTATTTTCCAATATCGCGATAAATATCGTACCGTGGACTTTTTATCGCGATTATCGTGAGTTTTTGGTATCGTTACATCCCTATTATTTACGGTTAACACTGATTTGGGGAGGGTTGAAAAAAGGGTTGTAATTTTGGAAAATGTTGCTTTATGGAAACATGGCAGCACCAGGATATATTTAACAACTGGGTTTCCATCGATGGCTTCCAGACTGGTCGGGCACATTTTCCATCGACAACCTTTTTGACATGTTTTCTTTGATTCCGGACTATTTGGACCGTCAAGGATTGCACAGGGAGCTTCATCATGAGTTTTCAGAGGCTTCCTGTGCAGTCCCCCCTCCTGTAATTTGATTTGTTTTTTTAATGTATTTGAACCTTAGCAACGTTGAGACTATCTATTGGGATACATCAACATGCACGTTCAGCTACCATAACAAAGCACTTCACAATATCTTTACATACAAGTGTTGCCTGCCTTTATTAATGTTATTTTACAGTTTATTATATTTTTGCTCTTATCTTGGATAACTTGACACTAAATCACATTTTACATTTATATCCAATCTAATATTTAATATTCCATCCCTCACATACTTATGTATATATAATATCCTGTTGTCACTGTACATTTGTAATTCAACATTACTTTTTCAAGCACTGGTCAATTTTGAGATGTTGTGCTATTTTGATTCCATAACATGTTTTCTTTCAGGCTTTTGGAAGGAAAACGTACAAAATACACATTTAAGTGTTTATTTTACTATAGTTTGTCTATTTGCGTCTGTAGATTTCTCCTAAATTCACCAAAAGTTAGCATTCTAACATAAAGTACCGCGACCGCTGTGTGCACCATGTCAACAGAGATATCGTTGGAAAGCTGCGTCTCTCCTGCACAATCTCATCGGATCCAAATATGGTCATTTCCTTTGTATCAGCAACCAATCGTGAAAGCACAAAGGGGTCTTAAACCAAGAAACGAAATCTCATTGGCTGGTGTCAATTTCTGACAACGTGATTCGTTCAGATGCGTCACGTGGTGTGCTAAAACACTTCCTGGTTAGCTTTCCGCTCGAAATTGAAATCTCAAAATGGCAAAAGAACGGCGAAAAAAACGTTCACAGAGAAGACAACAACAATTGTCACTTGCACGAAGCAAGGTTATACAAAAAACAAATGACCCCGAACATGAAATACCTTCACGGAGTGCGTCGATGTGCAAGCTGTCATCCAGAGAACAGGAGGGTTTAGCTAGCGCCTCACTGCAATCTTTAAAGGTCGTTTTCTCAAAATGAGTTTTTTCTCCTACGAGTCCGACATTTCCACTTCAGTAGCACGTACATACACCAAACCTTCCAGTTATATTCCTATCAATATTATGAAGGTTTTTACAGAAGGGTTTGTTCATATATCATTCATAGCCTGAATTATACAACATGTTATACCTAAAAACATGGCGATAATTGATATTTTAGGGCTGTTGACAGTATTTTCTGATTTATGGAGTGATAAAAAGAGATATCCAATATCCCTTCTGTAAAAGCCTTAGATACTAATATGACTACAAAATGAAACAAGAATTTTGAACCTGGCTTTATCCAAAGTTCAGATTTCGGTTCCTGAAATGTGTTAAAATATGTGCACATTTTATGAGATAATGGATCATTTGCATATTTAGAAAACTTGTAATACAAGAAACAATTGCCTCATTGAAGGTAATTAACTGGAGACATTTCTAGCTGATATCTTTAAGTTAAAACTAATTACCCTATTCGCCTGGGGTGGGAAGGGATCATTTGGTTTGTATATAATTTACAATCAGTAATATTTTTGTTTATCAAATTTGACGCTTGCTTAATTTTGTATTGTACAATAATTCTCATGTTAAATGTCATTAGAATTATTATGTGTTTGTATTATTGTTTAACACATTAGAAATAAATCAAATCAAAATCAAAGAAATCCTCACAAGAGACATGGGTCGGAAAAACTGTATCAAAATCATTTATTTGTAGTTCTTAAATCCTGGATTACATCTCAAGTGACTTGGCGTTTATCAAACTTCACACGAGTCCCTCTGGAGCCACACAAAGCTTTATCACACTCTCACACACGCACTTGAACTCCTCGACGCACTTTGATGTGTAAAACCCAGAGAGCTCCCCTTTAACCACGGCGGTGTGTAAGATCAGTAAAACCCGCCTTCTTTTGAAGTGCTGGCAAAAATGTACAGTGAGAGATCACAGAGGGACGAAGTGAGGACGAGAACGTGCAGAGAGTCGTGTCCACGGTGAAAGTAAAACCACTGGAAACATTATCAAACACTCGCTGATACATCTGAGTACTCTGAAGTCAAAGGCTTTCTCATCATGACGAAGTGCATCAAAAGGATTTAAAGAATAACCTGGTGGATTCACACTGCTTTCAAAAGGCGAAGGAAACAGCACGGATTCCACCAAATCGTTCATAAAAATAGTTCTGTGTGGAACCGAGGATAAAAACATCATTTACACATTAAAGTCAACTTTCTATTATTTCTTTGATCACAAGAGAAATCCAGACAAAGGGAGTGAAGCATGTGAGACGACATGCTGGCACGATAATGACGTCTTTCAAGGTCCATTTGGAGGGCTAATCTTTGTTCTTCAAATCACATATAAAAGGCAATCCTCCCGTTAATGAGCTCAAACACTCTTCCTCCAAGTTTCAATCATTCATTTGCTGCCAGATCGTCAGACATCCATAATGAATAACATCCACAGTGAATTATTTACAGTCATCCCCCACGGCACAAATGACTAACTGACACTCAGCCAGTGTGTGCGTGTGTGTGTGTGTGTGTGTGTGTGTGTGTGTGTGTGTGTGTGTGTGGTGTGTGTGTGTGTGTGTGTGTGTGTGTGTGTGAGTGTGTGTGTGTGAGTGTGTGTGTCTATGTGTGTGTGTGTGTGTGTGTGTGTGTGTGTGTGTGTGTGTGTGTGCATATGTGTGTGTGTGTGTGTGCATGCGTGCGCGTGTGTGTGTGTGTGTGTGCATATGTGTGTGTGCATATGTGTGTGTGTGTGTGTGTGCGTGCGTGTGTGTGTGTGTGGCTTTCATACTGACGTTTGGATCCACGATTTGTTTTACAACTATGAATAGTAGCACCCTATATAATGGATTACATGTAACGATGTAACGGGATTACATAATCAGGATACAAGAAACAACGTAATCAGATTACTGATGGAGCTTTGATGTGGACTGATTTTAAATGCCATTTTCTTAATGTCTTTCATTTTTTGTAAAGCACTTTGAATTGCCTTGTGTTGAAAAGTGCTATATAAATAAACTTGCCTTGATGCATTTCTAAAAATGTTGGATTACTATCAGGATTACAGTGTTAGTAAAAAGTTAAAAAGAGCATATAGTGTTTGTAGTTAAAGGATTAGATGTTATCTCTTCTCTGTCAGCTGTTCTGTTCTCTAATACTGTAAGTGTGGATCTTCTGCTGCCTGAATCTGCTTCATGGTTTTCTCTTTCTTTGCTTCATTTGTTCTGTTTTTAATTCAGCAGATGAACCTATATGTCATCAAACAGTGTGTGTGAGCTGAACTGTGTGTATTAAACTAAAACGAAGCATTTTCTGTCAGCTCAGATTTTAATCCTGCCTTTTTAAACTGTAGTCTGTGCTCGTGTGTTTCACTGTTGGTGTGTAGGCTGAATCTGCTTCATTAAAGGCAGGTTTTCATATCAATAAAATCATTTCTGATCCTAAATATCTTTCTTTTCTAAGGTCACATTGTTCTGTTGCCTTACATACTACACTTCAGTAAAAACACATCTCACTGATATCCCTCTTCTCTTGTACTTGTTGGCTTTGCATTTGATATTGAGGTCATTCAAATCCAAAATCAGGCTGTATTACTTGTATATATTGGGATTCAGATAAGGTTACTGATTACCTATTGTTACAGGTAACTAGTAATTGTAACAGATTACATTTGTATAGTAACCCTGCTAATCCTGTGTGAGGATGAATATAATACAGGCTTGATTACTACAGTGTACTAGCAGCTCCCCCTCTGCACAAACAAGGGACATACCACAAAGCAATAGAATGAACCCCTCTTTAATGGTCTCACATGCAGAGCACACAGTGAAATGTGTTCTCTGCACCTAACCCATCCTCCAGTGTTTCCACCAGACCAGGGCTGAGAGGGCGCCCACCCGGAGAGCGGGGGGGGGGGGGAGGGGAGGTGCTTGAATTTTGACTTGAGCCGTCCCTTATAGATACTGTCTTTTTACTTTAGTGAGCCGGATCATTTGGCTCGACTCTCTTAAAGCGCCGGCTGTGTCGGCTCCCAAACGGCTCTTCATGTTACCACAGTTTACCACGGAGCCTCAGTTTCGCCGCTGCGAGGCTCTGGTGCTCGCAGTTCACGTGCATGCTCCACTAAAACCCCCCCGCTCATCGCGTCCAAATCGTGCACGTTCCGTGTTGTCCTGTAGCAGGCACCTTCGATGTCGGGGAACAATCTTCAATACTCCGAAAAGAATCCACCAGGACTCCTTTGCCCCTCCAACAGAGGGATGTCCTTTTTCCTTTTCGTCATTTCAAGTGATAAAAACTCTCGATCTTCTCTCGAATTATTAATATTTTTGGACGCCCTCGGCTCGCGTTCAGGGCGTCCCGAGCTGAATAAGGGCGTCAAATGACGGCAAGCCGCCCCCCTGGCGGAAACGCTGGTGGGCAGCTATTGTACTGCGCCCGGGGAGCAATGGGAGTGGGGGGGAAGGGGGATGTCCGATGCCTTGCTCAAGGGCACCATGGCAGGGCAGGAGGTGAACTGGGACCTCTCCAGGTAGCAGTCCACACTCCATATTTTAGGTCTGTTCGGGGACTTGAACCGGCGACCCTACGGCTCACAGTCCAAGCCCCTAGTGAGCAAATCCACATCAGAGCTCCTGTAACGCCATGTTCGCTGAATTAGATTAGTTTTTTTCTGAAGGCAGAGCGCTGACAGGTGGATTTATTGACTTTTATGGAGCAAAGTTTACAGAATTGGTCAATAATGTGACGTTCAGCCAAGATCAAAGTCCCTGGATGTCCCACACTTCACTAACCTCAAGTAAACAAATAATGAAAACAAGGTGTTCTCGCTTGTATTAAGTCAAACTAATCTGCCAATAGAGCAAGTGAACTTCTGCTTGGTAAGATTTCCTGAAATAGGATGGGATATTTATTTATACACTGCCGGACGAATGGTATTATTAAAATAAATCAGGGTATGTTTGTCCTGCTCGTTGCTTAAAACATCCAGTAATACATAATATGGAAAACTAAGGACATCCACCTCTGTATCTAAAGTCTGAGTTGCATCAGATCACTACAAAAAACTGTGAATCTTGCCACGTATAGTCGTCTCATTTCTAGTCAGAGTGTGTCTTTACACTTGATATAAGGACCTGCTAACTTAAGAAGGAACCAAGGCAGGGAGATATAGGGTCTTGTTTTTAAGACACCTTACTTCTCAGATGAAAACGTTTTATTTAAATTGTTATCACAAATCACAAAGCAGAACACTTTTGAGCATTGTGCTGACTTTCTAACACAACATTTCCTGATTCTGGCCAAAGCCCCAACTGACTGGAATACTTTACCTGCTGCTATTAGATCTCTTGCATCATTGGGTTTATTTAAACATGCATAGTTATCTCACTTTCAACTGGTCTGTACTTGTTATAACTGATATTGATGAAACTGATTTGCTCGACTGTCTCAAATTGTAATGATTGTGTGCATTGCTTGAATTTCACTTAACAGACTGTATGTGGTTTGTCTTGCGTGTCATGTTTTGCATGTTGTCTTTTTGTTTATGTATGTCTGTAAGTTGTTGCTATTGTCGGGACCCCTTGAAAACGAGATGGTGCATCTCAAGGGGTTTATCCCAATGAATACAATTTCTATATATATAGTTCAAAAGTAGTTTTTCCCAGCTAATTACAAGATCTGATTTAAATAAATATCCCATCCTATTTCAGGAAATCTTACCAAGCAGAAGTTCACTTGCTCTATTGGCAGATTAGTTTGACTTAATACAAGCGAGAACACCTTGTTTTCATTATGTGTTTACTTGAGGTTAGTGAAATGTGGGAAATCCAGGGACTTTGATCTTGGCTGAACGTCACATTATTGACCAATTCTGTAAACTTCGCCCAATAAAAGTCAATAAATCCACCTGTCAGCGCGCTGCCTTCAATCCGGGGTCAGAAAAAACTAATCTAATTCAGCGAACATGGCGTTACAGGGAGCTCTGATGTGGATTTGCTCACTAGCAGGTAATCTCACGGGTGTAGATCATAAAGGAGAACATGTATACTGAAGAACAAGACATGTAAATGTGTGTGTGTGTGTGAGTGTGTGTGTGTGTGTGTGTGTGTGTGTGTGTGTGTGTGTGTGTGTGTGTATAGTCTTGTCCTCCTGTGCAGCTCAAGATGAGACTTTACAGTGCGGATACAATAGTCTGACGTCTAATCTCAAGGTAAACTGTGGATGTTTTTACCGTCAGAAAAGCGTTAAAGTGCACATATCGGGTCGGGTTACATTGTGTTCTTTAAGACAAGAAGATACTGTAATATAACAAAAATAATTTACCCAGTGTCTGTGGTGCCGTCTCTCTTTTTTTCTAATTTTAACACATTTTTTGTCGCTTTTTAACCCGTTACTGTAGCTGTGCTTCATCTGTCACTTATATTGTCACAATTTTACTTTCTTTTATTGCAGAATTCCTTTATTTGTGAGACATTTAAAAATATTCTTACATTATTATTAGCATTATTTTCCTTATAAAACAAGTATCCTGTCCCGGTATTATCTCAGTCTGTAGGGGTGTTGGGAACTGCATGGTCACTGGTTTAAGTCCACGTATGGACCAAGAAATACAATTAAAAGTGGAGTGATCGCTGCAGATGTGATCCAGAAAGTGGAAAAATGCTCCTTTGCTAAGCCACCTTTCTGTTATTGCATTCTTGTGTGTATAAGTCTTGTTTGCATGTGTGAATGTCCACTATAACTGTCTAATAACAACAGAGTAATAAGGCATGTGTTGTTCTTCTACTCACCACCAGGAGGCGGTAGAGTGTGACTCCTGGAGTTCAGAGGAGAGAGCTGGCCTGCTGCTGAACCTGAGGAACCTGAGGGACAAACTGAACAGACTCCAGCTGAGAGGTAGCAACATATTTAGGATCAGAAATGATTGTAGTGATAGGAAAACCTGCCTTTCATTCAGCTTTCAAGTCTTTCAAGTCTACATTTGGAAAATAAGTCAGATGATCTGATAGGGCTGCTCGATTATGGCAAAAATCATAATCTCGATTATTTGGGTCAATAATTGATATCACGATTATTAAATTCCATTTACTTTGAAAACATCAATGTATTGGAGAAAAACAGTATGTTTTTAACAGCCCTGAAATTTAAGTATAATTCAACTGAAAAACTAAAACAAAAAATTAATAATAATAATAAAAATATAATCGTTTTATTTCGATTACGTTGTTTTCGTAATCGTTGCAAGCCATAATCGTAATTGCGATTAAAATACAATTAATTGAGCAGCCCTAACATCTGACTTATATAACGGAACAGCTTAGAGACAGACAAGCTGATCCAAGTCTGAGTTTTACATTTTTGGGATACAGATTTTTTTCTGAAAAGTGAGATTTTTGTAAAAAAAAAAGTGAGATTTTGAGAAAAAAAGGTGAGAAAAAAAAAAGAAGTTTCTGTTTTAAAAAAATTGAGAATTAGAACAAACATTTTTATTTTTATTTTGTTCTCGCATTTTGCAAAAAAAGTCAGAATTGTAGGAATGAACGCTTTGATCACATTCATCTCTGTGGCTTCTCTTGTAAGTCTGAAATTGGCTGAATAAAAACATGCTCCTTGGGCACGCTAAAGGCCTAAGGGATAAGTAAATGGCGGATATGAAAATAAAAACTAAATTTAACCGGTTCAATGTTCAATTTCATATTCATTAAATAATCATTGATTTACAGAATGCCAGGGTGCAGAGCCAAATAAATGCCCTCAAGCTGAAGTGCCAGAAGATGGAGGGTTGCTGTGCACCACAGTGAGCGACAAGCGCTACTGCAAGCCTATGTGCAACCATGTAAGTGGAATACAAAAAGACATGTCTGTTGTAAGTAGAAATGTGTATTGTAATGTCATTTTTCTTTCACAGGGTTACGATTTTAGTTTCCTCAGGAGGAGTCGGGTGTATGAAGAGTGCAGTGAGCAGACTGGGTTTAAATGGCAGAGTCAGTTCATTGGTGGAAACAAACTTGCCGTGTGCAACAGTAAGAAAGTGTTTTATCAACTACTTGTTATACCTTTCTGCTTAAGTTCAAACCAGGAACACATAATGCTTTTTGTGGTTATCCCCTTTCCTGTAGTGTGTCATATCGGTTTGTGTGCATGTATATGGTCTGCAACGGCTAAAATCCCTGTGTTCCCTCCAGAGGGACTTCAGCAGGAGAGGACTCTTTAAAGTAGAGACACTACATACTGATATACACCTGAACATCAGCAGGAGAGGACTCTTTAAAGTAGAGACACTACATACTGATATACACCTGAACATCAGCAGGAGAGGACTCTTTAAAGTAGAGACACTACATACTGATATACACCTGAACATCAGCAGGAGAGGACTCTTTAAAGTAGAGACACTACATACTGATATACACCTGAACATCAGCAGGAGAGGACTCTTTAAAGTAGAGACACTACATACTGATATACACCTGAACATCAGCAGGAGAGGACTCTTTAAAGTAGAGACACTACATACTGATATACACCTGAACATCAGCAGGAGAGGACTCTTTAAAGTAGAGACACTACATACTGATATACACCTGAACATCAGCAGGAGAGGACTCTTTAAAGTAGAGACACTACATACTGATATACACCTGAACATCAGCAGGAGAGGACTCTTTAAAGTAGAGACACTACATACTGATATACACCTGAACATCAGCAGGAGAGGACTCTTTAAAGTAGAGACACTACATACTGATATACACCTGAACATCAGCAGGAGAGGACTCTTTAAAGTAGAGACACTACATACTGATATACACCTGAACATCAGCAGGAGAGGACTCTTTAAAGTAGAGACACTACATACTGATATACACCTGAACATCAGCAGGAGAGGACTCTTTAAAGTAGAGACACTACATACTGATATACACCTGAACATCAGCAGGAGAGGACTCTTTAAAGTAGAGACACTACATACTGATATACACCTGAACATCAGCAGGAGAGGACTCTTTAAAGTAGAGACACTACATACTGATATACACCTGAACATCAGCAGGAGAGGACTCTTTAAAGTAGAGACACTACATACTGATATACACCTGAACATCAGCAGGAGAGGACTCTTTAAAGTAGAGACACTACATACTGATATACACCTGAACATCAGCAGGAGAGGACTCTTTAAAGTAGAGACACTACATACTGATATACACCTGAACATCAGCAGGAGAGGACTCTTTAAAGTAGAGACACTACATACTGATATACACCTGAACATCAGCAGGAGAGGACTCTTTAAAGTAGAGACACTACATACTGATATACACCTGAACATCAGCAGGAGAGGACTCTTTAAAGTAGAGACACTACATACTGATATACACCTGAACATCAGCAGGAGAGGACTCTTTAAAGTAGAGACACTACATACTGATATACACCTGAACATCAGCAGGAGAGGACTCTTTAAAGTAGAGACACTACATACTGATATACACCTGAAAAGGAACATACTACTGTATGGCCTCTTTAAATATTTTGATTCCTTCACTATGTTTTATAACTTTCGTATGTCTTAAAAAAATGAAAGACACATTATATATTTACACAGTGCCAGTAAAGTAGACCCTCATTTTGTTTTTCTGTATTTCTAGAAGCACACATCCAGGTGTCAGGAGCAGCGTCAGCATATTTCTCTGAAGATCAGGACTGCCTGACAACCAAGAGCAACAGCAGCCTCATAGAGAGCGCCATCATGGGGGGTTTTATGTCTGAGCTGAGGAGCGCTGATGTTCAGGGAGAGGCTGAGAACAGCTGTCTTCTATGTGGATAAACAAGAGTCAGTGATTTATTAACTTAAATAAACATGTTCCAGAACCAGAATCATTTGCATTTTTGAGTTTCAGTATATTGTTGATCAGTGGCAAACAAAAGTGAATTATACTTTTCATTTTAGGTAGGTTTAATCTCCACATTATGATTTCTGAATTAAAAAGCTAACGTTAGGTTATAAAGGAACTACAGCCCGATCACATGACTTCACGTCTCCACTGCTAAGCTAAAGGTGGCTAATGTTGGGCTATAAAGGAACTACAGCACGGTCACATGACTTCATGTCACCACCGCTAAGCTAAAGGTGGCTAATGTTGGGCTATAAAGGAACTACAGCCCGATCACATGACTTCACGTCTCCACTGCTAAGCTAAAGGCGGCTAATGTTGGGTTATAAAGGAACTACAGCACGGTCACATGACTTCACGTCACCACCGCTAAGCTAAAGGTGGCTAATGTTGGGCTATAAAAGAACTACAGCACGGTCACATGACTTCACGTCTCCACCGCTAAGCTAAAGGCGGCTAATTTTGGGCAATAAAGGAACTACAGCACGGTCACATGACTTCACGTCACCACCGCTAAGCTAAAGGCGGCTAATGTTGGGCTATAAAGGAACTACAGCCCGATCACATGACTTCACGTCACCACCGCTAAAGGCGGCTAATGTTGGGCAATAAAGGAACTACAGCCCGATCACACAACTTCACGTCACCACCGCTAAAGGCGGCAAATGTTGGGCTATAAAGGAACTACAGCACGGTCACATGACTTCACGTCACCACCGCTAAGCTAAAGGCAGCTAATGTTGGGCTATAAAAGAACTACAGCCCGATCACACAACTTCACGTCACCACCGCTAAAGGCGGCAAATGTTGGGCTATAAAGGAACTACAGCACGGTCACATGACTTCACGTCACCACTGCTAAGCTAAAGGCAGCTAATGTTGGGCTATAAAAGAACTACAGCACGGTCACATGACTTCACGTCTCCACCGCTAAGCTAAAGGTGGTTAATGTTGGGCAATAAAGGAACTACAGCACGGTCACATGACTTCACGTCACCACGCTAAGGCGGCTAATGTTGGGCAATAAAGGAACTACAGCACGGTCACATGACTTCACGTCACCACCGCTAAGCTAAAGGCGGCTAATGTTGGGCAATAAAGGAACTACAGCACGGTCACATGACTTCACGTCTCCACCGCTAAGCTAAAGGTGGCTAATGTTGGGCAATAAAGGAACTACAGCACGGTCACATGACTTCACGTCACCACCGCTAAAGGCGGCTAATGTTGGGCAATAAAGGAACTACAGCACGGTCACATGACTTCACGTCACCACCGCTAAGCTAAAGGCGGCTAATGTTGGGCAATAAAGGAACTGCATTTTTGAGTTTCAGTATATTGTTCAGGGTTCATACACTTTTTCACCAATGATTTTCAATGACTTCTCAATGACATTTACCTAATTTTCCATGACCCAAAAAAAATGACCACTGAAAATGGTTTATTTTAACATGGAACAGGAAAATAAGGTCTGCATATGAAACATGTTGTGCCTATCTAAAACAAATCAAATAGTAGGCTTACTAACTTCTACACGCTGAAGCAACTGCAGTCAGGGAGGCAAACTCATCAGGTATGAAAAAGGTGACAAGGATCCGAGCCCCCGACCCCACGGAATATCGGCTTTAAAATGAGGAATAACAGGATGTTAGCAGTCAGAACAACTAAAGCAGCAGGTAATAATAACAGAAACGCTAAAGAGTCACATCTAATAGAAATATATAAAAGCATTTATTTTAATTGTGTAGCAGTCAGTTTATAATTTTGCACGGTTGCATTTTGAAAATGAATTTTCATGCCTCTGTGCAAGGCTTAGTCTTTTTATCTGTATAGCCACTGGTGTAAAGTAACTAAGTTCATAAACTCAAGTACTATACGTGGGTACAATTTTGAGATACAATAGATAGCAAGTATTTCAATGTTTTGCTACTTTATTCTTCTACTCCTCTACAGTCCAGAGGTAAAAGGTGTACTTCTACTCCACTGCATGTATTTAATACCTTTAGTTACTTCACAGATGTGGATGAATGATGTGAAATCTAATCAAGTGTTAAATCAGACTTTAGTTCCACCTGGAGTAAATCCACAAGCTACCCTGCAGTCTACAAAGTCATTCAAACAAGCTGCACCTTCACCAGCTTTGAGAACACTTTCATGATCAATCATTATAAAACATATCATATATATTATTCTGAAATGGACCAATCTGCACAATGACTACTTTTATTGTCGCTACTTTCACTATATTTTACTTGAGGAACATTTTGAATGCAGGACTTTTACTGTGATAGAGTATTCCTCTGGTACTTCTACTTTTACTCAAGTACAAGATCTGAGTACTTCTACTTTTACTCAAATACAAGATCTGAGTACTTCTACTTTTATTACGTACAAGATCTGAGTACTTCTCCTTTTACTCTAGCACAATATCTATACTTATACCACCTCTGTTTATAGCCTATGAAAAAAACTATTAGAAAACGAAGGCTAAAGCTAACGTTAGCAGATAGTGACAATGTATGCTAGCTAGCTCAACGATTCCTTAAATGATATTGCGACAGAAAAACGTTTCAGTTCACATCACGCTCTGCCGCTCTGCTCTGAACACCTGAACGGCCCGTTCTAACAGCTGTTCACCAGCGGCTCAGTCTGTGCCACAGTGACTCCGCACAGTTAACGAACGCACTGTAGCTAATGTAGCTGACCCACATCAGAGTTCAGCCGACAGGCAGGACGACTCGAGCACACAGCTCGCGCTTCATATATTAAAAAATAACACCATGCGCGTCATGATGGCACATAACAGCTCGCGACCGCAGATTATTTCGACGATTAGATAAAATTTAAATTATATTTGACGCAACTTTAGTTACATTTCCATGACTTTTCCAAAACTTTGGGAAAAATACTGTTTTCCATAACTTTTCCAGGGCCTTGAATTTGCATTTTGAATTTCCATGACTTTTCCAGGTTTTCAATGACCGTACGAACCCTGATTGTTGATCAGTGGCAAACAAAAGTGTATGATACTTTTAATTGTAGGTAGGTTTAATCTCCACATTATGATTTCTGAAGTAAAAAGCTAACGTTAGGCTATAAAGGAACTACAGCACGGTCACATGACTTCAGGTCCCCACCGCTAAGCTAAAGGCGGCTAATGTTGGGTGTTATGACGTTTAGTCGTCAGATTTAGACTCTTCTTAGCAACCATCGTGTTTTAAATCCACCAATGGGGTATTTTCTGACGTATTTTATGTGGTAGAACTAAAATCTCTTCAGCTTGTGTTAACCACAGACCTTATTTCAACCAAAAACACATTAAAAAAAACACTTGAGTGGAAGACGTAGGGACCAGAAAAGTGTAAAATTCTAAATAATGTTCAGGCCATTCTATATAAGATCACAACAGTACTCAAAAAAGAAGACTTAAAGGATAAAAGGTGAGGCTCCCTGCAGATTAACGGCTGCACTATCATTGATATACAACTACAGAACAGAATTGTTGTATTATTGTTGTATTGTTTTAAGTGTCGGACCCCATGAAGAGTAGCTTTTGTCAAGAGCAAAAGCTAATGGGGATCCTTAATAAACATAAACAGTAAACAGGACAATTACACCTGCAATTGTCTGGTCGCCATCTTCCCATCTTTCTGCTTGACTTCATTTCACTGACAGTCACTCATTATTGACGTGCTTTATGGAAAGACAAGTTGAACTGAGGTTAACCACTCTGCCAAATGGTCTGCCCTCAGTTTCTGCTAACACTTGCAGGCGCAGCTCAACGAGGTCAAGGTTAAACGGTCAAACTGAAGCTGCAGGATCTCATTAAGCAGCCATTGACATCCCACATGATTCTATTAGGAGTCACTCTAATCAGAGGGAAAATGACCCTCAGAAAGACCCTCTGCTGTCGACAGCCTAATCATCAATTACTGAAATAACTGGTGTGTGGACTGAGGTAAACTGTAATGTCACACAACTACCTTTAGGGGGCGACAGACACAACAATGTCAAAGATTCAAAGGTTTTATTGTCATATACACATAAAAAATAGTGCAAGAAGTCTATATACACTTAAATAGAATATGATATACAAGAACAGAATGTATAATTAAATATTGTACAGTAAGATCAAATGAAATACGGTTTATTGCGGTGATAACTAATTAGATAAATAAGTATTGTGTGTGTTTCTATAATGTTACAACAGACTCATTTTGGGGGTGTGTTATATAAGTGTGTGTGCATGTTAACGGTCTGCAAAGGCCAAAATCCCTGTGTTCCCTATCCTAACAGAATTTGTTCAATTTGCTATAACTGTAACATGTTTTGTGATTTGTTTTTGTGCATGCTGCCCTTTACCTCACCTCATTTGTCCTTGTTAATGGACTGGTCCTTGTAGCAGAATATGGTTGTAACATGTTTTGTTTTGTGTGCCGAATAGGGAAAGCGATTAAAATTGATACAAAATAAAAAAGGAGGGGTCTGAGCTCATGCGGGACCCGGCAGCTACTGTCTAAACCAGAGGTGCCCAGTACGTCGCAATGCTGGTAGATCGCGAGTCATTCATAAAAAAAATCCAGCTCCGTTTAAAATAGACAAAACAGGTTTTGATCCCTCCTCCTTGGCCTCCCTGCCACTTAATTCAGGAGTTTACTTGATTGACAGAAAAAGCGACCTATCGCTTTCCAGTCTGTTAACCCAGAATGCAAGCGGATACAAAATCAGTCAAGTGCCGGGAAAACTCAAATTAAGTTAAAGAGACAAATAAGAGACAAACAACAAAATGAGTGCGGGACCGAGCAAAAAGCTAAAGACATACCACTTCCACCCAGAATGGGAGGAAGAATATTTTGTTGTGATGTCACATTCAAAGGTTATTTGCCTTATTTGTAAAGCAAGCGTCGCTCTGCCAAAGAAAGGTAACGTGGAGAGGCATTATCGGAGTGTTCACAAGGCATAGGACAGCGACTTCCCTCCGAGTAGCGAGTTGAGAAAGGTCATGTATTATTGCTACACAAACATTATCATAGTCCTTAGTGTCGCCAACTCGTTTCTAACATGCAAAAAGACAAAACAAATGCGTCTATGGTCGGTGTATTTTTGATCTTTCCAATCGAGACGAGATCTCTCTCTCTGTGTGCGAGGGGCGGGGCAGTTTACACACACGCAGCTGCTACATGCAGCAACACACGGCTGGGATGGCGGAGAGAAGCGCTCCAAGGTGTGGTTAAATGTTACCCGTCTTGAGGTGGACAATGCTCCTTGCCAAGAGTGTTCAGCATGTGAGGGCGGTAACACGAGCAATTTGTCTGAACATTTAGCAAAAGTGCTCCACATCCAGACGGAGGAATGCACCGGGTTCGACTGTCTTTCTAGCAGCTCTGTAGCCCCATCCACGAGTAACGTTTCCACGTCAGCAACACACAGAGTTAACTACATTATACAAACATGGGTTAATGATTAGAGGTAACAGAGTTATTTAGTTTGTTAAAGTTTCAGCTATTCTGTTTACAGTTCTGTCATCACATTATTTAATACGATTTGTTAAAACACTGTTGTTTCTTTTGATGTGAAATATTATTTATTTAATTTAAATAAAAAGCAATGTTAGTTTTGTAAACAATTTGTTAAGTTAATTTAATAATATATGCATTTTTGAATCAAGTATTCATCTTTATTGTCTTCATTGTTAGTTTCCACATGCCTAAAACAACCTCAAGCTAAATCTAAAAGTTGATGGCTAAATAAGAGCGTTTGAGAAATTGTGCAAGGCATACAGTAATAGTCCGAATAGTCGATTAATCGTTTCATAAATCGATAGATTAATCGATTATATACATTAGTTATCCCATGTATAAATAAGCAACCCTTGCAATTTGGATTTTATTTTTGGTTTGGTAGACCTCGGTGAGCTGGTCATTTCAAAAGTAGCTCACCAGCCAAAAAAGTGTGGGCACCCCTGGTCTAAACTAAATGCTGCCGTGATGAAACGCCATATCATGGATTATCAAGGATTCTCTCTGAAACAGTTTGGAGCTCAAAGGCTTTCTCTCTTGCCGGTTATACCACAAGGTGAGTTCCTTTCTACTTCCTGCTTCTTCACACACATGCTCTCCAGTACAGGTTAGCTCTGAGTGTTAGCGATGCTAATGTAAACACCGACCATATTACGTCCTAAACACTCGGGCATTGTTTCTGATAGCAACATTTCAGATATTACGTCATATCGGACGCAAATCTGGATCAGCTCCGTTGTTCCCCGTTTTTAGAGATTTTAGTACGGAGGAAAAGAGAGAGGGTTTATTTTCTGACGCTGCGTGAGTTTCCCGACACACCTTCTTCTTCTTATCGTGTCCACAAGGCAGTCAGTTACAGGGCTTGGTTAGATGTGGTTCAGCCACAGCTGAACACATTGCTGTCCCTTCTCATTAAACTCTGCCAAGTCCGATGTTGTGCAGGGTTGTTCCAGCAGGGGGCATATCAGGAGATGTTGCATGGTTTGTGGTTCAATGCCGCAGTCACACACAACGTCCCCGTCATTTAGGTATCCCCATTTGGCGAGAGTGGCTTTTGCACGTCCAACACCAGATCTTATTCTGTTTAGGCATTTCCACACTGCGTAGTTGGTGTCTGCTCCAGGGGGCAGTGCCTCGCTCGCCTTTAGCTCCATTGTTGTTGCTGATGGGAGGTTGTCAAGTCTTTCTTCGCACCGAGTGATTCTTTCACTGCTTATGCTCGGTGTTCCGAGGGGTGGGACGCTCTTCAGGAAACTTTTCCTGGATTTAAGGCGGCTTTGGCTGGCACAAGGCCAAAGAGAGGATGTCTTTGGTCAGTAGACTGTTGTTGGCGCTCTTTCTTGCTTGCTGCATTTCGTCGTATCTCTGGTGGGGCTATGCCTGCCAGGATGTACAGACGGTCTGTAGGTGTTGATTTCAGGCAGCCTGTGATAATGCGGCAGCTAGCATTGAGGGCGGGATCCAGCTTCTTGGCATGGGCAGCTCGTTCCCATACTGGGCAGGCATACTCGGCAGCTGAGTAGCAGAGGGCTAGTGCGGTTGACTTCAGAGTCTGTGGGTTTGCACCCCAGGTCGTGCCGGTGAGCTTGCGGATTATGTTATTCCTCGCACTCACTTTGCACTTAGTCTTCTCAGTGTGGGTCTTAAAAGAGAGGCATCTGTCCAGGGTTACCCCTAGGTAGACTGGGTGCTCACAGTGTTCAAGGGAGGTTCCTGACCAGCTGACCTTCAGTTGGCGCTTGGCTTCACGGTTTCTCAGGTGGAAGGCACACACCTGTGTCTTAGATGGGTTTGCACGTAGGTGGTTCTCTTCATAGTAAGGTGTTAGCTCTGCCAGAGCGTTAGAGAGTCTGTCTTCCACAGTTTTGAAATCAGTGGCTTGTGCACCTATGCCAAGATCGTCTGCATAGATGAAGCGGCGGGTGTCTACGCTTTTTGGTTGGTTGTTGGTGTAGATGTAGAAGAGAAGTGGTGCAAGCACACTTCCCTGTGGGAGGCCATTCCTGAGTCTTCGCCACCTGCTTTTCTTTCCTTCTAGCTCAACGAAGAAGTGCCTATTTTCAAGCATGCTTTCAATCAGCTCTGTCAGGCGGGTGTCTCTTGTGGTCTCCAGGATCTTACTGAGGAGACGTCTATGGTTGACTGTGTCATAGGCAGCTGAGAGGTCGACAAACACCGCACCAGTTACCATCCCTTCCTCATATCCGTCTTCGATGTACTGGGTGAGGTTGAGTACTTGGCTAGTTGTCGACTTGCCAGGGCGGAAACCTGCTTGTTCAGGGATGAGGTGTTCGTCAACAAAGGCACCAATTCTGTTGAGGATCAGACGTTCAAAGAGTTTGTAGGTGTGGCTCAAAAGTGAGATTGGTCTGAAGTTCTTGGGAGTGGATGGTTCTTTCCCAGGTTTCAGCAGTGCTATAATGTGGGCTTTCTTCCAGATGTTAGGAAGCTTGTGTGTTGTTAAGCACTCATTGTAGAGCTGTAGGAGCCACGTCTTTGCCTTGTGACCGAAGTGCTTGATCTGTTCCGTTGCGATAGTATCCAGTCCAATTGCCTTTCCTGGTTTGAGGATAGAGATTCCCCCTTCCAGCTCTTCCATAGTGAGCTGTCTTGTAAAATCAGGGTCCTCAATGTATTTCTTGCGGTTCAGCTTGGTCTTTTTCCCTCTCTTTCTACTCTTTCCATTTTCGAGCAATTGGTTGGCAACCTGGTTGGCCGTGACTGGGTGGTGAGGAGCTGCTTTAGGGTCACCTCGTAGCTTGTGAATAAGTGCCCATGCTTTCTTGTTGTTTTTTGACATGTCTGTGGACTCTATAAGAGCATTCCAGGTCTTGCTTCGCTCTTGGGCAATGCTTTCCATCACCTTCTCGCCTTGGGTAGTTGTTTCATCTGAGAAGGGATCTGCTTCAAACATGCTGACGTAGTTGTCATAGAGTCCTGCACAGTCCTTTGAAAGTCCCGGTATATATTCAACTCTACATCCTCGTGGGATATGTTTCCGAGCAGTTTTCAGCACCAGGTTAGCAAATTGGTCGTAGTTCTTGGTATTATGTTTGTGATCTTTTCTTCCAGCTCGTTGGTGAAACCTTTCCAGTCTGCTTTCTTGTAATTGAAGCGCCTTTTAAAGGGCACGATGGTTGGGACTACAGCCGCATTGATTAGGATCCCAATGGGGCGGTGTTGGCTTGATGGAATAGGGTCCAGCACAGTCTTTTTACACAGTCCAGCAATGTTACTTGTGAGCATGGTGAGATCTGGGTTGTAGCCACGTTTCCAGCGAGCACTGAACAATGAGTGTGGTAGCTTGGGGTCATGGATCAGACTTAGTTGGTTAGTATCCATCCAGTCCTCTACTGCTTCTCCATCCTTGTTCATTTCAGGGTAGCCCCACTGGGAACTGTGGCTGTTGAAGTCACCAATAACGATCTGTGGTTTGCCGTGTATTTTGGGGATTGGCTGGGAAAATACAAAGTCTACAGGTGGTGGTTTGTAGACAGATGTTACTACAACACTGCTTAGCTCAACAGATAGGACTTCGATATTATGGCCATCTGACATATCTGTATCTTCTATAGCTGAGCCTGTTTTTACAAAAATAGCACTGCCGTACTGCCGGTGAGGTCGCTCAATGGCCAGGACCATTCCTGGTATGGTGGGGCGATTGTTTTCACTCCCTCTGTGCGTCTCTTGCAAGCAGAGGACATCACAGTGTTGCTTGCTGCATAGGTCGGCTAAGATGGTTTGTTTTGCAGAGGAGAACCCTTCAATGTTCACAGATATGACTGTCAATGCCGGTCTTGAGGGGGTCCCTCGTTTACGGCATCGTCCTTTGTGTCGATCTCCTGGCATGATGTTTTCTCTTGGTGTTCTGTGGCTTACTTACAGCTTTCAGCGTAGCTTGTAGCGTAGCTTGTGCAGACTAGCTTGCGGCTAGCTTAGCTTGTGGCTTGTAGCGTAGCTTGTGGCTGTTTTGTAGCTTGTAACTGTTGCTTGTAGTGGTGATAGGATTAGCAGTATCTTGTCGATCTCGTCAATACTCCCAGGGCCGCGACGTGGACGCTCCTTTCATGACCCCGACACACCGGGGACACATGTTTATGTATAAAAGATATCAAAAAGTGCATTTTGCATGATAGGTCCCCTTTAAAGTGTTAATTTCTCGAGCCAGATTATTGATTGAAAGTAAAAAAATAGTGTTGGCTTTAATTTTACAGCATATTTTAAAGGTTTTTTTACCCTAAATACTATATCAGTTATTTGATTAAATGAATCAGAAAGTATAATGTTGGTTGCCTTTTCCTATCATGCTATTTTGGATTAAATTCAATGTTGATGCTATTTAAATCCAGTGTGTATAGCAATGTTACACTTTGTCCACTAGAGGGCAGTACACCACCACTTTGTGAATACCTCCCTTATGTATTTGTTAGTCATGTTCCAATACATAACATGTAAAAAGGAATATTTATTACTGAAGCAAAGGTATAAACAGATCAGCACATTGTATATAAGCTTGGAAAAGAAACCGGTTTCAACCCTGAGGTCATGCACAGAAAGGAATTTGCTCTTTTCATGTAACTTATTACGGTTTATTATCTTTGTGTTTGTTCCTTCCTGTCCTCTTTCTTCCTTTAACTCCTGTCTATTCATATTCATGTTTGTTTTTACCAGAAGAACCAATATAACATGTATCATCCTCATCGCGGCTCGCTCTCCTGGCTGCTGTCCAGCTTCTGCTGAAAGAAAAAAAAAACAACAAAGGAGAGAAGAAATAGGATGAATATGAATGAGTTCTGAACTTCCTTTTCCCATAGTGTGTATTTCAAAATGACTAATGATGTGCTACGCATGTGCTTGAAAGATAGTTCTCTGCCGTGGTGTGACATGCACATAATGCTGTGTGATTCTGGGAAGAAGTGAATAACTTTGTCCATGATTAAACAGTTTTTCTATAAGCTTTGTAGAGAGGCTTTCTTACCGACTTCAGGAAGTGTATCTCTGATCGTAGAGCCTCTCTCAGAAGCTCCAGCTCTCCTTCTTTATGCATCTCCAGCTCCTGCCTCAGCCTAAACAAATGAAACACATGTGAGCAAGTGAAGGAGCGCTGGAGAGGAAAGAATAGAAATAAATAAACATGAAGTTTAAAGAAAGCATCAGCAGTTTTGTTTCTATGTGTTTTCTTTGCTTCACTATACTAGTGCTTTTGTGTTTTACCACTGACAAGAAAACATTTAAATTAAACTGAAACCTACTGTATCTTGCACGTTGGTATTCATGTTGATCGTGACAGAATGCCAGTTTGTTTTTGTGACCAGGCCAAATATTGTCACATAGTGTTGACCTCTGTAGTCAAGGGAATATAAAAGACTACAAATCCCATGGTGCCTTTAAGAGACATAGTTATGTGTGGAAGCAGGGTATATGCAGGAATCCTGAAGTCAAATGTAAGATCTTTTTTAAGACCCTTTCCATACATTTTAAGACCTCATATCCACTTCAAGTTCTAACCGGTTACCTTGGCGACACACTTTACCTCACATTGACTATATACAGTATTGATTGTCCTTCCTCCTTATCTTCCAACCATTTGGACGCAGACTTGCATTTCCCCATAACGATGTTGTTTAGCAACCGGCGTAAACGGCCCTTTGCAGCAGTGAAAGCGCGATGTCCTGTTCAGATGACGTCAAACCCAACGGGATGCCATCAATAAACTACACAGAATCACACTACACACCTACGCAATGATTACATTCAGGCAGACTGTAGAACACAACCTCTTTGGACCATTTATATACTTATTGAAAACAAGCTACAAAATGTAATACCTTGGAAAATGCCGTTTCATACTTTTTAATAGCCTTCATTTTCGCTAAATTGATTTATCAACTTTTAATAACCCCGCGGACCCCCTGGGAAGACACCACAAAGACAACGTTCATTACCTTTACATTTGTATCACTATCTTAGGAGTAACCTTGCTTTCACCCCAACAATTACACACAACTGAAACCTATTGTTCACATTGACATTCATCTTGATAGTGACAGAACATTGTTAAAGCCAGTTTTGGGGGGGTTTTTGTGACACATATTGTCACCTAGTTTTGAGCAGTGTCGTCAAGGGGATATAAAAGACTACAAATCCCATGGTGCCTTTAAGAGACACAGTTATGGGCAACCTGTGTGGAAGACACCACAAAGACACCATGTATTACCTTTAAATGATATGACAACATAATAGAAAGAAAGACCATCTAAATGTGTTTGTTTATCATCTTATTTGAGTTTTGCCTTTCGTTCGACTCTTGTAAAGGCCTATTTCCTTATTTGAATGTGTGTGAAAATATTTTTTTTTTGATTAACCACGAGTCCCATAATATCAATGCAGCTTCAGAAACCAAACATGTCGTAATAACTGTGAGTAAAACTAACAAATTGAAAGATAACGCATTTGAAATGTCTGTTTAAAATGTGGCTTAAGGAAACAAAGGAAAGAAGCTCATACACAATATACAGTATCCCAACTTAGTAGAATAAACTAAGTGTTGGGTTTTATATCAACACATTTCCCTGAAAATGTACATGACTTGTTTGATGTTTTCAGATGTAAACAGCAGGAATTCACACCTTTGTTTACATGGACTAAATCAACACAACTGGAAATACTCTTTAGATTATTTAGACATTTAGGCCATGTCCACACGGAGACGATTTCAGTTGTATCCGCTAAAGTTCTCTATCGTATAGACAAGGACGAAACGGAGCCGCGGCTTCGGAGCCCGAAACCGATACACTTTGAAACCGGCTCCCAAAGTGGGTAAGTCTGGAGACGACACGCTTGCGGCTCCGTGTGTACGCCCTATACGCCCTTTTCCTGAATCAATGACGCATTAGCCCCGCCTCCCGCCACCTCTCCTGCTCACCCCCGCGTCACCTGCGTCATTGCTGATGCGTTTCGCCAACAACAACAGCAATGGTGGATCACAGGGTTGCGTTCGTGCTCCAGATGCTACTGACTATGATACAGATTTTAGTGCAAATCTACTGCTCCTCTACCACAACCATCAGCAATGTTCGGGGGGTCTGTTCTTCTGTGCTTTTGGTGTATTTTGTTGGGTGGAAGTACACTTACAGGCCCGGCATATGTACTACAGCGTCTCCAGCGGTTTCGAGCGGTTTCGTGTGGACGGACAAGTTTCTTGAGCCGATTCCGTGTGGACGGAAGACTTTTTTTAAATCGACTTCGGTTCAAAATCGGTTTCGTCTCGGTGTGGACGGGGCCTTAGAAAACTCCCACATCAGGCGAGTTGTTTGACCGTTAATGTTCGCAATGATTTGTTGTACGATACAAGTTACTGCAAGCTCACAGGAAGTAGAGACTTGATGATGTTTGGCTAACACTTGTTCATCCTTCTTCAAACATCTTTATGTAACCTTTGTGACACACCAGCTAGTCAGTACTTAGGGAACAATATCTCCTCTAGATATCCTATTTCAAATGCATATCATACCTCTGTTTCATTCTTAAATAAACAAGGACTGAACCAGATAATGCCTTAACAAAAGCCATGTAAAACAGCTATAGAGGACACTTTTCTTTGCCACACCACAAAAGAAAATGTCCTTTTCCACGAACTAAAAACAGACTAAAAACAATCTTTAACATTGTCTGCTCTCACACATTGAATACTCAGTCGAGATTGCTTTTATTGAAAAACTAAAACATATATTTGATCTCTTGGCTGTGATTGTATGGTTCTGCCAGGTGTTGGAAGGATCTATACCGAGACAAGATACCTCGATATCTCTTTTATTGGAAGTTAATGAAACAATAACACAGCATTGCATTTTTCAGTTTGAACACAAACACAAAGCACAGTTTTAAAACATCACACTTCTCTGTGGAAGATCAGATTTCAATGTGTGTTTTTATTTGGCAATTTATTGATTTGTCATCTTCACGGCCATCTGAATATGATGAGTCTTACTCTCGAATGCTGGTTTATTTCTATTTTGAGATGTTTCTATTATAGAATTGTGTATTTCTAATCTTTTAAGTTGTACAATGCCTTGTTTTGTTTTATGATGCTGCAACAAAAACATGTTTTTCCCAAATTGGGATTAATAAAATACATCTTATCTTAAAAGGCGAGCAGAAGGATGTTTCCAACCGAAAGACACCCAGCTTTCTGGATATCAGTGGTTGCTGCCGTTTAATATCACATTTCTGCAGAGCAAAGACATCCTCAAATGAGCCTTCAGGACTAATGCAGCAGTAATATATCAATGAGGAAAATCCGACACATCGGAAAATACATACAACTCCTAAATCAGGCACAGCGAGAGGATATTCCAGGTGTCTCTCTCTGTGCTGTGCGACAGTGAACGATGCTCTGCCTGTTTTGCACACTGAACACTTTTTAAATGACTGTAGCACTCGCTCAAATTGACACGCATTCAATTTCAAACAATCAATAAGCGCAGAGTTAAATATGCGTTTTAAAGGGAGGCTGCAGACGTGATTGATGGCTTCGGCTCAGAATGGATGATCATAAGAATGAGTGAGAGGACTCTTCCTCAGCACTTCCTCAGGCTAATAAGCCCGCCAGTAATGAAGGACCTCGTATGTTTAATGAAGCTGAAGGATGAGCACGACATGCTTCCAACATGCATGATTTAGGGCGATGCTAGGGGAGGAAACTCAGAGGAGAGACATGAGTAGAACGTGGGGAGGAAGGAAAGGACGGAGAACGAGAAAGATGATACTATCTTGTCTTCTCATTTTGCTGTAACTCCATCATAAACAATGTTTGTTTTTTATCTGTAAAGCCCACTAACGTGTTGTGTGATATTGGGCATTACAAATAAAGTTTGATTTGATTTGATGAGGAGAGTTTACTGATGTAAGAAAAGGGGTTTCTCAATAATATAGATTTTTAAGATGTGATTACCATGGATTCAAGAGTTCAAGATAAAGAGGTGGTTGCTATATCTATAGAACATTGAATACATATACCACGGCCTGTCGTGGGCTATTGCTTGAATATACACCTGAACATCAGCAGGAGAGGACTCTTTAAAGTAGAAACACTACATACTGATATACACCTGAACATCAGCAGGAGAGGACTCTTTAAAGTAGAGACACTACATACTGATATACACCTGAACATCAGCAGGAGAGGACTCTTTAAAGTAGAGACACTACATACTGATATACACCTGAACATCAGCAGGAGAGGACTCTTTAAAGTAGAGACACTACATACTGATATACACCTGAACATCAGCAGGAGAGGACTCTTTAAAGTAGAGACACTACATACTGATATACACCTGGACATCAGCAGGAGAGGACTCTTTAAAGTAGAGACCCTACATACTGATATACACCTGAACATCAGCAGGAGAGGACTCTTTAAAGTAGAGACACTACATACTGATATACACCTGAACATCAGCAGGAGAGGACTCTTTAAAGTAGAGACACTACATACTGATATACACCTGAACATCAGCAGGAGAGGACTCTTTAAAGTAGAGACACTACATACTGATATACACCTGAACATCAGCAGGAGAGGACTCTTTAAAGTAGAGACACTACATACTGATATACACCTGAACATCAGCAGGAGAGGACTCTTTAAAGTAGAGACACTACATACTGATATACACCTGGACATCAGCAGGAGAGGACTCTTTAAAGTAGAGACCCTACATACTGATATACACCTGAACATCAGCAGGAGAGGACTCTTTAAAGTAGAGACACTACATACTGATATACACCTGAACATCAGCAGGAGAGGACTCTTTAAAGTAGAGACACTACATACTGATATACACCTGAACATCAGCAGGAGAGGACTCTTTAAAGTAGAGACACTACATACTGATATACACCTGAACATCAGCAGGAGAGGACTCTTTAAAGTAGAGACACTACATACTGATATACACCTGAACATCAGCAGGAGAGGACTCTTTAAAGTAGAGACACTACATACTGATATACACCTGAACAGGAGAGGACTCTTTAACAACTAGCTGTCTAAGCCTCATCATCTAGACAGGTTTGGGGAATGTTAATCACTTATCTTCTGGTATTGAATAGAAGACATTATCCAAAGTAGAGGCATCAGTAATAACAATGACCATTCCTTCCTGGAACACTATTGATCTCCATTCTTTCATTAAATAAAGGAAGTCTCTTTGTGGAGAAACACGTTGGACATCCTTCATTCATATTCTACCATTAGTTAATAGTCCACTGTGATGAGCAGACACGTGCCTTTACAAGTTCAGTTTTTGCAAAGGTTGAAAAGGTTTGTAATTATATTGACCTTAATTTCTAAATTGATTAGAAATCAGCGTTCACTCTCAACAGTCTTAGGTGCAGCTTAGAAAATAGATTTACAGCCATTTAATAAACTAGTTTCAACACACACCGTCAGGATTTGTGACTAAATAATATGAAAAATATGCTGTAAGCTGCTCTTCTCCACAGATACTGATCGTTTGACAAATAACAAGAATGAATTAGTGCATATACAGTATATACATTAGGAGGGGTTAACAGAAAGGTTTTAGGAGTATGAGAATTATTTTAATCAGGCTAAGAAATGTCTTTGTCTGTCGTTAAAAAGCGTCTCAAGCAACACTTGTCTTTTTATTGTCTCAAGCTTCCTATAGCTTATTTTGGTGCCTTGGGAATAAATAAATGAAATGCTAAGAGACTCTGCACAACAGCTGGATTGTCGCAATATCACAGGGTCATATGCAAAGCCAATAAAACCAGGAAATACAACTCGTGCAATATCAAAAGATCTCATGAAACAATATGCATATAATATAATATATATATGAATATAAAAGCTCAACCCTCTGCCCCTCATTCCTTTCTCCTCCCTTCACCAATCACATTAGTCTGTGTTTATGTCTTCCCACTTGTTGACAATCAAAGCCTTAATTAAGTCACATTTTATTTGATCTTTATTGGACATTTGTAATTATACTTACTTATTTAAATATTTGTATTCATAGTATATCTATCCTGAGTTCTGGATCTGAGTCCTGGACTTCGAGTCGTGGCTGAACCTGTCTCTCACCATACTACTTCCCTGATGGCTCCCACAGGATTGTTGACATCCTCGTGGATTCATTTTCTTATTATACACACATGCATTTCCAAACATTTGGTCTACCTATGTTGTAAATGTATTATCTTTTCAATTTACACACAGCATCTATTGCACGTCTGTCCGTCCTGGGAGAGGGATCCCTCCTCTGTTGCTCTCCCTGAGGTTTCTCCCATGTTCCCTTTAAACTGGGTTTTCTCTGGAAGTTTTTCCTTGTACGATGTGAGGGTCTAAGGACAGAGGGTCAAAGGACAGAGGGTCTAAGGACAGAGGGTCTAAGGACAGAGGGTCAAAGGACAGAGGGTCTAAGGACAGAGGGTCTAAGGACAGAGGGTCAAAGGACAGAGGGTCTAAGGACAGAGGGTGTCGTATTGCCATACTGATATTCTGTACAAACTGTGAAGTCCACTGAGACACATTTGTGATATTGGGCTGTATAAATAAACATTGATTGATTGATATTCTAAAGTGAGGCAACTTTAACAAAACCACATTTCCTCAGGATTTAAAAAATATATATATATACGGAACTGATTCCAAAAAGTAATAGACAAAATCATTTGGTAAAAAAAATAAAATGTTGTTAGTTGCAGCACTTTTGAATATTGTGACTTCCACGCATCTGAATATTTGAAATCAATCAATCAACATACTTTATTAATCCGGGGGGGAAATTAATGATATCAATCTAAAAGCTCAACTCTCTGCCCCTCATTCCTTTCTCCTCCCTCCATCCATCACATCAGTCTGTTTATGTCTTCCCACTTGAATGAAACACATTACACATCAAAGCCTTAATCAAGCCAAATGGTCTTAATGCTGTTATTTACACTTCCAGTTGGACAGCAGCCAGCGCGAGAACCACAGCAGAGCCGCTCCATTCAGCACTTTCTCTCAGTCTGACTCGGTTTAGCTCTTAGTAAAGAACACCTTCTATCTAATGAGCGCGCAGACTGCTGTGTCGGTAACACTGTGATTCTCCTCTGGTCCTTTGCAAGTGTTTTTAGCATCACAAAGCTGTGGCTTCAGCTAAAAGTGCGTGTCGTCGTGGCTTCCTTCAGACATGTTTTAACTTGTTTCCTTTCCTTTGTATTACTTACAGTTTGAAGAGTTGCTTAGGCTCAAAGGGTTTAGATCAGGGCTATTCAATTAGTTTGGAATGGGGCCCGGTTGATGAAAATGATCCAAAGCAAGAGGCCGGGGAAAAAGATGGCTTGAAATATGAGCAATCATATTAAGAGCTTCAACTTCCAACAGGAGTCATTTGGGGGGGCTCTTGGGAAAAAAGGTTGGGAACCCCTGCTGTAGGGGGTGTGGTCTCAATAGCCATGCAGTAAGCAGTGTGCTATGTCATGGATATTCAAGTGTACTTGAATGGCAAATGTTTGTTTTAGTCAAGATTATGCTAAAATATACTTTCCCCAACTATATTTAAGTTCCCTATCAAGAGCCAACCTTCAATTTAGAAAATTCCCAGTTTATTCCCATAAATTCCCGTTTATTCCCGTCAGTGGCGCCGCCAGCGATTTTGGGCCCCATGAAAATATATGACATTAGTTACTTAAAAATTTTTTTCTTAATGTTCTAAAAAATGTTGGGCCCCTGTCAGTCACGGGCCCTTAGAATCGTCCTAACTTTACGGCGCCCCTGATTCCCGTTAATTCCCATGGAAAGTTTCCATCTTTGAAAATTCCTGGAAATTAGGTGAAATGATCTAATCATTCACGCAGAGATGCAATCAATGACAGGAGTTGTCACTACAGTAGCTAGTAGGTGGGTTCGATGCAATGTCTTTCCCTCTCTCTCAATTTAACACCCGCTCTGGAATAAAGGCACTCTGGCCCAAAACAAATTCGTAAAAAAAAGAATTCATGGGACCTTATTTCGGAAAGATTATGTATTGAAGTCAATGGAGAGAGAAAGATTATCTTTCGATCCCGTTTGAATTGTGCCATGAATTACACATATGATGTTTGTCAATTTAAAAGATAATTTTGCAAGTCAAAAAAATTAAAATGTGTCGTAAAACTGAAGTAACACTTTTTTTGTGTGAAGCGCTCAATGAACTACATCTCCCGTCTCGCACCACACACCAAGACGGCCGTCACGTTGGAACATTTCACTTCTTTCTTTCAGAATGAGGCGGAAAGTATTAAAAGAGGTGAAAATCACTCCAAGTCTGGGCGTGTTGAGAGCTGTGCATACACACAAGGGGAGTTAGTCGGTTCTGTGAGAGCCAGCATGCGGGACCGGGACTCTGGGATTTGTATTCTTTCTAGTTGCGTATTTTTCATAGTCTTATATTTCAACATTTTTACGACAAACTGTGTCTTTTTTAACATGGAAATTATCTTTTAAGATTGACAAACATATGTGTAATTTGTGGCACAATTCAAACGGGATCGAAATATAATCTTTCTCTCTCCATTGACTTCAATACAAACTGTTTCTGAAATGGGTAGATGGGCAGGACTTCGCCTCTCTATACTCAAAGGACCAGTCAATGTCACCCCGGGGCCGGATTTGGGCAGCGGGCCGCCAATTGAATAGCCCTGGTTTAGATGATGTTATGAGATGTGTTGGCTCAAAATAAAATAACAAAATTTGACACATGCAACAAAGAAAAGAGGCCTTTACAATATTCAAAACAAAGAAGCAAAAGTCAAATAAAATAACAAACAACTTAGGTATTCTTTATTCTTGATAAGGCTTATGTAACTTAAATGGTAGTTTAACGATTTGTACGTGTACGGTTAAAAACTGTTCCTTGACGGCGTCTTTCTAGCAGGCTGCCCATCACTGTCACTTTAGAGCAGGCGCCGTGGGAATTGTAGTTTTTTATAGTGTGTTGACTACAGACGTCACGATTAGGTGGCCTTTCTTATGAAATCTAAATACTGGCTCTAATAGTGCGTCTACTTCATTTCAGTCAGTGATGTTAAAGAAACCCTTGTGAGAAGAGGATTTCAGTTGTTGTGTACAGACAGGCCCCTAAAACTAATTAAATATCCCATCTGCTCAGCCAGGAATATTTTAAATATCCGGAAGCCCCTGTGAATTACATTTTTGGATGAGATGCTAAACGGCATACTGCTGTGTTTACATTTTGTTTTGTTCCATTTTACTCCTCAGTGTTTCATTTTCATTTCCCTGCAGCTGTTCACTCGTTTGAGTCTCATATGGATTATTTTTCTTTGACATAATGGAAGTGATTTACTGGAATCTCTGTCCAAACATATGCACTTCTCTCAGTTGATGCCACTAACCTGAGACAGGTGCTGTCAGTGAGAGGCTTCTGACTGACAAACAGACCCTCGGCTCTCAGAGACTCCGTCAACGCTTCAGCTTCACTCAGCTGGAGGTCCAGCTCTGCAGGAAAAGAGGATATATGGTCTTTATCAGGTGTATATCAGTATGTAGTGTCTCTACTTTAAAGAGTCCTCTCCTGCTGATGTTCAGGTGTATATCAGTATGTAGTGTCTCTACTTTAAAGAGTCCTCTCCTGCTGATGTTCAGGTGTATATCAGTATGTAGTGTCTCTACTTTAAAGAGTCCTCTCCTGCTGATGTTCAGGTGTATATCAGTATGTAGTGTCTCTGCTTTAAAGAGTCCTCTCCTGCTGATGTTCAGGTGTATATCAGTATGTAGTGTCTCTACTTTAAAGAGTCCTCTCCTGCTGATGTTCAGGTGTATATCAGTATGTAGTGTCTCTACTTTAAAGAGTCCTCTCCTGCTGATGTTCAGGTGTATATCAGTATGTAGTGTCTCTACTGTGACATGTCTCCATGCTTTAATGTTCAAAAAGCTCTTTATGTTTCTCATACTGCCTCTGCTGCAGCACCTCTTTTCACCCTCTGTCTGAAACCAGAGCCCAGTCTGCTCTGATTGGTAAGCTGGCTGGCTCTGTTGTGATTGGTCAACCGCTTTGAGATGTTAACTTTGGGATTTTAGCCTTTGCAGACCATATACATGCACAAAAGCCGATAGAACACACTACAGGAAAGGGACGACCTCAAAGAGACATAATACGGCCCCTTTAATAATAATAATAATAAATCATACACAAAAATCACTTCTCTGGAACTATATTGATAGCTTCCAGCTGAGAATGCATACTCTATATGTGAGTAAAGCTCCTTTAATACAGATTAAAGCCGCCCATAGAACCAGAAACATATTAATGTTCTCAATCTGGTCTAAAGATACGGTACAACTGCCTACAACTGTATGGCTGACTTTGCTGCTGTTTTTCTGGCTTACTCCTTTTTGCGTCTAGCTCTGATTTCTGTCGAGTGAATGAAACAAACAAAGGGGCTTGTAAAGCGTGTTGCAGAAAAATAAACCTGTCAGCTTGTCAGTTGCTGGGGTGAAAAGTACAGCTGTTTAAATCTCTCTCTTTTCCTTTCAGAACCACATCCTCTAGCACAATAATAACCTTTCAGCGTTCACCTTTCTGAACATTTTCCAGGCTCTGCACTTTGAGCAGCAGGACTCTCTTCTCCTCCTGCAAAGAGCTCATGTGTCGGTTCCTGCGGCTCATCAGATCCATCTCTGGAAGTTAGGGGAGAGAAGACGATTTCAAACTTGACAATGATTGAGTGAAAAGCACCAGAGGGGCCGAACTTAACATGGAATTTAGGAAACTTTGTGTTTTTTAGATAATGCAACGAGAGCATTTTTTAAATTCACTTTAACTGTACAAACAATCAAAAACAATGTTCCCTTGAGCCCAAAAATAAATCACAATGGTTCTCTTTCGTAATTATGGGAGCTTTATTCATGATCTTGAAAAACTAATAAAAACTGATTAAAAGTCACTAGGCTTTAAAACATATTATATATTTAAGCAATAGCTCACGACAGGCCGTGGTTTATGCTCATTATATCACAGCTAAGGGGCGTGGTTCGGCCCGACGCGAAGCGTGATATAATGAGCATATACCACGGCCTGTCTTGAGCTATTGCTTTTATAAAACGGTTACCAAGTGTGGCAATATGAAAGAAAAATACACTCTAATTTAAATAGTTTTTATTAGTAAATAATGATGTTCAAAATAAAATAGTCCCTCCGTTGCCTTCTGCACGAAACATAGTGCGAGGTGGTTGCTATGCAACAACACTAACAGCTAGCGAACATATTAGACAGAGAGCGTTGATCCATTATTTGGCTATTTATTTATATTCATTAGTATGTTGCAGTTTATTGTGCAGCCACTGAAAAACTGTCCAGCATCAGTAGCATGGCTTACGTGGTTACTTGTATAGGTTGAGGTTGTTCTGTTGCTTGGCGTGGTGAGAATATTGCTCCACTTTCTCCGGTCCCCGAGATTCGGCTTCCAGTAGCTCTGGAGAGAGCTTTCGCACCTGTGGCCACTAACGGTCATCATTTCTCTGCTTTGTTTCAAGACCCGCATCAGAAAGCTTTTGAATGGTGGTACTTTTCCAGTTCGTCTACCTGCTCTTCACGTAGCTCTGCATGTCGTCGTTTAGGTGCTTTTTTTTTCTGGAGATAGGCACTCCTCAATCCACTCCTCCATAGTAAGACCCCCCCCGGAGGTCGAAGTTAATCTTAAATGTTTCCATCTTATGCTTTGTAAGTTTGTTTCGTAACGGAAGAAATGTAAATATATTTATAAAACTGACAAGTCAAATCAAGCAATCTGATTGGTCGATAGCGTTTTTGCGGACCTCTTTGATTACAGATTTGAAAACATTGTTGCTTGCTTTAAAAGTAGCACAACTCATTATGTCAAAGCTTGGAAAGTATCTAGATATACCTGCCCTAATGCCAAAGGAACTGCACACTGAATATGTTATGCCGTTTGATGTCTATGTCTGGACCGCTGCGTAAAAAGGAGGGTTTCTGCCCCGTTACTTCTCCGCTGCTTTCTTGGTCCAGTTTGAAAAGCAAACTGCAGGCAGTTTGCTTTTCAGCCCAAC
>CM053242.1:57654587-57673885 GCA_028583405.1 Pogonophryne albipinna
AGAAAATGTCAGGAGTTTGGAAGTATTATAAAATTGAAAGCGAAGGCAGTGTAACAGCCAGATGCAATGTTTGCAAGAAGGAGGTTCCGCGTGGTGGAAAGAACAGAGCTACGTTCAACACGACCAATCTAATACGCCACCTGAGAAACAAACACCAACAACAACAGGACGAGTACACAGCGGCCACTCAGGGAACGGCACTGAAACAACCGACACTTTCAGAGACTTTTAAAAGGAAAGAGAAACTGCCCCAGAACAGTGAAAAGGCCAAAACAATAACAGCCAAGATAGCTGAACTCATCGCGTTGGATGACCAGCCGTTATCTGTTACCTTTTTTTTCTCTTAATGCATTGCATAAAGATCGGATCGGGAAAAATCGGCAGATTGTCAAAATCAAATGATCGGAATCGGATTGGGAGCAAAAAAAGGTGATCGGGACATCCCTAATATTGAATGAGGGGGCAGGTAACCTGGGTGTATACATTTATTTTACTATTCATATTTGCTTTCAAACTTTCTTGTAAGCTTTCCATTGTGTGATTATGGAATCCAGCCTAAATTAAAAAAGATAATTGCCATATTATGTAGGATGTTTTTAAAGATGTCTGAGGCCTGATTTTCTGTACAGTTTTCAGTCTGCAGCCGGATCTGTCAAGGCGGTGAGTTTATTGTTCTTTATACTGAGCGCAGTACATTTTCAGCAAGCACAATCAGCTTCCAAGTTTTCTAAACACTGTAATTATCTTAAGCCAGCTCTCATAAACTGTAAGACGTTACATCATGACGGCTGCTGTAAACACACCCTGCATATCGGCACGATGTAAACACTCAATATCCCTCTCTATGGGGTAAGAAAAGGTATCCGTGTCCTGTGTTCTCAGGCGATAACATGGGGTTGTAATTCATCAAACTGTCTGATTGGCTCTTCTGATCTGATGTCCACAGGAAGAAGTTTGCCATATTTCTGAGAGGTCAACGAGCTGGCCTTCCGACATCACATCTCACACAAGCTAAAAGGTTTCACTAATGTTATCCGGTGGAAATTAACCATTGATTTCGCATCGCCACTTGCAATTTGTACCGTTGATAAAATGAATGGGAGGGATTAGGTGTTTTAAATCATAAAGGAGATCAGTTCATCAATACGCCAATATGCACTTCCTAAAGTGTCGATGCTACTGAGACTGTGTGCTGCCTCAAGGTTTTTTTTTACACTATACCAGATTACAAAATGAAATGAACAGTGAAATTATTTATGCTGCTCCTGACAAAACAAACACAATAGTAAGATATTAACCAATTAGTCATCATGTTTCTGTTCCTTACTCAATAAGCCCATATGAACATTACTGTAATCTATCTACAGTCACAATTCAAGGTCAAACTCAATCATAGTTCACCATGTAAATGAGTATAAGGCTGTGTTCTGTCATAAATCACCATTTCCATCAGAAAGGAATAGTCAAATTCACTGTTTACTGACAGTGGCTCACTGGGAAAAATGCGGACATTGGTAAAAACCTATGGTTAATATTCAGTTAATCCTGTTAAAACTGATAGAAAAACAATCAAAGTATGTTAAAAAGGTGAGCATCTCAGACATCCAGTAGCTTTGGTATTAATTCAAACAGCCTGCTCAATCATTAATATATCAAATGATGTATAAGTCAGCTCCTTACACACTGCGTCATGACACATTGTGTTAATAGCACTCTTACATTATCTTAAAATAAAGGAAATAAACTCACCTTTGTCTCCAGTTCCTCCTTGGTCTTTTCATTCTTCTCAGTAGCGCCCTTTATCTTCTCATTGTATCTGTTGATGGCCACTTTAACTGAAATAAAGATTACTGATTAGCCTATAGCATGCAGCAAAACACTCACATGCACTGAGCTACATTTCACAACATAAGTATGTTTGAATGTCACATTACATTTAAATGTATAGACTAAATGATTACATAATTGATAAAAGAAAATAGACAAAATAATTTAGTTTGAAAAATAAGATGTGTTAGTTGCAGCATTTATGAATATTGTGAATAACAAATCTTAATATTTTAAATCAATCAATTGAAGTACTTAATCCCAGATCAAAATTAGGTTTTTTGCCAGTGTTTGTGATTGGTTGAACCTAGTAGAAACCTGATATATATTAATTATAAGTATAAGAGGGTGGCTAATGTTTATATTGCTAACATAGCTAGGTAGCAATGAAGTCCCCATATGTTAGCTTTAGCTATAGCATATTTTTCTGTCTGAAATTCAAGTAGAAAAACAAACATACCTTCCTTTATTCTTTGAGTCTGTTCAGTTAACTGTTGTTCAGTGACAAGGATTTGCTCAAATAGTGTGTCTAAACTCATTTTAAGTCAATAAATGGCTCAATAAGTACGCTATAATGACATTAATATTGAACCTACTGTACATAAAGCTGGTTAGCTTGTTAACTTGCACGTTAGCTTGAATAGCTACTCAAATGACGCAGTTTAAACTAATGTCCCGGATGTGACTGATAATTAGCTGCTGACGTCACGTTTTTTTCAGTTACGTTACTTGGCTGACGCAGCGTTCAAGATCCCCGCACCTGGTTTGTTGTGTTTATACAACAATGAACCAACAACATGTATTATTTGGATACATGTTTTTGAGAGATGAAGCATCAACAGGTACAACATTGAATAACGGATGGTCGTCAACGGTTATTTAACGATTCGTCAACGGTTCTTTAACGGTTTGTCAACGGTTCTTTAACGGTTCGTCAACGGTTCTTTAACGGTTTGTCAACGATTCTTTAACGGTTCGGCAACGTTTCGTCAACGCAGCTAAAGCTAAACGAATGTCCCGGATGTGTCAACAACTGATGGCTAACTTTTAGATGAAAAAAAGTACTGTAGGCCTACTTGAGTATTTCCATTTGTTGTGGCTACTTTGTACTTCTACCCCACTACAGTTCAGGAGGTTAATTGTGTACTTTTACTCTACTAAATTTGTTTTGTACCTTTGGAACCTTTAGTAGACTTGGATTAATTGATTAATGTGATATATGCTCAACACTTACTCAAGTAAAGTACAAGTATCAGAATTGTACTTGAGTACATTTACTTAGTTACTTTAAACCACTGGACAAGGTGTACATTTGTATAACTCTGTCATTTACTGTATTACATTTGCCTTTTTTAAGTCACCATTCCTGTCCTGTTTCTGCTTATAATTTACAGCAGTGTTGGCAAACTGTGGTCCCTTACAGTAAAGTGAGTAATTGATCAGTTCACACTTAAATGTTTTAAAGTGCTTTATGGCCTCACTCAGCTTTCTTTACTGTAATCCATTGCCTACATTTGTCACACAATTCCTGACTTTGACCAATTTTCCGGTTTCACCACAGGGACAGAGAAAAGCTGATCTGATCCGGTGCCATGAAGCACATTACCGTGTGAAACGTTAAATGACCAGAGGACTACATCATTCTGACAGTCATTTGCAAAACTAATACCACATATTGATTGAGGTTTTTCATAAATCACCAGACTGAGAGCCCTTCCCCCTGACTGGCAACAAAAAGGCTCCCTTTGGAGACTTAAGAACAGCAAAGTCATCACATTGTAAGCAGACAATTATCCCAGATAGTACACTGAGCCTGCCATTCATTGTACCCTTTTTTCTGTCTCACATATTAAAAAAGGCTTTTTTAATTTAATTTTGAAAAGTGTGTCTGTACCTTTGCTTGATTGATTCATCTACCTAATCATGGCTTCCTTTTCAATAAGGGATCATTCAGTGACGTTTAAATAAGCTATTTCATCTCATCTCTCTTTGTGTGTGTGTGTGTGTGTGTGTGTGTGTGTGTGTGTGTGTGTGTTGGGTTGATTTACTGTGGTGCACGCCAGCATCGCTGATTGATTCGGCTCACTCTTTAATGCAGAGAGGGGCTCATTGACATAGTCTGGTCCCATGTATTTAGCCAAGTGGATTAGCCTCTGAATAGACCACACAATCAATGAGCTGAGGGAAGAGTCACAACCCGCCTGGTGCATCATTCATGTTATTATTATCATGCATGTTTGTCAAATCTCCAGCCATTTGACAGTGCATTGATCAAACAGAGGCGTCTAGATATGATGCACATATTTCTTTATGACCCCAACAGGAGATATCGAGTGTTACAAAGAAGAATGCATGGTTTTTAAATGAAACCTTTACTCTTAAACCACCAACAGATGGCGACAGAGGCCATGTCAAGCCTCCTCTGTGTGACTGAACAGGTTTTCCCAAGTATCAAATAGATATTTTGTAGAGGCAATGTTGTATACTAAATCCGCTGAATTGCATAACCATGACCACCCTAACAGCCTTCGTTCGTTGCAGGTGCCAGCTGACATTGCACAACACTTTTTGTCATGTTGCAAATGGGATTAACAAAACGGCAAACTGGGAGGTGCCACACATGCTAGAAATATGAGTAAGGTATATCTGCACAGACATATGTTCATTCATGTTGTCACCCACCCTTAAAAATGGGATTTAGATTCAACAAATTGCCATACAAGCTCCACATGTTGCTTTTTTTTCCTTCATAAAATGCTCTTTGCCCTCTCTCTGTCAGCAATGTACATCCAGCCCACACGCATCGATAGTGTATAGTGCTGGTTTCATTTCATAACTGCAACCACATGCCCTTTGTAGTCCGTGTGCACTGTACTGGACTGGAACAGCAGTGGCTATTTTTCGGAGAGCAGTGGATTAAAAATAAACACCAAACAAATACTATAACCCCAAATAAATTAGTGTTAGAGTATAAAAAAACATCCACGTGCTGCTGGGAACCCATGGGACTTCTGTCTCTGCTCCTCATTAGAAGGCTAATTATTTTATATTTTGTGCTGCCGTGGTGATATTGCCATAATAAGGAAGGCATAGCTCAGAATAAGAAACAGGGTTATTGCCAAGTACACATACATTTGCCTTGGTGTATTTGGTTCGTACAAAAACACAAATTGTAAGAAAAGGACGATACAAATAAAACAACGAGATAACAAACTATATAAAGACAACTTGAATACCATTACGTCTATGTGAGTGTATTAATCTGTGCTGTAGTGTGAGGGGAAGCTGGCTGTCCTCGTGCTGAGTGCGCAGACAGCGGTGGATCCAGTTTGCTGCGCGCACTCAGACGCACGGACTCATCCCGCTTGCAGGACTTGGAGGAGGACTCTCGTTCCCGTTCTGCTTTCACCGAGCTCTGATCCCGGGTCTTTGTCTCCCGGCGGCGAGAAGACCACCCGCACGGGAGCAAAAGAGAGTAATAACCACTTTCTGCGTTTTGTATTGACTGAGAATCGGGACTGGACACTTCTTCTTTTTTGAGGGGATTGTATTTCTCGCATCTGTTCTTGGAGCGCACACGTCTTTTTTCTCTCCAATGGATTGTAATACACTGGAAGTACCCTGGGATTTAAATTAAAGTACTGTTAAGTCGCTTTTTGATCGCCAATTTTGTTCCAATAAGGGTTTGAGTTTCACATGGAGAGGAAGACGATGATCCTCCCAGTGCTGTACGTCCTTCTGCCTCTTTTGGGTAAGTTTCACTGGCTTTTGTATTGCACCCCACATCTGTCCGTTTGATACTAATTCATCTCATTACTGTGCATGATGTTTAGTGGCTCTATTAATAACGGCGGAGCCTGGCAGTGAGCGCGTGGGTGGAGGCTAATGTAGTCCAAAAACAAATTCGGATCTGTCGTCAAAACAATAATGATGTGCAATCACTCAAATGCACGTTTCATCTGTAACTGGAGGATCGCAAAGTTGTATGAAACTGCGTTGATCTCCTCAAATGTGAAACATGTTTGTTGTGACCTACAGCAATTGTCATGCCAATAGATTCAAAGGCTTTATTCTCATATGCACAGTAAATGGCAATCTTAAATCCAGGCTCTTCCAACAAAGCAACATATACGAAATAAAAAACTGTCTTCATAAAACTTGGAAATGTACTAATGCGAACTAATTAGTCAACAAACCAAAAGAGGCATGTTTGATTTAGACTTGTATTATTAGGCTAATTATTATCATTAAAATAAATGCCTCCTCTGTTCTGGAGAACCGCATGCCAAGAAAATGCACGACACTGAAAAAACTGAACCGTTGATTTTAATTAAATGTGTCAACAAATGTCACATAACTGTATTAAGTCAGTTGAAAGTAGTCCAACTAAAAACACATTAGGTTAAACTTAATATTATCGCTTTCATCAAACCTTAAACACTGTGAGCTAATTAACATGCAGACTTATTTGTATTTGATCAATCACTACAATACATGCCTCCTCTGTCTCCAGATGTGTTGTGTTTCGCGGAGGAGAGCCTGCAAAATGTACTGCGCTGAAAAATCTGTATTAAATGTATTATGTCAGCACATTTCACATCACTGCATCAAGTAGGTTGAAAGCAATACTATAGTCCAAATAAAAACACATTAGGTTCAACATAACATTTTTGCTTTCAACTAACCCGAATACAGTTATGTCAAATGTGTCGACATAATACCTTTAATTAAAGTAATGATTTCAGTTTTTCCAGTGTACAGTGAGCTAATTAGTCAAAGTCAAAAGTCAAAGTCAAGCTTTCAGTCTATGGTACAGACAGAGAGATCGAAATACCGTTTCCGACAATCATGAATATGAAAACAAATATATATGAAAATATGTATATACAGAATCAACAGACACATTTATACATAGGTCTACATTAAAGGTCACCTATTGTGCAAAATCCATGTCTCTTCTACATCAACATGTGTCCCCTCTTCTGCATGTGTCTTCTACATCAACATGTGTCCCCTCTTCTTCATGTCTCTTCTACATCAACATGTGTCCCCTCTTCTTCATGTCTCTTCTACATCAACATGTGTCCCCTCTTCTTCATGTCTCTTCTACATCAACATGTGTCCCCTCTTCTTCATGTCTCTTCTACATCAACATGTGTCCCCTCTTCTTCATGTCTCTTCTACATCAACATGTGTCCCCTCTTCTTCATGTCTCTTCGACATCAACATGTGTCCCCTCTTCTCCATGTCTCTTCTTCATCAACATGTGTCCCCTCTTCTTCATGTCTCTTCTACATCAACATGTGTCCCCTCTTCTTCATGTGTCTTCTACATCAACATGTGTCCCCTCTTCTTCATGTCTCTTCTACATCAACATGTGTCCCCTCTTCTTCATGTCTCTTCTACATCAACACGTGTCCCCTCTTCTTCATGTCTCTTCTACATCAACATGTGTCTCCTCTTCTTCATGTCTCTTCTACATCAACATGTGTCCCCTCTTCTTCATGTCTCTTCTACATCAACATGTGTCCCCTCTTCTTCATGTCTCTTCTACATCAACATATGTCCCCTCTTCTTCATGTCTCTTCTACATCAACATGTGTCCCCTCTTCTTCATGTCTCTTCTACATCAACATGTGTCCCCTCTTCTTCATGTCTCTTCTACATCAACATGTGTCCCCTCTTCTTCATGTCTCTTCTACATCAACATGTGTCCCCTCTTCTTCATGTCTCTTCTACATCAACATGTGTCCCCTCTTCTTCATGTCTCTTCTACATCAACATGTGTCCCCTCTTCTTCATGTCTCTTCTACATCAACATGTGTCCCCTCTTCTTCATGTCTCTTCTACATCAACATGTGTCCCCTCTTCTTCATGTCTCTTCTACATCAACATGTGTCCCCTCTTCTTCATGTCTCTTCTACATCAACATGTGTCCCCTCTTCTTCATGTCTCTTCTACATCAACATGTGTCCCCTCTTCTTCATGTCTCTTCTACATCAACATGTGTCCCCTCTTCTTCATGTCTCTTCTACATCAACATGTGTCCCCTCTTCTTCATGTCTCTTCTACATCAACATGTGTCCCCTCTTCTTCATGTCTCTTCTACATCAACATGTGTCCCCTCTGTGGAAAGAGACTCTGAAAGTTTCAGGAACAAAGATTCTCTCTCTTTTTGATCCACTTCTATAAAAACCTGTCTGAAAATCAGCTGATCAGATTTTGGCCACTTTATGATGTCATAACGATGTGTTGTCTTGTGTCACCATTAGCCAATCAGCAACCAAGGTGACCCCCCCCCCCCTTATCACCTGAATCTCCTCCTAGAGCACCATTAGCCACTTTCACACCAAGTACTTTGCCGTACTTAGTGCCGGCACTTAGTTCCCCCATGGAACTAAGTGCTGATCGCGTTCACACCGGAATAAGTTCGCTGAGGGAAGATTACGCAAATGAAGCCGCTGACGTCATTTCTTCTTCTTCTTCTTCTTCTTCTTCTTCTTCTTCTTCTTCTTCTTCTTCTTCTTCTTCTTCTTCTTCTTCTACTGAAGCCTTCCGAGTAAATCGCCAGAACGCCGTCACCTCCTCATCACTCCACCGCTCTCATGTTTTTTTTTGTGTTGCCATAAGTTATTCTCTCTCCGTTGGTGCGCGGGGTTAATGCTAATAGGGCTGAAACAGAGGGGATTATGGGTAATGCTGCAATGATCTGTTTGGTGTTTCAGCCAATCAGAGACATGTATATATCTGAAAAACAGTATCATAGGGGACCTTTAAGACATAAATAAAAGCACAATTATAAGTTTAATTTGACCGATCCTTACACTGAATGCCTCCTCTGTCCCCAGATGTGTGGTGTTTGGCGGAGGAGAGCCTGCGGTCCGGCCGGCTGGACTGTGTGCAGGCCAGCGAGCACTGCCTGAAGGAGCAGGTGTGCAGCACCAAGTACCGGACCATGAGGCAGTGCGTGGCCGGAGGAAAGGAGAGTAACTTCAGCATGGTGGCCGGCCTGGAGGCCAAGGACGAGTGCCGGAGCGCCATGGACACCATCAAACAGAGCCCTCTGTACCACTGCCGCTGTAAACGGGGCATGAAGAAGGAGAAGAACTGCCTGCGCATCTACTGGGGGATCTATCAGACATTACAAGGTGAGTTCACTGGTTTCAGGGAAAGTTTTCACCGTCAAAAACACTCCAACGACCAGAGATTTCGATAAGATTCAAAGGGTGTATTGTCATATGGACAGTAGCAGTAGTGTATGGATCTATCAGACATTTTTACTGTCAAAAACACGACCTGATATTTTGATCAGATTCAAAGGGTTATTGTCACATGGACACAGCTATATGGTGTATATCAGACATCAGAAGGTATGTTTCCAGGGAACCTTTTACTGTCATAAACACTCCAAATAACCAAGATGTTGATAAGATTCAAAGGGTTTGTTGTCCTATGCATAGAAGCTGTAAGTGCATGGATCTATCAGACATTTTTACCGTCAAAAACACTCCAAAGAACCCGAGATTTTGATCAGATTCAAAGGCTTTATTGTCGTATACATAGTGGCTATACGTGTGTGGGTCTATCAGACATTACAAGGTATGTTTTCAGGGACATTTTTACTGTCAAAGATCTGAGATTTAGATTCAATTCAAAGGGTTTGTTGTCATATGGACACAGCTATAAGTGCATGGATCTATCAGACATTACAAGGTGGGTTTACTGCTTTCAGGGAACTTATCCGTCAACAACGTTTTTACTGTCAAAGATCCGAGATGTGGATTCAATTCAAAGATTTAAAGGCTTTATTGTCATATGCACAGTAGCTGTAGTTATGGCAATGAACATCTGAAGTCCCAAGCTCCTCCAACAATGCAATTGAACAATAAGAACATTAAAAATAGTGCAAGAAGAAACAGAGTAGACGAGATTATGTTGATTTATCCTGATCAGAGTCTAAGATCTTTCTCCAATGCACAAAGTCCCTCATGTGTCTGTGTTCAGCCACATTTAGAGAACAGTTAATGTAAAAAGGACATTCCCCATAGGTTTTCTAATGTGCTCTGTAAAGGGGTTGAGAGGATTAGTGGCCCCCTCCCCTCGCAGCATCATGACTCTCCCTATACCCTAGAAAACACAAAAGAAAAGTAGCACACAGCTCTAGGAGAAAAGTCAGAACAATTATGGTAGTGGATTAGGGCTACATTTTAATTCTTTTTTTTGATCCGATAGACATTTTTTTTTCTGAGATTGAAGTCAAGATTTCAGAATTTTGAGAGAAATTCATTAAAAAAAATGACAGAATTTTGAAAAAAAATTATGGATTTTTGAAAAAAAAGTCAGGATTTGCATTTATTTTTTAAAAGGAGAATTCTGAAAACAAATGAGGATTAGTGGCCCTAGCTCCTCCCCCCTGTAGTATGGACTTGGCCCCCTCCCCTCGCAGCATCATGACCTTCCCTATACCCCAGAAAACACACAAACAAAGTAGCACACAGCTCTTTATCCGTATATCAGTCCAATGCGATCATGCACAGACACTCAAAAGTGAAATGTGGCCCCCCATCCAGCCAGGGTCCTGCAGAGATGAGACACTTTTTGACCTCCTAAATCACTTTCCTTGGAGCTAATGGAGCGCAAAGCCCCCCAGCGCTGGCAGTGCCATCTTTAAGTGTTGATCATAGCAGGGGGGGGTCTTTTAGTGCCTAAACTGCATCCAGACCCATGACTCCACTTCCAGTTGCGCAACACAGCTGACCAACCTGCCTAATCAGGCGTGGTGCTGTGTGCCAGCGTGGATATCGACTGACCCAAATAACCCTGTCACATGCAGGCCAGTGTGAGGGGGGGGGGGGGGGGGCAATGGTAAACAAAAAGGGGGCTCCAAATACAAACGTATATCCAATCCAATCCAATCCAACTTTACTTATAGCGCACATTTAAAAACAACAGTCGACCAAAGTGTTGTAAATCAATCATTATATAAAAAAGCAGAATAAACACATTTAGAAAAAACCGATAAGACAAAAATAAACTTATGTAAAAGCATCCATCTCTCTATCCATCTATCTATCTATCTATCTATCTATCTATCTATCTATCTATCTCTCTATCTATCTATCTATCTATCTATCTCTCTATCCATCTATCCATCTATCTATCCATCTATCTACCTATCTATCTATCTATCTATCTATCTATCTATCTATCTATCTATCTATCTATCTATCTATCTATCTATCTATCTATCTATCTATCTCTCTATCTATCCATCTACCTACCTACCTACCTACCTACCTACCTACACCTACCTACCTACCTACCTACCTACCTACCTACCTACCTACCTACCTACCTACCTACCTACCTATCTAAACATCTCCCTCTCTTCCCCACAGGTAATGACTTCTTGGAGGATTCTCCGTATGAACCCGTGAACAGTCGTCTATCTGACATCTTCCGCCTGGCTCCCATCATAGGTAAGAAGGAAAACAAACACATCTATTTCCCGAGGAGCTTTTCTCTCCGAGCTTTTGTGTGTTGTATTTGTTTCACAGTTGAGATTTGCTTAAGCTCCAAGCTGTGCATGTTCTCAGCGAAGGTTATCTGTGTGTCAGTATCCTCCCTCTTCCTCTCCGCTATCTGTCTTTTTTTTCACCGTTTGTTCTCGATGTTGCATGCTTTCTAGAAGTGAGCTTGCACAGGGAGATATAGTTCTGAGTCTCATGGAGAAGTGGATAAACGCTTCACTGCTATTGTATCTGGTGTGTTTGTTCTGTGTGGAGAAGCTTCCTCTCGTGGCAGTTTGAACACACTTGTTGAAAAGAGCGAGTAACGTGGGAGAGCATGATAGGCATTCTTTTTGTGTGTGTGTGTATGTGTGTGAGTGTAATGCTGTGGACGGCCTGTAGATGGCGATGTTATTCCCTTCTTCACAGCTGCTCAGGTACGCTGTTGTAGTGGTAGGAACAATCATGCACACAGTTTGTCATTATCACACCGTGCTGTGTCCAATCAAAACAGACACCTTCTACCTACACATATTCACAGAACAAGGTGGATAACGTTTTGTTAGAGAGGAGCCTTTCTCTGTCTGTTTTCTCTGTCATGTTTTCACCTCACAATAGCCTGATTTGCCCTAATTCAATAGTTCTCTATGGTAGCGTGAGATCATGTGGGAGGTGTGAGACAGATGAACAAATCGTGGCCTCACGACCAAATTGCTTCGAAAAGGAACACAGGTTTGAGATGACGGGTTGTTTTGTAAACCCTATTCTCTCCTCTTGTATAAAAATCCACTTTCAAAAGAGAAACTGCTCCATAATGCACTTTATATTTCATCTCTGGCTCTTAGTGTGCCGTCAGTGCTGAGGCATCAAGGTTCACATCACAGCAGGTGGCATCCATCAAGCTGTAGAAAGTGGGAACAGACAGATGTATGTGTTGTTCATATAGCGATGGCTCCTTGTTTCATGTTCAAATACCTCTGTATGTTGAATGATAGCAGATATGTCTCTTTGTCAGAGATCAGAGAGCAGACTCCATATCGGCCTGAGTCTCTCATTAAAGGGCAGCTACTGGAGAGTAGGGTTACAATTATTTTTGTTTATATTTTCTTTTGCATGATTCATCATTTAGTTGAAGAAACACACACAATTGCCCAGAGCCCAAAGTTCAGTCTAACGGTTACAAAAACAAGTTAATTAATTTATTAACTGAAATATTGTACAAGTCGATCTAAACTGAAAGTATTATTTAGGAGCCGAATCATGAATGGTTATGAACAGGACCTGTACAATCCCATTTGTTATTTCTTTTAATTGTAAAAGTAATTTCTTTCTGATTGTTTTGTACAAAAACAAACAAATTAACAAGGCAAGTTTATTTATATAGCACCTTTCAACACAAGGCAATTCAAGGTGCTTTACAAAAAATGAAAGACATTAAGAAAATGGCATTTAAAATCAGTCATTAAAAAGAAAAGATAATAACATATTTTTTTATGTCTAAATACAAATCTTTTTTTTTATTTAGACAAACATATCGCTGCTGACGATGACCTAATATCTTATTTATAAGGAACATGTGTGCTAGAGGGGGAACCGTCTTTTGAAGCTTCTTCTTACCCCGGGTGAACATGACAGACTATTTGAGAATTATTATTATTTATTTTGTACTTTGTTGTAATTATTATTTTGAGTGAGAACAAAAAGGAAAGAAAATGATGTTATTATTATTGTTGTATGTTTTGTTTTTTACACGTTCAATGCGTTGACTAAAATAAACGATGTTAAGAAATCATCACATTTGAAAATATGGTACTGGCGAACTTTGACAATTTTACTTTCTACATTTCTTGTTGATTTGTTTTCTATCATCTCTAGTGCCTCGGTGTCCGTCTGTTTCCAAATGTGTTTGCCTTTTGAAATAAAGAAATACACGTGAGCTTTCATCAGAAGCTTTTGAGTTGAGTGGGTTCCTACTTGGGTTGTTTTGATTTGAGAGCTTGCTACAGGCTGGAGAGGTACAAGTATGGGGCGTGTGGTGCAGTGGATTGGTGTTCGGATCAGGGGGTCACAGGTTCAAACCCCACTGCAGTCAGCATGTCGTTGTGTCCCTGAGACACTTCACCCCAAATTGCTCCTGTGGGGATTGTCCACAGTATTGAGTATGTAAGTCGCTTCCACAAGTAACATGTGATGTAATGTTCAGCACAGACAAGAAGAAAAATGTATGGAAAAAGATTAGGGCCACATGTGAATACTTTTTTTGAGATCTGAGGAAAGAAAAGGGATTTTTTTGTTTTGTTTTGAGATGAAAGTCAGAACTTCTGAACAAAAGTCAGAATTTTGACAAAAGTCAGAATTAAAAAATAATTTGAATTTTTAAACTGAAATCAGAATTCCTGAAACAAAGTCACAATAAATTCAACATTGTGAAATAGTTTGTTCTTAATTGTGGCCCTGATCCTCTATGTCACAATAACTATGTTCTTCATCATGAGGAGGAAGGTCTTGACCTTTTGGCTATAAACCAATGGACTTATCTTCAAACTGTTTCGATGCTGGTTCAAATACCTGTCGATTGAAACCTTTGTATACATCTCTTTTTTAGATAAGCCTGGTTCTGTCGTTGAGTTCATGAGGAGTGTTTCTGTCTCTATAGTATCCCTAACTGTGTATGAGTGGTGAAGGAATGTTGCTGTGAGACAGTGATGGACATTTAAAACAAAGCAGAAAGGGAAACGGAGAAAGAGCAGAGTTATCATTAGAGAAGGATAGTCGAGCAGAAGTCTAACGGGGTGAGGGTTAATGAGTGAGTCCCAGGGTAAAGCTAAGACACAGAGACAGAAAGCACGAGATCCCTCTGCCTCCTCTGCCCTTTGTGAGGAAATTAAAGGGCAAGGTGACAGCAGAGGGATCGAGGCGGACATGATTAGATCCCAGAGCTGGTTTGTGATCGCTCCAGCGCTGTATGTGTCCGATCTGCACTCAGTTGAGCAGAGGCCAAGACATGTACACAACAGAAAAAAGCCCCATAGTTTGAAAGGGGAGTGATATGAAAAGTGCTCTGTGGGGATTCTTGTTTTTAGATGCAGTGGTGGAGATACAGTATATAAGAGTTGATGTTATTTCTTATTTTCTTTCAATTGGATTGACTTTTTCTTTGTCTCATATCACCGGTACTGTCCACAATAACCATGTTTCTGCTCTTGTACATCTGAATTTCATGCTGAAAGAAAACATATTATTGATAAATCATTAATGATACGTTCATTTGCCGATACGGCCTGTGCCCTAACCCCTTATCTCTGGACTCTCTGTGTCTCATGTGAGTCTCAGAGAGGCATTATGACTCAGTGATCCCCGGCTATAGGAACAATAGGCAGCCACGATCATCCTTTAATTCCATAATCGACCCTATGTCTCTGACCGCACTCACTAATCTCTACTGACACCCATACATACACACACACACACACACACACACACACACACACACACACACACACACACACACACACACACACACACACACACACACACACACACACACACACACACACACACACACACACACAGCCTGAACACCTGTTACCCTTGAAATGGCCAGTCAGCGTCAGTCTGATTTCATTAGAGAGACATGTAGGGTGGCCACACGGTACACTATCCATCTATCTATCTATCTATCAATCTATCTATCTATCTATCTATAGCCACGTTCACACCAAGTACTTTGCCGCACTTAGTTCCCAGCCCTTAGTTCCCCCATGGAACTAAGAGCCGATCGCGTTCACACCGGAATAAGTTCCCTGAGGGAAGATTACGCAAATGAGCCGCTGACGTCACTTTGTCTTCTTCTGCTTTGGGTTTACTGGCAGGCCGCAAACAACTTCACGGCATATACTGCCACCCGGAGTCCCCGGCCGGAAGTCCCCGGAGTTGGGGAAGGCTTCAGTAGAAGCTGCTGGGACTCCCAGCAGCTTCTACTGAAGCCTTCCGAGTAAATCGCCAGAACGCCGACACCTCCTCATCTCCACCGCTCCCATGTTTTCTTTTGTGTTACCATAAGTTAGTCTCTCTGCGTTTGTGCGCTGGGCGAATGCTAATGCTAATAATGCTAATGCGAGGATAATAAAATGGCGGCTCTACAAAACATTTCAGAGTTTTACGGGGCGTGGTTTGCAATTCGCCCAGCCAATCAGAACTGGGGCACTTTTTATTCCCCCAGGAGAGTACCGCCTCTCAGCAGGCACTAAAAATGGGGAAGTTCCCGGCACTAAGTACTCTTTTTGGTGTGAACGCGACATAAGGTGTACTAACGGAACTAAAGGGGAAAAGTACGGGGAAAAGTACTCCGGTGTGAACGCGCCTTATATCTATCCATCTATCTATCTATCTATCTCTCCATCTATCTATCTATCTATCTATCTATCTATCCATCTATCTATCTATCTCTCCATCTATCTATCTATCTATCTCTCCATCTATCCATCTATCTATCTATCTCTCCATTTATCTATCTATCTATCTCTCCATCTATCTATCTATCTATCTATCCATCTATCTATCTATCTCTCCATCTATCTATCTATCTATATATCTATCTATCTATCTATCTATCTATCTATCTATCTATCTATCTATCTATCGCGAATACAATCTTGAAAATCACTACTTTAGATACAAAGGGCCATTTCATTGGACAAGGAATACAGTTGATTGAGATAATAAACCCAACAGTTCGAGCACTTCTCACATTGCATTGGTCTTTTTTAATTCTTCCATCTTATTCTCTTACCATCAGTCAAAGTGAATCCCTGGAAGTTGCCATTTAAAAAGGGATCTGAAAGCTTAAGATGATTTTTGTTCCTTTTGAAAAACACAATCTAATGAAGTCCAAAGGAAGACCACCGAACGGAAAAGCACATTTCCGTAGTGGCCAAATGGTGGTATTACAGTTTCTGTCTGTGAGGTCATTGACCCCCAAAATACATTTTCCCATTGATTTAAAGTGGGAACAAGACGTCTGTAAGTCAGCAGATATTTGGGGTTTAAGTAAAGTGACGACCCGTCCACACGGAGCTGAACTCGTAGCCAAGCTTCAACGCTTCTGACCATTCACTTTGAATGGGGTGACGTCACGCTTTGCCGAACTGCATTGTGGTTCCGTCGCTTCGCTTTACTTCAAAAGTAGAGCAATGTTCAACTTTTGAAGCTTCGACTGAAGCGTCAGCCAATCAAATAATATGCCAGTACAAGCTCTAGCCAATCAAACCGCGTGCTTGTGTGTCCGGGGCGGGAGATTCATGCGATTGGTTGTTGGTCGAGTTTCAGACACGCCCACCGGCAAGCTTCAACGCACGCCACCGTGTGGACGCTGCGTGAGCATGCTATATGAGCCCATAACAATGAATGTCCCGCTTCTAAATCTGTATCCAGTTCTCTTTATACATCTACCACAACACGCAGCAGCTCCATTGGGTTGATTTAGCTAATTATTATCAGGTCTTTAACCGGGGGGCAGCGTGCTTTTACCTCTGGGGTTGGACGCCTGTGAGTCAGATGTGTGAGCAACTCTGCACCAAAAGATGAAATGATGCAGTGTTCCAACATGGTCAACACACACACACACACACACACACACACACACACACACACACACACACACACACACACACACACACACACACACACACACACACACACACACACACACACACACACACACACACACACACACACACACACACACACACACACACACACACACACACACACACACACACACAGACTGACTGAAGCAGCCCTTATTATCTGCGGCAGACCAGCCTTAACCCTGACTTGTAAAAAGACAACAGAGCGGTTCAAACAAGAGGAAGGGAGGCGAGAAAAAGATAATAGAAGAGGAGAAGACATATGAGTGAGTGAGAGAGAGAGTGAGAGAGAGAGAGAGAGAGAGAGAGAGAGAGAGAGAGAGAGAGAGAGAGACTTTATTGATCCGAATTTGGGAAGTGTTTATGTTGCAGCAGCATAAAAAACACAAGGCAATGTCCACGAGATAAATTAAGACTCAAGAAATAAACAACATAAGTGTGTTGCTTCCACTTTACATTGAGCAACATAATCTTCATGCAAACTATAAAATCTCCACCTCTTCTCCACGTGTTGCATTTTGACTTTGTACCTTTCTGAGATGCTTGAGAGATGCTAGCGTTGCAGGATGCTAGCTTTGTAAACAGTCAAAAGGAAGGCATCCCGCTGAGCAGTAAAAAACAATACTCTCCTAGCGCACTGCGTGAGTTCATGAAGGCTGAGAGGAGGGAGAGAGCCGGCTTTGGATGAAATGGCTGCCTCGCTCTGTGTTTATGAGTCAGTGATCCATGCAGCAGGGAGCGACACAGACACAGAGAACGTTATTCTGAGATTCAAGTGGACTTTGAATTACTGCCACACCATTTGGCCCAGGCTGCTGGAGAATCAGAGCGGTGTTGGAGGAAATGGATGAATACACAGCCGGGTAGTTTCATGATATTACTGTATTCCTGAACACTGGTTGGTGCAGGTGCTTTTCCTGAAAACATTTCTTCTCTGCTTCGGCTCCTTCCTGTCCTTTTTCCTTCGTCTGCGTGGAATATCTAAAAAGGAAAAGCTTTTATTTCTTTCTTTTTTTATTTGGCAAGGACATTGCACATTAATGAACATTTAAAACATGAAATGTGCCAAGTGTAAATATGCCAGATTTAGCTTTGAGCTACTTTCCATCCGCAGTCGCTCACATGAAACATTAAGAAAATGAAAATTACAAACATAGCACATCAAATGCAAGAAAAGTGCAAGATTAAGAGTAGAATACCCAAGTATTTAGGACATATATAATACAATATATCATCGACCTCTCTTTCTGAAAACCAAGTACAACTCGGGTAACAATAAAAACATTCCCACATATCCAATCCAATCAGAATCAGAATACCTTTATTAGTCCCATTTTACGATCCAATCCAACTTTATTTATGTAGCAAATTAAAAACCAACAGTTAACCAAAGTGCTGTATATCAATAAATATATAAAAAGCAGCATAAATACATTTAGACCATATAAAAATGGGTGATTTTGAACTCGTTTTTGGCGATTACCTTAAGGATTAAAGTGTGTGACTGCACTGTTGGCAGATAAGAAACCATTTTATTGTGAGCCAATCGAATCGTGCAGTCATGACGTATTTTTGTCGGATGTACCAGGACGTTAGCATCGCCATTTGCTCCTCGAAACAAAAAGCAATGGGACTTCCTCATAGGATTTCGGTATATTGCAGAAAAAACCTTTGAGCAAACCAGAGTTCCCGTTAGCCGGTAATTACCGGACTATGACCGGTAAAATATGCTGAAGACCGGCAAATCTAAATCTCTCAAAGTCAAAGTGTCCGGTCAAAATAATTTCAGTTGCGCAACTTATGTGACAGACAAAAGAGTATGTGACAGACAAGAATAGTCAACTCTAATGTCTAACACTTAATGTGGAGAAAGAGACGTCCTGGATGGGTTGATTGTGCGTTGATCTGTTGGTAATGCCTCGGGGTTCCGGTGGGCATGCGCTATACTTTGTGGCCTCACCCGGTTGCATAGCGACACTTATTGTTTAGGTGTCTTTTAATAAGCAGGTAGTCCTATCATTAGCTAGAACCAGCTGGATCTGATCGATATGGACATAAACGCGAGTGAAGTCTAATCTGACGGGAGAGAGAGATCAGCTGCTGCTGACGAGTCGATACGCAGCTCTGCATGATCACATGCAGCGGTGAGCGGACAAAACACACACTTCAGGTTAGAATATCACACGTAGCTATTTTAATTATCTCAAACTACCGTAACTAGTTATAGATATGTTTAGTTTTACTGTCGGGTCACTCATTACTGATCCGCGAGCTGCATGAGACTGACGGGCTGTCAGGAGAGGGAGAGAGCGCT
>CM053242.1:57674885-57862385 GCA_028583405.1 Pogonophryne albipinna
ACTATATAAATATAGTTTTTTTTTCAAAATACCAAACAGATCCTGCATTTTAGCCATGCCTCATTTCGCTCTATTTGCTCTTTCCAGCCCTGGTTTTGCAAGAGCTGATTCTGTGAGCTGCAGCTGACCACGCCCCCCTGCAGGAGAGGGGAGCGTGCTCTGAGATCAGCTGCTGGGCTGCAGCAGGGAGAGGAGGGGGAGAAAAAGAGATCTCCGTCCTCCGTGCTTTATTCTTATATGATTATATAGAGTCATTATTCATTTGTTTTAAAGCTCAATAAATAACAAAGAAGACCTTTGACCGGCACTTTTATAATTTTGTCCGGAAGATTTAAACCTGTGGGACAAATGACATATTCTACATCAAGGAATAAAAGGGGCACCTGCCTCTCCCATCCCTCCACCTAAAGAACCGTTTTTTACACCAGGCTGTCAGTAGACTGAACTCTCATCTCAATCAAAGTTATCTTTAAGTCCTTGACTGTAGACTGTTCTAATGCCTTTGGTGAAGTTGATGGACAAAGAGTTAATGTTATTGACACTCCAGGTCTGTTTGACACCAAATGTAATGAAGAGAAGACCAGAAAGAACTTTGATCAGAGTATTTTTTTTGCAGCTCCTGGACCCCATGTCGTCATCAGACTGGGCAGATTCACAGATGAAGAAAAGCAGACAGTTCAGAAGATTCAGGAAATCTTTGGAGAGGAAGCAGACAGATACAGCATGGTTCTCTTTACCCACGGTGATCTGCTCAAAGATCAAACTATCGAAGAGTTCTTGAACGAAAGCGAAGAGCTGCAGGAACTTGTGACCAGATGTAACGGGCAGTACCACGTCTTCAATAATGAGAAGAAGGATCGTTCTCAGGTCAGAGAGCTGCTCAACATGATCAAAATATAACAGAGAAGAAAGGAGGAAGTCATTACCACTGAAATGTTCCGAAGGGCAACCAGGGCAATCGAAGAAAGGAAGAAATGTATCCTGAGAGAGAAAAAAGAGCAAATGCTCAAACAGGAGACTCTTGAGAAGAAGATAAGAGCAAAAATGAAAGTGCAAGAGGGTCCAGTGTCTCTGCTTGGGTGCCACCAGCTTCAGATCTCTTTCCTTGGTTATTTAGCCCCAAAGATCTCTCTCCTCGGTCCCTTTCCATTTCGCTACAACGTGTGCCAGAACAACAGACCTCTGATGGTTGGAGGATGCATTGTATTCTCTTTCAGGGGTCAATATACACAAATGTGCAGATCGAAGTTCACGAAATATCATGTACTTACAAAAGTAATAAACTATAAGGATTTCATGAAAATGGCATAATCCATGTCATGCAGCAAGTCCATCAAATCAGTCCAACAAATAAGAAGATGAAGAAGATGGACCTTTAGAGGATCCCGAGGGGCATCAAGGTCCGAAATTCAGTTTCCACTCTGTTTTTTGCACAGTTTACAGTACTGTTTGTTATACAGCTACAAATACACAAAGTTATATTGATGCACACATGCACATACATCGAGAGGTCCAGGATGTGAACTGGCATTTTAACTGGTTCCAAGTCCAAGTCCCTACAGACTGAACCACTGCCGCAATAATATATGATGTTTGTAATTGTCCTCTCTAGCCTTTTCATATCTGAAGCCCCTCTCTACAGTTGCCTCCAAAACAATTACAAATTAAAACTGCGGTCGCACTTGTGCACGCAGTGATGAGCGGGCCCTCGCGTCCGTGCGCCTGTCGGGGAGGGCAGCCGGTCGTCCCGGCGTCAAGCAGACGCGCGCGAGTCCTGGGAAATGAGCCGTTTCTCATTTCTATAATTTTCGCGTCCCAGACTCCCAGGTCCTCCGTCGAGGATCGATTATCGAGGAGGCTGTCTGGAGGAGCCGTAACCGAGGATACACTGAAGTCCTGAGACGATTTCAGCCAACAGTGATGTTTAAAAGAGGTGTGACGCATGGCTGGACTTCTGTCAACGAAGCACAGCTCTGCAAACTGTTCCCGTTGTGATTATAAGTTATTTGAGATGATGAAATGTGCATCAGACTTTCTGCCCTTTACCGTTTGTTTACTCACTAATCACATGTCCCCTGGATGTTAGGTGATGTTACAGTGAGAACAGCTGCTGAGGTCAGTGCAGAAAGCAGAACAGTGTGTATAATATATATTGCTCAATAATAAATGTAACAGGCCTACATTTCACACTTTATTTGTAGGCTTTAGGAGATATCTACAAATAAATAGTAGGGTTAGGGTTAGGGAGCAGCGACGTGCGGTCAGGGGAGGCAGGTGAGGCAGAGCCTCACTTGTCATTCTCCAATGTAACGGAAAAAAAGAATAATAATACAAATAATAATAAAATGTCTCCACTGATCTGTGTTGTAAATGTGATTTCTGTTTGATTCCAATCGCTTTTTATAGTAAAAATCGACTAATTTGCCGAGCTCCGCTACAACTACGGGGAGCGATGAGATTGAGAAGTGAGGCAGGGACGAGCTCTGCCTCACAGAAGCCCACAGTAACTTGCTGGAGCGCGGGCACTAATTTAGCGCGGGCACTTATTTTGTGAGCGCGCTCAAGCCAGTTACTGTGTGGTGAGGTGAGGCACAGATGAGCTCTGCCTCACCTCAGAATGCGTCACCCCACAGAAACTGTCTGGAAAGCGGGCCCTAAGCGCATGCCTGCACCATCTCACTGTATGTCACCAATGTAATGTTTGTAGATCCCTTTATTACATTTATCCTCGCCATCCATAGTCTCTAAATAACTTATTTCACGTATATATGATATTTAGGCTCGCTGGTCTCATCATACAACGGCAATGAAAAAAGCCCCAGGGGAGGCAGCCACAACCTCTGCCGCACTGAAGGGGGCGCAAGTGAGCCCACAGGTTCTTGTTGCTACTGTTATTCTACGCAGACGAAAACAACAAGCTAGACTTTTGAAACTAGAGGAAGATAAGGAGGACTTTTACAAAAAAGTAATAAAGATTGTTGTCCAGAAGGATAGCATGGACTTCATCTTCAAGTCAAGGTAAGACCACATTTGTAATGAAAATTGGATCTTACTAAGAGAGAACAATCCAATATTTAGATTTTGGGTAGGCTATCCTTTTGTTGAACGGTCTGTTTAAAATGAATCGAAGCATCAGACTAAAAAAGCTTTTGAAAATAACAGAATATTTCGATTAAAGGTGGGGTAGGTAAGTTTGAGAAACCGGCATGATATACACTTTTTGTTATATTCCATGGAATGCTCTTAACATCCCGATAGCAATGAATATCTGAAGTGCTTTGACAAAAAATACATAAAAACATTTCATCTGTGGAAGCCGTAGTACTGTAAAAAGCACGACCACTCATTTTAGCCGGCCCGGCTAAAATAACCTGCCTGTCAGCCTTCCATCTGTGCACAAACTTATCTCGTGCCCTCATTGGTCATGTGCGCGTTTGTGTGTGTTGGAGGAGGGGCTGTGTATTTTCAAATTCTAGCGCACTCGAGCTGGTTTCTCCAAAATTACCTACCCCGCCACCTTTAAGGTCAAAATATATAATATTTGTAAATCTGACTCTGAAAGAGTCAGTGCCTCACCAGCCATGAACCTCACCGCACGTCACTGTTAGGGAGTGTATGGTGTCTGTTGTAATGAATATCCCGCCAGCAAAGGGTGTTGTTGGACTAACAGTAGGTGTGTGTGTGTGTGGTGTGTGAATGTGCTTAAAATGTTTTTCAAAATGGCCGACTTTCTGGGGGGCGGGGCTAATGGTAGGCAATTTGAAATATGTGTGCAATCATAATAGCAATATGTATACAGCGTTTTGTGAATATTGGAAAAACTATACGCGAATAGTTTGGAGTAATTTGGAGTAATTTGTGACATGTAAATCGTCAAAAATGGAAAGTTCTCTGTTCGCTTACGAAGTCCTCGTTTGAGCGATCAACTATTCCTTCGCAATTTAGCATCACATTGGAAATAGGCTAAACTTGTCCTGGATTGGAATTTTTCCGATCATTCCCCTAGGAGGAGTCCGCAGAAATGTGCTTAAAATGGCTGAAAAACGCACATATTACAAAATGGCCGACTTTCTGGGGGGCGGGGCTTACGGAAGGCAATTTGAAATACGTGTGCAATCATAATAGCAATATGTATACAGCGTTTCGTGAATATCGGAATAACTATATCCGAGTAGTTTGGAGTAATTTGCGACATGTAAATCGTCAAAAATGGTGTATTCGCTGTTAGCTTACGACCTCCACGATTGAGCTATCAAAAATGTTCTTCTCAATTAAGTATCATATTGGATAGGGGCTGAACGTGTCCTGGATTGGAATTTTTCCGATCTTTCCCCTAGGAGGAGTTCGCAAGAATGTGCTTAAAATGGGATTGAGATTGCCGACTTCCTGGGGGGGGCTAATGGAATCTATCTACAAATATGTCCGCAATTCCATGAGGAATGTCTGTGCCAAAATTCGTGAAGTTCTGAGAAACTATATATGACTACCACACAATAGGAGGCGCTAGTGAGCAGTTTTTTTGAAAATGTACGTTTTTTTTTTACATTCTCGAAAAGGTCGTGGGCTCTGACGTGTGTTCCTAGTTTTGTGTCCGAAGCTCATTTTCTGCTATTGCAATTTAAAAAAAATTATAGGCCACGCCCACATTCTTAATTTGTTGCGACACGTTAAATCTGAGTTCGTAGTCACCCCGAGAGTATGTGTACAAACAAATTAAAAACATTCGTCCATCCGCTCTTGAGTTATAAATTGGTAGTGTTTTTGGCGCCCCCTATAGTCCAACATGAAAATGCTTTGGTGTACCTATTTCCCAAGACAGACTGAACCTTTCCACCAAAATCTTGGTGAATGGATACATTGTTGATGAGTTATGAGCATTTCTTTCTAAGCCCCGCTTTTTGCGGGTACGTTTTAATTCATGGCGGAAATATTTATCGTTTGAACATGCTCATCTCCTAGGGTAATTTGTCTGACCCTCCACCGATGCTGTATACAAAGTTTGGTGTTGAAAAACTGAAAATTGAAATTTAAGTGAATATTTAACTGTTTTGAACATTATGCCAATTAAAAAAAAAGATGCAGGCGGAGCTTAGGGTTCCAAGAGGATTATTTGTAGAGCAGGTCCACCCGGATATGTGTGCACAATTTCAGGTCATTTGGAGTTACGGTGCGACTTTGTACATTTATTCGAAATGGGTTTTTCATAGGTGGCGCTAGCGAGCACGTTGGAATATTTAACCCATTGACTCCAGAATAAGGTAGTTTTCACCAGTCCTGGCGTCCATGCAAAATTATACAACTTTGTCAGCGTTCTAAAGGCCTCAAAAACAGGAAACGCCAGCAGAAAAATAATAATTCCACCAATAACAATAGGTTCCTCGCACTTCGTGCTAGGACACCGTTGGGTCCTAGCACTCCGTGCTCGGGCCCTAATAATAATCAAGTAGTCTAACCCACGACGTTTAAAGTGATAATTGTTGGCCATTTCATATGTGAAATTTGGATAGTATATTTTAAAACGAAGGTAGCCTTGTCACGGTTTTAAGTTTGTGTGTCTAGGTGTGGGTGTTTTTCTGTTCTCCTTGTCATGTTTTCCTCCCTGTATATTGTCTGGTCTTTTTTCCCTGTGTTTTCCTGTCTGTCGTTAGTTTCCCTGGTGTGATTGTTTTCACCTGTCACCCATTCTGTGTCTCCTGTGCTCATCAGTGTCAGCCCCGCCCCTGATTATTCCCACCTGTGTCTAGTTACCCTGTGTTTAAATTCCCCTGTCTCCCAGTGTCAGTGTCCGTTCGTTTTCGTCTCTTGTCATGTGTAGGTCTGTGTGCTGTCTCTTGCTATGGTCAGGTCTATGCTCCTTGTGCTTTTGAAAAGTTTGATTCCTCACTACGTGAGCGCCTTCATTTTTTGTTCTCTATTTTTGTCATCTCGGCTAGAGATTTGATACCTTTTTTGTTGTTCAATGCTGTTTTGGAAAATAAAGTATCTTACAAATACTTTACCTCTGTCTCCCGGGTCTTGCAATTGGGTCCTCCATCCTAAGTGTCTGAGTTCGTAACAAGCCTAATCCAGGAAATACAATGCCTAAATTATGCCGTTCATTCCATTTAATTATATTCATGTAGACACATAATAATTAGATGGTCCTCCGCCCCTCCCAAAAAACGTGACTTATTAAAAACTGAACGTTATCATATTGTTATGCAACAATCACGTGCATTTATCTGGTTTCATAATGTTACAGTCATTATGGCTGACGATATAAAACAAATTGAAGCCAACTGAAACCAGTGCAATTGCAACAAGGCGGCCGCGGCCTATGTCTGACACTTTTAAACTGTTTAGAACAGTCAAGCTGGCTAATGCCAAAACAACAGACATATAGTAGACCTAACACACTTTTTAACAGACGTACTGTATAACCTTTTACAGACAGGCTGGCTAACGCCATGTTCATCTCACAATTCAGTGTTTCTTTAGATTACTATGCAGAAAAAGAATGTAATCAATTGTCCCTGGTTTCAATTGGCTTCTCCTTTCTGAGACCACAAATCCAGCCGTGGAAAAATCTCGCTCACTCGCGGCGCTTGAAGCTGGAATGGAAAGAATCGAACGAGCAATGTGTGCCACATTCGGAAACCTGGTTGCATGCTCCTTCCACCAGCTGAGAACATCGAAATTCTCCTCCCTCGGTGACTTGAAGTCGATGTATGCGCTCACTTCATCCTGAGTGCACTCATCGCTGGGAGAGGAATCCTCGACATCGGATAATCCCTCCGATTGTCTAGCTCTCTTCTCGGGCGGTGCTGAACTGACAGTGGCAACACGTTGTGTGGGCGATGCACGCCTCTCTTTTATGTCTAGAGGTGCGAATAGAGGGCGCAAGATTAAGCATATGCAATTTTATAAACTTTACATATAGATTTCATAATATTTTACATTTCATATTTTAAATGATGAAAACAGACAAGCAGGCCAATAAGCCTATACAATACAGTAACAGTGGGCTATACTGTAACGTTAGGATAGTAACTTTTTCCAATTCTACCTCAATTTAATTTTAATACAGTATGAAATAAACGATGAGATCACTTGTATTTTCCTTCGGCCTTACCGTTCACAAGACGCCGCACTTCGTTGTGCACTGTTTCCATTGAATGTTCCTCCACAAGCAGCTTCAGACTTTTCAGCTTTGGGTGCAAAAACATGGCCAGTTTGTGCAGGAGGTGTATCTCGTACTTTTCAACCAGAATTCTGAGACATTTTGCCTTTAGAGAGGAGAATGTCAGGTTGTCAGTGGAGGATGGTTGCAGGTGGCGTTTGAGGCGATCGAGCCACACAGCGGTGAGGTGAAGGGTTGGAGTTTTGGATGCCTCCAGTGCCTTAGTAGCCTCCTTGAATCTCTGAAGAAACATCACCATTGCATTCAAAGTGTCTTCGCTCAAGTCGTTCAGACGACCCTCTTCCCCCTTTTCCAACAGCAGTGCACAAACGTCCTCATATTGACAGCTGATCCACTCCAGCATTGTGTGGACTGACTTCCAGCGCGTTTCCACTGATGCTTTTAACGTCTTTTTAAGGCGATTCTGGAGACTCGTTTGCTTAAAGTAAGTTACGAGTGACTTTGCCCCCGTGGCAAGCGTAGTCACTTCCTCTCCGAACGCATCTTCTTGGCTTGGTTTCCCGATCCTAGAGTACAGCACGGTGTTAAGGATGTGTGCAGCCCAGCTCAGTCTTGTGACGGAGCGAAGGGCTGCCACTATGTTTGAACCCCTGTCTGTCACATACACCAGTTTGGTGAAGAAATCCTCAATGCTGTATCTCCATAGGGCTTGGATTATTGCTGGTTTGATGTTATCAGACGTTTTACGCAAGGTACTATCCCATTCCGACGTAGAAAGCACCCTTTCGACTAGATCCCACATGCTATTGATGTAATGTATTGTGTGACAAAGGTAGCTTATTTTCCGATAATCATCGGTCCACATGTCTAAAGTGACTGCTCCATTGTACTCACTCATCTGTTCTCTCAGCACAGGAATTATGCTTTGGCGTATGTCTTCTGCATATTTTGTCACTCTGCGATATATTGTTGTCGGATCTGGTAACAGCTGCATTGCATCGACACGGCCCGCCCGCGCACCAATGTCAATCAATCCCTGTGCTAATCCAGTGAAACCACTGGGGGGAGAGTGGTCAGAGGTTATGCGCCGGCCCGCGGGGGAGAGGTCATAGGATTTAAACATTACATTAAATTATCATTTTTATATATTTATTATGCAACACCTGCGATCCGACCCGCATCTTCTTTGTTTTACCCGGACCCGAACCAGAATTTCTTTTGTTGAAAAAATACCACCAGCGAATCACTGTTTTCGCCGGTCACCCGCGGTTACCCGACCCGATGCAGGACTCTGTTCTAGTGTTGTTTTATTTAAAAGTACAGTAACTCAGAAATTATTTGAAAGCTTACACAACATCTTTAAACATATATATTTTACCTCATGTTGCAAACACAGACTACGAGCTACAACTAAAACTGCTGCTCTGTATGGGCACTTATGGTGGCATTTAAAAGAACAGGTGGCATTTCTTGTAAAAATGCTGATGGGAGGGTGAACCGGGTTTGCTGTTTATAGTTATCTAAATGAACACTGAACATGCAGGTGGACTGGATATTCAAGCTGTGCTAAAAACAGAACAATAAAGGGCGTGAATCAACAAATTCCAACGATTTTGTTTTGGGTTATTAAAGATTATTGGGTTGGTTTAGTGTTAGGGTTAGGTTGAACGTTGTTAAACCTGAAATAAAGGATATTTTCTCGTCCAATGTTGTGTAACTGATATCTTCTTTCATTTTTGGAAAATATCCTGCGGTTTTGCAAAAAACAACCTCTCTTTTGGACTGTTCTAATCTACAAACCTCTCAGAGCCTCCTTCTAATCTACAGTGACTTCTTGATACTCAAAACCTGCATTTTTTTCCTTCAAGTCAATTAATATGTTTCTACTTTCGTGTATGGTAAGATGTGTCTGTGGGACTAAACACAGTGAGGTTTGTACATCCACCCACACAGTTGGCAGAAGGCCCGCGGTACAGTGTTTTCTTGTTTAGCTGCTTTTCAGATTATTAACATACTCTGTATTCTAGTGTAATTTCACTTAAAAATACAGTAACTCAGAAATGATTTGAAAGCTTTCACTCTTGTGAAAGTACAGTATCTGTATACATACCTATTTCACATCATGTTGGGAACACACACTACGAGCTACGACTAAAAGTGCTGCTCTGTATGGGCACGTATGGTGGCATTTAAAAGAACAGGTGGCATTTCTTGTAAATGCTGATGGGAGGGTGAACCGGATTCGCTGTTTATAGTTATCTAAATGAAGAATGAACATGCAGGTGGACTGGATATTCAAGCTGTGCTGAAAACAGAACAATAAAGGGCGTGAATCCACAAATTCCAACGATCATTGAAGAGCTGAGAAAAAACATCACTCAAAGACAAAGTTTGCTGCATGTAGCTCATACAAAAGGGATTGTTTCAAACAGTCTCTTAACTTTCTGTCTTTTCCTCACTGTAAACCAGCACCTCTGCTCTCTACAATCCAATAATGGGAGGCTTTTTCACCAAAGACGGTAGGTCAGGATCAACATGTTTTTATATCCTTTTTCTATTGGTGGCACAGGTGACTGTTTGAATATGTGTGCATTCATATTTTGCATTGTGTTCCTCCGTAACATGATGATCAAGGACTTATTTGTAGACTATTAGCCTATTGGTCTTTAGTGTGCTTACTTTCATTTCCCTTCTTATTTGGTCAAAATGTTTTATCAGTTCATAATTATATTCATATAAATTGATCTTTAATTTGTGTACGTGTGATTTTGCAAGACACATGGCCTTAAAATGGGGTTAGTATCATCGTTTCTCTTTGTAGATTTTCTTGACTGTAACATCTCAGTTCAGACCAGAATGTAAAATGTACATTTGGGTTTCCAACATTCAGAACAGTATGCCATTTATATTTGGTATATTTGGTGTGGTCACCCCCAGTTGTGTCTTGTATATATATTCTTAAATAAAAACTTGCTTTTTGTGTATATATACCTGCCTTCCTCTTTTTACGGAATTTGGTCCATAACTGTTTCAATCGAAGGCTGTCTGCCGACGAGTTCCTATGCCCCTTTCCAGCTACCCTCCTATAGTTCATGGTCATTCCCCCGCTGAATCCTTCCTAGCTGAATTATGTTGACTGCATTATCAGGGACATCTGGAATCCGACTGTGTGTCTGTCATGATCATGTTTTTTGTGTTTCACGTGTCTTGTTTGCTTTTGAAAAGTGTTCCTGCGACTTTGGCTGCTTGGGAGTGCGGTTGTCTTTCAACATGTCGACGTTTCCTCGGGTAAGATACTGAACCCTGAGTTGCTCCTTATTGCCAACTGTGTGTGTGTGTGTGTGTGTGTGTGTGTGTGTGTGTGTGTGTGTGTGTGTGTGTGTGTGTGTGTGTGTGTGTGTGTGTGTGTGTGTGTGTGTGTGTGTGTGTGTGTGTGTGTGTGTGTGTGTGTGTGTGTGTGTGTGTGTGTGTGTTATAAAGAGATAAAGAGATGTATAAGTACAGTCCATTTACCTCCGTGTGTGATGTCTCTTTTTACTTCCTGTCTTTGTGTTTTCCCGCCTGTTTGTCTGATATATGTCTTCCCTTGTGTTCGCTTTCTATACGTCGTCTCTGATCCCCTCTGGTTCCTGGTTTTATTTTCCTTGTGTGATTCCATGTGTTCTGCCAATGCTCCTGCACAAGTTGGGTATCCTTCTGATTTAATGTGTTGTGATTTTAGATTATATTGTTTGGTTTGATGTAAATGTGTTAATTTTCAAAGAGAGGGGATATCAGATATTAGAGGGTCTGACAGGCAGTCCTTGTGGTTTATTTTTATAAATATATTTTGTGGAACTGCTAAGAACAAAAACGTATGAAGACAGCAATAAATAGTTGTTTTCTGTGTTTCAGTGTGTTCGTCTCAACATTCTACAAACTGCCACAAAACATACTCGGGCGATGCATACTACTACAATGATAAGGTACTCCGGATTGTGATGGTTGGGGAAACTGGAGCTGGGAAGAGCGCCACAGGAAACACCATTCTGGGAAAAGAGCACTTTAAATCAAAGTTTTCTTCTAAATCTCTGACTAAAGACTGTGCTAAGGCCTTTGGGGAAGTGGATGGACAAGAGGTTGCTGTCATTGACACTCCAGGTCTGTTTGTCACCAGCACTGATGAAGAGAAGACCAGAAAATATATTGTTCAGAGCATTGCTTTTGCTTCTCCTGGACCTCATATCTTCCTGGTCGTCATCAAACTGGGCAGATGCACAGATGAAGAAAAACAGGCAGTGCAGAAGATTCAGGAAATCTTTGGAGAGCAAGCCGACAGATACAGCATGGTTCTCTTTACTCACGGTGATCTGCTCAAAGGGAAACCTATCGAAGAGTACTTGAAAGAAAGTGAAGAGCTGAAGGAACTTGTGGCCAGATGTAACGGGCAGTACCACGTCTTCAATAATGAGGAGAAGGATCGTTCTCAGGTCAGAGAGCTGCTCAAGAAGATCAGAAACATAACAGAGAAGAACGGAGGAAGCCATTACACCAATGACATGTTCCAGAAGGCAGAGAGGGACATAGAAGAGGAAACACAGAGAATCCTTAAAGAGAGTGAAGAGGAAGTGCACAAAGAGTGGGAGGAAATGGAGAAGAAAATATTAGAAAAGTATGAGAAAATGAATGAATTTAAAGATGACCGAGAGAGGTTGAAAATGCTACATAAAAGTCGTGCAAGGAGGAGATTTAGAGAAGAGCAGGAAAGGAAGGCCAGACAGGAAGCTGAGAACACCCCTTACATAATTAGGCTTATAATGGTCTTAATTAAATTCTTTACAGGATTGAGATGACAACCGGTTTCCGTGAAACAGTCAGGCTTGATGCTGGACGGCAGCAGATTTAGCAAACCTTTGACTGTCTGACTCCTTGTTAATCTTCAGTGTAGATGCACAATATCTAACAGGTATTAACACGTATATTTAATTATATAACTAAACTTTTGTCCAGTACCTTTTTAATTCCATAATGATGGCAGCCATATTAGACACTCGCCATGAAACAGGAAGTTGTTGTAACTTCATGGTACAGTCTCCAAACTACCAATGTTGAGTGCTTGATAAGTCATAGCAATACCTAAAGGCAACAGGAAGTCAGCCTCATGTGGCAAACATCATGAAAATAACAATGTCTGGTCTACAATTGATGTTTAGTGACATTCTGTTTGTTAATAGTGTTTCTCTAGCACCACATAGTGGACATATCAAGTGGTGCAAGGTGTGCAATGTCTGTAACTTCCAGCATATCACACTCCATGCAACATGTGTGATATTAATACTCTTTTGTTTACCATCGAACATAAATCTGGGTTTGTGGTTTAATGGGTCATTTATCTCAGTGATGTAAGAAACGTGTGGAGTGCATGAGTGTCTTCCAGGTAATCACTGTGACTGCACCAGACAATGATAATTATGTAGAGATGGTGAATAATGTGTTGCTCAGTGATCATGAAATAAAGCTGATAATAAATGAGTAAGGCTTTACTGACATCATTCGAGGTATGTGACACTTAATCCTAAAGAATACAATACAATACTTTATTTATAGAGCACTTTAAACCTACAGGCCAAAGTGCTGTACAGTCAAATTAACAAAACAAAACATACACAAAATAACACAGCACAGCTCACACACCATAAAACAAGTACATGTCAAAAACAATAGACAATTTAAAAGCAACACTCTAAAAGATGTTAATACGCTAAGGCACACACATGTCAAACTCAAGGCCCGGGGGCCAAATCAGGCCCGTGGTGGATTTACTTTCGGCCCGCAGGATAATTTCTAATTCCCATTAGATCTGGTCCTCCGGTATATTGCACGCACACCTTCACTCCATCCTGAGGGTCTCCTCAGCTCAGAGCCTGAGCCCAAACATTGATGACCTTGCACCCAAGATGAGATGCCAAGTATCTGAACTAGCATCACAGAGCAGCACACTGAGTTCAATAGATGTTTCCTTCTGCACTTTCTCTCTCACGACAACAGGGCATGTTTGGTTTGTTCTTTGAGGGGAATAGTTTTGTTGAAGCTGTTGTTGGCCTGTGGGAAAATGTACTCATAAGAAATGACTCTGGAAAAGCTGCAGATAGAGCCATAAGAAATGCATGCAGCTGATTATTTAATGTTTAATGTTGTTTTAATAGGCAATCATTTAAGCTTTGTTAGTTCCAGGTTTAATATGTGCAATAAGTTCATTTCAATAAGTTCTGCAATAAACACTGAACCAGTCCGGCTCTCGACTAGTATCCATTTTTTTTATTTTGACCCTCTGTGTGTTTTAGTTTGACCCCCCTGCTGTAAAGGAACTACAGCACGGTCACATGACATTACATCATTTCATTTTAAACAAATAAATACAATCAAATAAAAACATGCAACATACATTACTGGAATACTTAAATACAAAATAAAAAAACTGAACAAAAACTAAAAATAACATGTTTAAACACAGGTAGGCAGTGTAGACAGACACTGGGTTGTAAGTAAATAAGTTTCGCAATAAACATTGAACCAGTCCGGCCCTCGACTAGTGCCATTTTTTTTATTTTGGCCCACTGTGTGTTTGAGTTTGACCCCCCTGGGTTACATCGTTAACCTGGTAGTTCAGCCTGATGACTACAGACTAAAAACACTATCCGAGGCGCTTTGTCAATATATATCAATCGAGTATCCAAAGACAGGGTTCCTGCAGGTTTCACCAATGTAAGACCTTTTAAGACCACTTTGAATGGAATCTAAGACCTATTTCACGGCAAGAAAGTATGAAGGAAAATTGCTAAGAAAAGAAATACGTCCCATAATTACTTTCAAAGTGAATGTTCAATATAAGAACGATGACTGAACATAACAGCATAACAGTACACATAACTGTGTCAATCTTTCATCGTTGCTGTATGATTGGTGTTTAGCTACGGTATTTAGCGTCCACAGCACCTCCGCAATATTTAAGATTGTGAAGATAACTGATTGAATCAAACTGGGCCACTTTGATAGTAACATTGAAATCGATGGATTCATCTCTCAACATAGATGGTTCTGGTCCACACTCCAATACAGGAGGTGGCGGTAAGGCAAGAGAAGATCATTTCACCCGGAAGTCAGCCTCACGTGTTTCCTTCATTTCTCCACGCGTATTGTGCGGTAGAAAGCAAGACCGGAGCTAATTTATCCAAACAAGAGATTAAAACACCTTCTTCAGAGGAGACAGTTCACTGAACAGGTGAGTAAACATGTTTTAAACTGTCGGTTGGTTTGAGTATTTTGAATGTCGCAGATTCTAACGGTTTTTAACGGATGTTTACTTAGCCTAAAGTGTTGGTTGCTAGTCGATGTTAGCTTAGCTTGTCTTAAATCACCAATACAATTTAATAGTTTATGTTTTGTACATGTGTTTAGTTGTAGTTGGTGGCGTGAGGGATCTATTTCAGTTCATTTTATTACGTAATGTAGTGCTTTTACCAGAATGCTAGCTGTTGTTTAGCTAGGTAGGCTAACCGAAAACTGACCAGACTTCATCTTAGGAGTTACAAACAGGTAGTATGAGAAAAATAAAGGGCATTAAAGCATGGATACAAGTTTCAGTTGAGTCACTAAATACCCGTGGTGTAAAGTAACTAAGTACATTTACTCAAGTACTGTACTTCAGCACAATTTCGATGTACATTTTTTACTACGACTTCTACTCCACTACAGTTCAGAGGTACATGGTGTACTTTTACTCCACTACATGTATTTAATACCTTTAGTTACTTCTCAGATCTGGATGAATGATGTGAAATCTAATCAAGTGTTGAATCAGACTTTAGTTCCACCTGGAGTAAATCCACCAGCTACCCTGCAGTCTACAAAGCCATTCAGACTAGCTGCACCTTTACCAGCTTTGAGAACACTTTCATGATCAATCATTATAAAACATATCATATATATTATTCTGAAATGGACCAATCTGCACAACGACTACTTTTACTGTCTTTCACTATATTTTGATGAGAATACTTTTCTACTTTCACTTGAGGAACATTTTGAATGCAGGACTTTGACTGAAACAGAGTATTCCTACACTCTGGTACTTCTACTTTTACTCATACAAGATCTGAGTACTTCTACTTTTACTCAAGTACAAGATCTGAGTACTTCTACTTTTACTCAAGTACAAGATCTGAGTACTTCTACTTTTACTCAAGTACAAGATCTGAGTACTTTTACTCAAGTACAAGATCTGAGTACTTTTACTCAAGTACAAGATCTGAGTACTTCTACTTTTACTCAAGTACAAGATCTGAGTACTTCTACTTTTACTCAAGTACAATATCTGAGTACTTCTACTTTTACTCAAGTACAAGATCTGAGTACTTCTACTTTTACTCAAGTACAAGATCTGAGTACTTCTACTTCTACTCAAGTACAAGATCTGAGTACTTCTACTTTTACTCAAGTACAAGATCTGAGTACTTCTACTTTTACTCAAGTACAAGATCTGAGTACTTCTACTTTTACTCAAGTACAAGATCTGAGTACTTCTACTTTTACTCAAGTACAAGATCTGAGTACTTCTACTCAAGTACAAGATCTGAGTACTTCTACTTCTACTCAAGTACAAGATCTGAGTACTTCTAGTTTTACTCAAGTACAAGATCTGAGTACTTCTACTTTTACTCATACAAGATCTGAGTACTTCTACTTTTACTCAAGTACAAGATCTGAGTACTTCTAGTTTTACTCAAGTACAAGATCTGAGTACTTCTACTTTTACTCAAGTACAAGATCTGAGTACTTTTACTCAAGTACAAGATCTGAGTACTTTTACTCAAGTACAAGATCTGAGTACTTTTACTCAAGTACAAGATCTGAGTACTTTTACTCAAGTACAAGATCTGAGTACTTCTACTTTTACTTGAGGAACACATAGAGGCTGAATCATCATGTTAATCACAGAGCTATCATCTGCCTGAAACAGTCCTGATGCTCTTCTAGGTAATCACACATCCTGTCATGTTCACAGCTGCAGTTGATACCTTTGTTAGCATGCTACTCTGATGTTACTATTTACTATGACATTCAGTATTTCAACACCCCCCTTGTTCCCCTCAGGTTGCCATGTCCTCCTACACCTGCATCAGCTGCAGAGTGGCGTTCGCAGATGGCGAGGTGCAGCGGGCGCATTATAAAACCGACTGGCACCGCTACAACCTGAAGCGTAAAGTCGCCGAAATGCCGCCGGTCACCGCGGAAAACTTCCAGGAGCGAGTCCTGTCTCAGCGAGTGGCCGCGGAGAAGCAGCTGAGCGACACCACGGCCACCGAGGGCTGTGCCGTCTGCAGCAAGAAGTTCTCCAGCATCAACGCCTACCAGAACCACCTGCAGGTCCAAAGCCACCTCATCTGTTTGCAACTCACACACACATTATATAGCATCAGGTCCAAAGCCACCTCATCTGTTTGCAACTCACACACACATTATATAGCATCAGGTCCAAAGCCACCTCATCTGTTTGCAACTCACACACACATTATATAGCATCAGGTCCAAAGCCACCTCATCTGTTTGCAACTCACACACACATTATATAGCATCCGGTCCGAAGCCACCTCATCTGTTTGCAACTCACACACACATTATATAGCATCAGGTCCAAAGCCACCTCACCTGTTTGCAACTCACACACACATTATATAGCATCAGGTCCAAAGCCACCTCATCTGTTTGCAACTCACACACACATTATATAGCATCAGGTCCAAAGCCACCTCATCTGTTTGCAACTCACACACACATTATATAGCATCAGGTCCAAAGCCACCTCATCTGTTTGCAACTCTCACACACATTATATAGCATCAGGTCCAAAGCCACCTCATCTGTTTGCAACTCACACACACATTATATAGCATCAGGTCCAAAGCCACCTCATCTGTTTGCAACTCACACACACATTATATAGCATCAGGTCCAAAGCCACCTCATCTGTTTGCAACTCACACACACATTATATAGTATCAGGTCCAAAGCCACCTCATCTGTTTGCAACTCACACACACATTATATAGCATCAGGTCTGAAACTACATGTTCTGTCTAGGGATGGGAACGATTAATCGAATATTCGAAATTATTCAGGTATTCCAATAATTATTCATGTATTCGAATATGAGTTATGAATATTTGTATTAAATTGTGAGTGATGCCTAAGTTGATTGAATTATTCAATTTGATAAGATGTAATGTATACGACAGTGCCATAGCTAAATGTGTTAGTTGACGTCTAAAGGTGTGTGTTGCTCCGCTCACCGGTCCCTCACAGCGGGCAGAGCTGCAGGTGCTGATCTCTCTCTCTCGCGTCCGGTTATACTTCACTCGCGTTTATGACCAAATCCATCAGATCTAGTTCTAGCCAATGATATGGCTGCTGCCCCTCCCTACACGCAGATCACGCAGACTCAAACCTCATCTTAGGCCCAAATGTGGCGCAAATGAGCTCTGCAGCCGTTGCGAGGTTCCGGCGCTAACAGTTCATGAGCGTGCTCCCCGCCCCCTGTCAACACTCGCGACACATGGCCAGCCTAAACAACAATAAGCGCTGCTTGGCAACCGTGTGTGGCGGCAAAGTGCAGACATTTTGACTGGAGAGATTTAGTTTTGCCGGTATTCAACATATTTTACCAGTCATAGTCCGTTAATTATTTACACTCCAAGAAGAGTCCTCCACAACAGACATGGCGTCAAAAAGGAGTGTGGAAATATTTCGACCAGGTTAGTGAGTGAGGTGTAGAGGTCAAACTATGCCAAATTAAACTTATATACATGCTATACCTTGCTATACCCGCAACCTCCGTTCCAGCTGAGAGGGTCTTCTCTACAGCTGGGCTGATTGTGAATCGCCTCCACACATGAAAGCTGTAGGCCTATTGCTGTCAAACTGTGATCACCAGTTCAATACATTTGACTAATTCGACTTGGTTTCTACATTTATTTGAACATGTATTTATTTATTTATTTGAACGTGTATGTATTTCAAAAAAATTACTGAAAAAAAAATGTAAGAAAAAGATTGTGAATTTTTTATTTTTTTTAGGATATGTACATTTCGGTTAACCGTTTTTTGGGGGGTCGAATATTCGAATATACATTTGCTTTCAAATTCCCATCCCTAGTTCTGTCAAATCTGTCAAGCTGTGTTGTCGGTGAATCCGCTCAACAGCTGTTCCAAATCAACAACTTTGTGGAGATAAAGTGCATGAATCACATTTATTAAACGATACGTGTCGACTAAAAGCTGCAGTAAATCAATATGTTGGACTCTGTTAAGTTGCTAAACCTACATTTTATTTTAAATGAATGACAGGATGACATATTTATGATTCACTGTGCACGTAACACACGGGGTTCCCGCGGGGTCTTAAAAGTCTTACATTTGATGATCAGAATTTAAGGTCTTAAATATTCAGCTTCAGCTAGCGGCAGTCAGAAACTCATCTTCGAATCTACTTACAAACAAATATGGGGAAGTTCAGCCGTATTTGGTTGGAAAACATCGAATTGAGTGCTTGGTTTGAAACCAGTGGAGGGAACGTGTTTGAAGCCCGCTGCACCTTTTGCTAATGTAGCGTTAGCTCCCGCAACGACACCGCGGGACCTCCGGGCGACGTTTGGGTCTACGTCAACCCTAAAAGCGGAGGTGCTGTGGACACTAAATACCGTAGCTAAACACCAATCGTGTGTGTGTGTGTGTGTGTGTGTGTGTGTGTGTGTGTGTGTGTGTGTGTGTGTGTGTGTGTGTGTGTGTGTGTGTGTGTGTGTGTGTGTGTGTGTGTGTGTGTGTGTGTGTGTGTGTGTGTGTGTGTGTGTGTGTGTGTGTGTGTGTGTGTGTCCTAAAAACCGAGGTACGTACCGAACCGAAATGTTTGTGAACCGTTACACCCCTAACACACACAGTTCTGTGTACTGTTATGTTCAGTCATCGTTCTTATGTTGAACGTGAACACATTCACTTTGTAAGTAATTACGTTTTTCTTCTTTCATAGCAATTTTCCTTCATACTTTCTTGCTGTGAAATAAGTCTTAAATTCTATTCAAAGAGGTCTTAAAGTCTTACATTTGAGTTGGTGAAACCTGCAGGAACCCCGAACACATCAATCTTATTACAAATTAAAGTTAATTTAGTTTTACTTGTGCTCTTTGATTATGTTGCGCTGTTGGAGGAGCCTGTGACGTCAGATTGTCATATCTAAACTGTAGCTAAAGTGCAAATGACGATAAAAGCCTTGAAACTCAAAGTCTTGAATCTGCAGTCCCACAAACACCTGCAGGCGGAGAAGCAGGCGCTGCTCGCCGCCCAGAAGAAGGTGGACAAGATGAACGAGAAGAACCTGGAGAAGGGGCTCGGCGAGGAGAAGGAGGACCGAGACGCCAGAAACGAGGCGCTGCAGCAGGCGCTGAAGGAGCAGCAACGACCCAGTCCAGCGGCGCAGGCAGCGAAGAAGCCGAGGACAGCGGAGCAGCTGGAGTGTCCTCCGAGGATGATGTGGCTGGAGGAGCAAGCCAAGAGGAGGGAGAAGGACACTGGAGCTACAGCTGCTGTGGAAGGTAAGGACAAGAGACGAGTGAGGGTTCAGCCAAGAGGCTACTTTCATCTGTAGTCCCTGGACATCAGCATGTATCCCCTCTTCTTCATGTCTCTTCTACATCAACATGTGTCCCCTCTTCCTCATGTCTCTTCTACATCAACATGTGTCCCCTCTTCTTCATGTCTCTTCTACATCAACATGTGTCCCCTCTTCTCCATGTCTCTTCTACATCAACATGTGTCCCCTCTTCTTCATGTCTCTTCTACATCAACATGTGTCCCCTCTTCTTCATGTCTCTTCTACATCAACATGTGTCCCCTCTTCTTCATGTCTCCTCTACATCAACATGTGTCCCCTCTTCTTCATGTCTCTTCTACATCAACATGTGTCCCCTCTTCTTCATGTCTCTTCTACATCAACATGTGTCCCCTCTTCTTCATGTCTCTTCTACATCAACATGTGTCCCCTCTTCTTCATGTCTCTTCTACATCAACATGTGTCCCCTCTTCTTCATGTCTCTTCTACATCAACATGTGTCCCCTCTTCTTCATGTCTCTTCTACATCAACATGTGTCCCCTCTTCTTCATGTCTCTTCTACATCAACATGTGTCCCCTCTTCTTCATGTCTCTTCTACATCAACATGTGTCCCCTCTTCTTCATGTCTCTTCTACATCAACATGTGTCCCCTCTTCTTCATGTCTCTTCTACATCAACATGTGTCCCCTCTTCTTCATGTCTCTTCTACATCAACATGTGTCCCCTCTTCTACATGTCTCTTCTACATCAACATGTGTCCCCTCTTCTTCATGTCTCTTCTACATCAACATGTGTCCCCTCTTCTTCATGTCTCTTCTACATCAACATGTGTCCCCTCTTCTTCATGTCTCTTCTACATCAACATGTGTCCCCTCTTCTTCATGTCTCTTCTACATCAACATGTGTCCCCTCTTCTTCATGTCTCTTCTACATCAACATGTGTCCCCTCTTCTTCATGTCTCTTCTACATCAACATGTGTCCCCTCTTCTTCATGTCTCTTCTACATCAACATGTGTCCCCTCTTCTTCATGTCTCTTCTACATCAACATGTGTCCCCTCTTCTTCATGTCTCTTCTACATCAACATGTGTCCCCTCTTCTTCATGTCCCTTCTACATCAACATGTGTCCCCTCTTCTTCATGTCTCTTCTACATCAACATGTGTCCCCTCTTCTTCATGTCTCTTCTACATCAACATGTGTCCCCTCTTCTTCATGTCTCTTCTACATCAACATGTGTCTCCTCTTCTTCATGTCTCTTCTACATCAACATGTGTCCCCTCTTCTTCATGTCTCTTCTACATCACCATGTGTCCCCTCTTCTTCATGTCTCTTCTACATCAACATGTGTCCCCTCTTCTTCATGTCTCTTCTAAATCACCATGTGTCCCCTCTTCTTCATGTCTCTTCTACATCACCATGTGTCCCCCTCTTCTTCATGTCTCTTCTACATCAACATGTGTCCCCTCTTCTTCATGTCTCTTCTACATCAACATGTGTCCCCTCTTCTTCATGTCTCTTCTACATCACCATGTGTCCCCTCTTCTTCATGTCTCTTCTACATCAACATGTGTCCCCTCTTCTTCATGTCTCTTCTACATCAACATGTGTCCCCTCTTCTTCATGTCTCTTCTACATCAACATGTGTCCCCTCTTCTTCATGTCTCTTCTACATCAACATGTGTCCCCTCTTCTTCATGTCTCTTCTACATCAACATGTGTCCCCTCTTCTTCATGTCTCTTCTACATCAACATGTGTCCCCTCTTCTTCATGTCTCTTCTACATCAACATGTGTCCCCTCTTCTTCATGTCTCTTCTACATCAACATGTGTCCCCTCTTCTTCATCAACATGTGTCCCCTCTTCTTCATGTCTCTTCTACATCACCATGTGTCCCCTCTTCTTCATGTCTCTTCTACATCAACATGTGTCCCCTCTTCTTCATGTCTCTTCTACATCAACATGTGTCCCCTCTTCTTCATGTCTCTTCTACATCACCATGTGTCCCCTCTTCTTCATGTCTCTTCTACATCAACATGTGTCCCCTCTTCTTCATGTCTCTTCTACATCAACATGTGTCCCCTCTTCTTCATGTCTCTTCTACATCAACATGTGTCCCTCTTCTTCATGTCTCTTCTACATCACCATGTGTCCCCTCTTCTTCATGTCTCTTCTACATCAACATGTGTCCCCTCTTCTTCATGTCTCTTCTACATCAACATGTGTCCCCTCTTCTTCATGTCTCTTCTACATCACCATGTGTCCCCTCTTCTTCATGTCTCTTCTACATCAACATGTGTCTCCTCTTCTTCATGTCTTTTCTACATCAACATGTGGCTCCTCTTCTTGTCTTTTCTACATCACCATGTGTCCCCTCTTCTTCATGTCTTTTCTACATCAACATGTGTCTCCTCTTCTTCATGTCTTTTCTACATCAACATGTGTCCCCTCTTCTTCATGTCTTTTCTACATCAACATGTGGCTCCTTATTTTCATCTAAAGTAACAGACAGAGAATCAGCACTTTGGAAACAGGGCTGAAACAGAGGGGATTATGGGTAATGCTGCATGTTAAAACACAGGCAGTGGGTTGTAAGCTGCAGAAGGTTAAGCAACAATAAAAGAAATTAAGCTTCTGACTCCAATATTTTCCTTTAACAATGTTCCAGAAGAGTGGGAGGACGTTGAGGGGGAGGAAGACGATGATGATATGGAGGAAGAGGAGGAGGAGGATGAGGAGGAAGAAGAGGAGACGATGGACCAGGAGGAAGGGGATGCTGCTGCCGTGTCCGCCCCGCGTCCAGCTGCTCTGCCGGGATCCATCCCGGTCACCGACTGCCTGTTCTGCTCACACCACTCCAAGTCCCTGATGAAGAACGTGGCCCACATGACGCGAGTGCACAGCTTCTTCCTCCCCGACCTCGAGTTCCTCGTCGACCTCAAGGGTCTCATGCGCTACCTCGGTGAGTTCTGGAGCTGAACGAGAGGAAGCTCCAGGTGGAAGCTGCTCAATGGTTAAACAAGCTGATTTACGGCTATTTCTTTTGACTGGTTTTTCAATTCAAAGCTTTTCCTTAATTTTTAATACCGTTTTTAAGACTTAAGGCGAGACACGGCAGGCAAAAACACCGTTTTTCAAGTACTGGTCAATTTTGAGATTTTGTGCTATTTTGATTCTATAACATGTTTTCTTTCAGGCTTTTGGAAGGAAAACGTACAAAATACACATTTAAGTGTTTATTTTACTATAGTTTGTCTATTTGCGTCTGTAGATTTCTCCTAAATTCACCAAAAGTTAGCATTCTAACGTAACATAGAGTACCGCGGCCGCTGTGTGCACCAGGTCAACAGAGATATCGCTGGAAAGCTGTGTCTCTCCTGCACAATCTCATCGGATCCAAATATGGTCATTTCCTTTGTATCAGCAACCAATCGTGAAAGCACAAAGGGGTCTTAAACCAAGAAACGAAATCTCATTGGCTGGTGGCAATTTCTGACAACGTGATTCGTTCAGATGCGTCACATGGTGTGCTAAAACACTTCCTGGTTAGCTTTCCGCTAGAAATTGAAATCTCAAAATGGCAAAAGAACGGCGAAAAAAACGTTCACAGAGAAGAAAACAACAAATGTCACTTGCACGAAGCAAGGTTATACAAAAAACAAATGACCCCGAACATTAAATACCTTCACGGAGTGCGTCGAGGCGCAAGCTATCATCCAAAGAACAGGAGGGTTTAGCTAGCGCCTCACTGCAATCTTTAAAGGTCGTTTTCTCAAAATGAGTTTTTTCTCCTACTCTGAGTTCGAAATTTCAACTTCAGTATCACGTACATACACTAAACCTTCCAGTTATATTCCTATCAATATTATGAAGGCTTTTACAGAAGGGTTTGTTCATATATCATTCATAGCCTGAATTATACAACATTGTATACCTAAAAACATGGCAAATTGATATTTTAGGGCTGTTGACAGTATTTTCTGATTTATGGAGTGATAAAGAGAGATATCCAATATCCCTTCTGTAAAAGCCTTAGATACTAATATGACTACAAAATGAAACAAGAATTTTGAACCTGGCTTTATCCAAAGTTCAGATTTCGATTCGTTCGGTTTGCGTTCACACGGGCACAATTCAAACGGACTATAAACTTTAAACACAAGTCATGTGCTCGGAAATGCTGTTCAACCATTGGTCAGACATTAAGGGGGTAAAAACGCAAATCCCGGCAATTACTCCCGGAGCCTCCGCCATGGAGCATCGGCACTTTCGGCAGGTTATTCTCATGCTGCTGTTAATCTGGAGATCAACAGACTCTAGCGGCCCGCGCATATGATTATATAATCAGACAACGTCCGTTAAAAAACATTATAACACACGTTCTGCAGTAAGGAGGGGCGTTTCAACGACGGCTGGTGGCTCTGACTTTTATGTATCGTTTTTAGTTTAATAGTTGTTTTTACTTTACACGACACTGTTCAACACTTCATTCTGCTTCACTCTTTCGCTAAAGATTTTGAAGACATCCGCGTTCTTGTGTAAATACTACGCTTCCTATGTTTTGGTGCGGACTGCGTTCACACCAGCGATGAACCGCTCCAGAGTTCACTAGCAAGCGCTCCGAGACCACCTATTTTAGCGGATCAGAGTCCGGTTGTTTAGTTCACTTCAGAGGTCTCGGACTGTGTTCACACCGACCCAAATGAACCGCACCAAGCGGCTAAACGCACCAGGGTTCGATTCAACCGGACTAGACAAGGGAGGTGTGAATGCACCCTTAGACTAAAGTGAACTATCTAAACACTCAAGAGTCCTTTACCTCACTGAGCCTCTCAGTCTGACCGGAGAGCTCTCCTCCACCCTTGTTGTAGAAACATCTTCTTCTTATATCCGTTGGCGCAGCTAGCACCAGATGCTAATAACAACAGCGCCGGTACCGGTGCGCCCTCTCTCTCTCTCCCTCTCTCTCCCTCGCTCGCTCGCTCCCACGCTCACTCGCACTTTGGCTGTGAGCTGCGGGCGCCTGATACACAAACATCCCCCACTTTCATCACTTATAGCGCCCATCGTACAGGGCAAATGAAAAGTGTAACCGGGGTGAAAAGTTACATTGACTTAATTATGAATGTTGTCAAGGCCGAAAATTAGGATGAGCACCAACGGTCAAAAATGTTTTTTCCCCTACCAGCGCAGCGCCCCCCCAGATCTGGCGCCCTATGCCAAAAACCGGCCTTGGCCACAACACACTATATTATGTCTTCGTTCCACTCTATTGTGAGGACTAATTAGTGTTGAATGCACATAGTGTTCAGGGGTTGATATGTTACCATGTGTGCCTATCTCTGATTCATGCTTCTCCCTACACTGGAACAAATGTGTTTTCGCTTGTAAAAGGTAAACAAATCTGTCAATAGAACAAGTGAAGGTTTGTTTGGTTAGATTTCTTGAAATAAGACGGATAGTTAAATAAAGGAGATCTTGTGATTAGCTGGGAGAACTCATTTTGAACTATATCTTACCAGAATCAGGAAATGTTGAGTTTCAAAATAAGCCAAGTATTTGTTAAAACAAGATGAACCGGCTTTTGCAAAAACCACAGCTGCTTAAAAAACTTGTTTCATTTGAGATACGAAATACGATGTTTTCAAGAGTCTAAAAACAAGACTCTCTATCTCACTGCATTGTTACCAATTCGGTTATTAGGTCTTATATCGAGTCTAAAGACATATTCTGACTAGAAATTAGACGAATGTACTTGGCAAGATTTTTAGTTTTTACAGCTTAAACACAGTATGTTGCATTATGGGTAAATACTGTGTCTTCTTGCAGAGTAGAGGACGACTCCATCCTCTAAACGTCCCTCTTGAGTTTCCTTTCAGAAGCTCTAACGTCTGCAGCGTCTGTGTTTAAAGTCTCTAAGTCTTTGAGGATCCTTCTCAATACTCTGGATAAATTCATGTGGTCGTGTGGCGGGCTTAAATTCTCCAGGACACTTCTTCAAATGCTCTCCAGGTGCTTTTTCCCCACTCAAAGACGTCTTTTTTTCATCTGAAGACTTGGAATTAAGGGTACTCCTGTTACAATCATCTCTCTATGTGAAGAGTGCTTCCTCGTGGCGAGGTGTCTGGTTCGTCTTTTATAACGACACTGACGGTGTGTCACAGCTGGAAGTACTTTTGCAATTATATTTTTCAAACAAAAGAAGAAATAAAGTGGGAAGATGACACGGACTACGTGTGTCACAGCTGAAAGGAAGTGTTGTTGTGAATTATCTGTTTCAAAGAGACGAAACCCTGAACTCCCCAAAATCCAAATCTGATCAGATCAGATTTTGAAATCCCATTTTTTGTGATCCAGGATCAGACAAGTCGGCCAAATTTTGTCCCTGGAGTTCAAAGCAATTCAGGATAGGATCAGTCTGATCCAGATTACGATTTTTCAAGATGACGAGATCCTGAATATCGGTGTTTTAATCCTACCGATCGCCATCTAGTGGATATGAAAAATAATACAAGGAAGACAAGAGACCACATTGCAGAGACATCTATAATGTTTAATTATATTTTTAAATACATAAAGGACATCAAATCATAATGAAATTGTAATTTAAAAAAATACTCCCACTAGGGTAACAACAATAAAGCATTCATTCAAAGGCAGCTGGATAATCCAGGCGTGCTTTGAGGAGCTGGATTCTCAGTGAGGTTTCAGTTTGCTGAAGCCGGCACAGCTGTATTTGTTCTTCGGCCAGACGGATCTGCATCTCTGCCCTCTCCGTTTCACGGCTCAGCAGAGTCTCGTAGGCATCATCCCTCTGCTCTGGTTTTCTGGTGCGCTTGCATTTTCTCTTTAGCGGTGGCTCTTGCAGTGTGTCATCAGGCCTGGCTGAAGGTCCAGCTTCTGGATCCACATGGGTCAGGAGGACCTCATCTTCAATGGTGTGTGTCACATCAGGTGCATTGACGACCTGAAATGAAAGTTTATCAATATACTTTATACCCCTTAATAAGATGATCACAAGCATGCAACCTGGAAAATTGTAGTACTAGGATGCTATGTACAGTAAGACATATAGCCATTGTAGTACTATGAAAATAACAATTATACAAGATAATAATTGTAGTTCTATAGGAACAAGGATAAAATCACACATACCTGCGACTCACCATCCAGTACAACGTTTGGTATTCCATGTAAAGATGGTGACTGCTGACCACCAATGATATCAAGTACCACATCTGTGTATTGTCCCCTTTTATGTGGTTTGTTACCCGTCTGTGGGTTTTTAGCCTGGCTGTGGTCTTTGGTAGCTTGCTGCTTCAAATTCTTCCACCTCAACCTCACTTGGTCCACCGTCCTCTTGTGTCCAGATCCTGTGGCATTCACATTGTCTGTAACTTCCATACATATTCCGCTCTTTACTTTAGTCGCTCAACCCTCTCTGTTAAAGCTACCAACTATGGAGTCATAATTGTTCCTTACACCCAGCAGCAGTGCATGGGTCTCAGCAGATTAGGCCCCTTTTTGTCCATCTTTCCAACTCAATGGTTTGGTCAGGTCAGCAATTAGTTTTATAGGTCTGGCCTTGCTATTAATTACATAATTAACCACAGGCCCTAACCAATCTGGACATTCATTCCAGGTGTGTATTTGCAATTAGTTGTTATTCAGAGACTGATGTAGGCCTACTGACTGAAACAACAGTCAGAACACAGTCATGGCAGGGATTGTTCACATCTTCCATGCTGGAAGGAGAGGTTACCGCCAAAGGGTCCACACCGAGCGCCCCAAACCTCTCCAACAGTACACAACAGAAGAACTGTACAATCGTTTTCGATTTGGACTTGATGACATCAACTACATTGCTGATCTGGTCAGGCCACAACTGCAGTGCAGAACCTTGCGGAGTCATGCTCTGACTGTAGAGGAACAGGTCCTCATTGCCCTGCGCTTTGACGCATGTGGAACATTCTATGAGGTCATAGCTGACAGCATGGGAGTCCACAGGACAACAGTGGGTGAAGTGGTGACAGCTGTGTCTGATGCACTGGCTCGCCTGCTGGATCACTTTGTGACTTTTCCCACTGATGGCCAGATTGCCAAAGTGAAGCAGAAGTTTTTTCTTCTGGGAGACATGCCCAACACCATTGGGGTGATCGACTGCACCCATGTACATATTCAAGCACCTCGTCAGAGGGAGTGGGAATATGTCAACAGGAAAGGGAGGCACAGCATCAATGTGCAACTTGTGGGAGATGCTGACCTTGCCATCACCAACTGTGTTGTGAGATGGCCTGGGTCAGTCCACGATGCACGTATCTTCAGAGAGAGCCGGTTGTTCACTGAATTCCAAACCAACAGGCCGGATGGAGTTATATTAGCTGGCAGTGCCTACCCACTCCTACCATGGGTGATGACACCTTTTCCCACGGCCAACACTCCTTCACAGATGCGCTACAACAATGCCCATGCAAGAACAAGGTGTGCCATTGAGCGCTTGAATGGAGTACTGAAGAGGCGTTTTGCATGCCTCAACTATCTGAGAGTGGAACCCCAAGGAGCATGCCAAATAACACTGGCTTGTATTGTGCTACACAATATCGCTGTCCATCGCAGAGTCCCCCTCTCTGACATCGATGATCCCCCAGAGCCCCTCGCCTGCTGATGATCAGGCCCACCTATGGATTTCCCTCTAAATGAGAGACTGAGTGGTGGTGCAAGGCCAGATGCTATTGTCTGCAATTACTTTTGAAAGGTGATGACAGATGATGGACTTTTTTTTGTTGAAGATATTTTTAATTTAATCTAAATTACATTTGTGATTGACAATCTTTGTTGTGATACTTTTATGAGCATAAACATTTATGTCATCAACATTTGGTTGAAAACAAAACAGGCCACCACAAACGTGAGCAAAAAATGGAAAAATAAAATGTATTTCCCATGAAGGCTAAACATTTTGTATTATTTCAGTTAACAAACTTTGTCATCTAATTTATATTGAAACATATTTTAAATAAATGGTACGGTACATGTTGCTCTGGTAATCCACTGGAAACCCACCCCTCTGGTGGGATCAGGATAATCCAGTTTTTTGGGATCAAACTGATCCCAATCCTGTGTTGTCGGTTTGAACTACCCGTTTTGAAGATTTGATCCAGATTAAAGCCTGGATTGGATTTCCTGATCTGATATCAAAGTGATCCTAATCCTGGTTTTTGGTTTTGAACTCCCCAAAATCCAAATCTGATCAGATCAGATAGGGATTACAAGTTTTGAACTCCTGGGCCCTGGTGCCCAAAACCGCCTTCTAAATAAAAGCATAAAGAATTCCTTCAATGAACTTAAATAATGACACTATATCATAATACATTTACTAGAAACAAAGCAGCGAGAAAATAAATATTAACCATTAAATAACAAATCCATATAAAGCTCCAACAGAGTTATTTCTTAAAATAATTGGAAAGAATAGCAAGGGTTTTCTCTGTAGGAATCGGGTAATTTGCTGCCAGTTAAACCAGTAATAATTGTTCCAATAACTATTGATTTTTGCACGTCTGTCCGTCCTGGGAGAGGGATCCCTCCTCTGTTGCTCTCCCTGAGGTTTCTCCCATGTTCCCTTTAAACTGTGGGTTTTCTCTGGAAGTGTTTCCTTGTACGATGTGAGGGTCTAAGGACAGAGGGTCTAAGGACAGAGGGTCAAAGGACAGAGGGTCTAAGGACAGAGGGTCTAAGGACAGAGGGTCAAAGGACAGAGGGTCTAAGGACAGAGGGACTAAGGACAGAGGGTCAAAGGATAGAGGGTCTAAGGACAGAGGGTCTAAGGACAGAGGGTCTAAGGACAGAGGGTCTAAGGACAGAGGGTCAAAGGACAGAGAGAATAAGGACAGAGGGTCTAAGGACAGAGAGTCAAAGGACAGAGGGTATAAGTACAGAGGGTCTAAGGACAGAGGGTCTAAGGACAGAGGGTCTAAGGACAGAGGGTCAAAGGACAGAGAGAATAAGGACAGAGGGTCTAAGGACAGAGAGTCAAAGGACAGAGGGTATAAGTACAGAGGGTCTAAGGACAGAGAGAATAAGGACAGAGGGTCAAAGGACAGAGGGTCTAAGGACAGAGGGTCTAAGGACAGAGGGTCAAAGGACAGAGGGTCAAAGGACAGAGGGTCAAAGGACAGAGGGTCTAAGGACAGAGGGTCTAAGGACAGAGGGTCAAAGGACAGAGGGTCTAAGGAGAGAGGGTCAAAGGACAGAGGGTATAAGTACAGAGGGTCTAAGGACAGAGGGTCTAAGGACAGAGGGTCAAAGGACAGAGGGTCTAAGGACAGAGGGTCTAAGGACAGAGGGTCAAAGGACAGAGGGTCAAAGGACAGAGGGTCTAAGGACAGAGGGTCTAAGGACAGAGGGTCTAAGGACAGAGGGTCAAAGGACAGAGGGTCTAAGGACAGAGGGTCTAAGGACAGAGGGTCAAAGGACAGAGGGTCAAAGGACAGAGGGTCTAAGGACAGAGGGTCTAAGGACAGAGGGTCAAAGGACAGAGGGTCAAAGGACAGAGGGTCAAAGGACAGAGGGTAAAAGGACAGAGGGTCTAAGGACAGAGGGTCAAAGGACAGAGGGTGTCGTATTGTCATACTGATATTCTGTACAAACTGTGAAGTCCACTGAGACAAATTTGTGATATTGGGCTATATAAATAAACATTGATTGATTGATTGATTGATTGATTGATTGATTGATTGATTGATTTTGTATTATAACCCTTTATCCAGAGGTCTTTACTTGCAGAACACATGATGTTGATGTGCATGAATACTAAAGATCTCAATACAATATATGTCTAAATGAAAAAGATAACACATTTCCAACATAGACAGACAGTCCAAACGTTAGAAAGGATAGTGAAGATGGATCCAGGTCTCCTACTTCTCTTTACCTGCAGCCCTCCATATGTCACATAGCAGTAAAACACATACATCACAATGTAAATTAGCCCGATTTGCAGCTAAAGGCTAACATTCCCTCTCCCCTCAACTTGATCCGAGCTTCGCAGCGAGCCGCGGCTGCGTTACAGAAAAGAGGAGAGTCATCAACATAAATCGAAGTTCCCCCTGCCTCCATAAAGCACGGCGTTTCGTCGTAAAGCTGATGAGCATCTGCACGCCTCCGCCCGCAGGAAGCAGTTCCCACCTTTTCCCCGCTGATTAACGACGCTCTCCTGTTGTCAAAATGCTATTTAAAGCAAAGAATGAATCAATTTCATATCTCGTGTTTTAATGTGGCGTATTTATTCTTCAATTGCGGGGATTTAATATGCCTCCGAAAGACGAGTGGGTGGAGGAAGGATGGTGGAGAATGAAGGGGAAAGAAGCTGATAAAGAACATTTATGACACCTGGGAGTAATGTAGATAAAATACACACTGCAGGGCTTATCAGATAAAACGTCTATGAGAGGAGAAAAGTCGAGATAAGGCACAAACACACTTTGCATTCATCACGGACAATTGCTTCCCCCCTTCTTTAGATTCACCTGTGGCTCTTTCACACAAACACATGTTATTAACTCAATAACTCACACTGCTGTCAACACTAACGAGGCTAGAACAAACCCATTCCTCTTCATGTTCTGTTTGCGCTTTAACAAAACGGAAAAACAAAAAGGCGGTTTCTTTTCATCGTCAGAGAAAGAGTCCGAGGCCACACATGGTTTCAGGCTTTGGAGGAGAAACACCTGCAGCACTTCAGCTGAGCAAACGGTGGTTTAACATCTCTCCTCCTCTGTCCTTTTTCTATGTATCTCTTACTCTGTGAACTCTCAATAGCCGCTGTCACACCAAGTACTTAGTGCCGTACTTAGTGCCGTACTTAGTTCCCCCATGGAACTAAGTACAGATCGCGTTCACACCGGAATAAGTTCCTGAGGAAAGATTACGCAAATGAAGCCGCTGACGTCACTTCTTCTTCTTCTGCTTTGGGTTTACTGGCAGGCCGCAAACCACTTCACGGCGTATACTGCCACCCGAAGTCCCCGGCCGGAAGTCCCCGGAGTTGGGGACTGGCTTCAGTAGAAGCTGCTGGGAGTCCCAGCAGCTTCTACTGAAGCCTTCCGAGTAAATCGCCAGAACGCCGACACCTCCTCATCTCCACCGCTCCCATGTTTTTGTTGTGTTGCCATAAGTTAGTCTCTCTCCGTTGGTGCGTGGGGCTAATGCTAATGCTAATAATGCTAATACCAGCAAATACAATTGCGGCTTAAAAAAACTTTTCCGAGTTTTACGGGGCGTGGTTTGCAATTCGCCCAGCCATTAGAAATTGGTACTTTTTTCCCCCAGGAGAGTACCACCTCTCAGCAGGCACTGAAAAGGGGGTAAAAGTTCCCGGCACTAAGTTCTCTTTTTGGTGTGATCGCAAAATAAGGGCTACTAACAGAACTAATCGGGAAAAGTACGGCGGTGTGAACGCGCCTTGTGAGTTTTTTTTCCTTGGAGCTTGAACAGAAAATCACACCTGAAGCTGTCTTTGCATTTGAAGCGTGCATTTTAAATAATCGGCCCTCAAATAAAAGTACTTCTGGTTGTTCTTCGTATATATTACTTACTTTTGCATAGTAGTTTTTACTTAGACTTCTTTTGCACCTAATTTCAAATCTCAAGTACAACATATTTGTTTTTTCAGGTGGTAGTCTTTACTTTTGTTGAGTACAAATGAAAGTAATAAGAACACATCATGTATTTAACCTGTAACATCACATGCATTTGTTGTATCATGTGCTTCTTGCTGCAGGTGTTTCTCCTCCTAGAGCACTTCTCTCTTCCTCTGTCCTTTTTCCATGTATCTCTTTCTCTGTGAACTCTCTGTGTCTGTGAGTTTTTTCCTGGGAGCTTGAACACAACATCACACCTGAAGCTGTCTTTGTTTTCTTTTTTACAACCAGCAATTGTATCATTTGGCACAGATCAATAACGTAATACAGGGCGAGGACAAAGATTGGAAGTGCTCGGTGAAGGAGAAGACGCACATTTGTGGAAAATGATGGTTGAACTCTGCTGACCCCGCTCGGATAAAACACTACAATAACTCCTGCTAAGTTGTTGTTGCTAGAGCAAAAATAAAAAGGGGAACGTTTCGTACAAATAATTAAGGTTTGAGAGCTCTGAGTTGTGGTCCAATAACCAGGATGTATATATCTTATTTTGGTGACACTCACAGCCTACAGGTGGGTGTTGGGTGGTAATTTATATATATTTTAGATAGGGATAATACAAGTCTGCCAAGCTCAAATATTTGACGCCCACATGCTTTTTATTATTATTTTACCCTTGAAGAATTGGATGGAAAGCGGGAGTGTGTACTCACGGCAATGCATTCAACTTTAAAGGAGAAGAGTCCAGAACATGTGAAACATTGTGATACCAACAGCTCTGAGGACACTCAGGTTTAACACTGAGAATAAAACATGGCTTCCTGAAGTGAAACATCTGTGTGCCCTCACTGAAATATGTGTAACGTGATGAAGAGGGCAGCATGTTCTTCAAAGCTAGAACCAATTAGACAGTGAGGGGATCAATGTGGATTATGTCTTCCACAGAAAATAGCTACTGCATAACCTCATCTATCTACTCTTTAAAGTAGAGACACTACATACTGATATACACCTGAACATCAGCAGGAGAGGACTCTTTAAAGTAGAGACACTACATACTGATATACACCTGAACATCAGCAGGAGAGGACTCTTTAAAGTAGAGATACTACATACTGATATACACCTGAACATCAGCAGGAGAGGACTCTTTAAAGTAGAGACACTACATACTGATATACACCTGAACATCAGCAGGAGAGGACTCTTTAAAGTAGAGACACTACATACTGATATGAACCTGAACATCAGCAGGAGAGGACTCTTTAAAGTAGAGACACTACATACTGATATACACCTGAACATCAGCAGGAGAGGACTCTTTAAAGTAGAGACACTACATACTGATATACACCTGAACATCAGCAGGAGAGGACTCTTTAAAGTAGAGACACTACATACTGATATACACCTGAACATCAGCAGGAGAGGACTCTTTAAAGTAGAGACACTACATACTGATATACACCTGAACATCAGCAGGAGAGGACTCTTTAAAGTAGAGACACTACATACTGATATACACCTGAACATCAGCAGGAGAGGACTTTTTAATTCACTATTAGACATGTCTTTGTTTGAAGCAGACCTTTTATAAATCCTTGACAAACTTTCTAGATGTGTTGGCGGTTCAGCAACCATAGCGTCACACCAGCTATTCATTCTTATTAGGCCATCTTCCTCAATTTACTCTATTTTCTCCTCCACCCCTTTAATGATGTGTGTGTTTCTCTGTTCTCCTTTTTGTCCTTGATCGATATCTAACCTCCACCTCCTCTCAAACCCGTCAATACTGCAGATGGAGGGGAAATGTTTTTCTGAAATGATGATGGCCTTTGGAACATTGTTATGTGCACATGGGTAAAGGTGTGTGTGTGTGTGTGTGTGTGTGTGTGTGTGTGTGTGTGTGTGTGTGTGTGTGTGTGTGTGTGTGTGTGTGTGTGTGTGTGTGTGTGTGTGTGTGTGTGTGTGTGTGTGTGTGTGTGTGTGTGTGTGTGTGTGTGTGTGTGTGTGTGTGTGTGTGTGTGTGTGTGTGTGTGACCACTTAAACTAACCACCTATGGCAATCAAGAAGAAATCAAGAAGGAAAGACATACATTGTTATTTCTCTCTGGATATCTGCCCTCTCATCTCCTCTCTCTTCCATATGTTACACTTTTTCACCCGATGTATCCCCGACCCCTTTTCCCACGATTGGTTCAAACTAATAAGTGTATCTTGGTGTAGATGTCTCTGATTTGGCAAACTATCAAAGCACACACCGGACGGTTTATAATAACTCTCACTGCCTGATCGAAAGACAAGGGTCCACACAGTGTTGAAATGTATAGAAAAAAGTTAACCTTGAGACCAAAATGAATTAACCAGTCAGTGTGCTATCTACCTAGCTAACTAGTGAACATTAGCTTTCTATCTAACAAGCTAAATAGTGAATGTTTGCGATCAATCTATCAAACAAACTTGGCTTTTTTGCTTTAGAAGCTAGCTAATGTTCACTATCGCTCTAATTAGTTAGCTTACGTTAGCTACCTATCCAACAAAGCAGCTATCAATGTTAGCTGTTGCCAAATTGGTAGCTCTCATAACTTAAAGAACTATTATTTAATATGATTAGACTTGCAGTGCAGACCTTTGTCTACCATTCTGGCAGTGAAAGTAATTCACCAGTCGTGTTTCAAGCCGACTTGCAGCTCCAAACATTGCTGTAAATTCAACAATATGTGTTTTTTTGATTAACTAATGACATATTGGGAAACTTAATGATTAGTTTCTTGCATTTAAACTAATGCTGTCAAAATTATCGCGTTAACGACGGTAATACATTTTTTGAATTAATTGCATTAAAATATTTAACGCATTTAACGCATGCGCAGAATGGCCCGCCCCATACATCCCACCAGTAGCAGCGCCAGGGTATGGCTGGGGTAGGCTACACCCATACCAAGAAATGGCTTAGCCCCACCATGAAAAATGATGTTAAAGTAAGCAAAATAAAGTCCGCCAACTCGCGCGGAGTAAATTGCACAGACAGCAGTTAGTAAGATTGATTTCAGTAGCCACGGTTTTGAAAACTTTTGTCACGTAGTGATCGTCTTCTCAATAGAACATCTTTGATAATGTCTTCTGGCCAATCAGAATCAAGATAACGGCGTGGTGTTGTTGCAGGAAGTCCCAACGGAGAATACTTTTGCTGTAGTACAGGTAACACATAACTGGTACGCAGGTTATGTGCGTAATCTGAAATGCGTACCGTCACTTGTGTCACAAAGCGCATTTGCGTACCGACGTACTTGTGAAGCTTTTCCAGAAGGCGGTTAGATCACCGGACGACAGAGTCGGACTCCGTGTGCACAGACAGGGCTGCTGTTAACGTCGGTCTGTACAACGGAACTGTGACAAAACTACACCAACCGGCTGCGGAGGGAGACTCCCCCCCCCTTCACTGGAGAACTGCGCTAAAACAGCTGATCACAACGTTCGCACTCTGTGGTCACGAAGTACTCCACTAGCCCCCCCCCCCCCGTCGACTTTCCTGAAGTACTCCCCGTTTGATAGAAATCAACACGTAATGAATTAAGACCCCACGGTTTGATGATTGATAGGTGTGTGGGCTGTCTTTCATTTTGACACGCAGAAAAATGTTATAATAAACATAGATACTGTGTTAAATGGATATATCCGCCTTCTTTCATTTATCTTTCCATTTCCACAATATACATAAAGAAATGGCATATTTTGGACATAGTTCGAATGGTGATTAATCTGATTAATTAATTTTTAAGCTGTGATTAATCTGATTAAAATGTTTAATCATTTGACAGCCCTAATTTAAACGTGTTATAACAAAAACAATATGTTAATTCAAAAGCTTAAACACTGTTTCTTTGGCAAGTAAAGGTTGTTAAAGCTGGCAATGCTGTGCAAAGTTATAACAATTATGCTCTAACCGGAAGTAATAACACATAAGACTTGGTAGCACCCAAGACCCGGCGAAGAATAAGGTGAATATTTCCTTTTATCTCTTTGTGAAGAAGAAGCCTTCCTCACAGTTGGCATAGGGGCATGGTAAAAGGCACACTGAGGGAAACACATTCATAACTTAGCTGGACATTGATCAAATAAAACCCCAGTCATTGTTCAAAACAGATTTATTGGAAGTCATATACAAGTAACCTGCTTACCCTCTCCTTCAAGGTTGTGAAGGCCAAACAGAGCAACAGAAAGAAGCAGCCTTAAGTAGAGGCTCAATCAATTGGAGCACACCATGTAGTGCATGGGCACGGGTGGCACTTTTCTTGCGAGTGTAAAAATGTTATTGTTTGGGGCTTCTGTGGTCAGAGATATGGAATATGTTGGCCTATTTGATTTGTTGTGTTTGGGTCATTTGCCTTGCATTTTGAATGTGTTTGTAGATGAGAATGACATTGGTTAGGGGTATAACTAGTGGATTGTCCTAGGGGGAGGGGCTTAACGTGTTTTGTGAGTTAGTCTGACGGTGGCTGTAGAGCAGAGAGGTACCAGTCCTATGTCCTCGACCTGTACAGATATATTGAGGTTTTGTTTTCTTTATGTAAATCCTTGTGACTTTGTGTTTTGCAGCATTGTTGGCTGTTAATAAAAGCACCTAAGGACCATGTTTTGTGACTCTAGCCAGCTTATTTAATCCCTAGTTTTTTCCATCAACATTTTTGTAACACTCTTCTTCTGTTTCCTCTCCCCTTGACTATATTCCTTATCTAAACCACTCGCTGTGTCTCTGTGTTCATGCATTTTAAATGAAAGTGTTCAGTTGTCAGGATAATGCTGGAGGACAGGCGTCACAGAGACAACAGAGTGTCCGCTGAGCGTGTTTGTTTACCAGCTGTAGGTGACAACAAAGTGTTTATGAGACACGAAGAGCAGCTTTAGAGAGGGAGTAGAGAGGGGGACGAGGCACACAGTATCTGCTGTTGGATCGCTCTGATTATCGGGATAAAGATAGCACTTTGTGGCGGAAAATCTCCTCTCACTCCCCGAGCCAAAAGCGATTTACTTTTTTCTTCGAAACATCTCAAACATGTCCGCCCTCTGCCTCCCTCTTCCTCTCCTTACCCTCGGGCTGTGAGCTGAATCCAGATATGAACTGCACTTGTTCACTTGTTTTATTCGTTTAAAGAAAACAGCAAATGCCACAAGCAAAGAACAGCAGTTGGTAAAAGATGATATTACATGAATAACTTGCTATACTGCCAGGTATCCGTCCTTAATATTACATCATAGTGTGTGAGTTGATTTATCTTTTGTATTCATTATATAAACCTGAAAAAGTAACTTCATGTTGTCAAAAAGTGAGTAGAAAATACAATACTTGCTATAAGTAAGTAGCTTAAAATGAAAATGCTCAACTACATTTATCTCGAAAAATGTACTTCAATCAATCAAAGTTTATTTATATAGCTCAATATCACATATTTTACATGTACAATTTGTACAGAATACTACATATGTTCTTAGGTACAGTTCTTGAGTATTTTAGTTAGGGTTAGGTTAATAACTCCACCTCTTCGCAGTTACTTTCCATCACTGGTTATAAAATATTTTTGAAATAATGAGGTAAAAGCCAGTACCAACTTTAATAGAGTGAAACATTTATATGGCACTTAGTATATATCTCTGAACAGTATTTCTAAAGTAGCAGTAAGTAATCAAAATACTAAGTAGTATACGGGCCGGCCCTTGGCACTGGCGAACTAATTCTTATTCTGCCTAATTTTCTGCCCTTGATGTAATACATTTATATTGATCATTGAATACTGTAAATACCCTCTGCACCCCGGGCCGGCAACATTTTGCGAGAGAGAGAGAGAGAGAGAGAGAGAGAGAGAGAGAGAGAGAGAGAGAGAGAGAGAGAGAGAGAGAGAGAGAGAGAGAGGAAGTGAGAGAGAGAGAGAGAGAGGAAGTGAGAGCGAGAGAGAGAGAGGAAGGGAGAGAGAGAGAGAGAGAGAGAGAGAGAGAGGAAGGGAGGGAGAGAGAGAGAGAGAGAGAGAGAGAGAGAGAGAGAGAGAGAGAAAGGAAGGGAGAGAGAGAGAGAGAGAGAGAGAGAGAGGAAGGGAGAGAGAGAGAGAGAGAGTGAGGAAGTGAGAGAGAGAGAGAGAGAGAGAGAGGAAGTGAGAGAGAGAGAGAGAGAGAGGAAGGGAGGGAGAGAGAGAGAGAGAGAGAGAGAGAGGAAGGGAGGGAGAGAGAGAGAGAGAGAGAGAGAGGAAGGGAGGGAGAGAGAGAGAGAGAGAGAGAGAGATAATCGGTACCGCAGATAGTTGTTGGACTGAGGCTGATACTACAGCTCAGTGAGGTAAAGGACTCTAAGTTATCTCAGTGGGTCTCAAACGGTTTGATCACAATTTATGTAAACACATATTTCCAAAGCACTCCTTTATAATTATTAGGATAAATAACAACAGGTTTGAAATCATTCCAATGTATTCTATAGGGCAGTAAACCAACAATATTGTTTAAAACTGGAGATATTACAAAAATATGCTTAAATAAATGTTAACTAGGTAAAATAAGATATGAATGAACAACAAAAATAAAATACGTTACATTAATTTGTTATTGGTTTTGTTCACATATTTATTTCATTCTTAAAATGTAAACCGATCTTTTTCATATGGGTGTTTTAGAGTTGTACCCCCTAGATCAGGTCTCTAAGTGCACCAGATTGAAGCATTTTACTTTACCCCCGGACCCCCCTAGAGGATGTGACGTCCACCCCCCAATTAAAAAAAATTCATACAATACTGAATACATTTGAAACCTTTATTAGGGATGCTCCGATCGACCGGTCATCGATCGAAATCGGCCGATACTCACTCTCTACCGATCGATCGGTGCTCTCTAAATATGCCGATCGCGAGAGCCGATCGCATGACGTAAAATACATGACACTTTTCTCTGTGTGCGGCAAAACAAGCTCGCCAACATGGCTTCACCGGTCTGGCATTATTTCAAGGTGTCCGAAAAAGACAGTAAAATAGCGGAATGCAACGTGAAGCAGAAATCCTGCAGCTCCGCCCGCTATTTATTCTTCACTGTCGGGTCACTCATTACTGGATCAGTGAGCTGCATGAGATACTGACAGGCTGTCAGGAGGGGGGGAGAGGGGGAGAGAGAGAGAGAGAGGGAGAGAGAGGCTTCCGCTCATCTCTCCCGTGTTCTTCTCCAGAGTGAATGTAAACTTGAATAATGTACATCATTTGAATGTAATAATTAAGATGATTGTTGTTTGTGGAAGCTCCAGTGAATGAGCATTAACTGAGTTTTAAACATCACTTTAAATGGAAGATTTAAAGTGATGTTTAAATCTTCCATTTAGGCCCCGCCCACTCGATCGGATCGGCGATCGGCCCCGAAATTGGCGATCGGAGCATCCCTATTCTTTATATATATAACCAACACGTCAATACGTTTCAGTTTTTGTAGTGTATTGGTCTTTTGTAGAGATTTTATATGTATTCTTTATATATTCTATTGTGTATTGCTTGGAGGGGGGGGGGGGGGGGCACCAAATCATAATCTCGCCTAGGGCACCAAAATGTCTAGGACCGGCCCTGAGTATACATTATATATTGTGGTAGCAGCTACAAATTAACTTTTTCAAAAGTGGTATTGCTGCAAGTTATGTTATGGATGCACCTGCGTTCACTAAAACATATTCTCACCTGAAGTGGAATATCAGATGGATAATCTCGACAAATATTCCCACACACACACACTCTGAATCTCCAGGGGAGTTCAGAGAGAGCAGGACATGTAATAAAAAAAGGGTTTTGGATGCAGAGAGGACGTGACCATTTTCAGCCCAGCGGGAACGGACATGCATGGACGGGCTAATTCGCTAAGGAGTCCACACCTCAGGGGTCAGAGTGTGAGTGTGTGTGTGTGTGTGTGTGTGTGTGTGTGTGTGTGTGTGTGTGTGTGTGTGTGTGTGTGTGTGTGTGTGTGTGTGTGTGTGTGTGTGTGTGTGTGTGTGTGTGTGTGTGTGTGTGTGTGTGTGTGTGTGTGTGTGTGTGTGTGTGTGTGTGTGTGTGTGTGTGTGTGACAGGGAGGACAGCCACGTTCAAAGTCCCTTAGTCCTCCATTGAGCCCTTTATGTCAGTTAAAAGAAAGGCCACCGGAGACGAGGAGAAAGAACACTAGAAACTTGAAATCTTTATTTGTCTAATATCGAGTGAGAATATGTCTTTACCCTCGAAGACATAATAACCTAAGAAGTAACAATGCAGAGAGATATAGGGTCTTGTTTTTAGACATCCTAAGTATCTTCAAGACTTTTGAAAACATCTTATTTTGAGTTGTATCTCAAATGAAACAGGTTTTTCTTTTAGCCGCTGTGGTTTTTGTAAAATATGGATCGTCTTGTTTCAAGAAATAAATCTTACTTGATTTAAAAACAATATCAAATTCTTATTGTGAAATCAGTCACCAGCTAACATCAGAAAACTGACAACTTTTGAGGCTTGTTTTGTAACACATCTCCTGATCCTGTTCAAATGTAGTTCAAGATAAGTTTCCCCTGCTTGTTAAAAGATGTGATTTATCTAAATATCCCGTCTTATTTCAAGAAATCTAATCAAGGACTTGTTCACTTGTTCTTTTGGCAGATGTTTTTACGTATTACAAGTGAACACACCTTGTTTTTATCATTCTTGTACTTGTTTGTGGAGTAGCTTTTTTCCAGTGAATGCATTAGTGATGAATGAAAATGTTTAATAACCTTTCGGTGTTTCTTTCCCTGGAAATGCATTTCTTCAACATGTCTTCAAACGTATAACTTGGTTTAGTTGTAGGATTAGAAACATAAATAGTGAGAGGAAGTTGTGCGCTACATTTCCTAAAAATTCTTCTTTGACATACGACATCATCTGTTAAAGGTGGGGTAGGTCATTCACTTCAGAAACACTTGTTATATTCCATGGAATGCTCTTAACGTCCCGATAGCAATGAATATCTGAAGTGCTTTGACAATAAATCCATAAAGAAATGTATCACCTCTGGAAGCCGTGGTACTGTAAAAAGCACGACCAATCATCTGAGCCGGCTAAAGTAACTGGATGGCCTACCTGCCTGTCAGCCTTCCATCTGTGCACAAACTTTTCTCGTGCCCTCATTGGTCATGTGTGCGTTCGTGTGTGTTGGAGGAGGGGCTCTGTGAGGAAGTGGCAGATGTTTTCCGGTTGTGTATTTTCAAGTTCTAGCACACTCGAGCTTTCTCCAAAATGACCTACCCCACCTTTAATCTATCGACTTATCATTTTCAATTTAGCGTCACATTTGACACACGATTCTACCTTCCAAATATTACATTTTCAAGACCTACCCTTCGGAAGTAGTTTGAAAAGTTTACTGAAAAATGACGGAAAAACACACATTTTAAAATGGCCGACTTCCTGGTGGGCGGGGCTAATGAAAGACATTTTCGAATAAGGATTTCATTTCGTCAAATAAGCTTTGTTTTCTTTCCATGAAAATGAAATCCTTCAACATTGTTGTCAAACATTGATTTTCTAAATAGTGTGATGAAATATTTTGCCACAAAATATAGGTTTTTACCTGAAATGTTGTCAAATCCAGATTTGAATGGCTTTTTGAACCTTTTGTACCTTTTGTAATGCAATACAAATTTGTTTTGCCTTCTAAGTCAACGAGAAAGAGATTTGATCCAAACATAATATGAACTTTTAGCAATGTTTAGCACTAAGAAGAAACCCGATTAGATTCAAAAGTTGATTTGATGTTTCAGATTCGATCATTTCCATGAAACCCGAGCACACATATCGTCTTTACACACAGCTTCTTTATTCTGAACAGAGTAATAACATCCGGATAATCAGCGCGACAGAGAACTCGCTCTGTTCTGAGAATATGCCGAGGGGGTTTTTAGTTGATGTGAACAAAGATAGTACGAGCATCGTTTCAACAGATATCAGAGTTTATTTCATTCTGGTTGTTAAAAGATAATGTCAAGCTCTATTTAACTCTTAGCTAGAATAAAGAATATGATGTGATTTTCAAGTTAAAAGGCGTAAAATGCTTCTTCTGCTGTTGCCGTTAGTGTTTACTTCCTGTCTGTCTTCTTCTGCTGTTGCCGTTAGTGTTTACTTCCTGTCTGTCTTCTTCTGCTGTTGCCGTTAGTGTTTACTTCCTGTCTGTCTTCTTCTGCTGTTCCCTTTAGTGTTTACTTCCTGTCTGTCTTCTTCTGCTGTTCCCTTTAGTGTTTACTTCCTGTCTGTCTTCTTCTGCTGTTGCCTTTAGTGTTTACTTCCTGTCTGTCTTCTTCTGCTGTTCCCTTTAGTGTTTACTTCCTGTCTGTCTTCTTCTGCTGTTGCCTTTAGTGTTTACTTCCTGTCTGTCTTCTTCTGCTGTTGCCTTTAGTGTTTACTTCCTGTCTGTCTTCTTCTGCTGTTCCCTTTAGTGTTTACTTCCTATCTATCTTATTATGCTGTTCCCTTTCGTGTTTACTTCCTGTCTGTCTTCTTCTGCTGTTGCCGTTAGTGTTTACTTCCTGTCTGTCTTCTTCTGCTGTTCCCTTTAGTGTTTACTTCCTGTCTGTCTTCTTCTGCTGTTCCCTTTAGTGTTTACTTCCTGTCTGTCTTCTTCTGCTGTTGCCTTTAGTGTTTACTTCCTGTCTGTCTTCTTCTGCTGTTCCCTTTAGTGTTTACTTCCTGTCTGTCTTCTTCTGCTGTTGCCTTTAGTGTTTACTTCCTGTCTGTCTTCTTCTGCTGTTGCCTTTAGTGTTTACTTCCTGTCTGTCTTCTTCTGCTGTTCCCTTTAGTGTTTACTTCCTATCTATCTTATTATGCTGTTCCCTTTCGTGTTTACTTCCTGTCTGTCTTCTTCTGCTGTTCTTGTAGTGTTTACTTCCTGTCTGTCTTCTTCTGCTGTTCCCTTTAGTGTTTACTTCATGTCTGTCTTCTTCTACTCTTGCCTTTAGTGTTTACTTCCTGTCTGTCTTCTTCTGCTGTTCCCTTTAGTGTTTACTTCATGTCTGTCTTCTTCTTAGCAACGGTCTGTTAGTGAAAATTAACAACCTCACAAATCAGAATCAAGTATTCAACTAAGCCGTGGAATTATATAAAAATATAACATGTATGTTATTTGACATATCCCAAGCCACTTATAATTATAGTCACAAAGGTCTAACGAGGATGCATCTAAGGCTGCTTAAATAAAGTGAATACCTATTAGCTTTTCCCCTTTCAAAGTTAATAGCTACAGAACAGATATCTCTTTTTTCTTTAAGTGTGTGGGTTAACTGTAAAATCAATAGTGGTGTGTTCTCTATCTGAGGCCGCTGCTAATTTAAAACAGTAATCCCTGCCCTGTTTCTCAGAGGATTGTATTTGCGGTTCTCCACTAAATGACTTCCTTGTTTGGATGGTTGGTTCAGGAATCTGCTCTTCACCACAACTGGGACGGAGTGGCGCAGTGGGCTGTGCGTTGATCATCAGATCAAGGGGGCGTTGGGTAACTCCAGTTCGAAACCCGCCGCCACTGCGTCAGGCCGTTGTGTCCTTGGGCAAGACACTTCACCCCAATTTGCTCCTGTGGGTCCTGTCCACAGTACATGACCGTTACATGTATGATATGTGTGTAATGTGTATTTGTAAAGCGCACTTCGAGGTGTGAAGATGGGCGGATTGGCGCAGTGGGCTGTGCGTTGATCATCAGATCAAGGTGGCGTTGGGGAACACCAGTTCGAAACCCGCTGCTGCCGCTGCGTCTGTACAGCCGTTGTGTCCTTGGGCAAGACACTTCACCTGTATTTGCTCCTGCGGGTATTATCCACAGTACATGACCGTTACATGTGTGTAATGTGTATTTGTAAAGCGCTTTGAGCATCTGGAAAAGCGTTATAATAAATGTCACGAATTATTATTATTTGTTAGGAACCTTGACTCAATAGCTTGGAGGACTCAAATGCACAACCCAGAGACAAAAAAGGTTTGAAGAAAAATAATCTTTACTTGCAAAAAACTAAATCACTCTTTTAGAGGAAATAACAAACTGACAAAAGTAAAGCGCTCTCATGGAGGGAAAAAAGCAAAACACTGAATCTCTTTAAGCAATGGCTTAGATCTGGCTTCTTGGGACAATGAACAAGACGAACTGACAACTAACAAGGGGAGACAGGACAATATATACATGAGGTAAGTGGGCACAGGTGGAAGAAATCAGGGGCGGGGCAGACACTGACGATGGCGGGAAAAGGAACCAGAGCAGGAAGTAAAGGGACCTGGAATGAGACACGGTGAGTACAAACTAAAACAGGAAGTGGAACATACACTAACATGAACATGACAAAACTTCACATAATTGACGGGACACTACATTATTATTAACCAAATGTTCTCAGATGATTCATCCATCGTGCTCCTGCAGAAACACTAACCCCAGTAAAATACTCTTCAATAGACCACTTCCAAGCATAGTACGAGTGTGTGTTTGAGGAAACGAGAGACAAAAGGAGATGAAAAACAGTCGAGGAGAAGCTTTGATTGACCTGAATTAAAATCCCTGTTTTCTCTGTTTGTTATTTCTATAAGAGCCGGCAGACAGAAGAAATGGACTCGGTGCAAAGCGACCTTGTCTCTGTTTTCTAGTTGTTGTTTTTTTTTTTTACTGCGGAGTAAATAAAATAGTTTCCAGCCGGCAGCACTTACATGATGTCACATTGACGTGAGAGAAGCTGGCTCTTTTGTTCTGGACCACAACATCAATATTGACGCAATCTTGACCCCGAGGATAAAGAACCAAAACACAGATACATTCTCACTTCACTTACACGCAGAGATAAGCAGTTTGTTTCCATGCTGCCGTGACGTTACACCGGTTAGTTCTCAGAATGAAGTGTGATTCATCAGAGACACGTGACATACATCTGACCGTTTGAAAATCCTTGATAAACCAATATTGTGTTACATTATATCTGAGATCGCAACCGAGTGTGAAGCGGCTGGGATGAGGATCAGCACCTCCAAATCTGAGGCCATGGTTCTCAGCAGGAAACCGATGGACTGTCCACTCCAAGTAGGGAATGAGTCCTTTCCCCAAGTGAAGGAGTTCAAGTATCTCGGGGTCTTGTTCTCGAGTGAGGGAACAATGGAGCGTGAGATGGGCCGGAGAATCGGAGCAGCGGGAGCGGTACTGCAGTCGCTTTACCGCACCGTAGTGACGAAAAGGGAGCTGAGCCAGAAGGCAAAGCTCTCTGTCTACCGGGCAATTTTCCCTTCCTACCCTCACCTATGGTCATGAAGGATGGGTCATGACCGAAAGAATGAGATCGCGGAAACAAGCGGTCGAGATGGGTTTTCTCCGCAGGGTGGCTGGTGTCTCCCTTAGGGGTAAGGTGAGAAGTTCAGTCATCCGGGAGGGACTCGGAGTTGAGCCGCTCCTCCTTCGCGTCGAAAGGAGCCAGTTGAGGTGGTTCGGGCACCTAGTTAGGATGCCACCTGGGCGCCTCCCTAGGGAGGTGTGACAGGCACGTCCAGCTGGGAAGAGACCAAGGGGTAGACCTAGGACCAGGTGGAGGGATTATATCTCTACGCTGGCCTGGGAGCGCCTTGGGATCCCCCAGTCAGAGCTGGTTGATGAGGGGAAAGGAACGTTTGGGGCTCTCTGCTGGAACTGCTACCCCCGAAACCCGACCACGGATAAGCGGGAGAAGATGGATGGATATCTGAGAATGATCGACGGCGAATCTTGTTGTGGAATAATTCATAATTTTAGAAGATTAAATTACCCATTTGATTATTATTAAAACATTTCAATTTCAATTATTTATTTTGTAGTAAACTACCATCTGATCACACGGCGAATTGAAAGGAGCTATTGCCTGAGATCTCATGCTGTGGTTTCGTTGAATGTGCCAAGTGCTAGGACTGACTTAGGGACGAAAGCTTTTAGGTGCGCAGCTCCTCTGACTTGGAACAGTCTGCAAAAAGATGCCATGCAATCTGAGACTGTTAGGTATTAGGTTATGTATGTCAATCGTAAATCCCTGTATCTATGTTGTATGTATAAACAATAAAAACACAATACAAACATACAATAAAATAGAATACAAAGTGACAGCTTGCATCCTCAAAACCAACCGCAGTGTTTCTGGATGATTTCCAACATTTCTCCACAGAATGAACGACTGATATTGCTCAGTAATGCCAAGTAGCCAATTTCAACATTACTCTCAGTCAGCAAAAACTGTTGTCTGGGCATAAGTGGCACTTGATATTTAAAATAAAAAGAGAGAGACACACACACACACACACACACACACACACACACACACACACACACACACACACACACACACACACACACACACACACACACACACACACACACACTCTCTCTCTCTCTCTCCAGCTCTACTTAGCATCTGTCAGCTGAGAAAGCTTTTACACTGGACAGCTCAGCAGAGTTTTAATATCGATTAAACGGCTACCTGGACACCACCTGACTCGCCCTCCTGACCTCACTCACCCCTGGACTCACCCCTCCTCCCCCTTTCTCTGCTCAGTTCTACCCTCTTATCCCTCCCTCTTAATTACCTCTGCTCTCTCTCTGTCCTGCTTTCTTTCTTCCTCTCTCTATCCTTGTCTCACTTACTGTGATTAGGTTGGGAAAAGAGCCAGAGAAAGCTCTTACAGTCGTCACATCACCCTGCCACTGCTTCAAAATGTACTCTCTCTCTCTCTCTCTCTCTCTCTCTCTCTCTCTCTCTCTCTCTCTCTCTCTCTCTCTCTCTCTCTCTCTCTCTCTCTCTCTCACACACACACACACACACACACACACACACACACACACACACACACACACACACACACACACACACACACTCCCACCGGTATTCTCTGAGATGAAAGTCACTATTCTGAAGAAAAGTTGGAATATGTCAGAATTAATTTAGTCAGATTTCTGAAAGACAAATGGAGATGAAGGGTAACACTGATTTGAAAGTTAACCAGCTCCTCCAGTAGGACCGCCCCATTAACTTTCAACCCAACACACTTCCACGCGTCATGTGACCGTTCCTTGACTGGTTGCACTGCAGGTATCTTCACTGTTTACTTATGTGTGAAGTTTAATGACCTTTAACACAAAACTGCTAATTTCCTGGAGGAAGCGGTGTCTCGTAAACATGATGTAATGTAACATGCCTTGGAGTGTGTGCACGGTAGATCAAAGGGACTAGTGGGTTGTAACCACACACACACACACTAAAGTGCTGTTACTTTAGAAACCGTGTTGACAGCATTTCATCGTCTAAATGTGTGTGTCCTACAATCAGACACCTGTTATTCATTTTTGCGTCATCTCTGATTTTATTATCTCGCTTCTCTCAATGAGAAAAAAACCCGTAAACAATGACTCATTTTCTCAATCAGGAGAAAGCTAATAAGAAGTCAGTCGTGTGTGTGTGTGTGTGTGTGTGTGTGTGTGTGTGTGTGTGTGTGTGTGTGTGTGTGTGTGTGTGTGTGTGTGTGTGTGTGTGTGTGTGTGTGTGTGTGTGTGTGTGTGTGTGTGTGTGTGTGTGTGTGTGTGTGTGTGTGTGTGTGTGTGTGTGTGTGTGTGTGTGTGTGTGTGTGTGTGTGTGTGTGTGTGTGTTTAGTTAGTGGAGAATTCATCATTTCCTGACACTCTGAAAACACTAAACAAACAGAGGAGCTTCTCGCCTCTAATTATCCTGTACGCTCCAGCACTTAAACCTATTAACACCGGGGGAGATGTTTACGCTGTGTGTGTGTGTGTGTGTGTGTCCTCTGTGTTTGAACCCAGACGTCACAGCGTTTGTGTGAAGTTGATAGCGACTCTGACAGCAGCCTTTTGTGTAGATGTGTTCTATAATTACACTGTATACACGCTAAACACACAACTTAGTTATTTATAAAAACGCTGGAGTCCGGTTCCCTCAATTGAAGGTCACCATTGGGACTGAGTCATTAATTATTTGACAGCCATTGTGTTGTTTTGAAACCTTTTATTTACAATAATGGAGCACAGATGGTGGTTTCCCCACAGTGACGGGCTTCGTGTTGATGCTGTTTCACCACAACAAGTTACTGTTGTTTACATTCAGCTTGTTCCCTATTCTCCCAGAAACATATAAAAAGCAGATGGCAATCCAGAAGAAATGAAAAATGTTTACAATTAGAAAATTAAGCCTTCATCTGAGCAAACCTCACATTAATAATTGATTTATGTATCGCACTCTTTAACCGTATAATAATATCAAATCATCAAACCAAACTTTATTTATAAAGCAGTTTTCTAACACAAAAAGTAATAAGTGTTTTTATTTGTTATAGATATTTTATCTTCACTGTCATCTGTATATTTTTCGTGTGTGTGTGTGTGTGTGTGTGTGTGTGTGTGTGTGTGTGTGTGTGTGTGTGTGTGTGTGTGTGTGTGTGTGTGTGTGTGTGTGTGTGTGTGTGTGTGTGTGTGTGTGTGTGTGTGTGTGTGTGTGTGTGTGTGTGTGTGTGTGTGTGTGTGTGTGTGTGTGTGTGTGTGTGTGTGTGTGTGTGTGTGTGTGTGTCCTAGCATTACTATACTTGTGGGGACCTAAATCTGTTTACACAGTCACGTGTGGGGACTCGCCTCCCTTATGGGGACAAATTGGAGGTCCCCATAAGGGTTAGGGTTAGGGTAAGGGTAAGGTTAAGGGTTAGGGTTAGGTTAAGGGTTAGGGTTAGGCATGTGTTGGTTATGGTTAAGGTTAGGATAAGTCTCCAGGAAATGCATGTAAGTCAATGTAATGTCCCCTGAAGTGATGTATCCATGGTGTGTGTGTGTGTGTGTGTGTGTGTGTGTGTGTGTGTGTGTGTGTGTGTGTGTGTGTGTGTGTGTGTGTGTGTGTGTGTGTGTGTGTGTGTGTGTGTGTGTGTGTGTGTGTGTGTGTGTGTGTGTGTGTGTGTGTGTGTGTGTGTGTGTGTGTGTGTGTGTGTGTGTGTGTGTGTGTGTGTGTGTGTGTGTGATAAACAGGGTCAGTCTCTGTGACCTCTGTGGTACGGAGAGTCTGAAGGGTCAAACCTAATCGATGGCTCAATGGCTCTCCTCGTGTTGTGTTTTCAGATGTAAGGAAACTCTATCCTGGCCATTAAATATCATTAAACCCACAGAAAGACACATTAAATATTCAGAGTATTCGTCCCAGAGGCAATGGGCAGAGGGCATATTACAGTATCTATAGGGATAGTTTCTTTATTTTTTATAATTTAGAGTGTGGCAATTAACAAACCTGTTAAGCTGAGTTTTAAATATTCATTTTTCAAGAAAGCCCCGTTTGTATGACTCGGGTAAAAAACCACATTTAAATTCAAACACTGGCTAATAACTGGAGGTTCACTCAGAGACCTCTGCCAACAATCAAATGGCTTTTCTCACAATGTTAATTAGAGTTAAAAAAATGTTGTGGAAAGACCCTTTTGATCCACTTCAAATTTGAATGGGATCTTCCATGAAAATTAGGCCTAATGGAGCCATTGACAGCTTTTAATTAATCTAACAGATATATTTTGAGTTACAGTATTTATTTATGAAATATGTAATTTAGAACAGTTGAGATAATTGTGTAACATAGTATTTATATCAGTATGTTTCGATAACAGACTAAATAATTGGGTGTTCTTGGTTTAGCTGGCCGGCTCTGTTGTGATTGGTCGACCGCTTAGAGATGTCCCGCCCCTTAGCCTATCACGTACAATGTGTTGGAGCGCTAGCCAATAAGATCATAGTGATGTCACTATGTTCCGGAAGTAATGAGAGGAGTCCAATAGAGCGGTGCAGGGATGACGTTTTTACCCTGAAGGAAGCTGCTCGTTCCCTCGACAAAAAAGCAACGGGATTTCTCCACAGGATTTTGGAAAATAGGTCTGTGGAAAACGAGCCTGTTAGATAAATGCACGTTTTGTTCAGCCGGATAATCTCCACATGTCTACCCTACTTTTATACATTTCAAATCACAACTCTAATGTCCAGAAGCAACATGCTAACGTTATGCTATAAAGGAACTACAGCCGAGTCCAGCAGCACGACTTCAACTCCACGCCAACTTAAGGTCCATATTCAAACACACAGATTCTACATGGTACGAGGTGAAGCGTTTGTTTGAACAGTCTGCAGGAGGCAGGTACAGAACAGGGGCAAACAAACTTAGCGGGAGCGTTTACTCTGGAATTGTCTTAAAGGACAGATATTTGTATGTGTTGCACCTTTCAGGATGAGGTTAAAAGATGTTGTTTCATTCCATTAAGATTTACTTCATGCTGCAATCTAAGAATTGTAAATGTGTTTGTATATTTTCTGATCTTCATTCCTGTGTGTTAGTAGTCATGCTGTGTTTGTTTATTTGTGTGTGTGTGTCCCTTAAATCGACCCGCTCGCTGCTTTTGGAGAATCCTGCTCCTTTCAAACACTCAACATGCAGTCGTAGAAACCAGATGGTCATTGGTTCAATTCGACACCTAAGGAAGAGCGCCGTGCGTTGAAGCAAACCTCCTTTCCTTTTCCAGTGTGTGTGTGTACTCATGCTGTGTGTGTTTCTTTGTCTTTATGTGTGTAGGCGGTGCCAAAGCCCATAGCGATGGAGCCATGTTGGGGCAGCAGAGCAGGAGTTCTGACGGTTCTGCTCTACCTGCCCAGAGTCCCGTCAGGAACACCTCCACCTGGACAGTCTGGTAGGATTACAGCACAACAATACAATACCTGTTCACCATAGGCATATACACGATAATACTTTAATGCTCAGATCAAGTCTGAAATACTCCTTGCATCACAGCAGCTCCATGTGTAACATCAACAGACAGATATCAAGACACAATACATGAAAAACAAACAACAAACATTGAACACAGCACAATCAGTGAGAGAAAAGCTGCTCAAAGAGCCTTCAGCGTGCATCTGATCTGGATTCAGCTCTGTGTTCACTGAGAGGACTGACTGGAGCTCAAAGGATGCTTCAGGCTGACTTTAGTGAATCTCCCATTAGATGGTAGCCGTTTGTATTCTCTGTTCAGAGCATGCTTTGGGGCGCAGATGATGTTGTTATTAATTTTATTAATTGTGTTTATTTATCCCCTTGGGAAAATGCAGGCGTTAATGGCAGCAACATATGGCGCGTTCACACCGGAGTACTTTTCCCACAATAGTTCATCAGAACTCAGATGTATTTGCGTTCACATCAAAAAGAGCCGGAACTAAATTAGTTCATCAGAACCTTTTTACCCCCTTTTCCGTCCCTGCTAGAGAGCAGGGACTTTCGTGGGAGAAAAAGGTTCCTATTTCTGATTGGCTGGACGGATTGCAAACCACGCCCCGTCAAACTCTCAAAAAGTTGTGTGAAGCCGCCATTTTATTATCCTCGCATTAGCATTATTAGCATTAGCATTAGCCCCGCGCACCAACGGAGAGAGACTAACTTATGGCAACACAAAAGAAAACACGGGAGCGGTGGAGATGAGGAGGTGTCGGCGTTCTGGCGATTTACTCAGAAGGCTTCAGTAGAAGCTGCTGGGAGTCCCAGCAGCTTCTACTGAAGCTAGTCCCCAACTCCGGGGACTTCCGGCCGGGGACTTCGGGTGGCACTATACGCCGTGAAGTGGTTTGCGGCCTGCCAGTAAACCCAAAGCAGAAGAAGAAGAAGTGACGTCAGCGGCTCATTTGACTAATCCTCCCTCAGGAACTCATTGCGGTGTGAACGCGAACTGCTTTAGTTCATCAGAACTAAAAGAGTTCTGATGAACTATTGTGGGAAAAGAACTTGGTGTGAACGCCCCTATAGAGCAAAGATAAAGTGATACAGTGAAAAATTAACTCTTGAAACAGTAAAAAGTTGAGCATTTGTATGAACATGTTAAATATATATATATTACCACTGATACACCACAATACAAAAACAGAGATCCCGCCATAATAGGCATATATATATATATATAGCATCTATAGACCATTTCCTGCTTCTTGGTCATGAGAAGCTCTTTAAATCTGTTAAGAGAAACAGACCCCTGAGTTTCAGCTCATATTGGAGCAGCAAAACTATACAACGTATGCCCAGCTCATAGATTTAAGTGACAATAAGTAAAAACAAGTCCTCAGAGCGATGGCCATTAGTTCCTGTACTTCCTCAAAGGACATTATAGATTATGTGAAAGAACATCAAGAATAGCCTTAGAAATAACAACATGCCGATGGGTTAGACCTTCCAAACCGAGGATATGGAGCAATGGTGCGTTCAAGGGTTTTAAGGTTTGTCATACATCTCAATGCCTCATGATAGACGGTATCTAAAGAGATTTAGAAGATGCATTCATGTTTACATCCTCATAGCCTAGCACAGACATATTGTCAGGGTTTGAGTTGTTGTGTCTAGTTGTGGGTTTATTTTGCTGTTCTGTTCTCCCTGTCATATTTTCCTCCTTGTTTCTTGTCTGGTCCTTCTCCCTGGCCGTTTCTCAATTGCGAGGATGCTGGCTTGGTAGTCGTGTACTTCCAAGTCACTTCCTTCAGAAGCTAGGCAAGAATCCTTCCTGGCATTCGGAAAACGAAGAGTGGAACAGGCGAGCAAGTGTGCAGGTGTGCGTCACCTGAGAGGCCCCGCCTTACATTTTCCGCCACAGATTTGGGGAAATTGGTCCGTGCGCAAAGCATTGTGGGGATTTGAAGGACGCGAAGTCTACCCATATGCAGCCTCGAAATTACCCCCAAACCAAGGACGCGGCCTCGGTGGAATTCCAAGTATGCTGGTGATTGGAACAGTCCTTCGGCGGCACTCGATGACGTAGCATCCTTGAAATATTGGCTTGGAAGCCAGTTTCCTCGCGATTGAAAAACGGCCCCTGTGTTTTTCCTCCTGTCGTTAGTTTCCCTGGTGTGTCTGATTGTCTGATTGTGTTCACCTGTTGCCCTTGTGTTTCTCCTCCCCTGCCCGGCTGTTTCTCGTCTCGTGATTACCCCTCCCTGTATTTAGTCTCTTCCTGTGTTCGGTGTCGGTTCGTTGTTTTTCCCATCACTCTCCATGTCAGTCATCGTCAGCTTTTTGTATCTTCCTTGTGCTTCCTTTGTGTTTTTGCCATCAGCTTTTACAATAAAGCTCGTTTTTGTTTTCTAGACCAACTTACCTTTTTTTGTAATCTGCTTTTGGGTCCTACCTTTCCCAAACCGTAACACATACATGCTACAGATTCAGACTATAGATGATTTGCTAAGGTTACACAGTGATGACCTTCAGATAGGAAACTACAATTGTACCTGAAGCTTCTTTAGAAATGCTGTAAGACGTTTTATTTGATGCTATATTTTACTATACTTCTACTGCAGTGTTGTGTTTGTTTTTGCATGGATAAGGGTCTAATTTCCTGATGGTATTTAGTAGATCTTCATATGTTCTATGCATGTGTTTTCCACCAAGGTAGTGCGTAATATAAGCCTTTTTAGTGGGAGAAAAAGCCATCACAGTCTTTTAATGGTATTTTAGAAAAGGCAGGTGCATAATGAGTCTATTACCAGCAGACGGTATTTAAGTCCAACTGTCAGACTCTCACCAGGCACGGCTAATGTTCCTTTTCATGACTAAGCGTAGCAGACATGAACTGTCCTAATGCTGATTACTCCATTTTCATTTGATAGCTGCTGTTGTTGAAAACTGTCAGCTGTCTCCCCTCCATGAAATCCTACATTTCAGTCATTGTATGCTCACAAAAAACCCAGCGTTTGTGAAGCTTTTACGAACCCGGGTTGTATTCAGCAAATCAACCATGTTTGTAAGGACTCCAGATGCAGAAAGCCGTGTTTCTCGTTGTGCCTCGAGGCATTTTCCCATCAAGTCACATGTTAAACAGGCTCTGGCATTTTAAACAAAAGCTGTAAGAGTAAACACACGAACATATGATGGCATCTGAGGCATCTTTCAATATGACTCAACGTTTTCAATGGTCTCCAGCAGACGGTAATAATGCACGAACTGGCGCCTAAAGCCACATTATTATTTAGCACTTTACCACTTCCTGTTACTTTGGCGCAACACAAGCTTAGCCAAACTTCACGTTTTGTTTCTACGACATAAATACGTCACCACTTGTGATGGTATGAAGCTTCTAAGTGTCATCAAATCAGCAGTTGCTAACAAGTGGCTTAATGAGACTACAAACGTTATCAGATGGAGACAAGTGTCAGTATGTACTGTCTCTACTTTAAAGAGTCCTCTGCTGCTGATGTTCAGGTGTATATCAGTATGTAGTGTCTCTACTTTAAAGAGTCCTCTCCTGCTGATGTTCAGGTGTATATCAGGATGTAGTGTCTCTACTTTAAAGAGTCCTCTCCTGCTGATGTTCAGGTGTATATCAGTATGTAGTGTCTCTACTTTAAAGAGTCCTCTCCTGCTGATGTTCCGGTGTATATCAGTATGTACTGTCTCTACTTTAAAGAGTCCTCTCCTGCTGATGTTCAGGTGTATATCAGTATGTAGTATCTCTACTTTAAAGAGTCCTCTCCTGCTGATGTTCAGGTGTATATCAGGATGTAGTGTCTCTACTTTAAAGAGTCCTCTCCTGCTGATGTTCAGGTGTATATCAGTATGTAGTGTCTCTACTTTAAAGAGTCCTCTCCTGCTGATGTTCAGGTGTATATCAGTGTGTAGTGCCTCTACTTTAAAGAGTCCTCTCCTGCTGATGTTCAGGTGTATATCAGTATGTAGTGTCTCTACTTTAAAGAGTCCTCTCCTGCTGATGTTCAGGTGTATATCAGTATGTAGTGTCTCTACTTTAAAGAGTCCTCTCCTGCTGATGTTCAGGTGTATATCAGTATGTAGTGTCTCTACTTTAAAGAGTCCTCTCCTGCTGATTGAGTACCAGTTTCTGCTCATGATGAATCTGTGGTTGTGTTCCTCAGTCTTAATGTCCTGCAGCCAACAGCAGCAATTAAGGGGAAATGCAAGAAAAGTTGTTCTCTTTAAAATCACTTAATGTTCTCTCCAGCAGTCGACCTGATTATTGAAAGTTCACTGAGTCATAGAACAAGTTGTATTCATGTCTTCATCCTCCATCTTTGTTCTGGAACAGTGTGTTTCTATTGGAGATCAGACAGAGGTCCTGTTCTCTGAAGACACTGAGCACACGTTGGCTTATTCACCATTGATTTGTTGGTCTGCAGGTCAACAGACTTCCAATAATCAATATCAAATTAAATGTGGTCACTTAAATGACATTTCACTGTTTATAACCTAGGGTGAGACTCATGTAAAACCTTTTTTTAAACATTCATCCTACAAATCAGTGCTCAACACTTTTATCGTATATTCTTTCCTCTCATTTTCTTTACTTTACAATCAATCAGTGAATTTGCAGTTATTATTATTTTGTTTCTTAAGATAATATCAGTTTGATTCATGTTTTCATTGAAGGAAATTCTGATAAACTCTTAAAATATGCTTTGTTAATGCAGAAAGCACAAGAAACACAGGAAACACACTGTTAAATATCAAGCTGTTTTCATATTGTGGTACCAGTATGTTCTTTCTTTTTAGCATCAGCATGTCTTGTACCGCGATATACTAAATTATTCATATGAAGTCTTGACATATGGCACCTTTTAACGGCCTGCTGTGGTCAGATCTGCCTGGTTTCCATCCAACACTTACTGTTGGATCAATTGTTCCCTAAATGAGACATCCTGACTTTCCACCGTCTGAGATCATGTTGCTGCTATAGCCGGACGACATGTGATATCTGCAGCCCACCATCGTGTAGAAATCATTGAAAAGACGGTAGAAACTTCCCCTCAGACCTGACAGAGGCACGCAGTATTTGTTCTCCCTAATACTTTGTTACTGGGTCAGGCCCGGTTCTACGGGGGTGCATAAGGGTGCATTGCACCCTCAGTTGAGTTGTTATGCACCCTCATTTGAAAAATTAAAATTGAAAAAAAAAAAAAGTGAAAAATATTTCATATATAATAACTAATATTATTATACATTATTATAACTAACTATTATAATAATATTATTATTAGTAATTATAAGAAGAAGAACAAGAATATAGTTGAAATAAAATAAATTATAATTGTGGTTAAATAACATTGTCTGCTGCATTTATTTGGTCAATTTAAATGGCAAGTAACGTTATTATGTCAGGTGCGGGTGACCTGTGCCGCTACGCGTTCGTCATCTGCAAGGTGCTTACACAGCAGTCACTGATGGACATCAGAAAATGGTTAAATAACCAGCCCTTATCGCCAGCAGTAACACTGCATCTACTGCAGGTAATAACAGTTCAGATCAGAGACATTACGTTACCCGCGGCCACTGTCGTGGACAGTCCTCCCGCCCGACTCGCCGGCTTTGCCCGCCTCGCCCACGGAGGCGGAGCAGCCGCAGCCGTCTTCGTTTCCCCAAACACCGCCACCCCTCAGCGGCCCGCAAGTGCCAGAGGACCTCAGCAAAACAGAGCCTGCCCAGGTATATTTAAAAAAGTTCCCATCTCGCCTGTACAGTGGATTAAGGCGCTCATTTTGCAGCTCATGGTTTCAAAACACAGATTGGCTGGAATATTCATGTAAAAAAGATGCCATCTTCTGCTATGCATGTAGACATTTTGATCTTAAAAGCGGAGTGGTTTGTAAAATATCCATAAAGAAAAAGTAAATCTGTTTACAGTTCTGTTTCATATGGTGTTGAGATGTATCCATAGATCTCTTCATTTTGCTCTCAAAGTGCACCAGATTGATGCTTTCAACTTCAATATTTAAAAAAAAAATCTTCCCGGGGGAGCCTGCCCCCGGACCCCCCTAGAGGAGGTGAGGACCCCCCTACAGGGTGTTAGGTCCACTCCCCACTTATAAAAATAGCACTTTACCACTGCACCCTCTCTAATCTCAGATGCACCCTGAGTCATTTGGTTCTGGAACCGGGCCTGTACTGGGTTGAGTACATTTTTCTGGCATCAGTACTTTACTCCATGACGACTTTTGACTTTCACTTCTTACATTTTGAACACAAATACCTGTACTTTCTACTTCTTACATTTTCCAAAACAGGCTGGTTACTTTAGTTTGAATCTGTGTTTGGTGGCTTGATCATTATTATTTAGAGTCATTAGCCACGTTCACACCAAGTACTTTGCCGTACTTAGTTCCCAGCACTTAGTTCCCAGCACTTAGTTCCCCCATGGAACTAAGAGCCGATCGCGTTTACACTGGAATAAGTTCCCTGAGGGAAGATTACGCAAATGAAGCTGCTGACGTCACTTCGTCTTCTTCTGCTTTGGGTTTACTGGCAGGCCGCAAACCACTTCACGGCGTATACTGCCACCTGAAGTCCCCGGCCGGAAGTCCCCGGAGTTGGGGACTGAAGCCTTCCGAGTAAATCGCCAGAATTTTCGCCCAGCCAATCAGAACTGGGGCACTTTTTTTCCCCCAGGAGAGTACCACCTCTCAGCAGGCACTAAAAATGGGGGTAAAAGTTCCCGGCACTAAGTACTCTTTTTGGTGTGAACGCGACATCAGGGGTACTAACGGAACTAAAGGGGAAAAGTACGGGGAAAATACTCCGGTGTGAACGCGCCTATTGCGTGCCTATTGATTTGAACACGATCCGTGTATCCATCATTTCCTGGTCTTCTCTAAAGAAGAGGGACCAATGAAAAGGTTGCCGTTGTTCAGCATGGAAACATTCATTAGCTAACAATGACATTATTGTTCTATTAATATAAAGGGAGGTCAGGTACTCTTTAAAACAGCTGTTATGGGTACTTTTTAAAGTACATTTCGAAGCCCATACTAAATAATAATGATCACGCCACACAGATTAAAACTAAAGTAACCAGCCTGTTTTGAAAATGTAAGAAGTAGAAAGTACGAAGTTGTCAGAAAAATAAGTAAAGTACCTAAGTACAGTAGCGAAGTATTTGTACTCCACTACTTCCCACCTCTGGAAATGTACAGTGTGGTTTTAAGTCCAGTGATAAAGAGCAGCTATGGAGCAGTTTTGCACCGTCAGCTTGAGGCCATTCTTCTCTCCTGCAGCTCATCTTTCACCTCCGTCCACCTCCCAGGTCTTTCTCTCTGCTTGTGTTCTCGTACCCTGCAGCTCTTTGGGAAACTGCTGTCAGGTTTGTCTGTTGGTGGTTTTGTTCTTCTAAGAAACTGTATGTAACCGGAGCAGGTGTGAGTACCTTTGTTCCTCCGGCAGGAAGCAAAGCCTTCAACGGGACAGAGGAAACGAGCAAAGCAGACATAAAACTAAGCACTTTGCAAGAGAAGCATTTTTCTGGAGCTGGAAAGAGTTTAACATGTATCAACACTCACTTTAGTGTTATACAAGGGGGGAACGAAAGATCTGTGTGTACGAGAATGATTGATTTGTGTTCTGATGGAAAAAAAAACCTGGAGAGGTCATTAAGAACAATTGCTTCAGGAGTGTCAATGTTATCGCACTCACATGACTGTAAATGTATATCCCGAAGAACATGGTTGAATGTGTGGACGCTAAGTAGCCTGCGTTTGTAAGAAGGTCAAACAAAGGAAAGATGTGCATTTTGTAAATAACTTAGGGAGTAAAAAGTCTATAGAGTGGTGCAGGAATGACTTAACATTTGAATACGTGTTTTTCGCTAATCTCCTGAAATGTGGTCTGTGGTTAAAACAAGCTGAAGAGATTTCTAGTTTTGTTCTATCACATAAAATACAGTGTCACTAAATACCCCACTGGTGAATACAAAAAACGGAGGTTGCTAACGAGTGTCTAAATGAGACGACTAAACGTCATCACGCCCAACATTAGCCGCCTTTAGCTTAGCTGAGGTGACGTGAAGCAGAGATGGAGCACTCGAGTCCTGGACTCGGACTCGAGTGCCGATTTTCGGGACTCATCACTCGACTCGGACTCGGATTCATGAATTCTCACGCACGATGACTTGGACTCGGACTCGTGAATTATCGCGTACGCTGACTTGGACTCGGACTCGTGAATTGTTCCCCCCACTCAGACTCGGACTCGACTTGTACATTGACGCTCCGACTTGGACTCAGACTCGAGCAAATTTTCTCTGGAGTCTGATGTCCTCTATCCTGGCGTGTGCACCTGCGAGGCGAGTTCACGTACTGGGCCCCGCTATTCCAGTCTAAAGATGGCTAGAGACACACCCCGCATTGTGCTGTATGCTTTCACACATTCTGCTTCCACATTGGAAAAGAGCAGCGCAAAATGCTCGTTATGTGGAAACAATATTGAAGAGAAGGCTCCGTAACACATTACTCTAAGGATCGAGTTCAGACATATAGGCTGTGTTGAACACTATCATCAGAGTAACGTGACCTAATCAATAAATAAAGATTCAGGATAACATGAAAGCACATGGCTACTTAACATGCACAATGACGTCATTTTGCATGCTAAGTAGCCATGTGCTTTCTGGGGCTAAATCTTTATCAGTAAACCGATTTAACCAAAAGTTCCTTCAAAATAAGAGTCCCGATCGTATTACTATCAAAATAAAAGTGCAAAACGAAAACTTGACCATAGGAAAATATTGGCATACAAATGTAATCACTTCTCTAAAAGGTAACTCATTTTAAATATAGTTTATTTATATATAATAATAATAATAATATTAGTAATAAGCTTTATATTTGTATAGCACCTATTACAAGAATTGTAGCCAAACTCGCAGTTCAATAGACAGATAAGTATAACATGACAGGATGAAAGCAATGTAGAGGAGCAGCTACATTTCAACACATATATCCACGAAGATTAACACATGAAGACTTGTGACTTGGACTCAGACTCGAAGAGTGGTGACTCGAGAGCAGCGACGTGCGGTCAGGGGAGGCAGGTGAGGCAGAGCCTCACTTGTCATTCTCCAATGTAACGGAAAAAAATAATAATACAAATAATAATAATAAAATGTGTCCACTGATCTGTGTTGTAAGTGTGATTTCTGTTTGATTCCAATCGCTTTTTATAGTAAAAATCGGCTAATTTGCCGAGCTCCACTACAACTACGGGGAGCGATGAGATTGAGAAGTGAGGCAGGGACGAGCTTTGCCTCACAGAAGCCCACAGTAACTTGCTGGAGCACGGGCACTAATTTAGCGCGGGCACTTATTTTGTGAGCGCGCTCAAGCCAGTTACTGTGTGGTGAGGTGAGGCACAGATGAGCTCTGCCTCACCTCAGAATGCGTCACCCCACAGAAACTGGCTGGAAAGCGGGCCCTAAGCGCATGCCTGCACCATCTCACTGTATGTCACCAATGTAATGTTTGTAGATCCCTTTATTACATTTATCCTCGCCATCCATAGTCTCTAAAGAACTTATTTCACGTATATATGATATTTAAGCTCGCTGGTCTCATCATACAACGGCAATGAACAAAGCACCAGGGGAGGCAGCCATAACCTCTGCCGCACTGAAGGGGGCGCAAGTGAGCCCACAGGTTCTTGTTGCTACTGTTATTCTAAGCAGAGACGGTAGAGGAAAACATTAACAACAAGCTAGGCTTTTGAAACTAGAGGAAGATAAGGAGGACTTTTACAAAACAGTAATAGAGATTGTTGTCCAGAAGGAAAGCATGGACTTCATCTTCAAGTCAAGGTAAGACCACATTTGTAATGAAAATTGGATCTTACTAAGAGAGAACAATCCAATATTTAGATTTTGGGTAGGCTATCCTTTTGTTGAACGGTCTGTTTAAAATGAATCGAAGCATCAGACTAAAAAAGCTTTTGAAAATAACAGAATATTTCGATTAAAGGTGGGGTAGGTAAGTTTGAGAAAACGGCACGATATACACTTTTTGTTATATTCCATGGAATGCTCTTAACATCCCGATAGCAATGAATGTCTGAAGTGCTTTGACAAAAAATACATAAAAACATTTCATCTGTGGAAGCCGTAGTACTGTAAAAAGCACGACCACTCATTTTAGCCGGCCCGGCTAAAATAACCTGCCTGTCAGCCTTCCATCTGTGCACAGACTTATCTCGTGCCCTCATTGGTCATGTGCGCGTTCGTGTGTGTTGCAGGAGGGGCTGTGTATTTTCAAATTCTAGCGCACTCGAGCTGGTTTCTCCAAAATTACCTACCCCGCCACCTTTAAGGTCAAAATATATAATATTTGTAAATCTGACTCTGAAAGAGTCAGTGCCTCACCAGCCATGAACCTCACCGCACGTCACTGTTCGAGAGTGACTTGGACTCGTGAATTGGTGACTTGACTACAACACTGACGTGAAGTCATGTGACCGTGCTGTGGTTCCTTTATAGCCCAACATTAGCCTCCTTTAGCTTAGCGGTGGTGACGTGAAGTCATGTGACCGTGCTGTTGTTCCTTTATAGCCCAACATTAGCCTCCTTTAGCTTAGCTGTGGTGACGTGAAGTCATGTGACCGTGCTGTAGTTCCTTTATAGCCCAACATTAGCCTCCTTTAGCTTAGCGGTGGTGACGTGAAGTCATGTGACCGTGCTGTCGTTCCTTTATAGCCCAACATTAGCCTCCTTTAGCTTAGCGGTGGTGACGTGAAGTCATGTGACCGTGCTGTCGTTCCTTTATAGCCCAACATTAGCCTCATTTAGCTTAGCGGTGGTGACGTGAAGTCATGTGACCGTGCTGTATTTCCTTTATAGCCCAACATTAGCCTCCTTTAGCTTAGCGGTGGTGACGTGAAGTCATGTGACCGTGCTGTAGTTCCTTTATAGCCCAACATTAGCCTCCTTTAGCTTAGCGGTGATGACGTGAAGTCATGTGACCGTGCTGTAGTTCTTTTATAGCCCAACATTAGCCTCCTTTAGCTTAGCGGTGGTGACGTGAAGTCATGTGACCGTGCTGTATTTCCTTTATAGCCCAACATTAGCCTCCTTTAGCTTAGCGGTGGTGACGTGAAGTCATGTGACCGTGCTGTAGTTCCTTTATAGCCCAACATTAGCCTCCTTTAGCTTAGCGGTGGGCATCGTTTATAGCCTAACGTTTGCTTCTTACTTCTGCCGATTGTATTTAAGCTTCCTTAGAAGAAGTGGTGTTAATATGAGGAGATTATCCTGCTGAACCAGTATCATAAATGTATGTTGGCCACAAAGCTTGTTTTCTGCAATATACCTAAATCTAGTTTTTTGTTGAGGTAGCCCTTGCAATGCTAACTTCCTGTGGGCTGTAACTTGTGATTTGAGTCTTGGTCAGGTGTTTTGATATGACAAACCACAATAGACAGGTAGGGAAATGTATAAAACACAGAAATATGACTAGGTTTACACTGGCCCAGAACAGAAACCTGAATCTAGCCCCTACCTGAGTCTTAAAAACACAAACAGACAGGCTGAATTGTAATGGTTTGGACAAAGGAAGCTATATTTTAGCATTTTCTATCTTCCAGTTTTCACCATGACACCCTGATTGGCCATTGGCAGAACTCCAGCACAATTTGAGAAGACAAAACTGTAGATAAAACCATCCAAATGACATTTAAATTGCTTAAAGGCAGTGTCAGAGTGAGAGCCCTGTCACTTTCGCTCTTCGCCACCTGATGTTTTGGAAATTAGCGAATCAAAGCAGCAGGAAATTAGAGCCAATAAGAGGCTTGTCACTTCTCGTCAGGCGGCTCTCTGGGGGACGTCCAGCTCTTCTGTTGTTTTTCTCACAGAATCAATGAAAAAGCAGTCGTTTTTTCAAAGCCTTGATTGGTTGGTTGTGTCTTCGTGGGTTTTGTGAGAGAAACAAACATTGAGGTACATTTAAACGTTACAGTTAAAGAAAATAAATTCATTCTCTCACACTATTTAATTTGTTATATCCTATATATATTTATGTTGCTTTGTTGGAGGTTTTTCGTTGCCATATCTACACTGTAGCTAATGACAATTAAGCCTTGAATCTTGAATCTTGAATAAATTGTAAGAAAAGGAACACAAAAAGTACAGAATGATATGACAAAATATTCGTAACATTTCATTATAATAACAAATGTTCGGCCCGCAGGATAATTTCTAATTGCTATTAGATCTGGCCCGCCGGTATATTGCACGCACACCTTCACTCCATCCTGAGGGTCTCCTCAGCTCAGAGCCTGAGCCCAAACATTGATGACCTTGCACCCAAGATGAGATGCCAAGTATCTGAACTAGCATCACAGAGCAGCACACTGGGTTTAATGGATGTTTCCTTCTGCACTTTCTCTCTCACGACAACAGGGCATGTTTGGTTTTCTCTTTGAGGGGAATAGTTTTGTTGAAGCTGTTGTTGGCCTGTGGGAAAATGTAATCATAAGAAATGACTCTGGAAAAGCTGCAGATAGAGCCATAAGAAATGAATGCACCTGATTATTTAATGTTTAATGTTGTTTTTATAGGCAATCATTGAAGCTTTGTTAGTTCCAGGTTTAATATGTGCAATAAGTTCATTTCAATAAGTTCTGCAATAAACATTGAACCAGTCCGGCCCTCCACTAGTACCCATTTTTTCATTTTGGCCCACTGTGTATTTGAGTTTGACCCCCCTGTCTTACAGGACGTGTATTTTGTAAATTGTGTATTTTTTTCCGTTTATATTTTGAATGCATGCTTCTTAGTTTATTTGATTTGTTTATTCCACACATGGCAGTTATTTTAAAACAAAACATGTTCACTTATGTTTGCAATCAAAAGTCCACTTCATACTGTCTAATTACGCTTTCTTTATACATTTTCTTAAACATAAAAATGTTAATATTAAGCTTTCTTTCGCTCATTTCTTGCTGTAACAAATGCAAATGTCCCTTCTGTGGGACGAATAAAGTGAATTTGATTCTGATTCTGAGAACAAGACATAGTGTGCATTCATGTAGGAGCAGATACAAAATATGAATTAAATCGCCCACCCATCATCCGTCCCCATTCTCTGGCTCGTCTCCTCCCTCCTTTCTCCCCAGAGAACGCCTCACATAGGGTCGTACAGCAGTCCTCCATTGATGTTAGCACGTATGTAGCCACTGCAGGCTAGCTCCACCCACCCTCACTGGAAGACACTTCAAGAGGAATCCTCGATGAGTCTTTTTTAGTCTCTTTCTTCTTTGTTGTTCCTCTTCTCTTGTCCTCCGTTCCTCTGCTCCCTTGAGGTGTTACCAACAACTGACCCTTTACATGTGAGAGGGAGAGAAAGAGAAAACACCCATGTAGGTTTCAGAAGAAAAAGAGAAAATATAACTGCAACACCAGCCGTAAAATATTTTCTTTCAGCTGCCAATATCTCAACCTATATTCCTCACACTGTCTTCTTATTCTCTTTTCTCTTTCTGTGTTGCTTTTGGTACGTTTTGCTTCATGCCAAGGACCAAGACTGTGGCTTCAAAGTGTCTCGTTTAGGTGATCAGTTTTTGCTTCTCCTCCACCAATGGGATATCCTTCAAGTTGGCTGTTGAGAAAATACTGAGTGTCCTCTTCCAATATGAGAGTAACATGATAACAAAGGTATCCCAACTGCAGCTGTGAACATGACAGGATGTGTGATTACCTAGAAGAGCATCAGGACTGTTTGAGGCAGATGATAGCTATGTGATTAACATGATGATTCAGCCTCTATGGAGAGAGACATCAAGCATGCTCATTTCTGACGTGGAGCTAATCTGAAGTAAACATTGAATACTGCTTTCTATTCCTCCATCTTGTGACTGTGTAACTCCCTCTCTTGGATATCAGCATGTGAAGGACACTGCTCAGGAACTAGTCTCTGTATGTGATGACTCCTTCCATTCTGGAGAGGATCACAGATACATGGATCCTGAGGTTGAAGCTCAAGCCGGGGACCAGTGATTATTGACATTTTGAGATTTTGAGAAAAAGTCAGAATTCTTAGATTCTTTGAAAAAAAAGTCAGGATTTTGAAAAAAGTCATAATTTTTGAGAAAAAGTCAGAATTTTGAAAAAAGTCAGAATTTTTGAATTTTGAGGAAAAAAAGTCAGGATTTTGAGAAAAAGTCATATTTTTGAGGAAAAAGTCAGAATTTTGAAATGTTGAGAAAGTCAATTTTTTTTGTAAAAGTCAGATTTTTGAGGAAAAAGTCAGAATTGTTGGATTTTCAGAAAAAAAGTCAGGATTTTCAGAAAAAGTCAGAATTTTGGGATTTTTAGAAAAAAAGTCAGGATTTTGAGGAAAAAGTCAGAATTTTGAGAAAGTCAGAATTTTTGAGAAAAAGTCATATTTTTGAGGAAAAATTCAGGATTTTGAAATGTTGAGAAAAAGTCATTTTTTTTGTAAAAGTCACTTTTTTGAGATAAAAATTCAGATTTTTTGAGAAAAAGTCAACATTTTTATAAAAAGTCAGATTTTCCGATTTAGAGAAGAACTCAGAATTTTGTAAATGACAGGATGTATGATTTCCTACAAGAACCGGTGTTCCTCCATCTAGTGACTGTGTAACTCCCTCTCTTGGATATCAGCATGTGAAGGACACTGTTCAGGAACTAGTCTCTGTATGTGATGACTCCTTCCATTCTGGAGAGGATCACAGATACATGGATCCTGAGAATACTTGGTACCAGAACCTCCCAACAGAAAACAGTGATATCTCTGTGAAGATTCCCCGAACGTATTACAGATACCTTATTGTCTAAATGACAGCTGGCATCTATCTATCAGTGAGTCTGCATTGGTTGACGTTGAAGTCAAAGAGAACCATAGGTTTTGGTCTTCAAGGCGTTCTGACATCAACATCGCTTCAACTGACCATTGGCGAGTTTGTAAGCCTTGAAATGGTTGGATAGAGAACAAGATGCACAGGTGGACTGATGAAGATCCAGCTGTATGTGTGGACGTTGTTTGGGAGCAAAGCAAGAAGGCATCGGCTCTATGGTTAAGATTAAAAAGCAACAGGGTGAGGAGGAAAGACATCAAGTCGAGGTTTTCAGGACTGTTTGGTTAACGTTGCCATACTTTCGATTGTGTAGTTTGAGCTGGAGGTTGTGGCTTGGCTGAAAGACCTCTGGGCTATCAAACTGCAGATGGTTGATAGGCGTTGGATTACGATGCTGTTGTGCTGGTTGTTTGAGTACTGAAGTGTATCTATGACGTTCCTGTTATATTTGTGCCTTTAGGGCCTCTTGCGCTCAGGTGCAAGTTGTGCAGCACTTATCATTCACAGCCCCATCAAAAGAAAAAGCCATTTTGCACAGCGCTGTCTGCTTAAGTGCAACACGTCTGATGTAAAAACACATTTGATTTGAAGAGTTGCATAGTGCTGCAATACAGTACCTTTACTCTGATAGATGAACACTGTAACTGCTTTGGAAATAGTAAAGAGAGTAAGCACTATTGATAAACTCTGCATTTATCCCCATCTCTCTCCACATGGTAGCCTTTGTGATGAGATTACAAGCTGCAGAAATATAAGAGGCTTCTAAGCTCACAATGATCTAGAAACACACTCCCATCAACACACAGATTGCTGGGTTTAAAGCCCAGTCAAAGCCTCTGATAAATGACCATTTTTGTACGATTCTTGGCCTGAAAATGACTCGCAGCTGTTAGAGTACTTTGAGGTTATTATCAACACTGAAGTGGACGATTGACACTGACACACTGCCTTGAAGAGGGACATGACGAGGACTTTAACAGCTTGACCGTTGACTGATTCAAAGTCACAGTGGCTTGACATGATGGACAAAGCAGGAGAGAAAGACGGTGAAATAGAGCGGAGAATGGATGGATAAAAAAAGGGGGGACTGAGGTCTTATTTCTGGCTCCATTCTTCCGTTTCCATGTGTCACTTTTACCACGGCATCTCAAATAAAAAGTGACTCGATCAACGGTTAATGGATTTACCAGGCTGCACATATTCTGGATTTGGTGCAGTGGAGTTACGGAGGAAGTAGAGGAAGGCAGTGGGTTACATTTCCTTCTTCTTAGCCTCTCTTTCCCCGAGCTTAGATACTGGGTCAATAGAGACGCAGTGTTCACAGCCGCCTTTTCCCTCGCGCTAATCTGCCTATTCAGCATCAGCGATAGAGAAATGGGAATATGTGCGAGAGACAGGGATATAAAGAGGGAGAAAATACAGGTACTGTAAGAAAGGTCTTTGTGAGTAAAAATAGAAAGAGGAGCGGGAGAGAGAGAGAGAGAAGGGATTAAAAGGCTGAGGTTTCGATTATAGAGATTGGTTTAAGTTCTTAAAAATACTTGTGAGGGAAACAGGTAGGAAGTTAGCGAGATAAATGTGGAGAAAAGAGATATCAGGACTAGTTAAATAAGTGCAATAAGAGTACATGTCAACGCCCCCTCACCAATAACACCAGATTTGCATATTGCTGCAGCGAAGCCGATAGAAGATAAGTCCTTGTGGTTACGCTTTGATAAATCCACACTGAGAGGTATGGAGGAAATATAATCTCTCCCCTTCCTCTACATCCTTACTTTCTCTTCAAACTCTTTACAATCGCTCCATGCCTTTCAGCTTCTCCACGCAGTGTGAAAACCACTCAAAAGCATGCATCAGCAAAATAAAATCTCTTCTAAACTTGCTGTGTGAACATGTTTAGCTGTATGTAAAGATGTGGCATTGATGCTTCTATGGTGGTGCAGGTACTTTTATCCGGACACCTTCACTTCAATTATTGAATATCTAGACTTTCTGATGGACATGAGGTCAGTATCAGCCCGGGCTAATTCCCAACTGACTTCAATGTAAAACCATCTATGGCGATATTAGAAAGCCTCGTGACTTAATATGAAAAGGGATGCATAGGGACAAGGATACAGCTCTCCATGTCCGATATAAGCCTACAAAAACTCACGTGACTAGGGTTGGGAACCGAAACTCGGTTCCAGGTGAGAACCGATAAGAAAATGCCGGGTACCGAGTACCCGTACAAAATACACAATTTCGGTTCTGCTTAACGGTTCCTAAACGCGGTAGACCCTGTATTCCACCGGGTCCGTCTGCGCCGCGGTGACCCGGTGGAATACATAGCGGACTGGCCATCTGTGTGTTCTGGAGAATCACAGAACGGCCGGTCGTCAGCGGGCCGTTGACGACCGGCTCGGTTCGCTGACGGCCGGCACCGCCCTTCATTTTTTTAAACGGCATCATGTAAGTTGCGCTGACAGGCGACAGAGCCCCGCAGCGAGGCTCCCCCCGTCCTCCCGTAGACAGTTCACGAGCTCAGTCACTTCATAACACCAAAGATGGGTCGCGGTAAACGCTCTAAAGTGAGGCTCCACTACTCTAACGGAGCGTCCACACAGCAGCGTGCGTTGACGCTTGGCGGTGGGCGTGTCTGAAGCTTGGGGATTTTTTGCGAGCAACGCGACCAACAACCAATCACATGAATCTCCCGCCCCCGACATACAAAGCAATAGCAATGTTAAAACGAAGTATGGTGGATATAAAATCCCCAAACAGGCGAAAACCTACCAGTTTCACCCACTGTCTCTGCCTCCTCCCTCCATGCCTCGCTCCTCCGGTTTGTATCCCGGTAGATGAACAGAGACTGATCATTCAGCACCGGGTGATTCTCTACCGCTATAATGAATTATCCCTCCATTTTTTGGAATATGAGGAAATGACCTGCGTCGTCTCTCCCAGCATACACGCGGTTTGATTGGCTAGCGCTTGTACTGGCAGATTTGCATAAACGGGATTTCATTGGCTGACGCTTCTGCCGAGGCGCCAAAAGTTGAACATTGCTCAACTTTTGAAGCGAGCAACGCCAGCAACGCTCCACGTCGCTTCCCAAAATGCAGTTCGGCTAAAAGTGACGTCACCCCATTCAAAGTGAATGGGCAGAAGCGTTGGAAGCTTCAACGCACGCCGCTGTGTGGACGGGCCGTAAGAAAGAAAAAGACAAGGCACAGTGTAAAGCTAAATAGCTCAGCTAAAATAAAGCACAGCTATTGTGCAATACATTTGCATTGCATGTATATTTTTTATTTGTAAAAATGTCAGTTAAAGCTTAAAAGAATAAAGATATGTTTGTTATCTAAACGTTTGACCTCTTTCTTTTACAATTTTGGAATCGAAACGGGGAATCGATAAGAACCGGAATCGATAAGAACCGGAATCGGAATCGATACATTTCAAACGATACCCATCCCTCCTCATGACCTTGAGGTAGTTCACATATAGCCTAGCATTAGCTTTTTACTTTTGCTGATTGCTTATAGGGTTAACCGGGAATATGCAAGTATACAGAAAGCAGCTAGTAAAATGTCATCAATAATGTTTTGTGGCTATTTTCCAAAGTGTGCATGTAAAGGGTCTCTAGCGTCTGTTTTCTGTTCTTTTACTTCTCTCCGTCTCCTTTCTACTTCCTCTCTATCCTAACGAAACATATGCAGCCTTTCTTACGTCTCTTCCCTCTTACTAAAGGTAGGAGTGTCATTTATTAACCCTGGACAGGAAATAGATTGTGGTCCTTTTCATTCAAAACAAAAAGGACTCTACTATGAAAAATAAGATAATGTAGGACAACTTATTCTTTCCTCTGTTCAAGTCTTACAGTAATTGCTCTGCGAACAAAGGCAGCATGTGTGTCTTCTGCTGCTTTAAAAAGCTCAGTTAACGAATGCAGAAGGTCAGAGACATCCTTACAGATTCAGTCGTAGCTACTTGGAGCTGTTGTCCTTGTACAACTGTGTAAATGTCTTGTTAAACACAATGACATCAAAGCAGAAGAAAGAGAACTTAGCATTGTAGTTATATGCTGAGTGTATCTCAAAAGGGCTTTGCTTTAGTGCTGTAGTTTTAGATTAAGAAACTGTTGGGGTCCCTTTCTTTTTGTGAAAACGTAGTTCCCTCTGATGGCAACTATCCCCAAGAATACTGAGTGTATCAGATTCGGACTTTTCTGGATTTTAATATTGGACTTTGTTTTGCAACCACATTTTTTTCTTTTTCACATTTCTTTTTGATTTTTTTCAGAATTCTCTTTGGCTCTTTTCTCAAATTTCTGATTTTCTTTCCACACAGAATTTTGACTTTTACAGAATTCCAAAATGTATCTCAGAATCCTGTTTTTCTGTCTGAAGTTTGACTTTTTTTCTCAATATTTTAACAAGTTTTTCAGAGTTCTGACTGTTTTCTGGCATTTCTTTAGTTTTTTTGTGGTGTGTGTGTGTGTGTGTGTGTGTGTGTGTGTGTGTGTGTGTGTGTGTGTGTGTGTGTGTGTGTGTGTGTGTGTGTGTGTGTGTGTGTGTGTGTGTGTGTGTGTGTGTGTGTGTGTGTGTGTGTGTGTGTGTGTGTGTGTGTGTGTGTGTGTGTGTGTGTGTGTGTGTGTGTGTGTGTGTGTGTGTGTGTGTGTGTGTGTGTGTGTGTGTGTGTGTGTGAATAATGATGGTTGCACAACATGTTCATTGAGGTCCTGTGGAAGTGACTCTGAAGTTTGACTTTTTTTCTCAATATTCTAAAAAAATAATAATTCAGAGTTCAGACTGTTTTTTCTGGCATTTTCTTATTTTTTTTGAATTGTGTCTTTTTTCTCAGAATCTTTTCTTTCATTTTTTCCGAATCTTACTTTAATCTCAGACCTCAAACAAAAATTCACTGCTAATCAGATCTCAACATGTCGTTTGCCCCGAGTCCTAGTCCTCTTCCTTACGTATCAAATGCAATTCTCTTATTTAGGTTTGTTTGAGTAAGGTCTTCCTCTCATAGCCACTCTCTCAGACTCAGACTACTGGCCTGTAAACTATACTGTAGCACCGATTCCTTTTCTTTCCTCCTCCCTCCTCCCTTCCTCACCTCCTCTCCCCCTCCCCCTTCCTCCCACTGACTCCCCACTGGGTGTTTGACTGGATATCGTCTTGACAGGAATCTCAGAAACTCAGCTCCATTGACCCAGAATGGATCTCCGATACTTTGATCCTCTCTCTGTCTTTGAAACCCACCGACCCCCCACTGAGATGCTCTCTCCTGTCTGCTTGTTGACTTTTAGTCCAAATACTCCGTGGTATTTGCTCTCGGGCAACTCATGTATTTATTATGTGGACATGAAGGTTCCTTTATCGACTTGTTGTTTTGCCAAACTTGATCCTCATACATTCTAAAGACAGCTTTTTTTCATATCTTATTTTGGAGCAAAACTCCAACAACAAACAGCAACACATGGTTTTACTGACAATTGGATCAGGGATATTAAAAGAAAGTTAACGGAAGGTAAACTCTGATGAGGACAGTTGTATTAAAGATGTCATTTTAAATCATATAGCAAAATAAATTATATTTTTTAAACTTTTCTAAGAAGTCACTTTTTGGTGATATCATTCCGCTTTTTGTTGTTGTCTCAAAACCGAGAAATTTCAATCTAAATTCTGGTATTTTTTGTTCAGATTTATTTAAACAAACATCGAGAAAGGCTCTACCAAACAAGGCTCTCCCAAACTCTTCAATGTCCTATGAATGAAAGGCATCTTTGTGAGGATGAAACTTGAATCGTATATCAAAGCGTCCTGTTTTTGAAACCTGAAATCAGAGCCTCACAGATGCATAAATACATGAATATCAATCATATGTTTCTGTTTGACTGACTTTGATTTCCCTTCGCTTCAAGGAACACACACTGCTGTTATATTTTCTGTTTACTATTATTGTGGATCCTCACTTTATTGAGGTCGTGCAGAAAGTCAGAAGCCAGTCTTTGATGTTTCGGCTGTGAGTAAGTCGCTGGGTTAGCTCCTCCCGCCGCAGATGTGTTTCAGCTGCAGACCCACTTTCTATCTAGCTGTTCCTGTTCTGGGGAGTTCAGCCCCAATTAACGTATTACTAGATTTGTATCAGAATTGTGATTAATTTTTTCTAATTTTCTATTTGTTTTATTTAAATGTTGCCTTTTTTTTCCTTATGATTCCTTTTTTCTCTCCGAATCTTGCGTTTTTTTAATTGTGACATATTTTTGGACTATTTGGAATTAAGGTCGCATTCACACCTAATAGTCGGTTTTCAGGCACGCAGCAGACGACAGTTTGTTACATTTTCCAGAAGGTTCGGTTTGCGTTCACACGGCAAAACTCAAACGGACTATAAACTTTAAACACAAGTCATGTGCTCGGAAATGCTGTTCAACCATTGGTCAGACATTAAGGGGGTAAAAACGCGAATCCCGGCAATTTCTACCGGAGCCTCCGCCATGGAGCATCGGCACTTTCGGCAGGTTATTCTCATGCTGCTGTTAGTCTGGAGATCAACAGACTCTAGCGGCCCGCGCATATTATTATATAATCAGAATGCGACCTAAATGTTACATAAATCTTTAGTTAAAACTAGATGACTGCCGATATGGTTCAGCACCAATTACCTTATTACTCTATTCATTTTCGATTTTTTTTTTTTATCACAATTGTGATTCCTTTTTTCTACATTTAGATTTTTTTGGGGGGGAATTTTGCCTTTTTTTTTCTTTTATCAGAATTGTGACTCTTTTGAGAATTCTGAAACTACATTTAATATACACCTGAAAATGAGCAGAATAGGGCCCCTTTAAAGGAGTAAGACGTTAAGGACAGACGCCGGGCCGTAGCCATGAATTAATAAATATTTGGTTTTAAAACAATCTTCCTCTGAATTTTGACTTTTTTTCTCAGAATCTTGACTTTTTTAGAATTGTGACTGAAAGTTTAATTTTTTTACCTTTTTTTGGAATTTTGATTTGACATAAATCCCTAGTTAAAACAACATAACTGCCGATATGTGTTCCTGTTCTGGGAGTTCAGCCCCTTGATAATGACCCAAAATGTTTGACTTTTTTAGAATTGTGACTTACTACATGATAATCAATGTGTTTCTGTGTGTCTGCATTTGAGTAGAAGCCAGTCTTTGATATGTTTTCCTGTTCTGGGGAGTTCAGCCCCTCGATAATGACCCCATTAGTCTTTCAGCTAATGATGCACCAACTCATCTGACAAAACAATCACATTATCGCCACGGCAGTAAATGAGCACTTGCAGCATAATTTGATTACTTTTGACCAATTTAATTTTATAAATGGAGATGTGTGTGCTCGCCCATGAAAATCAACACAATTATAACGGCAATTTGTCAAAGCACTTTGGACGGAGGAATATTCCGATGTCATATTAGAAAGTAATGAGTATATTTCCTTACTTTTCCAGTGTGTGTGTGTGTGTGTGTGTGTGTGTGTGTGTGTGTGTGTGTGTGTGTGTGTGTGTGTGTGTGTGTGTGTGTGTGTGTGTGTGTGTGTGTGTGTGTGTGTGTGTGTGTGTGTGTGTGTGTGTGTGTGTGTGTGTGTGTGTGTGTGTGTGTGTGTGTGTGTGTGTGTGTGTGTGTGTGTGTGTGTGTGTGTGTGCGCACTGAGGTCCTGTGGAAGTGACTTTATTTTTTCTTAAATAACTGCTGAAATGCGTTTACAGACAGATTTCATTGAATCTTACCTGAAATATTACATCCCTCCCCGATCCGTCAATTGTCTTTTTCAACTTCCCTTGCTTTAAATTATCTGCCAATCATTTCCTAAACGTTTCCCTTTACTGTCTGTATTTTCTGATTTAGAGGAATTTAATCACAAGTCCCTTTATCTTCTTTTGTGTATCTTTTACACATAGTTTGGAGAATGTAATGGATATTTAAGCTTTTTAATTATAGCAGAGAATTGGGTTGTGGGCTCTGGTTTCAGACAGAGGGTGACACTACATACTGATATACACCTGAACATCAGCAGGAGAGGACTCTTTAAAGTAGAGATACTACATACTGATATACACCTGCACATCAGCAGGAGAGGACTCTTTAAAGTAGAGACACTACATACTAATATACACCTGAACATCAGCAGGAGAGGACTCTTTAAAGTAGAGACACTACATACTGATATACACCTGAACATCAGCAGGAGAGGACTCTTTAAAGTAGAGACACTACATACTGATATACACCTGAACATCAGCAGGAGAGGACTCTTTAAAGTAGAGACCCTACATACTGATATACACCTGAACATCAGCAGGAGAGGACTCTTTAAAGTAGAGACACTACATACTGATATACACCTGAACATCAGCAGGAGAGGACTCTTTAAAGTAGAGACACTACATACTGATATACACCTGAACATCAGCAGGAGAGGACTCTTTAAAGTAGAGACCCTACATACTGATATACACCTGAACATCAGCAGGAGAGGACTCTTTAAAGTAGAGACACTACATACTGATATACACCTGAACATCAGCCGGAGAGGACTCTTTAAAGTAGAGACACTACATACTGATATACACCTGCACATCAGCAGGAGAGGACTCTTTAAAGTAGAGACACTACATACTGATATACACCTGAACATCAGCAGGAGAGGACTCTTTAAAGTAGAGACACTACATACTGATATACACCTGAACATCAGCAGGAGAGGACTCTTTAAAGTAGAGACACTACATACTGATATACACCTGAACATCAGCAGGAGAGGACTCTTTAAAGGAGTAAGAAGTTGCGGACAGTAGCCATGTATTTATAAATATTTAGGCACAGGGTTTGAAGTCCATAACAATCTTCCAGAAAACAGGACCTCTGTGTATCTTCAATAATATGCTAGAAAGTAAAGTTACCAGCTCCCAAATGGTGAGTTGACTTCTCAAATATACAAGAGATCTGCAAACCTTACAGCTTCACTAACACACAAACAACCATAGCAACACAATACTATTCAAAACAAACCAAAGTGCCACAGTGAAACAAACAACCATAATGAAACACATTCCATCAGAGCAGGTGTTGCTAGCCATTCAGAGAGCACATAACTGTTATCAGTTTGTTTGGCTTGCTGTGTCACAACATGGCAAAAGAGAGTATGTGCACAGGTGCATGCAAACCTAACACACACATAAACCTGCAAGTTCAAACACAGACACACACTGTGTAATCCGCTTTCCTCTTTCCTCCCACTAATAAATTCCAGAGAATCACTTGAGTGTGAAATGCCAAAAACATCCTGCATCCAATTCATATTGAGAGCGCAGGAGATACCCTCCACTGTTTCCCTGTTTTGTTTATTTGGCTCCTGCACGATGGCAGATTGAGCTCTCTTCATAATGACCGTGCATTGTCAAACCCACGGTTGTCGGCAGGGAAAAAGACAGAACTAGCTGCACTAGCGAGGGCTGCCATGACTCGAAATCCACATTAACAACGGCAGCTAGTGCCAAGGTAACAAAATGCTCCGAGGCATCTGATGACTAGCTGCATCTGGCCTGCTCTCTGTAAGCTGTGCAGAGCAAGATATACAGAGGTGGGAAGTAGTGGAGTACAAATACTTTGTTACTGTACTTAGGTACATTTTTCTGGTATCAGTACTTTACTCCACTACTTTTTACTTTCTACTTCTTACATTTTGAACACAAATACCTGAACTTTCTACTTCTTACATTTTGAACTCAAATACCTGTACTTTCTACTTCTTACATGTTGAACACAAATACCTGTACTTTCTACTTCTTACATTTTGAACACAAATACCTGTACTTTCTACTTCTCACATGTTGAACACAAATACCTGTACTTTCTACTTCTTACATGTTGAACACAAATACCTGTACTTTCTACTTCTTACATGTTGAACACTAAAGCCCCTGTCACACTGTCCCGAAATTGACACCCGATGGACACACAATAAAGGAAATGTTCAAATTTGGCTCTGATCGTAGCAACATCGGGCCATTCGTGAGGGCATCTTAAGCCATCGTTTGACCGTCGGTGGAGTTTCTCAGGCTCCGGCAGCAACTTCGTGAGCGGCAACTTCGTAAGGCACTCGTGAGGGCATCTTGTCGAATCGCGTCATCTTCGTGTTATCATCGGTGCCATCGGGCATTCGCCCTCACTCTGATCGGGGCGAATGCCCGATGGCACCGATGATAACAAGATGCCCTCACGATGGCCTTACGAAGGGCAAAATTGACACACGAATTCAACACGAAAATGAACCTTCGCAAGGCCCTTCGGCTATTTTTTACTTTACTTAACTATCTCAAAACACTTCTGCAGCACAGGCAGTATGAGAAAAATCCAGAGCTTTTTGAACATTAAATTATGGAAATATGTCACAGTAAAGGCTTACATTTCAAATATTAATCTGAAAATGAGCTGAATACATCCTCTTTTATTATGGATTCATATAAGAGGCTGTTATGATTCTATTTTAAGTATTATAAAACGTTTTACTTGTGTTTTGACAATTCTTACTTGTGTCTTGACTATTGTAGAAAACAACAGGGGACCCAGAAAAGAGCCTTGTGGGACTCCACATTTAAGCTTTTTTCAGTAATTTAAATTATCACAAAAAAAATGTCTCCATTTCAGACAACAATTTAGTGATGAAATAGTGTAGGTGGGCATCAGCCATAATTAAGTTATATTGAGTGCAGTGGCTTGGCTTAAGCTGAACATGCCTCTAATAATAATATTATGTTTGAATGAGCAGCATGTTTTCACTTCTAACTCTCTTTTTCCTGGTTATGCTTCTAGGTGTTGCTTTAGCCAGTGCGCTGGTGGACACGTCACAACAGCGCATGATGGACTTCAAGGAACGAGGCCTCGGTCTGAAGCACCGCAAACACTTTGTGCACCACCAAGGGACCTGTGTATGAACATGAACAACATCATATGGATATCACTGGAGTTACTTTCATGGACTGAAGACAAAGGGATGATCTTGGATTGATCTTGGTTAGTAGTAGAAATTAATCCACTATCCAAAGGCACCAAAACTGGGAAATATGGCACTTGTTGTTCTCTGGACGCTTTTCTTGTCCCTTGCGTGTTTGCCAGGAAAACAAGAAGTGGAAGCTGCAGATTGAAAATGTGTTTCTGCACCACAGCTTTGCTCGGACATTTTTACTATGAGGGCTGACAGGCTTTTCCACTTCCATGCCATGTGGCTCTGCATCTCCAGGGCTCTACTTGTCTGTCATGCAGTATGCCATATTGACAGAGAAAAACACTTGTTTTGCACCATTTAACCAAACGTAATGGCTTGGAGCTCCTGTGAAGGATATTGAACTGAAGTTAACGGAGCTGAAATGAAGTCCTCCTGACTTACAAACCCACTAGGACTCAGGAGCAATGCTGGAAAAAACCAACATGGAGCTTATAGATTAATGCAACACACTGTAGTGGGGGGTGTTCTGTGGAAATGATTTGCTAAAGGGGGGACGTCTCCTCTGGGAATTTTAAAGATTACTACTGTTGAGATGTAGAATACCATTGATGCAACTGTTGAGATTTTTTCTTTGTAAAATCGAAGTAATTCTTGATTTTTTCCTGCAACATTTAAACATTTTTATATTTCCTCAGGTCCTCTGTAATGGAAAGGGGTCCATTTTCTGTAACTTTTGGGCTACGGTGACAGACAGGTGCAAAGCCGTCACAAAACATTTCCATTAGGAGAAACATATATGCAAATATAAAAACACAAATGTGCCAAAACACATGAAGAAACATCTTCACCAACTTGAGGAAACGTGTGCAGCGTTTACTAAAAGCTGCAGAAACCGCTGCAAAAAGCTCAAAACACAACGGAGACCAGGGGACAATAAAAAGTGACGCACACAGCTGGTAGACCAGGGGACACTAAAGAGTGACACACACAGCTGGGAGACCAGGGGACACTAAAAAGTGACGCACACAGCTGGGAGACCAGGGGACACTAAAGAGTGACGCACACAGCTGGGAGATCAGGGGACACTAAAGAGTGACGCACACAGCTGGGAGACCAGGGGACACTAAAGAGTGACGCACACAGCTGGGAGACCAGGGGACACTAAAGAGTGACGCACACAGCTGGGAGACCAGGGGACACTAAAGAGTGACGCACACAGCTGGGAGACCAGGGGACACTAAAGAGTGACGCACACAGCTGGGATACCAGGGGACACTAAAGAGTGACGCACACAGCTGGGACGGAGCGCTTGGTGACGTTCAGGATTATAAAGCTGAACATCTGTCTCTGTCTCAGAGTTAGTTGTCTCATAACTGTCAGTGTTTGTCAGTATATCTGAAATGACTAGGTTAGCTACGTTAGCCAGCTAGCTTACAGCAGAGTCATGTGACCACATTGTTAAAATAAGCCCATAAAACATTTTAGGGAAGTTTCCAACAACAGAGACAGTTGTTCAGCTTTATGTCCCCTGGTCTCCCAGCTGTGTGCGTCACTCTTTAGTGTCCCCTGCTCTCCATTGTGTTTTGAACTTCTTGCAGCGTTTTGTATTTGCAGCTTTTAGTAAACGCTGCGCATGTTTCCTCAAGTTGGTGTTTTTATATCTGCAATCGTTTTGGAGCTTCATCACGTTTCTCCTAATGCAAATGTCTTAGATCGTTGTAGAGCGTTTGCACCTGTTTGCCTCCGTATTGGACCTCTGTATATGCACTATAAGTGAAATGCTTTACCAGTACATTAGGACCCTCTGTGCGATAATATTATGCAATCCAGATGTAATGTTCATAATGGGCTGCAATGTAACCTCAAGGTATCATCAAACACTTACTACTGATGGTACTATTCGTACTTCTATTAATTCATAACATAATTACTGTGAAGATACATTAAACATCTTTTCTCATGACCTCCAGTTAATTTGACTTTTGATATGTGATATTTATTAATTATGCAAACATTACAGTTACACAATAATTTTATAATTGCACTACGGATGTCTATTACCCTGTTTTTTCTTGTAACCTTTTTCATTTCGAAATGATGTATTTGATGCATATCACAGCAGGTTCTCCGATGTCAAAACGTGTCTCCCTGTACCAAATGTGTTGAAACCTTAATCAATAATTGTAAAGTCACTTTTTATGCACAGTAGAGTTACATTACTGTTCAAAAGTTTGTCTCGTGCCACTAAAGCTGGTTTGGGTCCAGTCAGTTAAGAGGACTACTTGATATGTTGAAATTAGGTTGTAGAAACTCCAAGAAAGCGATAATGTGGAGAACAACATGCTGTGACAAAGTTTAACCAGACTAACGAGGAGACGAACAAAACATCATGTATTCATTAAAAAGGAGATATCCAGAGGCACAGATACATTTTGAGCAACAGTTCAATAAAACAAAAATAACTAATTGGTCAAATAACCCGGCAGAAATACAAATATGAAACTTGAAAATGAGCATAATATGTCCTCTTTAACTAATGTTTCTTTATCATTCTTTAAATCTAACATCAGACACAGACGGCTAGTTTAGGGTTTTAGTATTTCAAATATCAATGAAGTTAAATAATGATCAAGGGTTAATTGCAATTTCTCATCCTGGGCTGTTTTTAATTGTTAAAACATCCATTATTTTAAGGAAACTGAAGACAGCTGAGTCAAACTTTGAAACAGTACTGTATGTCTATATAAACATGTGATGTCTATACATTGAGTTTTCATGTTTTGTCTTCATGTTTGCAGCGGTTTGTTGAGACTTCTATTAACACAGGGCAGCTCACCATACTGTTTGTGTCCGTACGAGCATACATATGTACGTTTACAATTAAAACATTTTGATGACTTTTCGTATGCTAACTGGATCTGATATACTGTGTGTGTGTGACCTAGCATTACTATCCTTGTGGGGACCTACATCTGTTTAGACAGTCACGTGTGGGGACAAAATGGAGGTCCCCATGAGGGGAATCATTCATTTTAGGGTGAAGGGTTAGGCATGTGTTGGTTATGGTTAAGGTTAGGATAAGTCTCCAGGAAATGCATGTAAGTCAATGTAATGTCCCCTGAAGTGATGTGTGTGTGTGTGTGTGTGTGTGTGTGTGTGTGTGTGTGTGTGTGTGTGTGTGTGTGTGTGTGTGTGTGTGTGTGTGTGTGTGTGTGTGTGTGTGTGTGTGTGTGTGTGTGTGTGTGTGTGTGTGTGTGTGTGTGTGTGTGTGTGTGTGTGTGTGTGTGTGTGTGTGTGTGTGTGTGTGTGTGTGTGTGTGTGTGTGTGTGTGTGTGTGTGTGTCTCGCTGTGTGTGTGTGTGTGTGTGTGTGTGTGTGTGTGTGTGTGTGTGTGTGTGTGTGTGTGTGTGTGTGTGTGTGTGTGTGTGTGTGTGTGTGTGTGTGTCTCTCTGTCTGTCTCTCTGTCTGTCTCTCTGTCTGTCTGTCTGTCTGTGTGTCTGTGTGTGTGTCTGTGTGTGTGTGTGTGTGTGTGTGTGTGTGTGTGTGTGTGTGTGTGTGTGTGTGTGTGTGTGTGTGTGTGTGTGTGTGTGTGTGTGTGTGTGTGTGTGTGTGTGTGTGTGTGTGTGTGTGTGTGTGTGTGTGTGTGTGTGTGTGTGTGTGTGTGTGTGTGTGTGTGTGTGTGTGTGTGTTCTATTGTTATAGGAGGGTATTGATCGGTGTTCTCAGGATGTCAATAGAGTCAAACTCAGCAAACACTATAGACTCTGTCCAAGTGAGTGGCTCAGAAAACTCAATGCACTTCATTCTGAATCAACATTTTGCATAATAATTACACAACATCTCAAAAGACTCAAATACATCAGTTCAATTATAAATATACTTTTTATAAATGTGTGTTTAGTATTGGTATTGCAGTGCCTTTGTGTTGCCACATACGTACTGTGTTCAAAATGAATCCAGTTCTTTTTTCATGTCAGTATTTCACTAACAAAAAGCTGCTGTGTAAGTACACGACAGATTGTGTATTTAGTCATGAGGTGAGGGCTTTATTGCTAAGATGATCTCAACATCACAAGAATTATACAATTGTATGCAAATGTTGGACGATAACAGGAAGAAAGCACCGGAATACATCGTTTCCAGGAGCTGAGGACGCTCCACTGTCTGGCTGCGTTTCGAAATACTTCAGTCGGTGATGCTTTCATGTCACTGATCATTTGCATATTGCATTTTTAGCTTAGATTACCTTTTCCTCCTGTAATAAATGTTAAATTCTGCTCACTAAGCTTTGAGAGTAGGTCATACATTTCATTAAGAGTCATAGGATATAAAAAAGTTGTAGTATAGTACGTCCAAAAAGTCATATTAGTATGTCATGAAAAGGTCATAATATAATGTCAAAAAAGTCATATTTGGTCAAAAAAGTAATTGTAAATTGAGAAAGTATAATGTCATAAAAAGACATGTTATAGTATGTTTTTAGAAAACTCATATTATGGTATAATATCTAAAAAATTCATAGTAAAAAGTCATAGTGTATTATGTCATAAATTGTGATAAAAAGTCCTTGTGTCAAATTAAGCTACAAAACACTACTGTTTAATGTGTAATAAGGGGTCATATTTTAAAACACCAAAAACAACGTGAACTAATTCATCCATTCACATCGTCCCTGATCAACGTTCATTTCCAGAAATCCCATCAACAAAAGCAGTACATCTCCACCATTGAAAGCTTTCTCCACCCCCTGTTTATCTGACCTTTGCTTTGTCTTCATTCTTTGAAGTCTAATGTGAAACTTGAAAGGTTTTTGCACATTACCTGAGGCCAATGCTGCCGCTGTGACCACCATTAGTGACCAGGAGGAGATAAGTGCTCCTTTTACACACTCTCAGCTCACTGTACTTCTTCCCAAGATAAAAGACTGCAGTGTTTAGCATTAAGTGGGTCGCTGGCATCTCCACTGTGCTCAATACCTGAGGAAGTGGTGCACTTTCATCTCATCTCAGATGTGTTTAAACCAGTTCTGAAGGTGAAGAGGGATTTGTGATTTTAGAGGACGTTCGATATTTAAAAAGCTCGATTCTTGGACCCGAATTTCGATGGCAAACATACAAAGAAAGGGAAGACGGTAAAAAGGAGGCCGTGTAAAATCCATGCCACCTGCCACAGTTGAATTGGAGTTTCATGATAAACACTTAGCATCTGTTTTTCAGTCATTAGACTCGGAGACTAAAAGACGGACACATGTTTGGTTTCGGTCCCATATGTTCCACAACATCTCCATTTAATTATGATCAAAATGCACAAAGTTAACGGCTCGCTACAGAGGAGCATTCAGTGCTAATACGAGAAGTAATGTGTCTTTTCTCTTTAACGCTAGCAACCACAATGTTTCTCTAAAATCACCCGGCTTTAGTTGCCATAAACAATTTGCAGAGGGTTTAACTCAAGCCATTTGGTTGCAATTGGAGATTACGTTTAGTTGCAGAGAAACAAACCAGACACATCGCACAACATCATGCCGCCAAGCAGATCTGTGATGCTATACTTTGAGCTTCATTTTAGCATGATCACAACAACAATGCTAACATGTTAAGCAGGTATTACATTGACTATGTCCTCCCTCTTAGTTTAGCGTGTTAGCATGATAACTTAAGCAATAAACAAAGGCAGAAAAGCAGTGATCTTGTGCTTGAGAGCAGTGCTTTTAGCTTAATTTTAGCATGATCATAACAGCATTGCGAGCATGCCTTAGCAGGTGTAACATTGACTATGTTTACCCTCTTAGTGTAGCATGTTAGCATGCTAGCTTGTTAAACTCAAGCTAATGCAAATGTCCTCAGTTTTGTAGACCAAAAACACATCAATCCAATCCACCGGGGCACATCAGAACAAGTCAGTACCATTTCACTGTGTGTAGTGGTAATAGCATGACATTGCTTATTTCAGTCTTAAACGAATTCGGGGAACAAAACAACTTGTATTGCGATTCCTACGGACACAATGCTAATGTGGTTCAAAACACCAAGGACGAACCCATAAACAAAAAACATACAGTTTGTAAAATAACACACTTCCTGTTTAAACAAAGTACATTTCCTTCATAAAAAAACGTATCAAATTCAAAAACAAACTCCAGTCGAAAACACCTTTTTTCATACTAATATACATTTGCAAAAATATCACGTTTCATTTTAAAACAAAGGTTCATTTATTTCCTAAAATAGCTGGTCACTGTGGCTTTCAAAAAATATTAATTAAAAGTAAATTGTGGTTAGTTTTGAAATATTTTTCAGCAGTGGATTAATACTATATTATTATTAGATAATAATGACTTAATGTTAACGATGAAGGAAAACTACAGTGTGTTCATGGTAATTATCGAAGGTGCGTCAGTGTGTAAGTGATGTGTGTTTGATAGATTTTGATCATTTGTTGATTAATTTCTCCATTCTTTGGTCTCAGAAAATGGCAGAATAATTGCTCATCCAATTAAAAAAAAGCAGGTTTACAAGAAATAACTTTCTTGGAACAGAAAAAGTGAAAACCTGGAAAATCCCATAAACATAAGTGGAAACATCTCATTTTGACAGGAAGTTGGTCACCTCGACCTGTCAGCTGACCCCCCCCGCACACACACACACACACACACACACACACACACACACACACACACACACACACACACACACACACACACACACACACACACACACACCCACACACACACGATGAAGCTGATGCATCGCGTCAATAGCTTCTCTTTCATCCTTCGCAACTTTGCACTTTGGACATAAAAAGGACTCTCTTTGTTCGGGCAGAAGGCCACTTATGACGGTGCAGTGCATGCTGGGATTGAACAGAGGACGACGCTGACGGAGGAAAACATTCTTCATTCTGTGTGTGTGTGTGTGTGTGTGTGTGTGTGTGTGTGTGTGTGTGTGTGTGTGTGTGTGTGTGTGTGTGTGTGTGTGTGTGTGTGTGTGTGTGTGTGTGTGTGTGTGTGTGTGTGTGTGTGTGTGTGTGTGTGTGTGGGAAGCCCAAGGACAGCAGTGTGCTTTGTAATCCTCAGACCTGCCGCCCAAATTAACCGCTGTAATTGGTCCATAATGGCATAAAGACGGAGACCCGGATGAGTCATCGATCACAGGGAAGTGACTCAGCTGACCCCGAGTCCTCGACCACAGCGAAGAGGACGGAAATGAGTCGTAGAGAGACCGAAACACACTGTAAGCATATAGAGAAGGAAAATCAGTGACTAGCTTAACACATGATAGAGATATTCAATATTTGCACTAACACAGATCTCATGGGGCGCACAGGAAACGTGTTTCACTGAATTAAGTTATTTAAATTGTTCACTGATACCGTTATTTACAATGAAATGGTTAGCTATGATAATGTAAGATATGTTAACTCTTAAAGCTTACAGTTAGTATCACATTATGCCAAAACAAACATGAACTTTCCTTCTGTACAGTATTGTGTAACACTGTCATCTTGGAGTCTTATTCTATTTACAATTCATTGCATAAATCACCGTGTTGCAAAAACCCCTTTATCTAAATCCGAATATATCACTTTTGATTATAGTGACATTTTTATTACAATAAAGTACGTTTACTATAATAATAAGTAACAAAAACGACCGAAAACTTGCCTTATCGTTTGCCTTATATCCTAAAGTAATTATTTTAATAAATGAAAAATAAGAATACAAATAATAATAAAGGAAATAAAATAAATAAATGTTATATTTATTTATATGCAAAGCAGTTGTTTTTTAGTAATACAAAAGATAATTGGGGAAATAAATTCCTAAAGATGTTTTTATATTTGAATGAAGTAGTACACAAGCTATTAACATTTCTACTAATTGTAATCATTACTTCACTCTTTTAAAGGTCCCATGTCTTCCGGTTATTACCCGTCCCCTTGTGTTATGAAGGTTGTTCTGCATGTAAACGGTCTGCAGAGTCACAAACCCTCAAAGTGCACCCTGTAGTGAGTAAAACTCTAACACAGAGAAGACCTGTCTGCTGCCCCAGAACGCCTCGTTGGACATTTCTCTGTTTCCATTGTTTGCTTCCTGGGTTCTGTGACGTGTGAACACCCAGATCAACAACACATGACCGGATTGGCCCAAATGGACCAATCCACGGAGCTCCTCACACACCAGGACCCCTTGGCTAACTAACAGGGAGTCCCATTGACTTGCATAGAGCTCCCTGGTTGGTAACAGACGAGTTGGGAAGGCGGAGAAATGCTCTCCACAGATTCTCACAGCGCTATAAACATTTTTCTTCCTCAATATCAAGCCACACTTATTGTTTTTACTTCAGCTGTGAGTGTGTGTGTGCTCAGGATGAGTTTCGCTTGTTCTCGCTGTATCGCCGACCCGGTGTCCGCTCCTCGCAGCAGCAACGAGCCTCGCAACGTCCCGGCCAATCAGAGCACACTGGGCTCACAGGGAGGGGGGGGCAGGAGCTCCAACAAGCCGTGTAGGACAGAGAGTGAATACACAGACTTTACAGAGATGCTGTGAGAAACCAATGTGAGTTTGGAACATTGAACAATTTAAATCTATTCTAGTAGACCTCAACAATGGAACTATGATCAGTAGAAATGGCCATGACACGGGACCTTTAATGTTTTCTCTCTTTCATAAATATTATATAAATGTTTCTGTATCTCATTATAGTCCAGTTACTGTCTGTTTTACACGAGGATGCTCACAGAAAAATGCAGTTCAGTCATCCTGGTTATAAACACCCCGTTTAATTAAACTATGACTGTAAAGAACCGCAGATAATTACGACAAACACATCGATTAGTATTCATAAACTATTTGTCACAGCGACATGAATTGGCCTCACAGGACTTCACTGAGTCTCTGAGGAAACATTCATAATTGTTAATTCACGCCGGTGTCAAGAGACCTCTGGAGTTTTACAACCTCCTCTTAGTAACTGTGTATTAATGAGAACAGCTCCTGTATTGATAAACTGTCAAAAAAAAAAAGAATATATATTGTGCTTTTAATGGCTCTGTTTTATTCTGGTTGTTATTCATGTGTATCACCTGTCCCGAAGAACCTGGTGCTTATTAGATAACGGACCATCCCCAAAACAGGGCACTATAAACCCAAACTGTTTTCAGATGAAATGTACAGGAAGCTAGAAACTCTGGTTTTATCTATAAGGCCTCTAAAATGAACCATTTGGGAAAGAATGGCATTCATTTTGGCTGATTGCTATCGGAGCCACACATTCATTTGTGTAATTTCATACTTAAAATGTGTTTGTTTATAGTAAATAGGGCAATTAGTGTTATTGTTTTAGTTCATTTGAGTAGTTGTTCTACTGTTCCCTTTAGTGTTTATTTCCTGCCTGTCTTCTGCTGCTGTTCCCTTTAGTGTTTACTTCCTGTCTGTCTTCTGCTGCTGTTCCCTTTAGTGTTTACTTCCTGTCTGTCTTCTTCTGCTGTTCCCTTTAGTGTTTACTTCCTGTCTGTCTTCTTCTGCTGTTCCCTTTAGTGTTTACTTCCTGTCTGTCTTCTGCTGCTGTTCCCTTTGGTGTTTACTTCCTGCCTGTCTTCTTCTGCTGTTCCCTTTAGTGTTTACTTCCTGTCTGTCTTCTGCTGCTGTTCCCTTTAGTGTTTACTTCCTGTCTGTCTTCTTCTGCTGTTCCCTTTAGTGTTTACTTCCTGTCTGTCTTCTGCTGCTGTTCCCTTTGGTGTTTACTTCCTGTCTGTCTTCTTCTGCTGTTCCCTTTAGTGTTTACTTCCTGTCTGTCTTCTGCTGCTGTTCCCTTTAGTGTTTACTTCCTGTCTGTCTTCTTCTGCTGTTCCCTTTTGTGTTTACTTCCTGTCTGTCTTCTTCTGCTGTTCCCTTTAGTGTTTACTTCCTGTCTGTCTTCTGCTGCTGTTCCCTTTGGTGTTTACTTCCTGCCTGTCTTCTTCTGCTGTTCCCTTTAGTGTTTACTCCCTGTCTGTCTTCTGCTGCTGTTCCCTTTAGTGTTTACTTCCTGTCTGTCTTCTGCTGCTGTTCCCTTTGGTGTTTACTTCCTGCCTGTCTTCTTCTGCTGTTCCCTTTAGTGTTTACTCCCTGTCTGTCTTCTGCTGCTGTTCCCTTTAGTGTTTACTTCCTGTCTGTCTTCTGCTGCTGTTCCCTTTGGTGTTTACTTCCTGTCTGTCTTATGCTGCTGTTCCCTTTAGTGTTTACTTCATGTCTGCCTGTCTTCTTCTGCTGTTCCCTTTAGTGTTTACTTCCTGTCTGTCTTCTTCTGCTGTTCCCTTTAGTGTTTACTTCCTGTCTGCCTGTCTTCTTCTGCTGTTCCCTTTAGTGTTTACTTCCTGTCTGTCTTCTTCTGCTGTTCCCTTTAGTGTTTACTTCCTGTCTGCCTGTCTTCTTCTGCTGTTCCCTTTAGTGTTTACTTCCTGTCTGTCTTCTTCTGCTGTTCCCTTTAGTGTTTACTTCCTGTCTGCCTGTCTTCTTCTGCTGTTCCCTTTAGTGTTTACTTCCTGCCTGTCTTCTTCTGCTGTTCCCTTTAGTGTTTACTCCCTGTCTGTCTTCTGCTGCTGTTCCCTTTAGTGTTTACTTCCTGTCTGTCTTCTTCTGCTGTTCCCTTTAGTGTTTACTTCATGTCTGTCTTCTTCTGCTGTTCCCTTTAGTGTTTAAGTTGTCCGTACTTCTTTCTGCGGATCAGATAAGTTGGTAAGAAATACATTTTCCCGTTCAGAGAAACAAAGTCATTTCCTGTCAGTTTTCAGGAACAATGTAATTGGAGTTCTGACTAGCCTTCACTCCTTCTTCTTCTCATTATTACAGGTATTACCTTCCTGTTCTCGCAGTGTGGCTCATATCCACTGACGCCATGCCACAGCAGGGAAAAAGGACTTTAATGACTCTTAATAAACTCCATCTCTGCATGTGAAAAGCCGCCTGCTTCAAATCTAATTCTCCACATCCAGCGGAAGTAATATTGACGGCTGTCTTTTTACAGACCTGCTTCGAAGGGGGGGTTCATTTCAGATGTTTTGTGTGACGCTATTAGCTTTATTTCACAATGAATGGAAGGAATTGCCCCCGCAGAATATATAATAATGGAATTCCCCATTGAATTTTTTTTTTTTTTATTCTTCATTTATTCACATTAAAACGAAAAAGTACATAGGGATTGTTTGAAATGACAAATATCTATATGTACACATATATCTACTTAAACACACACACACACACACACACACACACACACACACACACACACACACACACATATATATATATATATATATTAGGGCTGTCAAACGATTACAATTTTTAATCAGATTAATCACAGCTTAAAAATTAATTAATCATGATTAATCACCATTCGAACTATGTCCAAAATATGCCATTTCTTTATGTATATTGTTGTGGGAATGGAAAGATAAATGAAAGAAGGCGGATATATCCATCTAACATACAGTATCTATGTTTATTATAAAAAATGTCTGCGTGTCAAAATGAAAGACAGCCCACACACCTATCAATCATCAAACCGTGGGGTCTGAATTCATTACGTGTTGATTTCTATCAACGGGGGAGTACTTCAGGAAAGTCGACAGAGGGGGGGGGGGCGGCTAGTGGAGTACTTCGTGACCACAGAGTGTGGACGTTGTGATCAGCTGTTTTAGCGCAGTTCTCCAGTGAAGGGGGGGGGGGGGGGGGGAGTCTCCCTCCACAGCCGGTTGGCGTAGTTTTGGCACAGTTCCGTTGTACAGACCGACGTTAACAGCAGCCCTGTCTGTGCACACGGAGACCGACTCTGTCGTCCGGTGATCTAACCGCCTTCTGGAAAAGCTTCACAAGTACGCCGGTACGCAAATGCGCTTTGTGACACAAGTTTCAGATTACGCACATAACCTGCGTACCAGTTATGTGCACCCCTGTACTACAGCAAAAGTATTCTCCGTCGGGACTTCCTGCAACAACACCACGCCGTTATCTTGATTCTGATTGGCCAGAAGACATTATCAAAGATGTTCTATTGAGAAGACGATCACTACGTGACAAAAGTTTTCAAAACCGTGGCTACTGAAATCAATCTTACTAACTGCTGTCTGTGCAATTTACTCCGTGTGAGTTGGCAGACTTTATTTTGCTTACTTTAACATCATTTATCTTGGTGGGGCATTCATTCCTGACGCTGCCACTGGTGGGATGTGGGGCGGGCCATTCTGTACATGCGTTAAATGCGTTAAATATTTTAACGCAATTAATTCAAAAAATTAATTACCGCCGTTAACGCGATAATTTTGACAGCACTAATATATATATATATACACAAGCACATACACATACATAAATATATACAGTACATATACAAACATGTTATGTACCAAAAATATCTTTAATTGTATTTGAGGTCACAGTGCCTTGATTTTTTAATCTAAACTCCCGTAAATCTGTCCATAATTTACATTTTTCATTCCTTTTTATAAACACACAAACTGGATAAACTGAGAGGTAATGATCTTAATGCACAAGTATGTATATAATCAATATTTAAATGACATTATTCATCAGATTTTGCTTATCAAAGTGTTGTTTTAAAGCCATATGAATATTTGGATTACTCTAAATCTCTCAATAAGATTTCCTTTTTTTCCTTCTGAAACTGCCCATAAGTTAAGTTCTATTATGTTGTAGGTTATACTTCACAATCATATACTGTATCTTTCACACAATGTTTCTACATTATTATTATTTTGTATTTCAAACCAACACGACACCAGTTAATTAATGCTCATCTTGATTCCTTACTTATGTTTGGGAATGTTTGGGAAAAGCCAACATCCTCTCTCAGTTGTTTCTAAAGTGCACGGTCTTATTGTCCTTTGGTGGTTTTTCCTTTCCTGTTGTGTAAAGGTTTTAATGCATGTAAATGGTCTGAAAATGCACATTTTGCTGCCTTTCTTTAACAGGTTGCATTCATTGCCATTTCACATACTTACCTCACTCCTCTCAGAAGTGCTTATTCTGCGATGCATGTCATTAAGGTGCTCTGTATTAAGACTTAAGGACATGCATTCGGTCTAATGGCTGCTTTAAAGATAAGGCAGGATGATGATTAGGAATAACACTCAAATGCCAGACTCATTTCCTGCCATTTATGACGAAGATGTGCAGGCGTCAGACAGTTTACCCATCAGCCTTTGCTTTTATACATTAATGTTTTATTCATAATGCTGGAAATGCGTCAGTCCTAAATGTCAATGACATTGTTTTATACAACACATGGAGCTGTCGGTTTTTACATCACTTTACCATACAAAGAACTCTCTTTGAATTCATGAGATTCATGGTGTTAATTAGTAATGTCCTGCTTTAATTAAACCCATTCATGGTTCTGCTGTTTCAGTAACACCAGTGCCATGTTGCAGATATTGGTAAACAAGGAACTTAAGGTGTGGGAGAACTTAGGGAGGTTGAAGACCAGTTGCTCGGTCTGGATGAACCTGGACCAGAACCTGGACCAGAACCTCTCCTTCAGTCGGGGTTTATGGTCCTGGTTTCGTGCTCAAAAGGCCTATTTGTTTCATCCGTATGTTTCCTCACTGTTCGGGTTGGTTCTCCAGTGAAGTCTGGTTTGCATTAGAGTCTGGACCTGAGTACTGACTGCTGGATGTAAGAGATACAGCAGCTTCTCCTGGAAACATGGCAAGGCAAGGCAAGGCAAGTTTATTTATATAGCACTTTTCAACACAAGGCAATTCAAAGTGCTTTACAAAAAATGAAAGACATTAAGAAAATGCCATTTAAAATCAGTCATTAAAAAGAAAAGCTAATAAAATAAACATTAAAAGAAAAAATACATGGATAAAAGTTACAGTGCAGTTTAAGATATGAATAGTTCAATTAAAAGCAGCGACAAAAAGAAAAGTCTTTGTCAGGCCACATATTAACAATTAGTATGGATACATTCAGGCATGTGATAACTCACAGTTGTTGAATGTGGTGGGGGGTTGATGTGAGCAACTTATTCAGTAGTAGATCTGCTTTAGGTATGATGGTGTTTCTTACAGGAATAACAGCTCTTTGGTCTAAAACGCAGCTTTCTTTTTCATTTGGAGGCGTGTGGTGCAGTGGGTTGTGCGTTGGTGTTCGGATCAGGGGGTCACAGGTTCAAACCCCACTGCAGTCAGCATGTCGTTGTGTCCCTGAGACACTTCACCCCAAATTGCTCCTGTGGGGATTGCCCACAGTATTGAGTATGTAAGTCGCTTTTGATAAAAGCGTCTAACAAGTAACAGGTAATGTAATTTAGTACCGAATTGTTGGCAATAACTAATATAGATTCTTAGTTGGACTGCAGTAGATCTAACATGTATTATGCCTTAGAAAAACTCATTAGGCTGGGAAAGGGATAATGTTGTGTTTAAGTAAATACTGTATGTATTTGAAGGGGAAACTTCTGAAGCGATTGGAGTCAGGACTCAGAGAGACGCGATGGAGAGCTGGAGCTTTGATGGCAAACACTGACGGTTTATTTGGAGTATCGGCCGGAGAATTCACAAGACATGTCACGGGCCACGAGTTGACCACACGGTTGAGATGCCACCATCAATCCTGAAGAGCCCTCCTGTAGCTCCAGGTTTGAACTAGTTCAGAGTGTAATAATCAACATTCTTCAATAGTTAGACTAAACAGCTGAGGACACTGAATCACAGTCGTTGTCGCTTATGGCTCGGGGTCATCTACACCCCGAGAAGGATGCGTTCCAGTTGTCCCACAATAATAACTATCTCTGACCGAGAGCTGCCCGGTCACAAACTGGTAACAACAACAACTTGCTAGGGCAGCCCCTGCTCAAGGTTTACGGCATCTGCGTCAGAGGGCGAACGAGGACACCAGGGGAAATTATTCCCCAACAATTTTCCTGCAAAACTATACTTAAAAATGTTAAATATGGGTTTTACCAATTCAACAAACAGATATAAATGTGGATGAGTATTACCGTAGTTAGTGCTCTATGTAATCTGTTCTCCTTCCCAGAGGCTTGTGTTTCACGACCATTGTTTGTTATAAAAGGGCAATTTAGACATTTTAATTGACTTTTTCCAATTCATTTAATTAAATTAGCCTTGGCGTTGAAGCTGTAATGACTCCTTAAATGTAGTGTTATACATTAGATGTGCACGATTGTGCACGGTGAATTAAACAAGCTTAATAGTTTCTATCAAGTGATTGTTTTTCCATGTTTTTAAAAGTGAAAATTGAGAGAGAATTGATTCGAACCTTAGAAAGAGTTTTATATAAAGACTTTTTGGGGGCTAGTAACAATTCTGGGACAAATGGCAGTCATTACTTCTTCAAATCAAGTAATGCACTGTTTTAAAGGAGGTGTTCAAGCCCAGTGTGTCACGTTTCATTAACTATTTGAAGTTATAATTAGTTTAAGTTATAGCGATCCATCCACCTTGATGCCGGGAGTCTGTACTTCTGTCCTCTTTCCCTTTTCTTCTCCTCATGCAACACTGAACAATAAAGACCCACAGAGAGCTCAGCTGACCCTTATGCTTTCTAACAAATACAGTTGTCAGAAACCTCAGATGACTCTTTCTTTATCCGCTCTCATCTCTTCGCTCCTCTTGTTTCCTTTGTCTTTGATCCCGAGGTCAAGGAGATTAACCTGCGAGGTGTTCAGGATCAATTCGAACTGTCTTCAAAGAGGCCATGCTGTACTTTCTGTGGGTTTTCCCTTACCTGTAGTGTGTTATAGGTTTTAGTGCATGTAAATGGTGTGAAAAGCATAAAATCCCAACGTTTCAGAACATAGTGACATCACTATCTAACACTTGCGCTTCTATTGGCTGGAGCTCCAACACATTGTACGTGATAGGCTAAGGGGCTCTAAGCGGTTGACCAATCACAACAGAGCCGGCCAGCTAACCAATCAGAGCAGACTGGGCTCTGGTTTCAGACAGAGGGTGAAAAGAGGTGCTGCAGCACAGGCAGTATGAGAAAAATAAAGAGCTTTTTGAACATTGAAGCATGGAGACATCTAGAGACACTACATACTGATATACACCTGAACATCAGCAGGAGAGGACTCTTTAAAGTAGAGACACTACATACTGATATACACCTGAACATCAGCAGGAGAGGACTCTTTAAAGTAGAGACACTACATACTGATATACACCTGAACATCAGCTGGAGAGAACTCTTTAAAGTAGAGACACTACATACTGATATACACTTGAACATCAGCAGGAGAGGACTCTTTAAAGTAGAGACACTACATACTGATATACACCTGAACATCAGTAGGACAGGACTCTTTAAAGTAGAGACACTACATACTGATATACACCTGAACATCAGCAGGAGAGGACTCTTTAAAGTAGAGACACTACATACTGATATACACCTGAACATCAGCAGGAGAGGACTCTTTAAAGTAGAGACACTACATACTGATATACACTTGAACATCAGCAGGAGAGGACTCTTTAAAGTAGAGACACTACATACTGATATACACCTGAACATCAGTAGGACAGGACTCTTTAAAGTAGATACACTACATACTGATATACACCTGCACATCAGCAGGAGAGGACTCTTTAAAGTAGAGACACTACATACTGATATACACCTGAACATCAGCAGGAGAGGACTCTTTAAAGTAGAGACACTACATACTGATATACACCTGAACATCAGCAGGAGAGGACTCTTTAAAGTAGAGACACTGCATACTGATATACACCTGAACATCAGCAGGAGAGGACTCTTTAAGGTAGACACTACATACTGATATACACCTGAACATCAGCAGGAGAGGACTCTTTAAGGTAGACACTACATACTGATATACACCTGAACATCAGCAGGAGAGGACTCTTTAAGGTAGACACTACATACTGATATACATGTATGTCCCCTATTATGCATTAATGTCAAAGTTCTACCATTTCATGCATATTTCTATTTAAATATTGTAAAAGTTTTTAGTTGTGTCTTGACTGTGTAGAAAACTTGAAAAACAACAGGGGACCCACACTAGTACCCTGTGGGACTCCAACATTGCCTTTTTTCATCTACAGATAGGAATTTATTAACAAAATAACGTACGTGGAAACATATCACAGTAGAGCTACTAAACACCAATATGAAACCTATGTCCTTTTTAATGATTTATATCCCTTATGTGTGTTTCTTTTCCTCATTCAGTGAAAAAAGCACGAAAAAACAGTCCGTGTGATTTAACAGTTTTTAATCGTAACTTTTGTACAATAGATTTTACATTTTCACAAGCTAAGAAGTTAATGATGCCAGGCAGCTGAGGGAGTCTCCAAAACACCATTTAATTGTGTTGGTATTTTGAAACAACAGATTGGGATCGAGATGGACAGCAAACATATTTAACACCTTAACATTTGCATCCAAAAGTGGCACCCTTACATCAGGAGGATGTGCCTTATGAGCCACATATATAAACAATACCTTCATTTTCTAGGGCCAATGACGATATGACACTGGGATTCAAATACAAAATAATGAGCATACTGTAAGACACAGTTCTGAGAAATGTAATTTTTGTCGTGAAGCAACTCATAACATTTCTCTTTAACTTTCCTTCCACACATTCAATCTTCAGTCGCCCACCTCTGGTCAAATATACCATAAGAAAGCCTTCAATGGTATGGTATAGAATATATTTGTCTTTAAACATTGATTTATTTCCTTCTCAATCACCATGCAATGACAACTCAACTTCTTGTTATTGTCAACATAGTTATTTTAGCAGTAAAACCTAAATAATCAGGGTTAACAGCAATAAGCAGTTTTATAAAAGTTTTAAATATAAACCATCTGTGCCCGGTCTGCCTCACTTCATTTCATCTCATCGAAAAACAGCAAAAAATAAGTAAAAGATAGAAAAATAAGTTTAAATCTTAGCCAAAACAAGAAAAAACTACTAAAGCAACATCATAAACGGGGCTATGTTACAAAAGAAATACGTTTAGGAAATACAGTTGTTTATAACTACATAAGGAGAGTTACATTGATATCCTCTTTCTCAGATGCAATAATATTCCATAGTACATACTGGGAGAAATATACACATAAGTTCTTATGAAAAAACAATTTTCAATGTACTTGATTTCAAAATAGCTCACAATGCTCTGGAGTAGAATATCATCAGACATGTACTTGTCCAATTTATAGTTTCAGCCATACAGTGCATATACCATGTTTATGCTCGGTAAATAACATTAAGTTATACTATACATCGATGATGTTTTGAGGAAGCTACATAAACCCAAGCAGCGTGTTGCAAATGTCCCTGTCAGTGTCCCAATGGTTAAATTAACCTGTAACATGCCACAGTGATGTATGTAAACAAGTTGATCACGTGTTGGGGGGAGAATTACAAAAACAGATGCATCCAATACAAACATGAATAAGTCGACATGTGAGAATTAGACGTGATGGCGACGCTGTGTCTTTTTTATTTTCCCAGCAGTAAGCAGGAACAAATGTAGAAAATGCTTTAACGATTTACACACAGTACATGAGTCACTTGTTTGCTGCAGTTTCTTTTATAACACAGAATTGACCGTTTGCTGAACCTCTCTACCAGACATTTATTTTATGAACGAAATGTACCAATTAATTCTTGGGCCAGCAGCTTTGTAGTTCAAAAAGACTAAAAAGAGCCAGAATGTCTATCTTAGAGATTTAAAGGTGCTTTTAAACTCTTCCAGAATAACAAAAAATGAGGCCAAAGTCCAAGGAATGAGTCGGTAGTTGCTAGCTAATGCTAGCTAGTGTTAGCACACCTAGCTAAAACTATTTGCATTCTAGCTACAGTACCATAGGCTAGTGTTACTTCCAAAGCCAAGGATTAGATCATAGCTAACTACATTTTATGGTGGTGTTACAAGTTATGCATACCCTTCCAGAATAACAAAAATAGAAGCAAAAGTCCAAGGAATAACTTTGTAGCTGCTAGCTACTGATAGCTAGTGCTAGCACACCTAGCCAAATCCATTAGCATTCTAGCTGCAGTACAACCAAAGCCAAGGAGCAGATCATAGCTAACTACATTTTATGGTGGCGTTACAAGTTATGCGTACAATAAACCTTCATGCAGGGTTCATATTTTAAAACCAGTCATCCTGGAGAAGTTATCCAATTAACGTATTAAAGTGTGTTAGAAAGCTACAGTTTGGTATCCTTTTAGCCGTCAAAATGTATGATCACTAGCTGAGATTTAGAAGTTTCCTTTGTCTTCTTCGGTCTGAAATCAAGGCCAATTTTTCCTGAATGTATTACCAATTATGTCATAGTTTCTGTTTATTGGCATACATGTAACTAGAATACAAAACCTAGCAGTTGCAATGACAGTAAAGTAATTAAGGTTGGGGTTTAGCAAATGTTCAATATCATGTGATCGCTTCCTCCCCAACACGTGTGTTGGCAGTTTCACAAGTGAGTCAATAAGTCGTAACACTGAACTGACAGTAAAGTAAGCGTTGAGTGGGATGGAGGTGTGAGTTACCGTTGAATATACTCGACAACAATAAGCCTATTTTTTTCCTCAGCTCTTGTTTTCGTGTACGCAGTGCAGCAAAGTACATCAACATAAAAAGAAAAACTCATTCCGGTGAAACTGCAGCAGCTTCTCTGGCACCTTCAATAGAGCAACACTGAACATGGCTTGGACTTCTAACAATTACAAGTTATGTACAATCACTAATGAGTGGATTCAGATATCCACAGCAGCGTTCTGACCTCTGAGAATCACTATGTTGGCAAAGAAACTGGTGTAAAACAAAAAATGGAGCAGAAAACCTGGTGCTGTGTGTGTGTTTCCGTGTGATTTTGTCTGAGTGTGTGAACATGTGCAGTGTGTGTTCATGGGTCTTTGCCTTGTGTGCTTTTAGCCATCGGCAATGTGTGTTCAGTATGAGCTACCGTATACACGGTTTGGGCGCAGGTAGTTATCGGTGTTCACCTTGAAATTTAGTTTTTCTCAGGTAAATATCCACGTGGAATCATTCGTAAAAATGTAAAACACCAGATCACGTCATTATCAAAACAAACACAAACCACAGAGGAGAATGAATAACACCTAAAAGCTGCCCAAGTGATCAAATATAGCCGTTACTGAACTGACTGTGACTTTTGAGCGAAAGATCCCACCTATAGCCTCAACACACAAACAGACGAGGGTGAAAACTGACTCCGAAAATCCACGCTAAATTACATGTGTGTTCCTTTCCAAAGTTACCAGCTGTGGTTTATTGGAATGTAGTCCTTGAGTATTAAACGTAAGCCTTAAATCCCTTTTTTTTCAACTAACCTAAAGGGAACACACAGCCAAACTGAACGAGTACAGATCACCGCTTTAGCACACAGCTGCAATGCAAAAAACAACAAAAAATTCATTTAAAAAAACAAAGTAGGAATCAAAAGAGAGATAGAATCCAGAGGGAAAATCATATTACAACAGGTTTTTTACTGAGAAGAAAGGATATAATGTTGCTTTTTCTTTTATACAAATGTGTGTTTGTCAGTCCGTTGTGTTTGCTGTGAAGCGTCGAGGCTACAAGACGTGATGCGAGGATATCGCCCGCAGGCTGCAGTACCACAGAGTCACCAGGGGGGGCAGCAGAGAGGCAGCGTCCCGTCTGGAGACAGCAGAGTTCCTCAGGATGGCGTTGGATGTGCTGGGATTATCAATCTGAGGGTCCTGAGGGAGAGAAACAGAGGGACAGGAGACAATGACATTAGCACTGTTTCCGAAAATATGCAATGTGACAGTCTTTCTCTTCTGTTATTATCAGAACAAGGCATTTGGCATACATTGTATTACAAAAGGTGATTAGCAAAGTCAATACTGAAGTGGCTTAAACGTGAACCTCCTAGGCTTCTGCTTTTTTTTTTAAAACAATATTCACAGATGTCCCAAACATCTAAAAGCTTTCTCGGTGCTAAAAGAGCCAAATTCGCTGTGAAGATGCTAGGAGAAGCTTTTTTTAGATTAGTATATTAGCTTAGCATAGTTTATGTTAAAGAATCTGGTCAGTATGAACTTCACATTGTCTTGGAAAACGTATTTCTTTAGAGAAACTGGATTTGCTGCTATGAACGTGTCCAGAACGATATTCTCCACTGCAGACTCTGAGATATTTTCATTACAATTTGATAAACGTTGACCAAAAATGTTAAAACAATAACAATAAATCCTTCTAAACGTCTTAAGCTTCAAGTACTATTGTCACGATTTAGGAAATAATGCTTGCATCATACATTAGAGAAAGGTATTTTTACACAGTTCTCCAATCAAAAGGGTGTGTGTGTGTGTGTGTGTGTGTGTGTGTGTGTGTGTGTGTGTGTGTGTGTTTGTGTGTTTGTGTGTGTGTGTGTGTGTGTGTGTGTGTGTGTGTGTGTGTGTGTGTGTGTGTGTGTGTGTGTGTGTGTGTGTGTGTGTGTGTGTGTGATGTATATATAGCTTCCCCAGCTCTTTGGCTTGCTAATAAAGCTGCGAGCTAACGTCTGGGTCATCTCCTCCAGACCTGTCCCTGCCTCTATTAAATGTCAGTTCAGTGCATAACACCGCCTTATTATTGTACAATGACATTTACAGTGAACTTTAAAAGCCACCAGATAAGCAACAATCCCATTTCAGCCTCAAAGGAACTACAAAGACCAGGAGTTTACAGAGGAGGCGGGAAGGATCAGTCGAAGGCTTCCAGCTGAGAGGTCGGATTTCACTTTGAGATTATTTGAGTTGTTCCAACAAATCGCCTTTTGGTCTCATATAAAATTGTTTTTCCGGAGATCAGAGGAATCCTTTTGAGGGTTCATCACACAAGACAAGTTTGGCAGTGACGTCACAACAACATGGCGATAGTAAACATCAATCAAGACAATAATAAATAAAAGCAGGAAAATCCATTACATCATCTGCATAATAAAATAACACTTCAAAACATTCTGAATACTTCATTATATATATAAATAAGGTAAATATGCTAAATGTCTTCAACATGGTCCTTTCATGGCACTTTTAAATAAATATATCTATACTATTAATATGTATTACACTGCTAAGTTGAATACTCAATTCTGATTGGTCGAATTGGACATTCCAGAGGTCTGTTGCTAAGGATAACAGACCGTTGCTAAGAATAACAGACCGTTGCTAAGGATAACAAACCGTGGCTGAGGATAACAGACCGTTGCTAAGGATAGCTGACCGTTGCTAAGGATAGCAGACCGTTGCTAAGGATAACAGACCGTTGCTAAGGAAGGTAGACTGTTACTTTTTGAATATTTAATTATATATTTGCAGTGTGAATTTTGGTACAAAAATGAACGGGAAACTTACCACACAGAAAACTCCGTCGACTGTTGAGTTTGACTTCAATTTCTGAGCCTGCAACAAAACAAACAAAGAATACAAATACATGTTAGAAAATAAACATTTAAACAACAATATCTTTGTTTGTGCTAATGTTGTTTGCTGTATTTTTAATAAATATTGAAGACTCAAGGTTACCCATTCTTCTTAAAGTGTGCATTTAACATCATAACACAACAGCATTTAACAGCAGTGAGAGATCAGCAGAGGATCCGCGGTAATTAATTAGCTTTGATCAACAATGGAACAATCAATGGAACAATCTGCCGTCTAATCACGTTGAAAAATATTCTGCCGATACATTCACACAACAGGTACAGAGCGGCACACAGATATTAGTGTTCAAACACTGTGACTAAACTTCAAACAAGCATCACATGTGTACGTTTGGGAAAGCTCGACGCTCATCTGATCATAAAAACAGATTAGAGAATAAAAAGTAAAAATAACCTTGGATAGTTTACCCTGAGAGCCTGTTCTACTTAAAAAGCCTTTGATATGTTTCAGCGAGAGGAAGAGGGACAGTGAAACCCAGACTCACACACACACACACACACACACACACACACACACACACACACACACACACACACACACACACACACACACACACACACACACACACACACACACACACACACACACACACACACACACACACACACACACACACACCATGTATACATCACTTCAGGAGACATTACATTGACTTACATGCATTTCCTGGAGACTTATCCTAACCTTAACCATAACCACCACATGCCTAACCCTAACTCTAAACCTAACCCTAAACCTAACCAAGTCTTCACCCTAAAATTAATGATTCCCCTCATGGGGACCAACAATTTGTCCCCATAAGGGAAGCCAGTCCCCACACATGACTGTGTAAACAGATGTAGGTCCCCACAAGTATAGTAATGCTAGGTCACACACACACACGTTCAACTAAATGAAGGTTAGCGGTGGTGTGACGGCAGCAGTGACGGAGGATTTAAATGCTCGACTGCATATTAATAATTCACTGTTTACATTGCTGCGATAGTATTTGTCGTCAGTGTCTTTCCAATTTACTTTTTAGGAGAAATGCCTTTTTCTGAAAGGTCTGCGCATGATTAGTCGTATTAAATATTGGATTTAAAATGTGGAAAAATATCCACTTCAGTAGTAAAACGTCACATTGTTTGTATGACAATATTAATGTCTATCTTAGTTTGCATAGTTTAACATTAGTTAAAGGTAAATGTTCAAAGGAATCAATCAAAGGGTATTTATAAAGCCCAACATCACACATTTCGGGAGGAATTTATGTTATTAAAAGTCTTTATTTTTGTAAAAGACAACTTAAAAATTATGATGGCACCAGGTGACAATTAGAAATATAATGGATTATAATGCAGGACAGTAATTATGTAATTGGAAATTTTAGGTATTCATACAAGTCAGAAATACACATGCCATTTGTTCAGTGATTGTTCATCGTTGGCTTCTTCATTCTCTCTCCAGGTACATTTGGTGAAAGGTAAAAGTGATTATGTTGATTGCAAACCCACAAGGTGTTGATTTGAAGCACAGGTTTCATAATCAGGGTCTGAAAAAATCTCATATCGTCCTTCTGTATTTGATAAATAAGGCGCCTGGTTATGAGTTTGCAGGAGATTGACCCGCACACTGAATATCAGCATTCAGAGTGGATGCTGGAGCTTCTGTGTGTGTGTGTGTGTGTGTGTGTGTGTGTGTGTGTGTGTGTGTGTGTGTGTGTGTGTGTGTGTGTGTGTGTGTGTGCGTGTGTGCGTGTGTGTGTGTGTGTAGGTGTGACAGAATAATAGATGACTCCTGTATACAGAGTATCGTGAATTCAGAGCAGAAATAGGGATATACAGGATGTGGCAGTTAATTTAATCACAGAAAGTGAGAAACTGTATTCTGTTATTACACCTTTTTCTTCAAGACTAAACAAAAAAACAGCTCAGGTGGAATGATGTGTATAAATCACGCCTCTGTATAAAGACCCAAACAAAAACACATGCCAAGAACAAAAGAAAGTTAATTTGAGGAACAAAAGGACTAAACACAGCCAACATCTATCAGTGAGTCATTGTTAGACGCTTTAAAGAGGCCCTATTCCCTTTTCTATAGTGTCTGTCACAGTAGAGACATGATATGAACCTGAACATCAGCAGGAGAGGACTCTTTAAAGTAGAGACACTACATACTGATATGAACCTGAACATCAGCAGGAGAGGACTCTTTAAAGTAGAGACACTACATACTGATATACACCTGAACATCAGCAGGAGAGGACTCTTTAAAGTAGAGACACTACATACTGATATACACCTGAACATCAGCAGGAGAGGACTCTTTAAAGTAGAGACACTACATACTGATATACACCTGAACATCAGCAGGAGAGGACTCTTTAAAGTAGAGACACTACATACTGATATACACCTGAACATCAGCAGGAGAGGACTCTTTAAAGTAGAGACACTACATACTGATATACACCTGAACATCAGCAGTAGAGGACTCTTTAAAGTAGAGACACTACATACTGATATACACCTGAACATCAGCAGGAGATAACTCTTTAAAGTAGAGACACTACATACTGATATACACCTGAACATCAGCAGGAGAGGACTCTTTAAAGTAGAGACACTACATACTGATATACACCTGAACATCAGCAGGAGAGGACTCTTTAAATTAAACCCCAAAATGATTGCCTTTACGGAAATAAGCGCTATACTGTATAAAGTCAATTTATCATTTCACCTTTTAATCATACAACAGACATAGTCTTGCCCACCGAAAACCCACCACAGATAAAAGAACAAATACTGTTTTACACATGGCAGAATGGAAAAGCGCACACACACACACACACACACACACACACACACACACACACACACACACACACGCACACACACACACACACACACACACGCACACACACACACACACACACACACACACACACACACACACACACACACACACACACACACACACACACACACACACACACACACACACACACACACACACACAGTTTGCGTGCCTCGAGGCTCTATCATTCTGTTCTTATGAATATATGTTTGACTCCGGAGCATGCAGGAAGTGCCCCGGACGAATATGTAAATATAGCTCATGCTAATGTGACTTTTCAGAACGGGCAGGTATTAGGCAAATACCAAACACGCAGACACAAGGAAGGCATATATATTTGCATTTGTTGAGGTTTAAAATCAGTGCAGTTGGTAAATATTAGGGATATCTGCTTTCCGAATGCATGTTATCACAAAGAAAGCTTTCAATGTGTAACTTATTGAAATGTCCAGTTCTCTCAAATATGAAAAACACATTTGGTTTCATTTGAATGATTGCAGAGCATTCATCTATCTCAGAAGTTACAGAGATGTGTTCGTAAAGGTGCAATTATACCAAAAATTCAATACAAAAATTGTGAATTTGTGATAAATGTCAGGCTGTTAGACTGAATATGGAAACAGAGAGGATGAGTCTTTTCTTCCGTGTTGTTCCCAGTGAATGGCCAGTCGAGGTAAAAGGTCGGGAAATCACCAATCTTGATTTATTCACTATATTTTATGATATGCCACCCAATAGTGTTCAAGATGTGTTCCTAAAAGCTAAACATGTCAACCCACTGATGACTATAGAGGCGATGGCAGGGAACACCAAAGACGAAACAACATCAACATCCAATCTGTGCTGGTATTGATAACCAATACAGCCTCTTGAATGCATGTTTGAAAGACATTATAGAAAACCAGCTTTCCTATAACTTAGTTTTTGGTTAAAGCTTTAGCCCTTTCTGTCTTTGTGTCAGCTGAATATTTCAAAAATGGAATGGAACTACAATTGAGAACAATAACAAGAGGAAGGAAAGGTGGTTTTCTAATGTTAAAAGAGAATAATGTCACTGGGAGCCGACCAGTTTACAACCAGATACACCTTCTACCACGTGTAATGCTTTGCAATCCAAACCACTATGCTATGAGTTGTTGGGCTTTCATAGACTAGAAGTGGAGATGTCACTGCTTAATGGGTATTATTCTGTGTGTGTGTGTGTGTGTGTGTGTGTGTGTGTGTGTGTGTGTGTGTGTGTGTGTGTGTGTGTGTGTGTGTGTGTGTGTGTGTGTGTGTGTGTGTGTGTGTGTGTGTGAGAGAGAGAGATCACTGAAAGCATTGGATCTCCTCAGAGTCCTGTCCCTCAAGTGAGTCATTACAAGAGCATGAACTGTGTTGATGCTGACAGACAAAGAAAAACAAATCATACACACACACACACACACACACACACACACACACACACACACACACACACACACACACACACACACACACACACACACACACACACACACACACACACACACACACACACACACACACACACACACACACACATACATGCATGTAGCCACACTCCAATATAATGGGGAATTGCACACATACGCACACACACACACACACACACACACACACACACACACACACACACACACACACACACACACACACACACACACACACACACACACACACACACACACACACACACACACACACACACACACACACACACACACAAAAAGTGGATGAGAACAACTCTCTCATTAACTTGTTCTTGACGTGTTATCTGAGTAGTGCCAACAGCATACATGCACCAGTACACCAGCAAAGCTCATTATCAGTGCAGGCTGTGTGTGTGTGTGTGTGTGTGTGTGTGTGTGTGTGTGTGTGTGTGTGTGTGTGTGTGTGTGTGTGTGTGTGTGTGTGTGTGTGTGTGTGTGTGTGTGTTGGCAAGTCAGTGCACTTGGATTTGGGAGTAATTTCTTCGCTCTACAATTTCCGTCAGTGTAAAGTAAACTTTCAGGACAGTACGGCTGCTAAGGGAAGCATATTGATGTTTAGGAGATACATTATTTTGGTGGATTCTAGTTTTCTACATGAGTTTCTGTTAATATTGTGGGTAATTAATATCGTTCTCAAGCATGACAGTATTATAAATTCCTCTGCTCAGGATTTCTGCTCCTGATCCTCAGTTTCATCATCCAAGAGTGTGTGTGCTCCCACGGAGATAAACCGTTTCAATTCTCAATTTAAGGCTGAGTGCACATTAGCTACAGTGTAGATATGTCAATGATCCTCCAGCTGTGCAACATATATATCGGACATAGAACAAATAAAACAGATGAAATAGTGCAAGAGAATGTTTTCAGAAGTGCAAGTAAATAGAATGGAATAGAATCGATAGTTTCAGAGTCAGACCAGGCACACAGACGGATCTTTACCCACAGATGTGTCATCAACAGGCGGACAAACTCATCAGGAACAAGAGTGGAATAGTGGAGGATGGGTGAGTCACTGTGACTAACATTTTGATGCTTTAACACAAACAAAACACAAAGGGATGTCCTGATCCAATGTTTCTGCCGTCACTATCGTGTAGAAGTGACTCTTGATAAACTCCATCAGTCATTCGTCCATACACCATGACGCTGCACTGTTTCTACGACTCTTAAGTGCAAGTAAAGACTTTTAAATCCTGCTGATGACTGGGGCTCTCTGCAGGGATCGAGTATCCACAACACTAGTTTAAAAAGTCCAATACCCAACAGAGTGTGTGTGTGTGTGTGTGTGTGTGTGTGTGTGTGTGTGTGTGTGTGTGAGAGAGAGAGAGAAACAAAGAGACAAAAGGAGACAGTGACGCAGAGAATGAGACAACCATTAAATTAAAGCTGAAGACAGACAGAAAAGGAGAGAGAGGTGTGTGTGTTTCTCTCTGTGTGTGTGTCTGTGTTTCTCTCTCTGTGTGTGTGTGTGTGTGTGTGTGTGTGTGTGTGTGTGTGTGTGTGTGTGTGTGTGTGTGTGTGTGTGTGTCTGTGTGTGTTTCTCTCTCTGTGTGTGTCTTTGTGTGTGTTTCTCTCTGTGTGTGAGTGTGTGTGTGTGTTTCTCTGTGTGTGTGTGTGTGTGTGTGTGTGTGTGTGTGTGTGTGTGTGTGTTTCTCTCTGTGTGTGAGTGTGTGTGTGTGTTTCTCTCTGTGTGTGTGTGTGTGTGTGTGTGTGTGTGTGTGTACGTCTGTCACTGACACTGTTATTCACATTGATGGACATAATGTATTCAGAGCAGATCGTAAGGGCAGAGCTGGTGGTGTTGCAATATACACTGCTGAGAAACTACAGTGCTCAGTCCTTCACTCAATTTCAATTCCAAGGCAATTTGAGTTGCTAGCAGTCCAACTAACTATAGCAAATGCTCCTCTCACTGTTATTGGCTGTTATAGGCCTCCATCGGCCATCATGGATGCAACTACCAGCCTTATTGGGTGATTTAAATTGGGACTGGTTGAGTGATACATCTTCACAGTTTAAGCAGGTTTGTGATTCTTTGAACTTAACTCAGCTTATTGATAGTCCCACAAGAATAAACCCTGCCAAACCCAATAACGATACCCTTATAGATGTCATTCTAACAAATGCAGCTCATAAGTACGTGTCTGTTTGTGTTTTTCCTAATGATATCAGTGACCATTGCACTATTGCTTGCGTTAGGAGCACTAAGTTGCCCAAAGCCAAGGGCCTTATTGTGCTCAGGCGCTGCTTCAAACACTTCTCTGAGCAGGCTTTCCTACACGATCTGGCGGAGGTTAAAAGGCACTTCATAGCGTTAATTCCATCTGTCGATGCTGACGTCCAATTTTTTATTGATCACTTTTTATCGATTATTAATAGACATGCCCTCCTTAGAAAATTCAGAGTTAAGAATAGGAACACTCCATGGTTTAGAGAACTATCTGATCTCATTCATGATCGAAATAAACAAAGGTTCTTAGCTAGAAAGTCTAACACTAGTGATGACTGGCTTCTTTTTCGTGTCCTCAGAAATAAATGTTCAGCCCTTATTAAAAAAGCTAAAGCGGATTACTATCTGAGCTTAACCACTGATTGTTTTAATGACCATTCTAAGTTCTGGAAAACAATTAAATCACTTCAGAACAAGAAGGTTTCTAGTTTCCCAAAAAAACTGAAGGTCAGTGATTCTTTTATTTCAGATTCAGATGGTATGGCTAATGCTTTCAATGCTCACTTCAAAAAGGCTGGTCACATTTTTGATGAGCAAAGTCATGACTCTCTAAATGGTCGTACTCACAGCCCTAGTCAAGAGATGAACTCCCCTGTTTTTGATTTAGCTTATTTCTCGGTCTCTGAAGTCTTAAACGATTTGCACTCAATTGATCCTAAAAAGTCTGCCGGGCCAGACGGCCTCGACCCGTTCTTTTTAAAAATGTCAGCTCAGATTATAGCACAACCAGTAACTGATATTTGTAATCTCTCCCTGTCCACTCACACACTGCCAGCTGTGTGGAAGCAAGCTCTGGTATCGCCCCTCTTGAAAGCTGGTGATCCCACAGAGTTGAATAACTATCGTCCTATCGCAAATATTTCTACGTTATCAAAGATTCTTGAGTCCCTAGTTTCTACTCAGCTAAAACCTTTTTTAAATTCACACCAACATCCTTAACCCTATGCAATCTGGATTCACATCAAAGCACAGTACTGTGACTGCCAGTCTGAAAGTCTTAGACGATATTAAGGCTGCTTTGGATAACAAATCAGTTTGTGTTGCATTGTTTATTGACCTAGCCAAAGCATTTGACTCTGTAGATCACCACATTCTGTCTAATGTTATGTTGGTGTCTCGTTTCATAATGCCATTTGCTGGTTTCAGAGTTATCTAACCGACCGTACTCAATGCGTCAGGTTGGGTAGTACTGTCTCTGACCCTGTCCCCTTGGAGAAGGGAGTTCCACAGGGCTCTATTTTGGGGCCCTTGCTTGTAAACAATATTTGTAATCAGATGCAATTTTCTACCTATCATATGTATGCTGATGACACTATTGTATACTCATGTGCTCCTTCTCTGGATATGGCCATTTCCAATTTAAAAACTGATGTCATCACGCTGCAGCAGCACTTCTTGATTCCAAACTGCTATTGAACACTAAGGAAACCAAAGCAATGCTTTTTGCTTCCAAGTCAGCGTCCTCTTGCCTCTCCATTGACACCCTTGATGGCGTCTCTGTTGAGTTTGTCGATACCTACAAATATCTTGGCTTTTGGTTGGACAGTAATCTAAACTTTAAACACCACATTGAAGATCTATCAAGAAATTGAAATTCACTCTTGGCTTCCTTTACAGACTTAAAAGATGTTTTTCAACTTCTTCCCGTAAAAGGTTGGTCTCTGGCTTATTCCTGTCCCAGCTGGACTACGGTGATACCATTTATAGATTTGCCTGTCCCACTGTTTTGGCCAAACTTGACCCGCTCTACCATGCTGCACTGCGTTATATATCAAATGCACCCTATAGGACTCATCATTGCAAACTGTATCTGGATGGTCCTCACTTAGTATGCGTAGGATGCAGCATTGGTTTTTATTAATGAATAAAGCCATGTTAGGAAAGCTTCCACTGTACATATGTGGCAGATTTGCTCCAGTTTGTGACTCTTACAACCTCAGATCCAGCGCCTGGATACGGGTCCAGGTTCCTGCCGTGCGGACTGAGGCTGGGAAAAGGAGTCTTTTTTATTATGGTCCTTGGTCTTGGAATGACCTTCATTCAAGCCTCAAACTGAGGGCACTTGTCTCAATAGCATGTTTTAAATTGAAGTTGTCTGAAGTCCTTACCACCAGCTGCTCTTGCAGTAATAAGTAGTGCACCTTTCTTACTGTCCTAATGTGCTCAATGTAGTGACTGCTTTTTTGTCTTTTGTTTTCTTAGTTATGTTCTCTGTATTTTATATGTTTGTGTTATGTGTAACGCTGCTGCCTTCTTGGCCAGGTCAGCATTGCAAATGAGATTCTATCTCAATGCTTTTATCTGGTTAAATAAAAAAATAAAATAAAAATAAAAGTGTGTGTGTGTGTTTCTCTCTCTGTGTGTGTCTGTGTGTGTGTGTGTGTGTGTGTGTGTGTGTGTGTGTGTGTGTGTGTGTGTGTGTGTGTGTGTGTGTGTGTGTATGTGTGTGTGTGTTTCTCTCTGTGTGAGTGTGTGTGTTTCTCTGTGTGTGTGTGTGTGTGTGTGTGTGTGTGTGTGTGTGTGTCTGTGTGTGTTTTTCTCTGTGTGTGTGTGTGTGTGTGTGTGTGTGTGTGTGTGTGTGTGTGTGTTTCTCTCTCTGTGTGAGTGTGTGTGTTTCTCTCTCTGTGTGTGTGTTTGTGTGTGTGTGTGTGTGTGTGTGTGTGTGTGAGAGGGAGAGAGAGAGACAGTGACGCAGAGAACGAGACAAACATTAAATTAAAGCTGAAGACAGACAGCAAGACGGACAGACAGAAAAGGAGAGAGAGGTGTGTGTGTGTGAGTCTTTGTGTGTGTCTGTGTGTGTGTGTTGCTCTGTGTGTTTGTAGGTTTCTCTCTGTGCATGTGTGTTTCTCTGTGTGTGTGTGTGTGTGTGTGTGTGTGTGTGTGTGTGTGTGTGTGTGTGTGTGTGTGTGTGTGTGTGTGTGTGTGTGTGTGTTGCTCTGTGTGTTTGGAGGTTTCTCTCTGTGCATGTGTGTTTCTCTGTGTGTGTGTGTGTGTGTGTGTGTGTGTGTGTGTGTGTGTGTGTGTGTGTGTGTGTGTGTGTGTGTGTTGCTCTGTGTGTTTGTAGGTTTCTCTCTGTGCATGTGTATTTCTCTCTGTGTGTGTGTGTGTGTGTGTGTGTGTGTGTGTGTGTGTGTGTGTGTGTGTGTGTGTGTGTGTGTGTGTTGCTCTGTGTGTTTGTAGGTTTCTCTGTGCGTGTGTGTTTCTCTCTCTGTGTGTGTTTATATGTGTATGTGTGTGTTTGTGTGTTGCTCTGTGTGTTGTGTGTGTAGGTTTCTCTCTTTGCGTGTATTTGTGTTTCTCTGTGTGTGTGTGTGTGTGTGTGTGTGTGTGTGTGTGTGTGTGTGTGTGTGTGTGTCTGACCTGCAGGCTGCCACAGAAGTGGTAGATGGGGTCTGTGTTGATGGCGTTGTCGAGGGTGTTGGGGTTGCGTTGGCCCTTCCTCTGGTAGGGGGGGGTCGTCGTCTGCACCGGGGACATCGGCTGCCAAACGCCAACATCTGTCCCGTTCCCAAACGCCTGGATGGCATTACCTGTGGAGGAAATTACAAACGTATTACAACCCATCATTGGTTGGGGGGTGAGGGGTGGACATGAAGTAAAGGATGTCAGTAAGAAAATAAAACACACTAATGCTCGGCAGGCAAGCATGTGACTGCAGGTGGACGATTGGTGCCACCTGCCATCAACTGAACCAACCAGGTGGCTTTTCTTTTAAGAATATACAATATTCAATAGTAATGATGTGACTTATAAGTCATGTGACCACAGTGGCTCTTTGCATTAGCCTTTAATACAACAGGAGAGTTTCCTAAATGATCATCCAGGTGGCAGGATATTGAAATGTCCTTGTTTACTACATTTCCGTTTTAAAAACAGTTTTATAAGGTTACAAGTTGACTTTCACACAGGACGCAAACAACCACATTAATTCGGTTTAGTTCATTTAAAGGGGACCTATCATACAAAATGCACTTTTGTACGTCTTTTATACATGAATATGTGTCCCCGGTGTGTCAGGGAACTCACCAAGTGTCAGAAAACACAACCCTCTCTCTTTTCCTCCGTACCCAAATCTCTAAAAACGGGGATGCAACGGATCTGATACAGACTGATCCAGATTTGAACACTCTCCTGACGTCAGTAAAGTGGCGCTACGGCTATTGGTCAACTCTCCACCTATCAGGGGAATGAGAGGTTGGGCTACAGCCGGCCATTGCTACTCGAAAGCGCTGGAGACGCTGCAGTACATATGCCAGGCCTGTAAGTGGCGCTGTAGTCTGCCACAAAAGCAGCGAAGAAGACTTCCCGTGCATGGTTGCCATGGTTGCCCTTCTGTTTGTTCTCCGCTGTGGCTCTTTTTCTCCCTCCCCGAGGCAAGCGTTTGCGCCTCCTGCTTTAAAACAAATGAATAATGACTCAATATAATCACATGCCGATCTAGATCCCTCGGCTTCGTGTTGGGCTCCTGATCAGCCTGTCGGTGTTCTTTTACCCATAATGACCAAGTCGCTGCACATTATCCCGCTTATTACACGGCCACATTCTCAACAAAGTAACAACATGACTCCCAATATTAATTGAAATGCTTTTATGGATTTAGAAAATGATTTTATTGATTTAAAAAATAGTTGTATGTATTGATTTAAATTGACATGCATCCGCTAAGAAAAATAGTCCGTTGATACCGTTTGAACTAACGTAGCAACGGCAGGATCTGCTTCGATAGCGTTTTTGAGGAGCTTTTTGATTACAGATTTGAAAACATCGTTGCTTGCTTTAAAAGTAGCACAATTCATGATGTCAAAGCTTGGGAAGTATCTAGATGTCCCTGCCCTAATGCCAAAGGAACTGCCAACTCCCCTCTCCTGCAGGGGGGCGTGGTCCGCTGCAGCTCACAGAATCAGCCCCCTGCAAAAACAGGGCTGGAAAGAGCAAATAGAGCGAAATGAGGCATGGCTAAAATGCAGGATCTGTTTGGTATTTTGAAAAAAAAACGATATTTATATACTTTATATAGGTATGAGTCCCTACAATATATGTTTCAAATATAGCATGATAGGTCCACTTTAAGTAACTTTAACTTAATTTGAAATAACAGAGTACCCCATCACCTCCACCTCACTTCTAACTATATTTAGACATGTTTTATGTGAAGTAACCTAAACCTTAAAATGACTTCCTGTTCCCTCATCTCAAAGTTAGTGTTTTTTTGTACTTGTTATTAGTGAGAAGCCTTAAATAAGGTCCGGGTCGGCCTACAAACATACATAATCTGGACTAGAGTTCGCAGCATTACAATTCACGTAAACATCTGAGGTAATAATCAGCTTGATTTTGGGGAAAACACTCTTTACCATAACTAATATTTGACTCTTGGTCTAAACTCAGTCTGCCTCTGCATCGTGCTGAGCTGGTACATAATTAGTTTTATTAGCTACAGCAGAAGTACTGCGCTGTAACTCTGATTGGTCACAAAGCTGCATCTTATCATCAATCACACGCTTAGTTAGTCCCCACGTTAAAATAAAGCTTTTATATCGCCGCGGCCAAAACCACAATTAAAGGCGAGTTAGAAGGTACTTAAGCTTTGTTATCACTTCCCGACATTATAAATTCACCGCACAGTCAGACAGTGGAGTGCTGATGTGGCGATTTACCATTACAGTCCATTAGTGGCCCTATTAATAGCTTTCTATGGCTTTGATGTACACACACACACACACACACACACACACACACACACACACACACACACACACACACACACACACACACACACACACACACACACACACACACACACACACACACACACACACACACACACACACACACACACACACACACACACACACACACACACACACAAGCTGCTGTTTGAACGTAAAGATATTCCGACACTCGACTATGACCCCGATACTTTGGTGAAGTAAAGAAGAGCTGATCTGCATAACGGCTCTTTAACCCGTCTGAAATATGAATACATGCAGAGACTCTCAGTCTGCACGATGTTCAGCAGGGATTCATATTAGATACTGGATCAGGGCGCTTTCACAGAGGCATTGAGGCAAAGGGGAATCACAAAGCCATGTTTTCTTTTATGTTTAATTTCAGAAACTGTCCGAATAACTACTAATTTTACTACCAGACAAATCTTTCCTTCATCGCTTGTCTATTTAATTCACAATTGCATTACTTCCTCTAATCTTAAACAGGAAACACTTCACTTTACAGGTCCTGCAAATGTTTGAGTAAGTAGCTGATAATAAGATATCTGTAATTTGGGAACTTATACCCCACTACAGGAAAGGGAAGACCACAGAAAGCATACTAGGGTCTCTTTAAAGGTCACCTATCATGCTGTTTTTAGGCAATAGCATAGGTCTCAGATATATACACATATATAAAAAAGTGTTTTGCTCAAAATACCAAACAGATCACCCATTCTAGCCATGCCTCATATCCCTCTATTTCACTTCCTGTTTCTAAAGTGCTGATTTGGGTATAAAGCTTTAAAAAGGAGGGGTCTGAGCTCATGCGGGACCCGGCAGCTACTGTCTAAACTAAATGCTGCCGTGATGAAACGCCATATCATGGATTATCATGGATTCTCTCTGAAACAGTTTGGAGCTCAAAGGCTTTCTCTCTTGCCGGTTATACCACAAGGTGAGTTCCTTTTTACTTCCTGCTTCTTCACACACATGCTCTCCAGTACAGGTTAGCTCTGAGTGTTAGCGATGCTAATGTAAACACCGACCATATTACGTCCAAAACAGTCGGGCATTGTTTCTGATAGCAACGTTTCTGATTGGGCCGTGAGTCCACATTTCAGATATTATGTCATATCGGACGCAAATCTGGATCAGCTCCGTTGTTCCCCGTTTTTAGAGATTTGGGTACGGAGGAAAAGAGAGAGGGTTGTATTTTCTGACGCTGCGTGAGTTCCCTGACACACCGGGGACACACCGGGGACACATGTTGATGTAGAAAAGACATCAGAAAGTGCATTTTGCATAATAGGTCCCCTTTAAGTAAAAGGTACCAGTTTATTCTCACCCTTAGATAAATAGATAGAGACTCTTTCGTTATAAGCAACAGTGTGTTCAGATATTAATATACAAATACTTAAAAAGTGGAATAGAGAAATAACAATTAAAAATCAACTGAAAATGAGAAATAAAATACTGCAGTAGTAGGAATATAGGCTTATACTACAGGAGCATTAACATACTGTATATACATAGGATATCATTTACAGATATACAGAATATTGCAAATTGTTCATGGTTATTAGGAGGAGAAACTCAAACTATCTGATCGCCGCTCCGACTAATTATAACATTGTGTTTTTGTTTTTTTTGTTAAGTAAATGACGGTTCACTTGGACTGAATTTCATGCAAGTGAGTATCTAGAGACGTGCATGTAAATATATTATTGGACACGATTAAACATGTTTTCTGTCTCATCATCTTCTTTCTTCTCCTCTCTGATAAACTCATACTGACCTCTAAAGAAAATTTGAGTTATTTCCACTCTGCAACTTGAATAAATGTGATTATTAATCTTAAACTAAGTAGATCCAGAGAGTCCTTCATCTGCTGAGCTGGATTTACCTCCGGTGAGAGCAGACATCCAAAAAAATATTTTGTTCCCGTCCCAGAAATGACAAAATAATTAAAAGAGGAATATTTATGAATGACTGAAAAGAAACAAGTGATAAACTGGCTTTTTAATCATCATTAGTTTGTTAAATTCCTACTTTTTTGGTGTTTAAATGTAAGCAGTAAGCACACAGTATGCATAACAGGAGTAACCACGTCTCTGAGTTAACAAATATTTAATTTCCATCAGAATAACAATCCCTATTTTTATATTTCCTTGTAAAATAAAGTATATTTAAAAAAGCTGACGACATGTGCTAGCATTGTTATTTTGGATGCAATAATCAGCATAAAATAAGTAATTTTTAGTCAATATCCTGCAGCCCTGATAGCCTCTGCTCATGAGTGTGCATGGGCATATTTAATTTTTGCCTATGTGTGTGTGTGTGTGTGTGTGTGTGTGTGTGTGTGTGTGTGTGTGTGTGTGTGTGTGTGTGTGTGTGTGTGTGTGTGTGTGTGTGTGTGTGTGTGTGTGTGTGTCCTGTAAGTAGTAGCTTTGTGCAGAGGCAGCAGGAGGATGATGAGCATATTGGAAGTGTTGATGGGCTCTTTCTGTCTCCTCAGGTCTAATTAAAGTCTCTCAGTGACCGAGTGTGAAGAACCGTCGGCGTCTCAAACTCAGGATGTCAGACCTGCTTCAGTTGTGTCTTCGTTATTCTCAGGTAAAGTCAGCTTTTAAAGTTACAGAAACATGTAAAATCATCTAAAAATCCAACATAATTACCCGCAGGACGACAGGTTTTTAGAAGTGTTCGTATTGAAAGTGAAATACGTCTTTATTTAACAAAAATTGCGGTTTCAAACATTTAAGCACTTTTATAAGAATACTTCACATTAATTTATATGCCATATGAAGTATGGGGACTCTCTACTTTAAAGAGTCCTCTCCTGCTGATGTTCAGGTGTATATCAGTATGTAGTGTCTCTACTTTAAAGAGTCCTCTCCTCCTGATGTTCAGGTGTATATCAGTACGTAGTGTCTCTACTTTAAAGAGTCCTCTCCTGCTGATGTTCAGGTGTATATCAGTATGTAGTGTCTCTACTTTAAAGAGTCCTCTCCTGCTGATGTTCAGGTGTATATCAGTATGTCGTGTCTCTACTTTAAAGAGTCCTCTCCTGCTGATGTTCAGGTGTATATCAGTATGTAGTGTCTCTACTTTAAAGAGTCCTCTCCTGCTGATGTTCAGGTGTATATCAGTACGTAGTATCTCTACATGTCTCCATGCTCTAATGTTCAAAAAGCTCTTTATTGTTCTCATACTGCCTGTGCTGCAGCACCTCTTTTCACCCTCTGTCTGAAACCAGAGCCCAGTCTGCTCTGATTGGTTAGCTGGCCGGCTCTGTTGTGATTGGTCAACTGCTTAGAGATGTCCCGCCCCTTAGCCTATCACGTACAATGTGTAGGAGCGCTAGCCAAAATAAGCTTGTTGTGATGTCACTAAGTTCCAGAAGTAATCAAAGGAGTCCAATTGAGACGTTTCAGGCCCAAAACCATGTTATCTGAGAATCACCTGGAAACAACAATTCATAAATGTTATGTTTTTTATTCTAAAAGCATGAATTTAACCTCAAACATGAACAAACTGAATGTCCTTGATATCCAAAAATATCCCACTCTCTTCAAATCTGACAACTGCTCCTCCAAAAGGACAACACTAGACATGTTTAAAGCATTTTAACCTTCACCAATGCACAGCACATGATATCATCTTCCTGCAGCAGATGATATGTGTGGAGGAAGTCTGAGTTTTTCCCTCACAGATGTCTACATTTCCCTTATCTCACTTTACGCACCAGCTCTGCAGTAACACTGGAATTATGATCATGTCGGATGGTGTGACCTTTGCATTCAATATGTACTCCGGAAATAGGGCGGCGTCACACTGGAAAGGCTTTGAATGAATACATTAGACTTAGAGCACCAGTGGGTTTTTACTGCAGAATATTAATGTGGTGACCAGAGGTGGGAAGTAGTGGAGTACAAATACTTTGTTACTGTACTTAAGTACATGTTTTTGGTATCAGTACTTTACTCCACTACTTATTTTCCTGACGACTTTTTACTTTCTACTTCTACATTTTGAACACAAATACCTGTACTTTCTACTTCTCACTTGTTGAACACAAATACCTGTACTTTCTACTTCTTACATGTTGAACACAAATACCTGTACTTTCTACTTCTTACATGTAGAACTCAAATACCTGTACTTTCTACTTCCTACATGTTGAACTCAAATACCTGTACTTTCTACTTCTTACATGTTGAACACAAATACCTGTACTTTCTACTTCTTACATGTAGAACTCAAATACCTGTACTTTCTACTTCCTACATGTTGAACTCAAATACCTGTACTTTCTACTTCCTACATGTTGAACACAAATACCTGTACTTTCTACTTCTTACATGTAGAACTCAAATACCTGTACTTTCTACTTCTTACATGTTGAACTCAAATACCTGTACTTTCTACTTCTTACATGTTGAACTCAAATACCTGTACTTTCTACTTCTTACATGTTGAACACAAATACCTGTACTTTCTACTTCTTACATGTTGAACTCAAATACCTGTACTTTCTACTTCTTACATGTTGAACTCAAATACCTGTACTTTCTACTTCTTACATGTTGAACTCAAATACCTGTACTTTCTACTTCTTACATGTTGAACTCAAATACCTGTACTTTCTACTTCTTACACGTTGAACCCAAATACCTGTACTTTCTACTTCTTACATGTTGAACTCAAATACCTGTACTTTCTACTTCTTACATGTTGAACTCAAATACCTGTACTTTCTACTTCTTACATGTTGAACTCAAATACCTGTACTTTCTACTTCTTACATGTTGAACTCAAATACCTGTACTTTCTACTTCTTACATGTTGAACCCAAATACCTGTACTTTCTACTTCTTACATGTTGAACACAAATACCTGAACTTTCTACTTCTTACATGTTGAACACAAATACCTGTACTTTCTACTTCTTACATGTAGAACTCAAATACCTGTACTTTCTACTTCCTACATGTTGAACTCAAATACCTGTACTTTCTACTTCTTACATGTTGAACACAAATACCTGTACTTTCTACTTCTTACATGTAGAACTCAAATACCTGTACTTTCTACTTCCTACATGTTGAACTCAAATACCTGTACTTTCTACTTCTTACATGTTGAACTCAAATACCTGTACTTTCTACTTCTTACATGTTGAACACAAATACCTGTACTTTCTACTTCTTACATGTTGAACACAAATACCTGTACTTTCTACTTCTTACATGTTGAACTCAAATACCTGTACTTTCTACTTCTTACATGTTGAACTCAAATACCTGTACTTTCTACTTCTTACATGTTGAACTCAAATACCTGTACTTTCTACTTCTTACATGTTGAACCCAAATACCTGTACTTTCTACTTCTTACATGTTGAACACAAATACCTGTACTTTCTACTTCTTACATGTTGAACTCAAATACCTGTACTTTCTACTTCTTACATGTTGAACACAAATACCTGTACTTTCTACTTCTTACATGTTGAACCCAAATACCTGTACTTTCTACTTCTTACATGTTGAACTCAAATACCTGTACTTTCTACTTCTTACATGTTGAACTCAAATACCTGTACTTTCTACTTCTTACATGTTGAACCCAAATACCTGTACTTTCTACTTCTTACATGTTGAACACAAATACCTGTACTTTCTACTTCTTACATGTTGAACACAAATACCTGTACTTTCTACTTCTTACATGTTGAACTCAAATACCTGTACTTTCTACTTCTTACATGTTGAACTCAAATACCTGTACTTTCTACTTCTTACATGTTGAACCCAAATACCTGTACTTTCTACTTCTTACATGTTGAACACAAATACCTGTACTTTCTACTTCTTACATGTTGAACTCAAATACCTGTACTTTCTACTTCTTACATGTTGAACTCAAATACCTGTACTTTCTACTTCTTACATGTTGAACCCAAATACCTGTACTTTCTACTTCTTACATGTTGAACCCAAATACTGTACTTTCTACTTCTTACATGTTGAACCCAAATACCTGTACTTTCTACTTCTTACATGTTGAACCCAAATACCTGTACTTTCTACTTCTTACATGTTGAACCCAAATACCTGTACTTTCTACTTCTTACATGTTGAACCCAAATACCTGTACTTTCTACTTCTTACATGTTGAACTCAAATACCTGTACTTTCTACTTCTTACATGTTGAACCCAAATACCTGTACTTTCTACTTCTTACATGTTGAACCCAAATACCTGTACTTTCTACTTCTTACATGTTGAACCCAAATACCTGTACTTTCTACTTCTTACATGTTGAACTCAAATACCTGTACTTTCTACTTCTTACATGTTGAACTCAAATACCTGTACTTTCTACTTCTTACATGTTGAACCCAAATACCTGAACTTTCTACTTCTTACATGTTGAACCCAAATACCTGTACTTTCTACTTCTTACATGTTGAACCCAAATACCTGTACTTTCTACTTCTCTCATTTCCCAAACAGCTGGTTCCTTTAGTCTGAATGTGTGTTTGGTGGCGTGATCATTATTCTTTAGTCATTGCGTGCCTACTGATTTGAACACGATCCGTGTATCCATCATTTCCTGGTCTTCTCTAAAGAAGAGGGACCAATGGAAACGTTGTCATGTTGCCGTTGTTCAGCATGGAAACATTCATTAGCTAACAATGACATTATTGTTCTATTAATATAAAGGGAGGTCAGGTACTCTTTAAAACAGCTGCTAGTTATGGGTACTTTTTACTGAAGTACATTTCAAAGCCTCTTTACTTTGACTTGAGTAAAGAAGTTTAGTCAGTACTTCTACTTTCACCAGAGTATTTTTAAACACGAGTATCAGTACTTCTACTTGAGTACAGGATGTACTTGTGCCCTCTCCGGTGGTGGTTCCAAACTTGTGGGTGGAGACAAAATGTAATGTAATAATGTTATCAACGTATCGTATAACTCGTATAACTGTGTTTTGTATTTGCAGGCTTTTATTTATAAGATAAGATAAGAGGTACTTTATTGATCGCAAATTGGGAAATGTTTGTGTTCCAGCAGCAACAAGGCATTCTACAATGAAAATTAAAAAGACTAGAATTAAACAAGAAAGTATAAATATAAATGTTGAATTTACAAATGAACAATAACAAAATATAAAGCAAGTTATTATATATACATAAGTAAGTAAAACACCTTTAAATGTTAGGATCTAGTGTGTATTCCTATGTATTCAGATGTTCCCGGTCCAGAGCCAGGTATTTAATCTTCTTCTGAACAATGCTCTCCATATTCTCTCTCTCCGTCTCCCTCTCTTTGGTTTCTCTCTAGTCCTGACCCTGTAAGCGGTGAGTTTCAGGATCTCCAGAGTTGTCAGTTCCTGTTACTGCTGAGCGTGCTTAATGAGAGCAGAGAGACGGAGGGCATGAAGGAGAAGATGTAGACCAAGAGAAGGAGAGGAAGAAGTGAGTGAAGCACGAGCAGCAGAACAAGTAAAGAGAACAGGAAGAGAGCGAGAGAGAGAAGACAGAACTGAGGTAATGATATTCAGAGAAAGGGCTTTTTGCTTGGCTTCCTGCTACGAAGGAAAGCAACAAGTACTTCTATAAACAGAGCTTGTTTGACCCTATACAAAATGGCGTCGTGTTTTTAGCATCTATTTTGTCAGATATAAATTATTTAGTTTCTAAAATGTGTAAATATGTACATTTGATTTGAATTTAACTTAATCTATAGGACCCCTTTCCTTTATAGGCACTTTCACACTACAGTACTTTTCCCACTTTAGTTCCGAAATGTGCGTTCACACCAAAAAAATCCGGAACTAAAATTAGTTCATGAGAACCTTTTCACCCCCTTTTCCGTCCCTGCTAGAGAGCAGGTACTTTCCTGGGAGAAAAAGGTTCCTACATCTGATTGGCTGGGCGGATTGCAAACCACGCCCCGTAAAACTCCCAAAAGGTTTTGTGAAGCCGCCATTTTATTTGCTGGCATTAGCATTATTAGCATTAGCATTAGTCCTGCGCACAAACGCAGAGAGACTAATTTATGGCAACACAAAATAAAACATAGGAGCGGTGGAGATGAGGAGGTGTCGGTGTTCTGGCGATTTACTCAGAAGGCTTCAGTAGCAGCTGCTGGGAGTCCCAGCAGCTTCGACTGAAGCCTTCCCCAACTCCGGGGACTTCCGGCCGGGGACTCCGGGCGGCAGTATACGCCGTGAAGTGGTTTGCGGCCTGCCAGTAAACCCAAAGCAGAAGAAGAAGAAGTGACGTCAGCGGCTCATTTGACTAATCCTCCCCTAGGGACTTATTCCGGTGTGAACGCGTTCTGAACTTAGTTCATGAGAACTAAAGAGTTCTCATGAATTAAGTTCTGATGAACCTTTGTGGGAAAAGTACTGCGGTGTGAAAGCGCTTCTTTTATGACATTACTGATTGTATGTATTTGTGCCGGTCTCTATAGAGTGCCACATTGACGCGTCCTAAAACCCGGACGGTTCCTTCGACAAAAAAGCAATGCAATTTCTCCATAGGATTTTGGAAAATAGCTGGAAATAAGGTCTGTGGTTGAGACACATTTAAGAGACGGGACACGCTTTGTTCAGCCGGATAATCTCCACATGCCAACCATACTTTTATCATTTTCGAATCATAAATCGAACTACAGCAGGGTCGCTGCTTCAACGTCACGCCAACTTCAGATCCATATTCAAACACACAGATTCTAAATGGTACGAGTTGAAGTGTTTGTTTGAACACTTTGCAGGAGGCAGGGACTTGCTTTCAAGCAGAACAGAAACTAACTTAGAGGAGTGTTCACGTGTTCGGCGTAATGACGTACAACGACCTCCACGACTTCTGTAGTCCTATTCAGCCACTTGGTAACAACCATCGTTTTTCAGACACGTCAACTCTTCCGAAATCACCAGTGGGGTCACTGCTGATGATTTAATGTCGTAGAACAAAACGTGATCCGTCTCTTCAATGTGTCTCAACCACAGACCTTATTTCAGCTATGTTCCAAAATGCTACGGAGAAATCCCATTGGCTCTGAGACGAGGGAACAGGAAGTGGTGAAATGCTGACTCACTGCACCACTCTATTACAATCCTAATATCAATCCTAACAAAGAGACAGCCTGTGTCTGTTCTAAGGAAGTGAATATTTAAAAGCTAGATGTGAATTCAAACTGTGGGAAAACCAGAGAAGGAAGTGTATATACTTAAAGGAGACTTAATGATACATTTACTACAACAACCATTACCCTCCGGATCTATAACAGCTGACAGTCATCAGATATTTTCCTAAATCCTATGGAGAAATTGCATTGCTTTCTGGCGAAGGAACCGGAAGTGGTAAAATGCTAACTTACGGGTTTTAGGACGTGTCACTGTGGCACTCTATTTCTTACAGAAGAGGATCTGACCAAGAGTGAATCTGTTTTGTTTCAGAATTCTTAGAATAAATTCAGAATTCTGACAGTTTTAAGAATTCTGATTTGATAAAAATAATTCTGTTTTTTTTCCCCCAAAGTTAAATTTTTTTCTTCAGAATTTTGACTTCTGTATGATTATGGAATTCTGTCTTCAATTCTATTCAAAAATGTTTTCTGAATTTTGACTTTAATGACAGAATTCAACATTTTGACATTTTTAAGAATTCTGTTTTTTCAGAACTACATTTTTTTCTCTTCAGAAGTCTAAAAAGTCTTGGCCCTAATCCTTTTCCGTAATTTATGTTACTGCATTGAAAAAAGCCTAGAAAATGTTGTAAGTAAGAAAACAATAAAGATTCTGATGCTGATTGATCCCTTTCTGATCTTGCATATCACACTTGAACACACACACACACACACACACACACACACACACACACACACACACACACACACACACACACACACACACACACACACACACACACACACACACACACACACACACACACACACACACACACACACACACACACACACACACACACACTGACTGACTGAAGCAGCCCTTATTATCTGCGGCAGACCAACCTTGTTAACCCTGACTTGTAAAAAGACAACAGAGCGGTGCAAACAAGAGGAAGGGAGACGAGAAAAAGATAATAGAAGAGGAGAAGACAAATGAGTGAGAGAGTGAGAGAGAGAGAGAGAGAGAGAGAGAGAGAGAGAGAGAGAGAGAGAGAGAGAGAGAGAGAGAGAGAGAGATGATTAAATGCGGCGGCATTTCGTTGCTGTTTTCTCATCTGGTATCTGTCATCCTGACAAAGGGAAATCAAACCGCCCACTTTGCCTTTGTGAAGCCGAACCACCAACAGATCCTCTCTCTCTATCGTCACTGTGGCTCATTGTTTTCTATGCACCATGTTTCGAGAGAGTACACCTACTTAGCAACATATCGACCATCTGATTGATCTTTGCTGATTGCTTCAACAATCACATATATAATTGATTCACTAACATGCTACAGATGTGTGCAACTGCACAATTATATGAAGGATGCTTGACACACACTAACAGTTAGTTATTAAATGTCTTAGTTTAATTCTGATTGGCCAATTTGGACATTTCTTAGATCGTTACATGACCCATGCTAAGTAAGCAGGCGAGGACTCTTTAAAGTAGACACACTACATACTGATATACACCTGAACATCAGCAGGAGAGGACTCTTTAAAGTAGAGACACTACATACTGATATACACCTGAACATCAGCAGGAGAGGACTCTTTGAAGTAGAGACACTACATACTGATATACACCTGAACATCAGCAGGAGAGGACTCTTTAAAGTAGAGACACTACATACTGATATACACCTGAACATCAGCAGGAGAGGACTCTTTAAAGTAGAGACACTACATACAGATATACACCTGAACATCAGCAGGAGAGGACTCTTTAAAGTAGAGACACTACATACTGATATACACCTGAACATCAGCAGGAGAGGACTCTTTAAAGTAGAGACACTACATACTGATATACACCTGAACATCAGCAGGAGAGAACTCTTTAAAGTAGAGACACTACATACTGATATACACCTGAACATCAGCAGGAGAGGACTCTTTAAAGTAGAGACACTACATACTGATATACACCTGAACATCAGCAGGAGAGGACTCTTTAAAGTAGAGACACTACATACTGATATACACCAGAACATCAGCAGGAGAGGACTCTTTAAAGTAGAGACACTACATACTGATATACATCTGAACATCAGCAGGAGAGGACTCTTTAAAGTAGAGACACAACTTGTACATGATATTCCAGATGCAATGATAGCAAAAACACTATTTATTGATATATATGCCTATAATTACAACAGTAATCCATGTGAGCTTCCCTCTTTTACTGAGTCTGTTTCCATCCAATGAAGTACTCTACTTGATTTCAGGAGGCATCGTTTAACCCAGCGTGATTACAAACATTTATCCAGCTCAGGTGTCATTGAGTGAAAGATTCTGCGTGACCCTGAGCTCTGACCTCTGACAGGAATCGATGAAGAATCACATTACACTTAAACTGTGAGGAGGAGGAAGACTCTCAGAGCTAAGGGGCCGAATTAGCTCTGATTACAAAGAAAAGACACAAAGACAAAGATGTGTGTGTGTGTGTGTGTGTGTGTGTGTGTGTGTGTGTGTGTGTGTGTGTGTGTGTGTGTGTGTGTGTGTGTGTGTGTGTGTGTGTGTGTGTGTGTGTGTGTGTGTGTGTGTGTGTGTGTGTGTGTGTGTGTGTGTGTGTGTGTGTGTGTGTGTGTGTGTGTGTGTGTGTGTGTGTGATAGAAACAGACAATGTGTGTTAGAGGTGGATTGGTTACAGTGGTGTAAATTAACTAAGTACATTTACTCAAGTTCAATGTACTTTACATGAGTATCTCCATTTCCTTCTACTTTCTACTCCACTACAGTTCAGAGGTACATGGTGTACTTTTACTCCACTACATGTATTTAATCCCTTTAGTTACTTCACAGATCTGGATGAATGATGGTAAATATAACCAAGTGTTGAATCAGACTTTAGTTCCACCTGGAGTAAATCCACCAGCTACCCTGCAGTCTACAAAGTCATTCAGACTAGCTGCACCTTCACCAGCTTTGAGAACACTTTCATGATCAATCATTATAAAACATATCATATATATTATTCTGAAATGGACCAATCTGCACAACGACTACTTTCACTGTCTTTCACTATATTTTGATGAGAATACTTTTCTACTTTCACTTGAGGAACATGTTGAATGCTTTTACTGTAACAGAGTATTCCTACACTCTGGTACTTCTACTTTTACTCAAGTACAAGATCTGAGTACTTCTACTTTTACTCAATACAAGATCTGAGTACTTCTACTTTTACTCAAGTACAAGATCTGAGTACTTCTACTTTTACCAAACAAGATCTGAGTACTTCTACTTTTACTCAAGCACAAGATCTGAGTACTTCTACTTTTACTAAACAAGATCTGAGTACTTCTACTTTTACTCAAGTACCAGATCTGTGTACTTCTACTTTTACTCAAGCACAAGATCTGAGTACTTCTACTTTTACTCAAGTACCAGATCTGAGTACTTCTACTTTTACTCAAGTACAATATCTGAGTACTTCTACTTTTACTCAAGTACCAGATCTGAGTACTTCTACTTTTACTCAAGTACAATATCTGAGTACTTCTACTTTTACTCAAGTACAAGATCTGAGTACTTCTACTTTGACTCAAGTACAAGATCTGAGTACTTCTACTTTTACTTAAGTACAAGATCTGAGTACTTGTACTTTTACTCAAGTACAAGACCTGAGTACTTCTACTTTTACTCAAGTACAAGACCTGAGTACGTCTACTTTTACTCAAGTACAAGATCTGAGTACTTCTACTTTGACTCAAGTACAAGATCTGAGTACTTCTACTTTTACTTAAGTACAAGATCTGAGTACTTGTACTTTTACTCAAGTACAAGACCTGAGTACTTCTACTTTTACTCAAGTACAAGACCTGAGTACTTCTACTTTTACTCAAGTACAAGATCTGAGTACTTCTACTTTGACTCAAGTACAAGATCTGAGTACTTCTACTTTTACTTAAGTACAAGATCTGAGTACTTGTACTTTTACTCAAGTACAAGACCTGAGTACTTCTACTTTTACTTAAGTACAAGATCTGAGTACTTGTACTTTTACTCAAGTACAAGATCTGATTACTTCTACTTTTACTCAAGCACAAGATCTGAGTACTTCTACTTTTACTCAAGCACAAGATCTGAGTACTTCTACTTTTACTCAAGTACAAGATCTGATTACTTCTACTTTTACTCAAGTACCAGATCTGAGTACTTCTACTTTTACTCAAGTACAATATCTGAGTACTTCTACTTTTACTCAAGTACAAGACCTGAGTACTTCTACTTTTACTCAAGTACAAGATCTGAGTACTTCTACTTTTACTCAAGAACAACATCTGAGTACTTCTACTTTTACTCAAGTACAAGACCTGAGTACTTCTACTTTTACTCAAGTACAAGATCTGAGTACTTCTAGTTTTACTCAAGTACAAGATCTGAGTACTTCTACTTTACTCAAGTACAAGATCTGGGTACTTCTACTTTACTCAAGTACAAGATCTGGGTACTTCTACTTTTACTCAAGTACAATATCTGAGTACTTCTACCTTTACTCAAGTACAAGATCAGAGTACTTCTACTTTTACTCAAGTACAAGATCTGAGTACTTTTACTTTTACTCAAGTACAAGATCTGAGTACTTCTACTTTTACTAAGTACAACATCTGAGTACTTCTACTTTTACTAAAGTACAAGATCTGAGTACTTCTACTTTTACTCAAGTACAACATCTGAGTACTTCTACTTTTACTCAAGTACAAGATCTGAGTACTTTTACTTTTACTCAAGTACAAGATCTGAGTACTTCTACTTTTACTAAGTACAACATCTGAGTACTTCTACTTTTACTAAAGTACAAGATCTGAGTACTTCTACTTTACTCAAGTACAAGATCTGGGTACTTCTACTTTTACTCAAGTACAATATCTGAGTACTTCTACCTTTACTCAAGTACAAGATCAGAGTACTTCTACTTTTACTCAAGTACAAGATCTGAGTACTTTTACTTTTACTCAAGTACAAGATCTGAGTACTTCTACTTTTACTAAGTACAACATCTGAGTACTTCTACTTTTACTAAAGTACAAGATCTGAGTACTTCTACTTTTACTAAAGTACAACATCTGAGTACTTTTACTTTTACTCAAGTACAAGACCTGAGTACTTCTACTTTTACTCAAGTACAAGACCTGAGTACTTCTACTTTTACTCAAGTACAAGATCTGAGTACTTCTACTTTGACTCAAGTACAAGATCTGAGTACTTCTACTTTACTCAAGTACAAGATCTGGGTACTTCTACTTTACTCAAGTACAAGATCTGGGTACTTCTACTTTTACTCAAGTACAATATCTGAGTACTTCTACCTTTACTCAAGTACAAGATCAGAGTACTTCTACTTTTACTCAAGTACAAGATCTGAGTACTTTTACTTTTACTCAAGTACAAGATCTGAGTACTTCTACTTTTACTAAGTACAACATCTGAGTACTTCTACTTTTACTAAAGTACAAGATCTGAGTACTTCTACTTTTACTCAAGTACAACATCTGAGTACTTCTACTTTTACTCAAGTACAAGATCTGAGTACTTTTACTTTTACTCAAGTACAAGATCTGAGTACTTCTACTTTTACTAAGTACAACATCTGAGTACTTCTACTTTTACTAAAGTACAAGATCTGAGTACTTCTACTTTACTCAAGTACAAGATCTGGGTACTTCTACTTTTACTCAAGTACAATATCTGAGTACTTCTACCTTTACTCAAGTACAAGATCAGAGTACTTCTACTTTTACTCAAGTACAAGATCTGAGTACTTTTACTTTTACTCAAGTACAAGATCTGAGTACTTCTACTTTTACTAAGTACAACATCTGAGTACTTCTACTTTTACTAAAGTACAAGATCTGAGTACTTCTACTTTTACTAAAGTACAACATCTGAGTACTTTTACTTTTACTCAAGTACAAGACCTGAGTACTTCTACTTTTACTCAAGTACAAGACCTGAGTACTTCTACTTTTACTCAAGTACAAGATCTGAGTACTTCTACTTTGACTCAAGTACAAGATCTGAGTACTTCTACTTTTACTTAAGTACAAGATCTGAGTACTTGTACTTTTACTCAAGTACAAGACCTGAGTACTTCTACTTTTACTTAAGTACAAGATCTGAGTACTTGTACTTTTACTCAAGTACAAGATCTGATTACTTCTACTTTTACTCAAGCACAAGATCTGAGTACTTCTACTTTTACTCAAGCACAAGATCTGAGTACTTCTACTTTTACTCAAGTACAAGATCTGATTACTTCTACTTTTACTCAAGTACCAGATCTGAGTACTTCTACTTTTACTCAAGTACAATATCTGAGTACTTCTACTTTTACTCAAGTACAAGACCTGAGTACTTCTACTTTTACTCAAGTACAAGATCTGAGTACTTCTACTTTTACTCAAGAACAACATCTGAGTACTTCTACTTTTACTCAAGTACAAGACCTGAGTACTTCTACTTTTACTCAAGTACAAGATCTGAGTACTTCTAGTTTTACTCAAGTACAAGATCTGAGTACTTCTACTTTACTCAAGTACAAGATCTGGGTACTTCTACTTTACTCAAGTACAAGATCTGGGTACTTCTACTTTTACTCAAGTACAATATCTGAGTACTTCTACCTTTACTCAAGTACAAGATCAGAGTACTTCTACTTTTACTCAAGTACAAGATCTGAGTACTTTTACTTTTACTCAAGTACAAGATCTGAGTACTTCTACTTTTACTAAGTACAACATCTGAGTACTTCTACTTTTACTAAAGTACAAGATCTGAGTACTTCTACTTTTACTCAAGTACAACATCTGAGTACTTCTACTTTTACTCAAGTACAAGATCTGAGTACTTTTACTTTTACTCAAGTACAAGATCTGAGTACTTCTACTTTTACTAAGTACAACATCTGAGTACTTCTACTTTTACTAAAGTACAAGATCTGAGTACTTCTACTTTACTCAAGTACAAGATCTGGGTACTTCTACTTTTACTCAAGTACAATATCTGAGTACTTCTACCTTTACTCAAGTACAAGATCAGAGTACTTCTACTTTTACTCAAGTACAAGATCTGAGTACTTTTACTTTTACTCAAGTACAAGATCTGAGTACTTCTACTTTTACTAAGTACAACATCTGAGTACTTCTACTTTTACTAAAGTACAAGATCTGAGTACTTCTACTTTTACTAAAGTACAACATCTGAGTACTTCTACTTTTACTCAAGTACAACATCTGAGTACTTCTTTCATCTTCAGTTGTTCATTAAAGTGGTTGTATAAGCCGGATGTATGAATAAAGCTGCTTTCTGTCAGAGATCTGGAGGTCACACACACACACACACACACACACACACACACACACACACACACACACACACACACACACACACACACACACACACACACACACACACACACACACACACACACACACACACACACACACACACCGTGGTGCAGTGACAATGCAGAGGGATAACAATGCAATTCAAATGGGATATTTGGTTGAGAGAGGAGGAGAGACAAGTAAAGAAAGCAGAGGATAACAAGAGCAGCGGAGCCACGGATGGAAATAGAAAGTGAGATAATTCAAAAGAGAGGAGATGAAGTAGAGTAGAGAAGAGGACTCACGGAGGCAGGTGTTCTCCGTGAAGAACTCAGTGAGCTTGTCACACTCGTCCTTGTTGTTTCCGCTGTTGTTGCAGTCGCAGAACGGAGCGACGCTGATTTTAGCAGAGCGCAGGTAGTTGGGAGTCATCACGGTACCTGGAGCAGAAACAGAAAGATAGTCATCGGTATTCAGTCTGGCATTCAATGGATTACATGTAACAGGATAATGAGGATACACAAGATAACCCTTACAGTTTGAACTCCTGATTTTGATGCATTTTGGGTCGATGTTAAAGTCTCAAAACTGTTATTGTGATCACACATGTCAGGAATTCATTCAACATTCTCAATATACCTAAAAAACCACACGAACATTTCCAAATCGTCCAAGCAATTTTGTAGCTATTGATCGCATATGCTAATTACCACGACTTGTTCTAATTGTGCAAATTGTCCAACATATGCAAGTTAGCATCCGGTTAGCATACATTTCTGAAGTCAAACCTATCTGTCTGTAACAACACCAATATGCTGCTGGATTTCAACTAAATAAAGAATATTTAAACCCCCTTTAGACTCAGTTATCCTCCTCCGTCTGGGTTAAATGATGAATGTAACCATAACGAAGTGAAATCTTGTGTTCTCCCTCTCCACGTGCTGAAGTCTCTGCAGGAGGCTTTAATGCAGAGGGTGAAGAGTTGGCCTGAGAGGGAAGGTAAATCGCCTCAGTCAGTGATTTCTCTCCCACCAATAGATTGTTCTCTTGTTCTGGCTGCCCTCCAAAAAACAGGCCTTTCAGTTTTGCAGTATGCAGAAAGACTTGGCGCTGTGTGTGTGTGTGTGTGTGTGTGTGTGTGTGTGTGTGTGTGTGTGTGTGTGTGTGTGTGTGTGTGTGTGTGTGTGTGTGTGTGTGTGTGTGTGTGTGTGTGGTCTCGTTTAGTGACTTGATTGTATCGACTCTTGACAGTGCAGTCGTGTTAAGGACATACAGTGACAGTGATTGTCACAGAGTGGGGTTAAACCAGAATTTAGATTTATGAGATTCGGTCAAATTTGTATAAAAGTTTTGTGTGTGTTCACCGAATGATGCAAGACACGGATAGGCCATCCTTGTGATCTGGAGAATCACAGAACGACCGGGCAGCTGACGGCCCGGCACGATGATTATATGTAATCTTTTCATTAATTTGAAACCATAAGTTTCACATTGAGAGGCGACAACACTAATGCAAACGTTTGGTAAGTACTGGCCAATAGAAAATATCTTCTATAGTATTATGAGTTCAGATTCAGGCGCTCCTACAAAACAATATTTTCAGTTCTCATGAAGGGGTCGTACAGATGCTGAGAAAGTGCTCAAGTGATGTGGGCCAGATAAGTCACTAGCACCCCGCCGTCGACAATTTACTAGCGGTATATTTACTTGCGGTACCGAGGTGGGCCGGTTGAAGAAGTCACTAGCACCCCACCCCCCCCTTGCGGTACCGAGGTGGTCGAGAGTCCCGGGTTGATTTGTAGTCCCAATCCGCCCCTGCTCCTTGCTTACAGAGGTCGCCACTCGGTGACAATATTTGACCTTCCCACAAAAAAACGATAATCCTCAAAGTCCTGGAGTCAATATTCTGAGATAAATCTGACCAATAGCAGCGACTCACCGACTATACCGGAGTAGGACAGCAGGCAGTCGGCGTAGTTCTCTTTCAGACAGCCGGACAGAGAGCGAGGCTCCGGCTGACAGTTCACGAAGAAATCAGCCAGTCGTGACCTGAAACACACACACACACACACACACACACACACACACACACACACACACACACCATGAATACATCACTTCAGGGGACATTACATTGACTTACATGCATTTCCTGGAGACATTGTGTATGTTACAGGAACACAGTGCTTTAGTTATTGTTGTTGAAACGGACACGATAGTTTGCTCACGTTGCCAGAAAACAGTGATTTATGTGAGGGTTAATCTTCCTTACAGTGTGGCTCGATCATCTTATCAGTTGATAAGCTATTTTCGTATCGATCTATGGGGCATTATAGCTCGCCATGCTGCTCTGCTGGCGCTGTGTTTAGTTTGATTAGCACGTCGCTTTTACCCACCAGGTAAAGAGTTTGAAGCCACGACAATAAATGTGTTACAAGGACCAGCTCCGAACGACTCCAGCAGTGTTTAAAAAACTCCCCAAACACTTGTGAAATCTTTGTTTTGCATTTCAAGAACACGGTTTTTGGAGGAGAGCAGCTTTTCTGTGTTTATCTGAAGGAGACAGTGACAGGGAAGCATTGCACCAACAAGCTCACATTCATATCATATTCTAGTGATATAGACTTCTTGCACTATTTTTTATGTTTGTATTGTATTATATATGTTGCATTGTTGGAGGAGCTCAGGTCAGAATAATTTCATTGCCATTTCTACACTGTTTATGTGCATATGACATTAAAACCTTTGAAAAGCTCACAGTGTATCTAATCTGAGCAATCTGCTGCAGTGTGTAGTGAGAGTTGTCAACAGCAGCGCTACACTCCACCTGACATATGGTGAGGGAGCTGCTGCTGGAAATGCACGGCTCTAATCTCTCTGTGCTGACTGACAAATGGACTGGGAGGAAGCTGTGGTGCAGCGAAACCTGTGGTTCAGCCCCGAGCGTCTGTCTGACGGAGAGACAGAGAAACAAGACGGAGATAGAAAGTCTCAGAGCAGACCAACCTCACGGTGAGTAGAGAGAGAGAGACCTGAGGCCACGCAGCAAATGGAGCTCATTTATGATGCCTAATGCTTCCATTTAATCCCAGAGAGCTACAGGACACACACACACACACACACACACACACACACACACACACACACACACACACACACACACACACACACACACACACACACACACACACACACACACCATCAAATGAAGGTGATGTTAAATGTCTAACACTGAATTGCTCATTCTGTTTCTTTGCATGTGTTTAAGGCCCCGTCCACACGGACACGGAACGGGTTGTATCCGCTACAGTTCTCTTGTTTGTTTGTAGCCTTTATTTAACCAGGTGAAGCCCCTTGAGATCAAAATATCTATTTTTCAAGGGTGACCTGCAGGACATTAGTTACACATAAAACAACAGAACAACAATAAGGATGACATACAACATAATGTACAGGGTACAGTTTACAAACTCTATTCACAGTGACAGGTACCATGAGTATCAAACAGCATAGCACCCAGCCGAGTTTCAAAGTGATGCAGGGGAACCAAAGTGCTCATTTTTAAACATGTTTGCAGACTGTTCCAAGTTAGTGGAGCTGCACATCTAAAAGCTTTCTTCCCTAAGACAGTCCTAGCACTTGGCAGAGGTGCGACCAAGTCATTGTTTTGCAAGTCCGAGTTAAATCTCAAGTCAGGATGGGCAAGTTCAAGTTCAAGTCAAGTCCAAGTCCTAAACTTTGACAAAACGAGTCATAAACAAGTCATTATGTGCTTTTCACCAAATGTAATGACATCGATCAACAGAATAATACTTAATAATTAAACTGCTCTTTATTAGTCACATTAATAATTTAATAATCCATTTTCTCTCTGCTGGTAAAGTAACGTGTGTTTTTCTCATTTGAGAGGGATCAGTAAGGTAAGGCTACCGTGACGGTTTGATTCAGAAGGAGTTTAATGTAAGATCCCTGATGTTGAGGTAACCAGAATGTTTATTTCCACTGTGTACAACATGTTGTAAGGGACCCACAATCTATCTTTATGCAAGGGATAATGTGCAGCCAGGCGTCTCTATGGGGAAGAGAACATCTGCATCTAGATCCCTCTGCAGGTGGTACTTTAACTATATTTTGATGCTAATACTTTTGTACTTTTACTTGTAACATTTTGAATGCAGGACTTTTTATTGTAACCGAGTATCCCTACACTCTGGTACTTTTACTCAAGATCTGAACTTCTCCCACCTCTGACAGTAAATCCTGAGTGGTTACCAAAATAAAGGTAACCAAAAAAGGTTATTTTCATTTTACAAATCCTGCACTCAGCTTTGCTTTCTCCAATATCATTGAAAAGCAGCAGATGCTGCTCCTTTTTTCGGTTTTCGCTAATTTCTTGACTTTTTCCGACGCGCTTGCATTTAAATCCGTCTCCCCGTCACTCTGTGCAGCTGGCCTGTACCACTACACCTGCTGTGCCCCCCACCCTTCTTTCACATAATGGTATGATCCTAGTGTGACCTCGCATATGATTGGCCGCATGGTGGCCCAGCTAAATAAAGTCCCGCCCCTGCCTGCAAGGAATCTCAGCAAGAGTAGGAGCGGCTGAAGATTCTGCTCTCCCCGACGGGAGGCTGCTCTTCTAGCAGCAGCTCGCGATCGGCGTGTTGGAGACCTCTGAATTAAATGATCAAGTCACCTCAAGTCAGAAGGCTCGAGTCCAAGTCAAGTCCCGAGTCATTGGTGTTCAAGTCCAAGTCGAGTCGCAAGTGTTTTGTGATTTTGTCAAGTCGAGTCTCAAGTCATCAAATTGGTGACTCGAGTCTGACTCGAGTCCAAGTCATGTGACTCGAGTCCACACCTCTGGCACTTGGCACATTTAATAAAACCACATCATGAGATCTCAGGCAATAAGTACTTTCAATTTGTTGAGAGATCAGAGAGCAGATATAAAAAGGTAGTTTACCCAACATGGCTTTATAGATGAACATGTACCAATGACTGAGCCTCCGTATAGTTAGCGAAGGCAGACCTGCCATGGCATACAGGGTAGTGATGAGTAAGTGCTTTACAGTTAGTAACAAATCTCAGAGCACTGTGATAGGTGGCATCTAACTTGTTCAGGCAATGGGCAGGTGCATTCATATACAACAAATCACCATAGTCCAGCACAGGTACAGTGACCTTCTCTATCGTATGGACGGTTTGTTCACACAAGGCCGTAACGGAACCGGGGAAAACGGAGCCCTCAAAGGGTAACGGGTCCCAAGGTGGGTAGGTCTGCGGACGTAACGCTCCGTGTGTACGCCTTATACGCCATAGCCCCGCCTCTCCCCACCTCTCCTGCTCACCCCCGCGTCACCCGTGTCATTGCTGATGTGTTTCGCCAACAACAACAACAGTGTTCCGAGTGTTTCGAGCCAGGTCCCGGTATCTTGCAGGACAGTGCACCCAGCAGGAGCTCACTCGTCCCTTGGAAGAGGCGGAGAGGTGGGTGTTTTTCATCTGCTGGTGGACTACCGGGGAGAACGTCCTGCTCGGGAGCCAGGCTCAGAGTTAGTGGCAGCTGCCTTTTACAGCAGGAGCACACGCTCGCCTCAGGGAGAAAAAGAGAAACAGAGGCCGCCGAAACAGCCAGAGCCCTGCCTCTCCCCACCTCTGCTGCTTACCCCCGTGTCACCGCTGAATCCACCGCGGAGAACAAACAGAAGGGCAACCAGGCAACCATGGCAACCATGCTCGGGGGGTCTTATTCGCTGCTTTAGGTGTATTTTGTGGCGGAAGTACAGCGCCACTTACAGGCCCGGCATATGTACTACAGCGTCTCCAGCGGGTCGAGCGGTCTCGTGTGGACGGACACGTTTCTTGAGCCGATACCGTGTGGACGAAACACTTTTTTGATATCGAATTCGGTTTGTTCTCCGTTTCGTCTCCGTGTAGATGCAGCCTGTGTGTGTGTTAACTAGCCTCTAACATTTGGTTTGTCACGGTCACATGACTTCACGTCACCACCGCTAAGCTAAAGGCGGCTAATGTTGGGCTATAAAGGAACTACAGCACGGTCACATGACTTCACGTCACCACCGCTAAGCTAAAGGAGGCTAATGTTGAGCTACAAAGGAACTACAGCACGGTCACATGACTTCACGTCACCACCGCTAAGCTAAAGGAGGCTAATGTTGAGCTACAAAGGAACTACAGCATGGTCACATGACTTCACGTCACCACCGCTAAGCTAAAGGAGGCTAATGTTGGGCTATAAAGGAACTACAGCACGGTCACATTACTTCACGTCACCACCGCTAAGCTAAAGGAGGCTAATGTTGAGCTACAAAGGAACTACAGCATGGTCACATGACTTCACGTCACCACCGCTAAGCTAAAGGTGGCTAATGTTGGGCTATAAAAGAACTACAGCACGGTCACATGACTTCACTTTCGAGCTCCCTCGTCTGTATTGTCTGTAAAACGACCCTCAGTGTTTCCTACCTGCAGATGTAGTTGGTCTTGCAGGACGCCTGCAGCTCCAGACAGTTTGGTTTCTGCTTCTCTTCGTAGGAGCAGACGGGCACGATGGTCTGCCGCCGGCGCTCAGAGCAGGCCGACTGATCGCTCACCGGACACGAGCAGTACAGCATCCCATAACTGTGCTTCGGAGGAACCTGAGGGACACAAGAGTCACACAGAACTGTAGAAGTGGAGAGCAAGAACGTCCTTCTCTTTCCTGTTGAATAACTTCCTGCTGTATATTCTTAGAGGAAGGGTGGAGCATCGGCCAAGGAAGAACCATTACCATTACACACAACGTTGTTGGTCCCCTTTACCCGCTGGAGTTCAGCAAACAGACTATTTTTATTATATCCAGGTGTTCAGATCTCGTCCTATCAGACACCACCGTGTTTCTCATTAACGTGAAATAGACAGAACTTAGACTTAGACATACTTTATTGTCATTTCAACAAGACACAGAGTGTACTATTAAAACGTTGTACTGGCTTACAGGAACAGGACAATATAAAAACTTGCTAAAATTGTACATATAAATAAATAATAGTGACATGGTGCAGATAAAATTAAAGAAAGTCTGTGTTTAAATGAATGAATGACTTTCTCTTTCAACACCACTCTGACTTTTGACTCTTCATCTGAATTAATTTTGGTTTTGGAAATCACTCTCTATCTGAACTGTTAGGATGTGCTGGCTGCTTTCCCAAAACCCAAATATTACTAAAACCCTTAAGGGGGGAGGGGAATATACAAATCATATTAATGATGACGAGCAGAAACACACAGGACTGCAGGTCTGTTCTCTATGAGTCCACTTCTAGTTTTATTTACATTTTAACCTTTTTCTTTGGATATTCTGTCAATAAAGTTGTGTTTTTTTTGGTTGAAAACAAACAGTGGCTAATGCTGTACATAAGAGGATTAGTGTGACGTGCTTTTTCTTTAAGATCTGACCAAAAGTGAATTATGAGAAAAAGAAAACAGATTTCTTTGCCGAAAAATCTTGGAATTCTGACTTTTTTCTATGAATTCTGACTGAATCAAAACGGTAAAAACTCAGAGGGCTGGAAAATGTTCCAATAGAGTATTTTAAGACTAGTATTTGTACTTGTGCTGAAGTAGAGTATCTGATTACTTCTTCCAACCCTGTTAATAGTGTAGTAACACATTAGGGGCTACAATAGAAGAATGTCATCATAGTTTTATCCCGAAACTATAGGCTGTTTACACAAAGTTGTCTGCAGTGATGAAAGAAAACACAATCACAACGAGACGAACGCTGTCATGCCATCTCTGAGCTTTCCACTTATTCATGTTGAAGCAATCCCAGTTAAGTTATTCCAAAGGGACTTGATGGGAGCTGGGTTGTAAATACAATATTTTTCTTCACACAATATGCCACTGACGGCGAAAACAGCTTTTGTGTTTGATGACTGAATCGATGTCAAAGCTCGGCGCTGGAAAAGCAAACTCTGAACAAAAAGACCCGGCATGATTATTTATTGTGCTTTTTGACAACCCGTCTGACTTCAGAATTACTATTCCTTTTGAAGCTGGTGTGCATTCGGCTTTTATCAGATATCAGTCGCTTGGAAAACATCCAGCAGCATGTGGGCTTTTCAGAGTTTTGATTCTTTTTTTTGTATAAGCTCGTGTCAGAAGTGGCTTCAATCAAACAATCGATCAATCAACAACTTTATTAACTGCAAGGGGCAATTGGTTGTGAGCAGCTTATGTCATGCACACAGGTAGGAACATACTGGAGGTGGATCATTCCAATTTACACCATAAATAATTCATAACATCACAATACATAAGTAGATCAATAATCAAGTTAAAAAACCTTTCAAGAATTTAAAGGTTTGAGTCCAGGGGGGATGAATGATTTTGAAAAGCGATGTGTTTTAAGAGCAGGCAGAGCATATCTACGCCCTGATGGCAACAGAGGAAATGAATCTACAAGAACCTGGAGCTGGTTACAAAAGGAGTTTAAGTCTCTCTGTGTTCACACGTCAGAGGTGGGAAGTAATGGAGTAGAAATACTCTGTTACTGTACTTAAGTGCATTTTTCTGGTATCAGTACTTTACTACACTACTTATTTTTCTGACGACTTTTTACTTTAACCTGTACTTTCTACTTCTTACATGTTGAACACAAATACCTGTACTTTCTACTTCTTACATGTTGAACCCAAATACCTGTACTTTCTACTTCTTACATGTTGAACCCAAATACCTGTACTTTCTACTTCTTACATGTTGAACACAAATACCTGTACTTTCTACTTCTTACATGTTGAACTCAAATACCTGTACTTTCTACTTCTTACATGTTGAACACAAATACCTGTACTTTCTACTTCTTACATGTTGAACACAAATACCTGTACTTTATACTTCTTACATGTTGAACACAAATACCTGTACTTTCTACTTCTTACATTTTGAACCCAAATACCTGTACTTTCTACTTCTTACATGTTGAACTCAAATACCTGTACTTTCTACTTCTTACATGTTGAACCCAAATACCTGTACTTTCTACTTCTTACATGTTGAACACAAATACCTGTACTTTATACTTCTTACATGTTGAACTCAAATACCTGTACTTTCTACTTCTTACATTTTGAACCCAAATACCTGTACTTTCTACTTCTTACATGTTGAACTCAAATACCTGTACTTTCTACTTCTTACATGTTGAACACAAATACCTGTACTTTATACTTCTTACATGTTGAACCCAAATACCTGTACTTTCTACTTCTTACATGTTGAACACAAATACCTGTACTTTCTACTTCTTACATGTTGAACTCAAATACCTGTACTTTCTACTTCTTACATGTTGAACACAAATACCTGTACTTTCTACTTCTTACATGTTGAACACAAATACCTGTACTTTATACTTCTTACATGTTGAACACAAATACCTGTACTTTCTACTTCTTACATTTTGAACCCAAATACCTGTACTTTATACTTCTTACATGTTGAACACAAATACCTGTACTTTCTACTTCTTACATTTTGAACCCAAATACCTGTACTTTCTACTTCTTACATGTTGAACTCAAATACCTGTACTTTCTACTTCTTACATGTTGAACCCAAATACCTGTACTTTCTACTTCTTACATGTTGAACACAAATACCTGTACTTTATACTTCTTACATGTTGAACTCAAATACCTGTACTTTCTACTTCTTACATTTTGAACCCAAATACCTGTACTTTCTACTTCTTACATGTTGAACTCAAATACCTGTACTTTCTACTTCTTACATGTTGAACACAAATACCTGTACTTTCTACTTCTTACATGTTGAACCCAAATACCTGTACTTTCTACTTCTTACATGTTGAACACAAATACCTGTACTTTATACTTCTTACATGTTGAACTCAAATACCTGTACTTTCTACTTCTTACATTTTGAACCCAAATACCTGTACTTTCTACTTCTTACATGTTGAACTCAAATACCTGTACTTTCTACTTCTTACATGTTGAACACAAATACCTGTACTTTCTACTTCTTACATGTTGAACCCAAATACCTGTACTTTCTACTTCTTACATGTTGAACTCAAATACCTGTACTTTCTACTTCTTACATGTTGAACTCAAATACCTGTACTTTCTACTTCTTACATGTTGAACACAAATACCTGTACTTTCTACTTCTTACATTTTGAACCCAAATACCTGTACTTTCTACTTCTTACATGTTGAACTCAAATACCTGTACTTTCTACTTCTTACATGTTGAACCCAAATACCTGTACTTTCTACTTCTTACATGTTGAACACAAATACCTGTACTTTATACTTCTTACATGTTGAACTCAAATACCTGTACTTTCTACTTCTTACATGTTGAACACAAATACCTGTACTTTCTACTTCTTACATTTTGAACCCAAATACCTGTACTTTCTACTTCTTACATTTTGAACCCAAATACCTGTACTTTCTACTTCTTACATGTTGAACCCAAATACCTGTACTTTCTACTTCTTACATGTTGAACTCAAATACCTGTACTTTCTACTTCTTACATGTTGAACTCAAATACCTGTACTTTCTACTTCTTACATTTTGAACCCAAATACCTGTACTTTCTACTTCTTACATTTTGAACCCAAATACCTGTACTTTCTACTTCTTACATTTTGAACCCAAATACCTGTACTTTCTACTTCTTACATGTTGAACCCAAATACCTGTACTTTCTACTTCTTACATGTTGAACACAAATACCTGTACTTTCTACTTCTTACATGTTGAACTCAAATACCTGTACTTTATACTTCTTACATGTTGAACACAAATACCTGTACTTTCTACTTCTTACATTTTGAACCCAAATACCTGTACTTTCTACTTCTTACATTTTGAACCCAAATACCTGTACTTTCTACTTCTTACATGTTGAACCCAAATACCTGTACTTTATACTTCTTACATGTTGAACTCAAATACCTGTACTTTATACTTCTTACATGTTGAACACAAATACCTGTACTTTCTACTTCTTACATTTTGAACCCAAATACCTGTACTTTCTACTTCTTACATTTTGAACCCAAATACCTGTACTTTCTACTTCTTACATGTTGAACCCAAATACCTGTACTTTCTACTTCTTACATGTTGAACCCAAATACCTGTACTTTCTACTTCTTAAATGTTGAACCCAAATACCTGTACTTTCTACTTCTTACATGTTGAACCCAAATACCTGTACTTTCTACTTCTTAAATGTTGAACCCAAATACCTGTACTTTCTACTTCTTACATTTTGAACCCAAATACCTGTACTTTCTACTTCTTACATTTTGAACCCAAATACCTGTACTTTCTACTTCTTACATTTTGAACCCAAATACCTGTACTTTATACTTCTTACATGTTGAACACAAATACCTGTACTTTCTACTTCTTACATTTTGAACCCAAATACCTGTACTTTCTACTTCTTACATGTTGAACTCAAATACCTGTACTTTCTACTTCTTACATGTTGAACCCAAATACCTGTACTTTCTACTTCTTACATGTTGAACACAAATACCTGTACTTTCTACTTCTTACATGTTGAACTCAAATACCTGTACTTTCTACTTCTTACATTTTGAACCCAAATACCTGTACTTTCTACTTCTTACATGTTGAACCCAAATACCTGTACTTTCTACTTCTTACATGTTGAACCCAAATACCTGTACTTTCTACTTCTTAAATGTTGAACCCAAATACCTGTACTTTCTACTTCTTACATGTTGAACCCAAATACCTGTACTTTCTACTTCTTAAATGTTGAACCCAAATACCTGTACTTTCTACTTCTTACATGTTGAACCCAAATACCTGTACTTTCTACTTCTTAAATGTTGAACCCAAATACCTGTACTTTCTACTTCTCACATGTTGAACTCAAATACCTGTACTTTCTACTTATTACATGTTGAACCCAAATACCTGTACTTTCTACTTCTCACATGTTGAACTCAAATACCTGTACTTTCTACTTCTCACATGTTGAACACAAATACCTGTACTTTCTACTTCTTACATGTTGAACTTAAATACCTGTACTTTCTACTTCTTACATGTTGAACCCAAATACCTGTACTTTCTACTTCTCACATGTTGAACTCAAATACCTGTACTTTCTACTTCTTACATGTTGAACCCAAATACCTGTACTTTCTACTTCTCACATGTTGAACTCAAATACCTGTACTTTCTACTTCTCACATGTTGAACACAAATACCTGTACTTTCTACTTCTTACATGTTGAACACAAATACCTGTACTTTCTACTTCTTACATGTTGAACTCAAATACCTGTACTTTCTACTTCTTACATGTTGAACCCAAATACCTGTACTTTCTACTTCTTACATGTTGAACCCAAATACCTGTACTTTCTACTTCTTACATGTTGAACCCAAATACCTGTACTTTCTACTTCTTACATGTTGAACCCAAATACCTGTACTTTCTACTTCTTACATGTTGAACCCAAATACCTGTACTTTCTACTTCTTACATGTTGAACCCAAATACCTGTACTTTCTACTTCTTACATGTTGAACCCAAATACCTGTACTTTCTACTTCTTACATGTTGAACACAAATACCTGTACTTTCTACTTCTTACATGTTGAACTCAAATACCTGAACTTTCTACTTCTTACATGTTGAACTCAAATACCTGTACTTTCTACTTCTTACATGTTGAACTCAAATACCTGTACTTTCTACTTCTTACATGTTGAACCCAAATACCTGTACTTTCTACTTCTTACATGTTGAACCCAAATACCTGAACTTTCTACTTCTCTCATTTCCCAAACAGCTGGTTCCTTTAGTCTGAATGTGTGTTTTGTGGCGTGATCATTATTCTTTAGAGTCATTGCGTGCCTATTGATTTGAACACGATCCGTGTATCCATCATTTCCTGGTCTTCTCTAAAGAAGAGGGACCAATGGAAACGTTGTCATGTTGCCGTTGTTCAGCATGGAAACATTCATTAGCTAACAATGACATTATTGTTCTATTAATATAAAGGGAGGTCAGGTACTCTTTAAAACAGCTGCTAGCTATGGGTACTTTTTACTTAAGTACATTTTAAAGCCTCTTTACTTTGACTTGAGTAAAGAAGTTTAGTCAGTACTTCCACTTTCACCAGAGTATTTTTAAACACGAGTATCTGTACTTCTACTTGAGTAAAGGATGTGTGTACTTTTGCCCTCTCTGGGCACCTTACAGCAGGTTTTAACATGTTGTTCAGGCTGTTCCTCTCTTTCAGTGTAAGGCTATGGAACCAGCAGATAAACGTACCTTATCAAAGAACTGCCGCAGCGCCTTGTGGCACTTCCTCTTGTTGCAGACCTCGGCGCTCGACACCCTGCTGGTGCACGGGCTGATGTAGGCCGAGCGGTACTTCTTACACGTGTCGTTCAGGTTGCACGCCTTCGCCGCGTTCAGACAGTTGTTCTCTCTGGCCACTGCTGGCTCACCTGGAGACGAGGCGAGGAGGGAGATGAGGAGAGGAGGGAGACGAGGCGAGGAGGGAGATGAGGAGAGGAGGGAGACGAGGAGAGGAGGGAGACGAGGAGAGGAGGGAGATGAGGAGAGGAGGGAGACGAGGAGAGGAGGGAGACGAGGAGAAGAAACAGGAGAAGAAACGGTGAGAATTGAGCAGACGTAATGAAGAATATGTAGTTCAAGGTTCAAGGTTCAAGGTTCAAGGTTAGTTTATTTGTATAGCACATTTTAAGACACAGAGGCAATTCAAAGTGCATTTAACACATAATAATTAAAAACAAAACAAACACAAAAGCAAAAACAAATAAAAAGACATTCATGTAATGGCTGCGTATTCATCAAAAACAACTGTAATAAAATAAGACAGACATTTGATCATCTGCATCGAGCGGGACATATTCTGCTCATTTAAGGATTAACGATGTTAGCCTTTGCACACCATTCACATGCACAGAAACCTATAGAACAACATGAAAGAGAAAACCCCCAAAAAGCATTATAGGGCCTCTTTAATCAAATAACATCAACATGTAAAGTCTTGCAATATTTAAAGACTTTTGAATTGACATCCTAACAGCATATCCACAGTTTTTGATTCATCCAAAGTGAATCCACACCAAACAGTCGAGATGCTTGAAGCTTTTCCAACATGAAAACAGCTGTTTGATTATAAACTCCCAAGGTCCACTGACTTGTTTTCATTTTTACTACATCTCTTTGCCTTCCTTAAAGCCCCTGTCACACTGTCCCGAAATTGACACCCGATGGACACACGATAAAGGAAATGTTCAAATTTGGCTCTGATCGTAGCAACATCGGGCCATTCGTGAGGGCATCTTAAGCCATCGTATGACCGCCGGTGGAGTTTCTCAGGCTCCGTCAGCAACTTCGTGAGCGGCAACTTCGTAAGGCACTCGTGAGGGCATCTTGTCAAATCGTGTCATCTTCGTGTTATCATCGGTGCCATCGGTGCATTCACCCTCACTCTGATCGGGTCGAATGCCCGATGGCACCGATGATAACAAGATGCCCTCACGATGGCCTTACGAAGGGCAAAATTGACACACAAATTGAACACGAAAATGAACCTTCTCAAGGTCCTTCGGCTATTTTTTGGCATGCCAAAGATTTTGCCACCGCTCACGAAGTTGCTGCCGGAGCCTGAGAAACTCCACCGGCGGTCATACGAAGGCTTAAGATGCCCTCACGAATGGCCCGATGTTGCTACGATCAGAGCCGAATTTGAACATTTCCTTTATCGTGTCCATCTGGTTTTTTATTGCACAACAAAATCATGTAAACATATTATGTAAATAAACCAATTTGTGTTCTGTGAAACTGAAAAGGATATAATATATTATTTTGAAGGCGAGTTGACAGGAAGTTGTTGTTGCTATGGAAACAACAACATGACGGAGAAAACGTAATATCTTCTACATATAAAGACGGAGAAAGTAAAGAACAAAGTCTGAAGATATCAGTACAGTATCATAGTACTGTAACATAATTGTTTGTGTTACTTTCGTTGCAGTTGTATGTCTTAAATGTAGTGTAAATGTTGCCTTCGTGTGTGGTTCGGGGCCATCTTCGTGCGAAATTCACAATTCCATATTCGTGTGTCCATCGGGTGTCAACTTCGGGACAGTGTGACAGGGGCTTTACAGATTGAGTGTTCATGGAAATGTTCATTTGTATGTGACCTAAGCATTCATAGAAGTTTTAAAATCCATATATCGAGGCGTGTTAAAAGTCCACCTTGTGTTCAATGGCGCCTTCACCATATTTGACTGAAATCTGTTCACAATTACAACCTGATACACTAATCAAACGGCACTCTTTCAGATCATATCAACAAAACAAAAGCAATTTAACTCGGTTGCAGCTTTTCCTCGACAGCGTTCAGAAATAAAGAGACAGCAGCGTTTCAGCGTAATGATGTTTTCTCCAAACTGGTAGATAACCACAGCAACAAATGTTTCTGTCTGTATCAGTGTGTGTGTGTCAGCTGATATGAATGTTTGTTTTCATGTCTTTTCTGAATCTCTGCAAGTGTGTGTGTGTGTGTGTGCGTGTGTGTGTGTGTGTGTGTGTGTGTGTGTGTTTGTTTGTGTGTGTGTGTGTGTGTGTTTGTTTGTGTGTGTGTGTGTGTGTGTTTGTGTGTGTGTGTGTGTATGTGTGTGTTTACGCAAATAAGAAACACAAGACCTCAAAACAATCAAACATTAACTCTCGTCTAAAAGGCCCTGCAGGCTAACCAGACATGCTTTTATGTGTGTTTACAGTGTGTGTGTGTGTGTGTTTGTGTGTGTGTGTGTGTGTGTGTGTGTGTGTGTGTGTGTGTGTGTGTGTGTGTGTGTGTGTGTGTGTGTGTGTGTGTGTGGAGTTACTGTAGCCATCAAAGTTTCCAGTGCAGTGCCTTGCTCATCTGTCAGCCTGCACTAATTGCCAGTGTTCTCCTTGATCCGCTATCAATTAACATTTTCACAGACTTCCCCCCCCCTCTGCTTATTTTGGTGAAAAAAATCCCTTAACGAGCACCAATTAAGTACGAGGAAGGCCAGCTTGAGAAATATACAGTAAGTGAGAGGGGGAGGAGAGGAGAGTTTGTGTCGTGAAGTGTTAGCGAATGGTGCTAATAAGATTCTTCACATCAAGAGAAGGGAGGAGAGAAAAGGAGGAGGGTTGCTCACTTTCAGGTGTATATCAGTATGTACTGTCTCTACTTTAAAGAGTCCTCTCCTGCTGATGTTCAGGTGTATATCAGTATGTACTGTCTCTACTTTAAAGAGTCCTCTCCTGCTGATGTTCAGGTGTATATCAGTATGTAGTGCCTCTACTTTAAAGAGTGCTCTCCTGCTGATGTTCAGGTGTATATCAGTATGTAGTGTCTCTACTTTAAAGAGTCCTCTCCTGCTGATGTTCAGGTGTATATCAGTATGTAGTGTCTCTACTTTAAAGAGTCCTCTCCTGCTGATGTTCAGGTGTATATCAGTATGTAGTGTCTCTACTTTAAAGAGTCCTCTCCTGCTGATGTTCAGGTGTATATCAGTATGTAGTGTCTCTACTTTAAAGAGTCCTCTCCTGCTGATGTTCAGGTGTATATCAGTATGTAGTGTCTCTACTTTAAAGAGTCCTCTCCTGCTGATGTTCAGGTGTATATCAGTATGTAGTGTCTCTACTTTAAAGAGTCCTCTCCTGCTGATGTTCAGGTGTATATCAGTATGTAGTGTCTCTACTTTAAAGAGTCCTCTCCTGCTGATGTTCAGGTGTATATCAGTATGTAGTGTCTCTACTTTAAAGAGTCCTCTCCTGCTGATGTTCAGGTGTATATCAGTATGTAGTGTCTCTACTTTAAAGAGTCCTCTCCTGCTGATGTTCAGGTGTATATCAGTATGTAGTGTCTCTACTTTAAAGAGTCCTCTCCTGCTGATGTTCAGGTGTATATCAGTATGTAGTGTCTCTACTTTAAAGAGTCCTCTCCTGCTGATGTTCAGGTGTATATCAGTATGTAGTGTCTCTACTTTAAAGAGTCCTCTCCTGCTGATGTTCAGGTGTATATCAATATGTAGTGTCTCTACTTTAAAGAGTCCTCTCCTGCTGATGTTCAGGTGTATATCAGTATGTAGTGTCTCTACTTTAAAGAGTCCTCTCCTGCTGATGTTCAGGTGTATATCAGTGTGTAGTGTCTCTACTTTAAAGAGTCCTCTCCTGCTGGAGTTCAGGTGTTTATCAATATGTAGTGTCTCTACTTTAAAGAGTCCTCTCCTGCTGATGTTCAGGTGTATATCAGTATGTAGTGTCTCTACTTTAAAGAGTCCTCTCCTGCTGATGTTCAGGTGTATATCAGTATGTAGTGTCTCTAATTTAAAGAGTCCTCTCCTGCTGATGTTCAGGTGTATATCAGTATGTAGTGTCTCTACTTTAAAGAGTCCTCTCCTGCTGATGTTCAGGTGTATATCAGTATGTAGTGTCTCTAATTTAAAGAGTCCTCTCTGCTGATGTTCAGGTGTATATCAGTGTGTAGTGTCTCTACTTTAAAGAGTCCTCTCCTGCTGATGTTCAGGTGTATATCAATATGTAGTGTCTCTACTTTAAAGAGTTCTCTCCTGCTGATGTTCAGGTGTATATCAGTATGTAGTGTCTCTACTTTAAAGAGTCCTCTCCTGCTGATGTTCAGGTGTATATCAGTATGTAGTGTCTCTACTTTAAAGAGTCCTCTCCTGCTGATGGTCAGGTGTATATCAGTATGTAGTGTCCTCTACTTTAAAGAGTCCTCTCCTGCTGATGGTCAGGTGTATATCAGTATGTATGTCTCTACTTTAAAGAGTCCCTCTCTGCATCTCACTCCTCTTCCCTCCAAAACGTTCCTCCATCACTTCAAACCCTCCGTCCTGCCTCGTCTCTCCTCGGATCAGACGCATGAACTTCCAGACGTTTGTATTTTCTGTTGCTTTCAGCTCGACTCTCTGTTAACCCTGCAGTTTCCCCTGGGCCAGCAGAGTGGGGCTTGGTGTTTGTTTTTGACTCTCTGAGCAACATTTGCCTGGTTTGAAAGCAATGGATCAATAGTGCATCCATGTTTCTTTTATGTTGGTGGGCGAAACACCCTTTGGGTTATAAAGCTCCATCTATCTCAACAGTTTAGGTGAAAATGTGGATGAAGCTACTTTACATTTCTAAGCGGATGATACCGTGATGTATTGTGCAGGTCTCTCCATTCAGGAGGCTGGTGTTAAATTACAGGCTGTTTTTAACATTATTCAGACTCAGCTCTCTGAACTAAAGCTTCTTTTAAATGTTGAGAAAACCAAGGTAATGCTCTTTTCTAAAGCTAAAAAGACACCAGAGCCTGTTGTAGATATTGTAAATACGCAAGGACAAGTACTTGAAGTGGTTACCTGTTATAAATACCTTGGTATCTGGCTTGATGATTGTCTCACTTTTAAACTTCATGTCAACAACCTGCTTAAAAAGCTGAGGGTTAGGCTAGGTTTCTTCTACAGGAACAAGTGCTGTTTCTCGCTTGAGGCCAGGAAAAGGCTCTGTGACCTTTTGACCTGTGCTGGACTATGGTGATCTGATGTATATGAATGCACCTGCCCATTACCTGAACAAGTTAGATGCCGCGTATCACAGCGCACTGAGATTTGTGACAAACTGTAAAGCATTAACCCATCACTGCACCCTGTATGCAAGGGCTGGTTTGCTTTCACTAACTGTACGGAGGCTCAGTCACTGGTACATTTTTATATACAAAGCCATGTTAGGGAAACTTCCTTCCTACATCTGCTCCCTGATCTCACGGAGAATTGTAAGTGGCTACTGCCTGAGATCGAATGCTGTGGTTTTATTAAATGTGCCAACTGCTAGGACTGTCTTAGGGAAGACAGCTTTTAGATGCGCCAGCTCCTCTGTCTTGGAATAGTCTGCAAATTAAATGGAAACTGAACAATCTGGTGCCACTAAATGTTTTTAAAGCTCGGTTGGATGCTACTCAATCGGAAGCTATTGGTACCTGTTTATGTGGATAATTATGTAAATGATGCTGTATGATGTCCTTTTGTTGTTCTATTTATGTTTTTATGTTTCATGTGGAAACTACTTGAGCAGGTCTGCCTTGAAAAAGAGATCAATGATCTCAATTCTGTATAAAGAAGGTTTGAAATGAAAAAGCTTGGGGGGCAAACACTAACACCTGCTATCAAACAGACAGATCCCATGCTGTTCAAATGGATCCTCTTTTACAAATGTGTGCCTGGTTTGAGAAAAACTGATTCTCTTGCTTCAAATATCCTTCCTCGTTGTCTATCGGAACTGAAAGAAGAAGAGGAAAGGAAGGTGGGAGTAATAAAGTAAGAAGGGAAAGTTAAAAGGAACTCGTGTTGTAGGATTATTTAGAACGAGACCCTTTGAGGTCCCAGCCGGTTGACATTTTAAACCCTGATTTAAATAAAAGCTTTAATGTACTTTTTATCCTCACTGAGCCGCAGTGTGTGAGGATCATTTTTCCTTTCTATGATTAATTTCAAGAGCACTTTCAGGATTCCTTTACTTCCTGTTCAGAAGTGAGGATGACTGAGAACTATGGTCTGATTATATAAGTGTCTAAGCATCAAAAAAAGATTCAACAACAATTGATTACAAAGCTTGGGTGAATACTCCATTCTGATTGGTCTATTTGGACATTCCAGAGGTCTGAGATTTTTCGCTAACAGACCGTTGCTAAGGAGAATCACTCGTAGTGTTTACATACAGGTTAGTGGAAAGCAACTTGGACAGTTACAGAAAACCTCCATCTGTGCTGCCGTCATTTTAAGGTACGTACATGTTTTGTTGTTGTTGGAAGCAATACGATCATTTTCAAATCAACAATATATTTTTGTATCAATACTCAAGTCCTTGGTTTCTCCAACATGTACATGCGTATTGAACGGAATGAAGCGACAGGGTGAGCAACAACGATGATGTTTTAAGCTTTTGAAAGTAATGTTAAGTGTCTTTCTTGCCATAATATTCTGCATGTGTCATTTCTACTCTTCAACAGCTGCATAGAGGGACACCCTACACACACCACACACACACACACACACACACACACACACACACACACACACACACACACACACACACACACACACACCACACACACACACACACACACACACACACACACACACACACACACACACACACACACACACACACACACACACACACATGCATACAGTATATCGTCTATACCAATGGTTCTCAACTGGGGTAGTAATACATCTATTTATTTTCTTCTCAGAGTGTACCAGTAGTTTATATGTTAGTATTTCTAAAAATGGAGAATCCCCCCAGACCCCCTGCTGGGGTTGGGTTTTCAGCATGTGTGCCTTTTTATGTTAAACAGTTCAGCTTTGATTCCATCATCTCATTAAACCTTAAAGCATTCTTTAGTTCTGTGAAGGGATATAAGCACTGTACTTCACTTTAATTAATATTGTATGCTGAAAAGCGTTTATGTATTACAGCACGATTTTTTGTTGAATAGATTTGATTGGTTTAACATTTCTGGTCGCGATTTATTGACAAAGGAAAAAGTGGGTCCCGAGGCCTGACCAGTTGAGAACCCCTGCTCTAAACCCTTCTGCGCCCCTAGTGTCTGCAAATGCATCTGCTGAACTCCCCTTGCACTCCTGGCAGATGGTATTGTCTCTCAAACACACACACACACACACACACACACACACACACACACACACAAACACACACACACACACACACACACACACACACACACAGGACCCACACACACACACACACTCACACAGGGCCCACACAGGGCCATCTGGAGGCCTGGTAGGGGGAACGAGGCCCCCCCAGTGGCTCATGTTTCCGATTCAGTCTCAAATTGATTATCATGTCGCCTGTTTCCTCCATGCCCACTAACCCACCCCCCCCCCCAGCTAATTTTCAATTACCATGGGACGCCTGACCCGGACCCCCCTAATATATTTCACTTTTTAAAGTACCTAGTGTGCATTACAAGAAAACTGGGAGGCTGCTTTCTGTTTTTATGGTTTTTATCTCATTTGATCTTAGAACGGTAACCTGAGTTGGAATTTTTAACAATAAATTAAAGACCTATCTTTTTAATTTGGCTTATCATTTTTAGTGGTATCACTGTTCATGTTTTATTGTTTTACAAAATTAAACACATTTTAATTTTGTTCCTCATTTGTTATTGTCATACTCTGTAAAGCACTTTGGGCTGCGTCAAGCATGAAAGGTAAAAAAAAGTGTACTATTATTATGAATACACTTCTTGAGTTCCTCGCCTCATTTTCTCGTCTGTTTCTTCCTCTCCTTCGCTGCCTCCTCCTCACATCGTCCTCCCTGATCCTCTCTCATGTCTCTATCCGTGCTGTTCTGGGTGTTTTCCAGTCATTACCTCCCTTCCTCTTTCTCCATCATCATTACGCTTCTCTAAACTTCTCTCTGGTGGCTCCCATCTCTCTTGTTTCTTCCGGTGTCTCTCCTCTCCTCCCCTCCGCCATCTGTCCTTTACTCTTTCTTTGAGGCAAAGTGAAGTCATAAAGATGGCCTGCAGTGGCCTTTCCATGCCTGTTCAAAACTCAGATTCATGAATATCCCAAAAATATCCCATATCCTTAAAACATAATGTACAATTCCCGTCACCACCGCTAAGCTAAAGGTGGCTAATGTTGGGCTATAAAGGAACTACAGCACGGTCACATGACTTCACGTCACCACCGCTAAGCTAAAGGTGGCTAATGTTGGGCTATAAAGGAACTACAGCACGGTCACATGACTTCACGTCACCACCGCTAAGCTAAAGGCGGCTAATGTTGGGCTATAAAGGAACTACAGCACGGTCACATGACTTCACGTCACCACCGCTAAGCTAAAGGCGGCTAATGTTGGGCTATAAAGGAACTACAGCACGGTCACATGACTTCACGTCACCACCGCTAAGCTAAAGGCGGCTAATGTTGGGCTATAAAGGAACTACAGCACGGTCACATGACTTCACGTCACCACCGCTAAGCTAAAGGCGGCTAATGTTGGGCTATAAAGGAACTACAGCACGGTCACATGACTTCACGTCACCACCGCTAAGCTAAAGGTGGCTAATGTTGGGCTATAAAGGAACTACAGCACGGTCACATGACTTCACGTCACCACCGCTAAGCTAAAGGCGGCTAATGTTGGGCTATAAAGGAACTACAGCACGGTCACATGACTTCACGTCACCACCGCTAAGCTAAAGGCGGCTAATGTTGGGCTATAAAGGAACTACAGCACGGTCACATGACTTCACGTCACCACCGCTAAGCTAAAGGCGGCTAATGTTGGGCTATAAAGGAACTACAGCACGGTCACATGACTTCACGTCACCACCGCTAAGCTAAAGGCGGCTAATGTTGGGCTATAAAGGAACTACAGCACGGTCACATGACTTCACGTCACCACCGCTAAGCTAAAGGCGGCTAATGTTGGGCTATAAAGGAACTACAGCACGGTCACATGACTTCACGTCACCACCGCTAAGCTAAAGGTGGCTAATGTTGGGCTATAAAGGAACTACAGCACGGTCACATGACTTCACGTCACCACCGCTAAGCTAAAGGTGGCTAATGTTGGGCTATAAAGGAACTACAGCACGGTCACATGACTTCACGTCACCACCGCTAAGCTAAAGGTGGCTAATGTTGGGCTATAAAGGAACTACAGCACGGTCACATGACTTCACGTCACCACCGCTAATAAAGGAGGCTAATGTTGGGCTATAAAGGAACTACAGCACGGTCACATGACTTCACGTCACCACCGCTAAGCTAAAGGCGCTAATGTTGGGCTATAAAGGAACTACAGCACGGTCACATGACTTCACGTCACCACCGCTAAGCTAAAGGCGGCTAATGTTGGGCTGATGCGTTACTCGTCTCATTTAGACACTTGTTAGCAACCTCTGTTTTTAAATTCACCAGTGGGTATTTACTGACATATTTAATGTTGTTGAATTTAAAATATCTTCAGCTTGTGTTAACCACAGACCTTATTTCAGACTAACAAGCAAAAACACTTTCAGAAAACCGATGACTTCGAAACAAAGGAACAGGAAGTGGTAAAATGCTACGTTTTTTCCGGGTTTTAGGACTTATTATTCTTCCTTTTAATCTGCACTGTCCCTTTCCTGTATATTTTCCTGCTGTAGGATAAAAAAATAGAGGATTTCTGATTCTGTATCCACAGTCTCTATGCTCTTGTTATTGATGTGACCATGCTATTGTCCTTTCCATGAAGCCATGCTATTGTTAAACGATTGCAACTGTTCCTCTTATAGCAATTTTAAATATGTCATACCGCTGCCCCCGCAGTTTGTCATTGTATTTTTTACACCGGCCTAACTGCACACACTTCTGCACTTCATCCATTTGACAGGTGTGTTTGTTTCCACTGCTCATGGCTGTGCAGCAGTGGAAACCTCATGCTGAGCCACTTCCTGTAATTCACAGCCTCATTGTTTGTTAAGTACAGTGAATGTGGGGGGGATTTGTCCCGGTGGCAGCGGGGGATTACAGAGCAAACATGCTGACACCCGGGAGCAACCAGAAATCCTATCACACTGCGTTAATATAAATAGAGCAATTAAATGGCTATAAATTAGCACTTGGCATAGACGGTTATATGCTACCAGGCTGTGCTGTTAAACTGCATGAATTGAAGCTAAAACAATTAGCCTAATATGAATCTATCAATCATAATGCACTTACGAGATTTGTATAGAATATATTCACTACTGTATTATATTGTAAGGCATAACGTGATGTGTTTTCACACCTTTGGACAGTTTTAGTGTTTTTGGTGTCTATCTACGCTGGGATCCTGAGTCCTGATCTGAGTCCTGATCTGAGTCCTGATCTGAGTCCTGATCTGAGTCCTGATCTGAGTCCTGATCTGAGTCCTGGACTTCGAGTTGTGGCTGAACCTGTCTCTGCGGTCCTGCCTGACTCTCACCATACTACTTCCCTGATGTCTCCCACAGGATTGTTGACATCCTCGTGGATTCATCTTCTTATTACAGACACATGCATTTCCTAACATTTGGTCTACCTATGTTGCAAATGTATTATCTCTTCAATTTACACACGGCATCTATTGCACGTCTGTCCGTCCTGGGAGAGGGATCCCTCCTCTGTTGCTCTCCCTGAGGTTTCTCCCGTGTTCCCCTTAAACTGTGGGTTTTTCTCTGGAAGTGTTTCCTTGTACGATGTGAGGGTCTAAGGACAGAGGGTCTAAGGACAGAGGGTCTAAGGACAGAGGGTGTCGTATTGTCATACTGATATTCTGTACAAACTGTGAAGTCCACTGAGACAAATGTAACAGTTGTGATATTGGGCTATATAAATAAACATTGATTGATGATTGATTGATTTTACTTGGGATAAATTGACTGGGAGTTTTGATGCAACCATAGAAGACAAACTGTATATGTTATTGACATGCTATCATATTGAGTCATGTACAAATATAAAATAAAAGATGCATAAATAAAGCATTTAGCATTTGCTGTCAAACCTCGCGAACCAAAAATAAAAAGCCTAATAATGTCATTATCTATCAATAGAACAATTATTGGAGTTTTTTGGGGGGGTTTCGGGTTTTTGGACAGTTTTAAGAAATCTAGTTAAATTCTGGGAAATGTGACGTTACCATTAGTCTACAAAGATTACATGCTGTATATGTAATTAACATATCATTTGAATCGTTTACAAATATTGAATATAATGTCATCACGATTATGTCATATTGGAAATAAATGTTTGCTTGAAAACCAATTCATTCTCAGTTTGTGTCAGTATTGAATATATATCAGTTGTCATTTTATAACATAACTTATTTGCAAATCCTGTGTGAAATCCATAGTGTATTGTCTCAGTATAAGCAGGATTGTTTTAGGTCTGGCATTACCATTTAATTTCCCCGTAGAACTTGTATAAATTGTAAAGTTAATTTGTCCCGTCCCTGTCTGCACACATCTTGATTATTCATTGTGTGAATTACTTTCCTAGCACCTCCTTCCCACTTTGAGAAATTACCACACAGTCAGATTCAATAGAAGAAAGTAACATAATAAACGAGGCCCGCGGTCTCCTCTCTCTCTCTCTGTTGATTATCAGTGGTGAGTTACACTGTCGTCCACTTTAATGGGCTTGAAAGTGCAAAGCAAGCAGAAGTGAGGAAGACGAAACAGAAGAAAAAAGCCTCAAGGTTTACTCATCTTTCTTTCTAAACTCTTCACCCCGTTCAACGCTCCTCTGGTTTTCTGCTGGCCTTCTTTCCTTCTCTTTCTGTGCGGTTAATAATCTCCCCCCCCCCTTCTTCCAAACACTGTCCCAGAGCAATAAAGCCACATGGCACTTGGTGCAGCAAATACCATAACTCACAGTTCCTAGTAATTGATCCCTGTAGTGCAACAGTCTTTCTCTCTTTCTCTTTCCACTCTCCCATCTATATCCCGTCCCCTTCCATCACCTCCGAGACATTTTCCATCCAATTCCATTGAATTCATTGAGCTTTATTGGCACCCAGCTCAATAAAACTCTGCCAAAGACAATTATTTCTGTGTGTCCCATTAGCCGCCTTCCACTTTCCCTCTCTTGACATCCCATAGCGGTGTTTTACTTCCCCCTTCAGCTCATTTCATCCATCCTGTTTTCGCTAACATTTCAGGCAGAAGTGTTCACCTGAATACATCACATGCTCTCCGTACCCCATCAGCACTTCCAATTTCATACGTGAAACTTATTTTGCCCGTCTGAAACTTCATTTTTCGCAGGAACTGATGGAGGAGTAGGAATTCATCCCTTGGGCAAATCCTGTGTTGGCAAAAAAACGTTCCCTCTTCTCAGCTTAATGTTGCCCTGATGTCCCATCCCACACATATTCCCTTTTGATCCCCTCAGGTTTAGCTTGTAATATCTACAAACTTTAAGGTAACCTTCAACACATTTGGAGTTATATGTGCCCCCTGTCGTGAATCCCAAATGACTTTCTGATAGTCTTCCCTAGCTTTCAAATGAGTGCTAAAGAGTTAACAATGCTAAATTATTTTGTATGTTGTTGTTAAAAAATGTTGGCAATGCAATACGTTTTTCTTGACATACCCTCAGATATGTCATTCACAAAGCAATGTGGGGCATATTTAAATTAGCTGCTTAGCTAGTAGTGTTAGAAATTAAAATCAATGTTTAATGATATAAGATAGTTCAAACATACAGTAATTTTATAACAGTTTTATTGTGAAAATATTTCCGGTTAACATTTGACTGTGGTTAAAGTTTATTTTGAAAAGCTATTCCGGAAGAGATACCCGAAGTACCAACAGTAGGCTTGACTTCCGGCTTTAACAAAAACGCCATTACAGCCGTTAAAATGCATTAAATACAAAGTCATGAAAGAGAGTATGAGGAGAAAAGGCGTGTTTAGTTATGTATTGAATGTACAATGTCTGAATCCTCTGTTATGCGTAATAACGGACATTGAAGACCAGAGGACAGAAAAATGAAATGAAAAATGAAAATGAAATGAAAATGAAAATTGTAAATAAGCAATCTGTATGTAAAAAACCACCTGTATGTAAATTGTAAATAAGCCATCTGTATGTCAAATATGTCTTATATGTCTTAAATGATATGATGAATTGGAAATGGGGGACCCTGATGTAAACAAGACAAAAGTCTTTCTCTGGTCTGCATCCCCTTAGCAATTGTATGTTTTGAGCTGTACTGTACTGTACCCAATATACAAGCTGTTAATAAACTTTTCAATCAATCAATCAATCAATCAAGGAGGGCGGACCTCTGCTAAGCCAACCGGCACGTGAGGAGGAGCCAACGGAGGATACTTAGCCAGCCAACGTGCGTGTTTGGGACTCTCTTTTTCCTCTCCTGCAGACTAGTGAAGGGAATTCCGGCTCTTCTTGGTGAGCCGGATCATTTGGCTCGGCTCACCAAGAAGAGCCGGCTCCCAAACGGCTCTTCAGTTTACCACATATTATACCTTTTATAATTAAATCAAATGTAGCCCTGTTTTGACTAATTTATATGTGTACACATATATCACTTAAATTATTCAATACATCCTTTGTACTGAAGTATTCAAAAGTAAAAATTACATGTTTAATATAAATGATTTGCTGTGGCCAAATGTTTGCATTGCATTTACAGACCCTTGACTCTCTGATCCCACCCAGTGAATGCACTGACTTGTAGAACCACGCTACACAAAGCAGATGGCAACAACTATAGAAACTTAAGCATAGACATTTAAAAAAAGGGGCTACTGTATCGACATTTTAAAATGATATTTAAAGAAAAGGCCCTGACAAAACAGCAGGGTTCTATTTCAGTAACCATTAACTATAGAAGAAAAGACAGCAGCAGCTGACATCAAATCTCTGCTGAGCCTAAGGATAATCATAAATAAATAACATAGTGAACATAAATATATTGCAATGCTCAAAACAGCAGCATCCAACAGTCTCTAATCTTTGGATATTACATGTCACTGCATGCATGCACGGAGCAGCTGTAGCGCGGAGATCATCATATCATTCTGTCTTGTATTACTTAACAAACAAAAAAACGGCTCGGGCGAGAGCCGGCTCCCGTCGTTCACTTAAAAGAGCCGGGTCTTCGAGCCGGTTCGTTCGCGACCGACACATCACTACTGCAGACCCGAGAACACAGCTGTTTTCTCAGAACCGTCTCCTGCTTGTTAAATTACCGCGCCATTTAATTAAAGTACCCATTTGAACCTTTCTCAGAGACTCCATTGTCTCTTACTTTTAAAGCTTCTCTCCTGGACGCGAGAATAACGAATACCCTAACAGTAGTCACCATAGCAAACAAGCTACTAAACTAAACCATGAGTGACGTTTTCCACCAACAAGTAGCAACTAGCATGCTAACTGGCTAGCAAGATTACAGACTACAGGATAATCCCTGAAAGAAAGAGCTAACCAGTAGCAAACAATTCATGTAAACATGCTAGAATGTCAAAATCAGACAACAAAAAATAGTTGATCCTTGATCCTCCTGAGCAACGGTCTGTTCTCCTTAGCAGCAGTTTGTTACCGAAAAATAACAGACTAAATTACCAAATTGACCAATCAGATTTGAGTATTCAACTAGGTCGTGTGATCATTCTTATTAACAGTCTATGTCTGAGAGGCTATGCTGATATATACTCTTGGACCAGCGTAGAAGCAGGGCCGTCCCTCCCTACAGGCCGATCATGCAGACTGCGTGGGGCCTCATCTTGTGGAGGGGGCTTCAACTGAGCCGAAAATGCGGCACACCTATGCGCTTATGCGGCGCAATTAGTGTGGCGCGGCACGGTTTCGCCGCTGCGAGGCTCCACTAGCACGTCCCGGCCCCCCGTCGACACTCGCGAAACAGAGGGCCTCATCATATAACTTTGCGTGGGGCCTCATGTTGGCCAGGGACAGCCCTGTGTAGAAGACTAAAAGTAAACTTAGTTTTCTTGAAGTTCATGTTTTCTGTGTTTGATCTAGATAAACTTCAGCACACACAACAAAGCAAAACTGAGAAAGATAGGAGGAAGAAACTTGGAATTCACAAAGCAATGCCGGGCCTATTTAAATGAGCTACTAAGCTAGTAGTCACCATAGAAAACAAGCTACTGAGCTAAACCATGAGTTAAGTCTTCCACAAGCAACTAGCATGCTAACTGGCAATCAAGATTTCAAACTACAGGATAATCCCTGAAAGAAAGAGCTAACCAGTAGCAAACAATTCATCGAAACATGCTAGAAAGTCAACAGCAGGAACCAACAAATTAGTTGATCCTTGATCCTCAACGGTCTGATTGGTCCAAATTGACCAATCAGAATAAAGTATTCAACTAACACGTGTGATCATTCTTATTAACAGTCTATGTCTGAGAGGCTATGCTGATATATACTCTTGTACCTGCGTAGAAGACTAAAAGTAAACTTAGTTTTCTTGAAGTTCATGTTTTCTGTGTTTGATCTAGATAAACCTCAGCACACCCAAACAGAGCAAAACTGAGAAAGATAGGAAGAAGAAACTTGGAAAAGGCGAGATAAGTGTGGAGAGTAGGGGGGGACAAGGAGGAGAAACGCTTTGGCTCTCCATAGTGATGAATCTCCAGCGAGGCCTGTTTCATTAACAACCTGCCAGGCTGGAGATCAGCCGGTAAGAGCAGGTCCTTCGGGGCTGCTGCAGAAATATATGGCTCTTTAATAATGTCCACAAACACATCCAGTTCTGTACAGCTCTCTGCTCCCTGCTGTCCGGAGCTCCCTGAACACTGACTGTACTCCGTTATATATACAGTCTAGAGCAGGTGTCAAACTCAAATACATAGTTGGCCAAAATAAAAAAAATGGGTGCTAGTCGAAGGCCGGACTGGTTCAATGCTTATTGCAGAACTTATTGAAATGAACTTATTGCACATATTAAACCTGGAACTAACAAAGCTTAAATTATTGCCGATAAAAATAACATTAAACATTAAATAATCAGTTGCATTCATTTCTTATGGCTCTATCTGCAGCTTTTCCAGAGTCATTTCTTATGAGTACATTTTCCCACAGGCCAACAACACCTTCAAAAAAACTAATCCCCTCAATGAACAAACCAAACATGCCCTGTTGTCGTGAGAGAGAAAGTGCAGAAGGAAACATCCATTAAACTCAGTGTGCTGCTCTGTGATGCTAATTCAGATACTTGGCATCTCATCTTGGGAGCAAGGTCATCAATGTTTGGGCTCAGGCTCTGAGCGGAGGAGACCCTCAGGATGGAGTGAAGGTGTGAGTGCAATATACCGGAGGGCCAGATCTAATGGTAATTAAAGATTATCCTGCGGGCCGAAATTAAATCCACCAAGGGCCTGATTTGGCCCCCGGGCCTTGAGTTTGACACATGTGCTCTATAGCGTACTACAGCAGCTCCTCTGACTTCAAGTCTGCAGCAAACACACACGAGTTACTTCCATTTGAAAGACTATCCCTTCTCTTTTCAGAAAAGTCCTCCCTAATAGGATGCACCACATACAGAGAACCCATTAGAATATGAATTGCTTTCTTTATATCACCAGAAAGTTGAAATTAAAACATGTCCAAGGACTGGTTTGTTTCTCTTGTTCAGTAGTGAATTCATGCTGAAAATGCTTGTCTAAAACAACGCGATATAAAATACGTCAGTAAATAAAACCCCACTGGAACATGTCGGAAGTGTGATGAAAAGTAAACTATACTTTAATCACAGCAACACAAGTTCACTTCTAGCTTAGCGGTGATGAAGTAAAGTCATGTGACTGTGTTGAAGTTCCTTTATAGCGTAAGGTAACTTTTCATTTGTGTCGATTGGATTTACGCTTCAAAATTCACAAAGTGGTTAATATGTGGAGATTATCCTGCTGAACATAAATGTGTTATCTGCAATATACTGAAATCCTACTATGGGGAAATCCCACTGCGTTTTGTTGAGGGAGCCGTTGTGGTGCTAACTACCGGGTTACACAAATACATCATGACTGCACCACTTCATTATGCCGCTGAATGTAAATCAGATCAAATCAGATATCTTAAAACCCCAAAGTGTGCAGCTCCACTACAGGATCACAACATCCTGTATTAATAAAAGGGTTGCCATGAATCAAAATGTCTGCAAAGCTTTGTTTTAATGCATAATGTTGGGACCAAACTGTGCCGGGAACATTGCCACCCCTTTATTTGTTTGTAATACTTGTTTTTCACGATATATCTCCGATTGTATCCTAATTGCTCTTTAGCACACACTCTATCATCCATGCTGCTTCATTCACAAGGAGGAGCACAAGGAATAAAACAGATCGATACTGAAGGAAGGCAGCGCTGTCAGCACGAGAGAGACAGATCAGTGGATTAAGAACGAACAAACACACAGAAAACTCTTCCTAATCTTCACAGCTGAGAGAACTGTCATAATGTGTGGATCAGAGGAGCCAGATGATTACCTTAACCAGTTTAGCCCTGAGCCTCTTCTTCAGGTCTCAGGCTCGAAAATGACATTCCCAGAACAAATGACCATATCTTCCCTTCTAAAAGGGTTAAATTAATCATCTGTTTCCTCAAAGTAATGATAAACCTGTGAGTTGGATGTAGAAAAGTCAGAATCAATATAGATGTTTTTCATTTGAAAGAAAATTCAGATTGAACATGGTAAAAAACTGTAAATTATAGTGTCCGTCCAAAATATATTTTGTACTTATAGTGAAAACTACCCTTGGATGATGGTAAGGTAGACTAAAAGCTTTAGGAATCCAAAGTACAACATATAATAAGTACCCTGTATCAAGATTGATGCAAAACAAGTGACATTTTACCTTTTTAGAGAGGTTTAGCAAAAAAAACTCCACCTCTGAGGTGATTTGGGTGGAAATGGGGGTTTTACCGTTTCTCTGGAACCCATTGGTCGATTTTGGTGATTGACATCTCTTTCTGACAGTTAGAGCCAATATAATCGAAGGGGAATCTCCCCAATCACACACAGTCTAAAACAAAAAGGTGTGGGCTTCGCGGACGCAGATTTGCACCAGAGTGAAGCTGTCTCTAGGTCTGACTTCTAGAAACGGAAACGCAGGTTTATTGCTCATGGATGATCAGAAATCATTCAAAGTGACACAGACACATATGGATTAACTTCAGCAGCGTTTTTATCGTTTTAATGCCATTGAAGACCAGTTTTGACCAGACAACCACACAGGTGAGCCATGTTAGCGTTTTTAGCTACCTAGTTTCATATGTTTTGATGTGTGTTCTTGTTATTATCTCCGAGAGTTCGTATGATTGAGTGATAATGAGGATAACCATCGATTCTGTGTCTCCTCACGATGTGAAACGATGGGTTGGATGTGCAGCAAAGATAAATAATAAGGTTTTGTGAGTGAATTTCGCTCTTATCTAATTCAGAGGCTCAGCGTTAGCATTGTGGTTTTTTTATTGAAAAAAAAATAAAAAAGGATCAGTTGGATGAGTTTCTTCCCGTAACATGGATATAAAACATTCATAGTTTATTAAATGAACATGCCCTCAGACACTGCTTCCTGCAAGATGTTACGGCAGTGCCCCGGTACCGGGGTCTCTCGGGCTTAACAGGTTCAAACTCAAATGTATTTGAAAGACAGAACAGCTGAGTTATATAGACATCCAGATGACTCAATATTCAGCCTTCTTATAGGTAAACAGCCGTGTGCAAGAACTGCATCCAAGAGCTCATGAATATATGTAATATCAATGATTGTATTCCCCAATACAGGTTCCTTCTTGACTAAACCACAACGTAATGCCTGCTTTTGTGTTATAGGTGACCCTTAGGAGCCTTATAGTTCAGTACTTTGACAAGTTGCATGTTGTTCCTCCTTCCGCTAGCTGTCAATCATCTCTCCTAGTTTCTGTCACTACTCGTTTGCAGATATGATTGTATGTGTTTGTACGGTTAATCCCACATACAACTGGGCCTTATGTATTCTATTTTATGCACATTTATGCAAAATCAATTCTCTTGGCCCCTCAAGACCCTAAGGCACCCCCAAGGGATCAACAACGGCTTCAGTAGCAGAACAACAGAAACTACATATATTCCGTCGTGAACAGAAAACCTGTGGGTTGAAACGTCCTCAAGAACTGGTCACCATCCCTGAAACCTGCACATTTCCAACGAAGAGCAAACAGTCTTTTGCCCGTTGTACAACCAATACATAATAGTGAGTATCACAGCAGAGGATCTCCGGGTACTGTGAAGATAAAAAGGCTCCAACGACCATAACCGTACAACTTTACAACGAACACTTCTGCCATGTTTATTCTCAACACACCAGATCCGAACCACTACTTTTCTTCTGTCGCAAACTGAAAACCTGTGTGTTTGAAAAGAGTTCAGCCCATTTGAAACTAATGCAACCGCACTTCAATGGTTTTCTTATTTGAAGTCAATGTATCTGGACTTTTCTTGCTGTGCTGATTATATTTTCCGTGGTTTATTGCACTATTGTAAGTTGTTTTGGGTCAAAGTGTCAGCTAAATGACTCCATAACCAACATGTCAAGAAAAGTCCTCAAGAACTGGTCGTCATCCCTTAAATCTGCACATTTCCAACGAAGAGCAAAGACTCTTTTGTCCGTTGTACAACCAATACAAAATACTACCCCAAGTCTCGAGGGGAGTATCACAGCAGAGGATCTCTGGGTACTGTGAAGATAAAAAGGCTCCAATGACCATAACCGTAAAACTTTACAACAAACACTTCTGCCATTTGTATTCTCAACACACCAGATCCAAACCGCTACTTTGTTGTGTTCGAACTCTCTGACGCTCAAAGCTCATACATCATCTCCCCAGCTGTCACCCTCATATCTGGACAAATAGATATATGTAATTCTTGGGTTGGTTTCTCACGGATTAAATGTATCAGTCCTAATGTAAACTACGGCTGTCATTTATCACACCTGTCATACAAAAGACTGGCAACCTTCTGTTATCTTGCATTCGACAGACATGCAGATTATCATACGGATGGTAACACTTTAGATTAAGGTACACATATTCACCATCAACTAGCTGTTCATTAACATATTAGAGTCATTGGTTATGAACAATACTTCACTTTAAGATAGGGAACATATTCTGAGTTAGAAATACCTCATTTTGACACTTTTAGCACTTGTAGTTTCATGTCTTGTTGTTACATAAGAATACACCATATTTGTTAAGTGTTATTATGAGAGAATGCCTTATTAGGCCCATATTGAGCATATTAAGACCAAAACTCATGTACAACAACGTCCTTACTTACAATAAATAAGCACTAATTAGAGGGTTATTAAGGAAAAACTCTTAACTAATGGTTTAGTACTTGTAGAATATGGTCATGTAGAATAAGGCATTAATAAGTGTTTTATAATGACTAATAAAAAGCCAATATACTGCTAATATGCATCTTAATTAACAACTAGTTGATGGTGAATATGTGTACCTTAATATAAAGTGTTACCATACGGATGTTACCTGTTACACTCCCCACGCCCCTCTGAGAGATATTTGGTTACAAAGAACTCAATGGTGCTCTAGGAGGAGATTCAGGTGATAAGGGAGGGGGGGGGGGGGGTTACCTTGGTTGCTGATTGGCTAATGGCTACACAACCCAAAACATCGTTATGACATCATAAAGTGGCCAAAATCTGATCAAGTCATTTTCAGACAGGTTTTTATAGAAATGGATCAAAAAGAGAGAGAATCTTTGTTCCTGAAACTTTCAGAGTCTCTTTCCACAGAGGGGACACATGTTGATGTAGAAGAGACATGAAGAAGAGGGGACTCATGTTGATGTAGAAGAGACATGAAGAAGAGGGGACACATGTTGATGTAGAAGAGACATGAAGAAGAGGGGACACATGTTGATGTAGAAGAGACATGAAGAAGAGGGGACACATGTTGATGTAGAAGAGACATGAAGAAGAGGGGACACATGTTGATGTAGAAGAGACATGAAGAAGAGGGGACACATGTTGATGTAGAAGAGACATGGAGAAGAGGGGACACATGTTGATGTAGAAGAGACATGAAGAAGAGGGGACACATGTTGATGTAGAAGAGACATGAAGAAGAGGGGACACATGTTGATGTAGAAGAGACATGAAGAAGAGGGGACACATGTTGATGTAGAAGAGACATGAAGAAGAGGACGTTGCATAAAGGGTGACCTTTAAATGCGATAACTCTTTGTGAAATAACAGAACTTTGGTTTAAACTTGTATTTGTTCTTTTCTTACCAGAAGGTGATGAAGTGTGGAATTTCCACCACAACCCTCAGTGCCCATTTCCTTCTGTTTTATACATCAATTCTGTCTTTTCCACCTCTCTCCAGCTCAAATCTCCTCTCCCTGCTCCCCAGCCTCCCATATCTCCCTCCTGCTCCCCAGTCCGAACATCAAACAGTCCTTCGTGGAGATGGATGTGGACATCTAACAACTGGATAGCCTGTTTACTCCCGTGTGAGCACAAGTTGCGGCACGAGCACATGGAGCATAATTATATTCAGCGGCTCACCTCCGAGTCTGTCACATTGATTTACAGCGGTGGCAGCGATGTGCCAATGAATTTGTTTCGCTGCCTGGAGCAGAGTGGAGCGATGGGGGGAGTTATTGTTGGTCCATAATTAGTCCTGCTGTGGTGAAGACGAAGATACAGCAGGAGGAAGGGAAACTGCCAATAGTAGAGACATAAAGGGGACATGGTGTCCAATCAGGTGTTGACACTGTCAGCACTTACAGGAAGTAATGGAGCACAGATACTTCGTTACTGTACTTAAGTACATTTTTCTGGTATCAGTACTTTACTCCACTGCCTATTTTTCTGACGACTTTTTACTTTCTACTTCTTACATGTTGAACCCAAATACCTGTACTTTCTACTTCTCACATGTTGAACCCAAATACCTGTACTTTCTACTTCTCACATGTTGAACCCAAATACCTGTACTTTCTACTTCTTACATGTTGAACCCAAATACCTGTACTTTCTACTTCTTACATGTTGAACCCAAATACCTGTACTTTCTACTTCTCACATGTTGAACCCAAATACCTGTACTTTCTACTTCTCACATGTTGAACCCAAATACCTGTACTTTCTACTTCTTACATGTTGAACCCAAATACCTGTACTTTCTACTTCTTACATGTTGAACCCAAATACCTGTACTTTCTACTTCTTACATGTTGAACCCAAATACCTGTACTTTCTACTTCTTACATGTTGAACCCAAATACCTGTACTTTCTACTTCTCACATGTTGAACCCAAATACCTGTACTTTCTACTTCTCACATGTTGAACCCAAATACCTGTACTTTCTACTTCTTACATGTTGAACTCAAATACCTGTACTTTCTACTTCTTACATGTTGAACACAAATACCTGTACTTTCTACTTCTTGCATGTTGAACACAAATACCTGTACTTTCTACTTCTTACATGTTGAACTCAAATACCTGAACTTTCTACTTCTTACATGTTGAACACAAATACCTGTACTTTCTACTTCTTACATGTTGAACACAAATACCTGTACTTTCTACTTCTTACATGTTGAACTCAAATACCTGTACTTTCTACTTCTTACATGTTGAACTCAAATACCTGTACTTTCTACTTCTTACATGTTGAACACAAATACCTGTACTTTCTACTTCTTACATGTTGAACTCAAATACCTGAACTTTCTACTTCTTACATGTTGAACACAAATACCTGTACTTTCTACTTCTTACATGTTGAACTCAAATACCTGTACTTTCTACTTCTTACATGTTGAACACAAATACCTGTACTTTCTACTTCTTACATGTTGAACTCAAATACCTGTACTTTCTACTTCTTACATGTTGAACACAAATACCTGAACTTTCTACTTCTTACATGTTGAACACAAATACCTGTACTTTCTACTTCTTACATGTTGAACACAAATACCTGTACTTTCTACTTCTTACATGTTGAACTCAAATACCTGTACTTTCTACTTCTTACATGTTGAACTCAAATACCTGTACTTTCTACTTCTTACATGTTGAACACAAATACCTGTACTTTCTACTTCTTACATGTTGAACTCAAATACCTGAACTTTCTACTTCTTACATGTTGAACACAAATACCTGTACTTTCTACTTCTTACATGTTGAACTCAAATACCTGTACTTTCTACTTCTTACATGTTGAACACAAATACCTGTACTTTCTACTTCTTACATGTTGAACTCAAATACCTGTACTTTCTACTTCTTACATGTTGAACACAAATACCTGTACTTTCTACTTCTTACATGTTGAACTCAAATACCTGAACTTTCTACTTCTTACATGTTGAACTCAAATACCTGTACTTTCTACTTCTTACATGTTGAACACAAATACCTGTACTTTCTACTTCTTACATGTTGAACTCAAATACCTGTACTTTCTACTTCTTACATGTTGAACCCAAATACCTGTACTTTCTACTTCTCTCATTTTCCAAACAGCTGGTTCCTTTAGTCTGAATGTGTGTTTGGTGGCGTGATCATTATTCTTTAGAGTCATTGCGTGCCTATTGATTTGAACACGATCCGTGTATCCATCATTTCCTGGTCTTCTCTAAAGAAGAGGGACCAATGGAAACGTTGTCATGTTGCCGTTGTTCTGCATGGAAACATTCATTAGCTAACAATGACATTATTGTTCTATTAATATAAAGGGAGGTCAGGTACTCTTTAAAACAGCTGCTAGTTATGGGTACTTTTTACTGAAGTACATTTCAAAGCCTCTTTACTTTCACTTGAGGAAAGAAGTTTAGTCAGTAGTTCGGACCAAAGTAAAGACGGAGATTTCTTTTTGCCTCATCTACTAAAACATCAGCACATTCCTCTTCAATCAGGATCAGTCGAGCCTTGCTTCCATCAGCCGTTGCTCTCTTTTTGTGACCACTAAAACAGAGTGAAGTCCGTGCAGCTCTTCCGTTATGACAGGAGGAGGTGATTGCTGCTGAAAGCAATCTGGCAGCACAGGACTTTTGGGTCGATACTGAAGGACGACAGCGCAGAGCAGGAGAGAAAGAGAGTGTGTCACTGTGGAGTCTGGAAGAATGGATCAGCAGGAGGGAAGCAGTCAGGTTTCTACCTGTCCACAGCTTTTAATCTTCCAGACGGACAGAACTTCCTCAACCTGAACGACGAATAGGTCATCATGTATGGATCTGAAGATACTCAAATGAAATGACGGCTGACTTGTCCTTTAAACATTATTAAAGAAGCACTATTAGGCTTTCCTGTAGTGCATTATATAGGTTTTAGTGCATGTAAATGGTGTGCAAAGGCTAAAATCACAAGACATAGATATACACCTGAACATCAGCAGGAGAGGACTCTTTAAAGTAGAGACACTACATACTGATATACACCTGAACATCAGCAGGAGAGGACTCTTTAAAGTAGAGACACTACATACTGATATACACCTGAACATCAGCAGGAGAGGACTCTTTAAAGTAGAGGCACTACATACTGATATCCACCTGAACATCAGCAGGAGAGGACTCTTTAAAGTAGAGACACTACATACTGATATACACCTGAACATCAGCAGGAGAGGACTCTTTAAAGTAGAGACACTACATACTGATATACACCTGAACATCAGCAGGAGAGGACTCTTTAAAGTAGAGACACTACATACTGATATACACCTGACATCAGCAGGAGAGGACTCTTTAAAGTAGAGACACTACATACTGATATACACCTGAACATCAGCAGGAGAGGACTCTTTAAAGTAGAGACACTACATACTGATATACACCTGAACATCAGCAGGAGAGGACTCTTTAAAGTAGAGACACTACATAAGCATGATCTAATATCTGGTTCTGTGATATAAGCAGTTGGCCCTCAGGTGCTTCACCTGTTCTCTAAAGTACTTTGACAAGTTGCATGATGTTGTTGATGTTAATGTTTATCCACCTGCCAGCTGTCAATCATCTCTTCCAGCTTCTGCCTCGCTTTCTATGCAGATTCTATTCTGCATGTCAGGGTCAAAGGTCACATCAGAGCAAAGACACATCACTGCGTTATCTTTCTGTTTCTAGAGAAGTCTATCAAACAGTGAACCTGCAGACATGACAGACCATATTTCTGAATGAATTGAGTAAGAAATGAACTACTAAAGAGACCTTTCTTGTGATTAAATTACTTCGATCGAGGTATTGTTACAGACCAGCTCATATACTGCAACAAAAGTCAACAAAATAACATCATACATTCAGACTAAGGACATCAAATCATCTAATTTACAAAGTAAGGGCTAGGGATGCAACAGCATGCTGGGTTCAGACTCTCACATATGGAAGTTTCATGGTATTTTCTGTTTTATATCACAATAAAATATGAGTATTTTCATGTGAACTGTGTATATAAATCGAAGTAATGACTCCACCTTTTTCCAAACTGCATTGTGACAAAGCTCCAAGTATTGTGAGTATACTGTAGGCCTTAGATTCAGTCTCGATGGATTGAACAATATATAAATCATATCCTGGTACATGTTATGGGTATATGCTTACGGATAAATCAGCGAGGCAGGATCTCTGCTGCTTGTTGTAATAACCTGGCCTCTCCAGGACCTGACAAAGCGAAGGTACTGCCTCACATTAATGGGAGAAAAAAACAACAACTTCAAAATCCAATATTCCCATAAGGCAGTGCGGTTCATTGAGTTGGAACATCGCCCACAAAGGAGCAATACAGCGAATCCCCAGATGGGAGTCGAGATGCTGCAGGTTCGCCAGATTCCTCTTTTAATCAGGCTAGTGGAGTAATGGATTACATGTAACTCGGTTATGTAATCAGGATACAAAGAAAGGTAACTGTATTCCCTTTCAGTTGCTAAAACTTGTGGATTACTTGCAGGATTACTGAAAACCTAAAAAATATCAGTGTTTGTTTTAAAGGATCAGCTGTTCTCTCTTCTCTGTCAGCTGTTCTCTAATACTGTAAGTGTGAATCTATACTTCTACTGCTTGAAGGTTCAGCAGGTGAACCTATATGTTCATCAAACAGTGTGTGTGAGCTTAACTGTGTGTGTTAAACTAAAACGAAGCTCAGATTTCATTTCTGCTTCTTTAAACTGTAGTTTGTGCTCATGTGTTTCAGTGTTGGTGTGTCGGCTGAATCTGCTTCATGAAAGGCAGGTTTCCCTATAGATACCATTATTAATGATGTCACATTGTTCTGTTGTCTTACATAATACACTTCAGTAAAAAACATCATATTGATATTTCCTTTATCTTGTGTTTATCTGCATTGCATTTGATATTGACTTCATCCAAAAGAAAGGGAAAGGAATCAGGTTACAGTTTGATACTCAGATCAGGTTACTGATTACATTGTTTTCCAGTTAACTACTAATTATAACCCTCCCAACCCTATGAACAAGTGACAAAAGTGGAAACATACAACCCTAGATGAAGACTAAACAAGAGGGAACTATTGCATAATCTGAAATACAACTATTACCACCAAATAAAAGTAAAATAAATTGTAAAAAATAGACACAATTGAGTTGGAAATATTGTGCGTTTGAGCTGAACACTTGTACTAAAGCTGCTCCAAGAGAGTCCATCTATCACATCTGTTTTGATGTATGAACTAATGAATGGAAAACACACACACACACACACACACACACACACACACACACACATACCATGTATACATCACTTCAGGGGACATTACAATGACGTACATGCCTTTCCTGGAGACTTACCCTTACCCTAACCCTAACCAAGTCTTCACCCTAAAATTAATGATCCCCCTCATGCGGACCTCCCTTATGTCCCCATAAGGGAGGCGAGTCCCCACACGTGACTGTGTAAACAGTAGGGGTGTAACGGTTCACAAACATTTCGGTTCGGTACGTACCTCGGTTTTTAGGTCACGGTTCGGTTCGATACGTTTTCGGTACAGCAGAAAAAATTATCACAAAAGATAAAATATATATATATTTTTTTTATTATCATTAAACTGTGAATAATGGATTCACTCAAATAAATACAAAATATAATAAAATAAACATTAAGGTGCAGCATTTCGATGAACTGAAATAATCTGTATTTGAACTGTACTAGTACCTAAGCAGCCAGTTTGACATTAGGACTTGCTTGTCATTGTATTTTCATGTTGTTTTAAAGAAAGATGAACTTGTCCACATTGCTTGCCGAAATGGCAGATCTGCTGGCACTAACAATGTCTCCTGCTGTGGAGAACACCCTCTCGCTAGGGACAGAGGTAGCAGATACAGCCAGGTAGCGCTTTGCTAACATGGCAACATAAGGATATTTGGCGTTTGTAATAGCTTTGGCTCGGTCTGAAGTTTTTGCGAGTGGTGGAGGCTTCAATGCTAGTGGGAGTTGGGTTTGCACTTCAGTCTTTTGGTACCGGTGATATTCACGTTCGGGTGATGCCTTTTCAAATGAGTGTGCAAGTTTGATGTATTGCCAGCCGCGTAACCAATGTTAGTTGAACAATGCCGACAAACAGCTTTGGTTCGGTCCACCTGTCTTTGTCCGTCATCCTTGTACGTAACTGCGAAACCAAAATGTTCCCAAACCGGAGACTTCAATGATGCTGGAGGATTTTCGAGCTCAACTTTATCTGCGTTCGCCAGTTCCTCAAATTACTGACTACATTTGAACGCATCCCTCTGACCAGCTCTCGTAGTATGCCTCTCGTCCAATGAAATGACTTGCTCGCTCTCTGACGCGTTGAACCCAATGTGAGCAAATTACTCTGAATGCTGCGACACAGCACCTGAGATTACTTCCAAGAAGTTGTTCACGTTCTCATTTTTTTACGTTTAACGTTATATATATACCGAACCAAAGGGCCCGTACCGAATGATTTCGATACGTATACCTTTACACCCCTAGTAAACAGATTTAGGTCCCCACAAGTATAGTAATGCCACACACACACACACCACACATTCTTTGATGCTTCATATCCAGCCCCGTCACTCAGACAATCTGAACTTCTAACCAATGAAGCGTCTTGGTGTGTTTCTTCTTCTTCTGTTGCACATTCATATGCACTTGTAGTTGTTTTTAGAGACACAAACACCCCCTCCATCCTCTATAATTGGCTGTGGATACGGCTGATGTCCGACCGAAGCTCTTTGATGGATGATGTTCATTTCCTAAGCTGTGTCCCAGAAACTTGAGGTGCATACGACCCACTTCTTTTTAGGCGCCGTGTGTTTTTTATTTAACATCCAGGCGTGTAAAAGTCTGCCTCTAAGATGGATGAGAAGTCAGAAAACACGGAGGGTCGGGTCGAAGGGAAGGAAATAGATGGTGTAGGAAAGCATCCTTATAAGGGCAAGTGTGCAGACAGAGTCCAGACTGCTGACAGAGGAGAGGAGGAGAGAGGAGAGAGATGAGAGGAGAGGAGAGAGAAGAGGAGAGAGATGAGAGGAGAGGAGAGGAGAGAGAAGAGGAGAGAGATGAGAGGAGAGGAGAGGAGGGAGAAGAGGAGAGGAGAGGAGAGAGAAGAGGAGAGGAGAGGAGAGAGAAGAGGAGAGAGATGAGAGGAGAGGAGAGGAGGGAGAAGAGGAGAGGAGAGGAGAGAGAAGAGGAGGAGAGAGAGGAGAGAGGAGAGGAGAGAGGAGATGAGAGAAGAGGAGAGGAGAGAAGAGGAGAGAGAAGAGGAGAGGAGAGAGATGAGAGGAGAGGAGAGGAGGGAGAAGAGGAGAGGAGAGGAGAGAGAAGAGGAGAGGAGAGGAGAGAGAAGAGGAGAGAGATGAGAGGAGAGGAGAGGAGGGAGAAGAGGAGAGGAGAGGAGAGAGAAGAGGAGGAGAGAGAGGAGAGAGGAGAGGAGAGAGGAGATGAGAGAAGAGGAGAGGAGAGAAGAGGAGAGAGAAGAGGAGAGGAGAGAGAAGAGGAGAGGAGAGGAGGAAGGAGGAGAGAGAGGAGAGGAGAGAGGAGATGAGAGAAGAGGAGAGATAAGAGAGGAGAGGAGAGAGAAGAGAGGAGAGGAGGAAGGAGGAGAGAGAGGAGAGAGGAGATGAGAGAAGAGGAGAGGAGAGAGAAGAGAGGAGAGGAGAGAGAAGAGAGGGGAGAGGAGAGAGGAGAGGAGAAGAGAGTAGAGAGGAGAGGAGAGGAGAGAGGAGAGGAGAGGAGAGGGGAGGAGAAAGGAGAATAGAGAGGAGAGGGGAGAGGAGAGGAGAGGGGAGAGGAGAAGAGAGGAGAGGGGAGAGGAGAGAGGAGAGGAGAAGAGAGGAGAGGAGAGAGGAGAGGAGAGGAGAGAGAAGAGAGGAGAAGAGAGGAGAGGAGAGAGGAGAGGAGAGAGAAGAGAGGGGAGAGGGGAGAGGAGAGAGGAGAGGAGAAGAGAGGAGAGGGGAGAGGAGAGGAGAGGGGAGAGGAGAGGAGAGGAGAGAGAAGAGAGGGGAGAGGGGAGAGGAGAGAGGAGAGGAGAAGAGAGGAGAGGAGAGAGGAGAGGAGAGAGGAGAGGAGAGGAGAGGGGAGGAGAAAGGAGAAGAGAGAGGAGAGGAGAGGAGAGGGGAGAGGAGAGGAGAGGGGAGAGGAGAAGAGAGAGGAGAGGAAGCAAGGCGAGAGGGAAATGGGAGAATTAAAATACATTAATTAATTCATCATGATGTTGTTTTTCCACATGTTGAACTGATCTCAAAGCTAATAAACCGATCGTTTGATACTGATTGAAAGCATTGTCGCTTCTTATCGTCATGAAGCTCATATTTTATGACGCTTAAAGAAACTCGTCTTTTACTGCCAAAATCTATCAAGGGACATCTTAACCCTTCTTTAAAAAGCCACGTTCATAACTCTAAAGCAGAACGATGATATGTTCCCTCTGAATGTGCTGCTTTCTGTGATGTCAGGAAACCACATCTCTCCACAGCCATGGGGGGTCTGTGGGTGAGGTCATGATTACATGAGATTAGTCATGATTAGTTAATGACCTGCATTTTGAACTGACCTCAAGGCTAATAAACCGATCGTTTGATACTGATTGAAAGCATTGTAGGTCCTTATCGTCGTGAAGCTCACCTTTTATGAAAACAACGCTTAGAAACAACGTCTTTTGCTCCCAGAATCAACCAATGGATTCATAAACAAAGTCATATTTCCCTCTGAATGTGCCGCATGTTTTCTGTGATGTCGGGAAAACAACAGCCCTCAGTCTGATGGGGGGGTCTGTGGATGAAGTCATGATTAAATGACATTAGTTAATGACCTGACAGGCGACCCCAGGCTCATTTACTGACCGATGACTTCCCCTGCTCGTTATTTGGCAAACAACGGGTCAGTGTGCTCTAATTACTCACAGTCTGCAAGCTGTCTCAAACAACAAGTGATGTAGCCTCCATGCGTCTCCCTCTGTTTCCCTCACTGCTCCTTCCGGTACTTTTCAATCAAATAAATCCAAATAGAAAGCACTCAGAGGAAATAAACAGTGCCTTGGACGTCCATTTAGCCGCCGCTGAAACACAGTGCCTCAGGTGAGACAAGGTGAGAGAGAAATGGACGTATAGTGGAGCAGAAAGGGCTCGGCGAAGAAGCATCTTTTTCTTTGAAATGGCAGCAGGATGTCTAGACGTCTGGAGATGTTTACTTTAAACCCATTTTGTTATCTGTTAGAGTGGGTTGAGACACAAGTGTGTACCTTTCCATCTTCACTGACCTCTAAAACTTTCAAATATCACACTTTTACCATCTCTTCCAAAGTGCTTTACAGTGGACTGTAAGAAGAAACTATTCACAATACTGTGTTTAAAGAGTTCTCTCCTGCTGATGTTCTGGTGTATATCAGTATGTAGTGTCTCTACTTTAAAGAGTTCTCTCCTGCTGATGTTCTGGTGTATATCAGTATGTAGTGTCTCTACTTTAAAGAGTCCTCTCCTGCTGATGTTCAGGTGTATATCAGTATGTAGTGTGTCTACTTTAAAGAGTCCTCTCCTCCTGATGTTCAGGTGTATATCAGTATGTAGTGTCTCTACTTTAAAGAGTCCTCTCCTCCTGATGTTCAGGTGTATATCAGTATGTAGTGTGTCTACTTTAAAGAGTCCTCTCCTGCTGATGTTCTGGTGTATATCAGTATGTAGTGTCTCTACTTTAAAGAGTCCTCTCCTGCTGATGTTCTGGTGTATATCAGTATGTAGTGTCTCTACTTTAAAGAGTCCTCTCCTGCTGATGTTCTGGTGTATATCAGTATGTAGTGTCTCTACTTTAAAGAGTCCTCTCCTGCTGATGTTCAGGTGTATATCAGTATGTAGAGTCTCTACTTTAAAGAGTCCTCTCCTGCTGATGTTCAGGTGTATATCAGCATGTCGTGTCTCTACTTTAAAGAGTCCTCTCCTGCTGATGTTCAGGTGTATATCAGTATGTAGTGTCTCTACTTTAAAGAGTCCTCTCCTGCTGATGTTCAGGTGTATATCAGTATGTAGTGTCTCTACTTTAAAGAGTCCTCTCCTGCTGATGTTCAGGTGTATATCAGTATGTAGTGTCTCTACTTTAAAGAGTCCTCTCCTGCTGATGTTCAGGTGTATATCAGTATGTAGTGTCTCTACTTTAAAGAGTCCTCTCCTGCTGATGTTCAGGTGTATATCAGTATGTAGTGTCTCTACTTTAAAGAGTCCTCTCCTGCTGATGTTCAGGTGTATATCAGTATGTAGTGTCTCTACTTTAAAGAGTCCTCTCCTGCTGATGTTCACGTGTATATCAGTATGTAGTGTCTCTACTTTAAAGAGTCCTCTCCTGCTGATGTTCAGGTGTATATCAGTATGTAGTGTCTCTACTTTAAAGAGTCCTCTCCTGCTGATGTTCACGTGTATATCAGTATGTAGTGTCTCTACTTTAAAGAGTCCTCTCCTGCTGATGTTCAGGTGTATATCAGTATTTAGTGTCTCTACTTTAAAGAGTCCTCTCCTGCTGATGTTCAGGTGTATATCAGTATGTAGTGTCTCTACTTTAAAGAGTCCTCTCCTGCTGATGTTCAGGTGTATATCAGTATGTAGTGTCTCTACTTTAAAGAGTCCTCTCCTGCTGATGTTCAGGTGTATATCAGTATGTAGTGTCTCTACTTTAAAGAGTCCTCTCCTGCTGATGTTCAGGTGTATATCAGTATGTAGTGTCTCTACTTTAAAGAGTCCTCTCCTGCTGATGTTCAGGTGTATATCAGTATGTAGTGTCTCTACTTTAAAGAGTCCTCTCCTGCTGATGTTCAGGTGTATATCAGTATGTAGTGTCTCTACTTTAAAGAGTCCTCTCCTGCTGATGTTCAGGTGTATATCAGTATGCAGTGTCTCTTCTTTAAAGAGTTCTCTCCTGCTGATGTTCAGGTGTATATCAGTATGTAGTGTCTCTACTTTAAAGAGTCCTCTCCTGCTGATGTTCAGGTGTATATCAGTATGTAGTGTCTCTACTTTAAAGAGTCCTCTCCTGCTGATGTTCAGGTGTATATCAGTATGTAGTGTCTCTACTTTAAAGAGTCCTTTGACTTAGTTCACACCAGCTTTTGCACAGGTTTTCACTCTTCGTATCTACAGTTTTTAGTCAGTATTCGGGTTTGAGGTTTGAGGTTTGTTTCCCAGGCTCATTGTTCTTTCAACATTTGACCAGAGGGTTTTAACTTCTACCTGACAACAGGCTCAGTGTTAAACTGCTCTCAAGGTTTTAATCTGAAGCAAAAAGTGAATCCTGGGCGCTGATTGTAATCCGGAGCCTTTTCCCGAGGCTAACCCTCTTTCCTTATTTCCATTACTCCCTCTAAGCATTCCTCTAACTGGAGTCTTTGCATATAGCTCTGACGGTAATGAAGTGACTCTGGCAGAACGCTGGGGGTGTAGTGAGTGAGTGAGTGTGTGTGTGTGCGTGTGTGTGTGTATTAGAGCAGATTAGTTCATTTCGCCCCTGAGACTCATCATGTCCTGAGTTTATCTCCTGAACACGAGCATCCTCTGCACTCAAACTACCTCAGACTCATTTATAAATTCCTCCAAACAAGGAGATAAATACACGAAAATAATGCAGCGTGTTAAACCAACTCTAGACCTAAATAATATGTATTTGAAAGACCTAGTTTTTAAAAAACAGTGTCTCTGTACACATAATTAATGTGCTCTACATTCCTTGGCTTCATCTAACGTCCATATTGCCATTTATGGCCGTGTTGGACACGACTTCGTTATTCATGTCCTGAAACAGTTTTATCTCTGCTTTCCATACAGAGTTATTCTGCTCTCAGAAAGAACAACAAACTGAAACCTCGGCGCTGATTTTGATCTGGAGACTTTCCCCGTGGCTAACCTCTCTTTCCTTATTTCAAGGAGATAAATAGACACAAATAATACAGCGTGTAAAACCAACTTAGCAGGAATGGTAGACCTAAACAATAATGTATTTGAAAGGCCTAGTGTTTAAGAAACTGTGTCTCTGTACACATAATTCATTCCCTTGTTTCATCTTACGTCCATATTGCTTATTTTGTTTGCATCTGTACGCCATTTTGAACACTGACACAACTTCATTATTCATTTCCTGATACAGTTTCATCTCTGCTTTCAATAATAATGCAGAAAGCCGATTCCCATCTACATACACATTTTTGTGGCTACCTAATTCAATGCATTATATCTCATCATATTGATATTCGTATATATCTGCTGTAATATGGAGCCCATCGCGATCAAATCAACTTTTCTGCTTTCGTGTTTTAATGGAGTGTGCGGTCAATTAAATCACCAATCATTTAAACTGTCAGTGCCTACGGCTGGGCTAAACAAACTCAACAAGAATGGTAATGCTTAAAGTTATACCTTAATAACTGTTTTAAAGAAATACCTAGTTTTTAAGAAACCAAAATGTATGGCCTGCTTGCTTGGGTTTCAACTAACGTCCATATTGCTTTTTTATGCCATTTTAGACCAAAACATCGACATTATTCAATTCCTGAAACCGTTTTATATCCACTTTTAAAGAAACTGTGTTGTCTTCCAAAGCTGTGTCTGCTCTCTCTTCAATATCATCTTCAGATAATAATGAGTAACGCCAATTCCCTCGTAATTTATGATGCTCCCTAATCCAATATCTCCTCATATTGATATTGCCATAACGGCTGTAACGAGCTGCCCAATGATCGATATCCGACCGTTCGAAGATGACTTTTATTCCGTTGTGTTTTAAAGGAGTGAGGTGGGAAGTAGTGGAGTACAAATACTTTGTTACTGTAGTTAAGTACATGTTTCTGGTATCAGTACTTTACTCCACTACTTATTTTTCTGACGACTTTTTACTTTTATGCCAATGAATTTGTTTCGCTGCCTGGAGCAGAGTGGAGCGATGGGGGGAGTTATTGTTGGTCCATAATTAGTCCTGCTGTGGTGAAGACGAAGATACAGCAGGAGGAAGGGAAACTGCCAATAGTAGAGACATAAAGGGGACATGGTGTCCAATCAGGTGTTGACACTGTCAGCACTTACAGGAAGTAATGGAGCACAGATACTTTGTTAATGTACTTAAGTACATTTTTCTGGTATCAGTACTTTACTCCACTGCCTATTTTTCTGACGACTTTTTACTTTTACTTCTTACATGTTGAACACAAATACCTGTACTTTCTACTTCTTACATGTTGAACACAAATACCTGTACTTTCTACTTCTTACATGTTGAACCCAAATACCTGTACTTTCTACTTCTTACATGTTGAACACAAATACCTGTACTTTCTACTTCTTACATGTTGAACACAAATACCTGTACTTTCTACTTCTTACATGTTGAACACAAATACCTGTACTTTCTACTTCTTACATGTTGAACTCAAATACCTGTACTTTCTACTTCTTACATGTTGAACTCAAATACCTGTACTTTCTACTTCTTACATGTTGAACTCAAATACCTGTACTTTCTACTTCTTACATGTTGAACACAAATACCTGTACTTTCTACTTCTTACATGTTGAACACAAATACCTGTACTTTCTACTTCTTACATGTTGAACACAAATACCTGTACTTTCTACTTCTTACATGTTGAACACAAATACCTGTACTTTCTACTTCTTACATGTTGAACTCAAATACCTGTACTTTCTACTTCTTACATGTTGAACTCAAATACCTGTACTTTCTACTTCTTACATGTTGAACACAAATACCTGTACTTTCTACTTCTTACATGTTGAACACAAATACCTGTACTTTCTACTTCTTACATGTTGAACACAAATACCTGTACTTTCTACTTCTTACATGTTGAACTCAAATACCTGTACTTTCTACTTCTAACATGTTGAACTCAAATACCTGTACTTTCTACTTCTTACATGTTGAACCCAAATACCTGTACTTTCTACTTCTAACATGTTGAACTCAAATACCTGTACTTTCTACTTCTAACATGTTGAACCCAAATACCTGTACTTTCTACTTCTTACATGTTGAACCCAAATACCTGTACTTTCTACTTCTTACATGTTGAACTCAAATACCTGTACTTTCTACTTCTAACATGTTGAACTCAAATACCTGTACTTTCTACTTCTTACATGTTGAACCCAAATACCTGTACTTTCTACTTCTTACATGTTGAACCCAAATACCTGTACTTTCTACTTCTTACATGTTGAACCCAAATACCTGTACTTTCTACTTCTTACATGTTGAACACAAATACCTGAACTTTCTACTTCTCTCATTTTCCAAACAGCTGGTTCCTTTAGTCTGAATGTGTGTCGGTGGCGTGATCATTATTCTTTAGAGTCATTGCGTGCCTATTGATTTGAACACGATCCGTGTATCCATCATTTCCTGGTCTTCTCTAAAGAAGAGGGACCAATGGAAACGTTGTCATGTTGCCGTTGTTCAGCATGGAAACATTCATTAGCTAACAATGACATTATTGTTCTATTAATATAAAGGGAGGTCAGGTACTCTTTAAAACAGCTGCTAGTTATGGGTACTTTTTACTGAAGTACATTTCAAAGCCTCTTTACTTTGACTTGAGTAAAGAAGTTTAGTCAGTACTTCTACTTTCACCAGAGTATTTTTAAACACGAGTATCTGTACTTCTACTTGAGTAATGGATGTGTGTGTGTTCCATCTCTGGAATACACCAATAGTTTGAGTTAGGGTCACATGATGCAATCAGCCGGTCGCTCGATGCCATTGATCAGCTGAGGAATATGAGATCGATGCGGCGTTGAGGGGAAACAAAGCGAAATGGCTGTTGAATGAAACTTCCCACAGTCATGCCATCTATCCGCTGTGCACACACTTCCATTTTAATAAAGCTCAATTACAAGCCAGTGTTCTTTAGTGATGTGTTGCTGATAGGAGTGTGTTTCTCATCATCTCACACACACTCTCGCTTCGATCTGGATGATGGATGCTTTCATTCCTCAGATGTCAACAGATATGGACGTGTGTGTGTGTGTGTGTGTGTGTGTGTGTGTGTGTGTGTGTGTGAGAGAGAGAGAGAGAGAGAGAGAGATTTTGTTTTATGCATTAGCAGATAAAACATCCCTCCCGTCCCGTGTAACCTCTGCTGTAATGGTTATGTCATGAATATCCATAAACCACAGGCAGGCATCTAGACACACACACACACACACACACACACACACACACACACACACACACACACACACACACACACACACACACACACACACACACACACACACACACACACACACACACACACACACACACACACACACAGCTTTATCCTCTTTAAATTACGCAGAACACACACAGTGGATTTAGATAACACACTGGATTAAGCATAGAGGAGCTGTAGCAGCTAGCTAGCTGTCACTCAAAACAAAGAAGGATTTATCACCAAACCAACCCGAACATGTTGATACAAAGAAATGAGAATATACAACAATAAAGAAACAGCCTTATAAGCAAGTGGTTTTGGCACTAATTTGCCGACGTGACCCAATGTAACTTTGAATAAAGAAAGGTGTGTTCTTCTAAAAAGCATCCAAAGGACACAAATAACTCTGGCTCCTATTGGCTAGCGCTGCAACACATTGTACGTGATAGGCTAAGGGGCGGGACATCTACAGTATGAGCTGGTTGACCAATCACAATAGAGCCGGCCAGCTAACCAATCAGAGCAGACTGGGCTCTGGTTTCAGACAGAGGGTGAAAAGAGGTGCTGCAGCACAGGCAGTATGAGAACAATAAAGAGCTTTTTGAACATTAAAGCATGGAGACATGTCCCAGTAGAGACTAGGGATGGGTATCGTTAGGATTTTATCGATACCGGTATTTTTCGATACTCTTATCGATACTTTTCAATAATTTGGTGCTCAAAATTAGACATGGTTACAAGATGTGAAGATTAAACAACAGTCATTTTATTGTAATTTATTTGTATTTATTATTTAATGTAACTTTTTCAATGTCATACCAAGCAGGTATGAGTGTGTACAGTGTGCCTCTGGAAGGGGGCGGTAATTAGGGGCAGTTCATACATCCATGTTAACAACGAGACGCTGCATGCGCACCTCCTAAACCGGAAGCTCCGGTCGGCTAACCATTATAATCTGTTTATTGCGTTTATTATTTATAATTGTAATGATGGATTATCAGTAATAATTTTAAAGTTACAGAGATATTGGATTAACCGTTTTTATGCCCTTGAACACAACTTTTGATCACAAAACAGCAAAGGTAAGACATAACTATCCTCATAAGTGAAGTTGTTTTCTTGCTCTTTCCTGGCTGCTAGTTCAGTGAGTTTTGGTCGTACAGTGATGAGACTTACACCAATGGAATCTGTGGAATCTCGGCTTTCATGTGATATGTTGTTTGTGCAGATACAATGACGTAGAAAAGATCGCTTATGCCAGTTATGTGCTAAAGTAGCGGTTCGTCCCGTTAGCCCCGTTAGCTCCGTTAGCTCCGTTAGCCCCGTTAGCCCGTTTCGCTAAGTGTTGATTTAGACTCTTGGTGTTAGACTTCTGTTCCGTGTAGGTAAAATGGTTAATATCGTCCGTTAGCTGAGTTTCTTCCCGTTAAGTGGGTATGCATCATTAATAGGTTGTTAAATGTTAAGAAGTCTTGAGAAGCTGTTTCTTGCAAGATGTTGCGTCTGCCCCCGGGAGTCTCACAATAATAAGAGCGCTGTTAGGAGAGATGACGAGTGGCATTCACAGTGGCCAATCAGAGTGGTACTCAAAACGGATACGTCACACGGGATGAGGGTTCCCAACCAACCAGAATTGTGTAAACTAAGGAAGTAGCGTAATTCATATACCGATAGCAGCACCGTCTGTCCATCGGCTTAACGCTATACCAATACCGCCCAATTCGCTACCGGTACTGACTTAGTACCGGTTCTCGATACCCATCCCGAGTAGAGACACAACGTATTAATATGAACCTGAACATTAGAGGAACATGTCTTAGGGCTAAAAAGGAAACTGAATCTAGTGTCTCTTTAACCTCAGCCTCCATTACTGGAGAAAGTGACAGGGACAGAAAGAGACAGAAAAAAGGACAAAAGAGAGAGATCTTTAAATGTGTTAATATATATTAACATCTTAGTGGCTGCAGCAGTCAGTGATGCAATTAAACGGCTTTAACAGATCCAGTATGTGTGTACATTTTGATGTCCCAGCAGCCTCTCTGTCTGAAGGAAACAGTGTAGAGTGAGATCTTCTCCACATTAAGAGGCAGTTCTGCTGGTAAACCGTCTGATTACCTGCCGTTACATTCCCTCGCTCCACAAACCCCTCCGAGGCCTCGTTGGGGGGGATTTGTATTCATCAGCCCACACTTCGCCCTGAGTCGCTCTCTAACCGCTAATCAGGAGCTTCAGAACAGCGCTGGAGATTATTAAGCAGGACTCAACACTCTCCTCTCCATTTCCTGAGCGCCCGGAGAGCCACCGATGGAGCCGTCACCTCCGCTGGTTGTTAATTCTCTATTTTTCATGCTGTCTCAATCTCTTTTAGCTCGTCTTCCTCTTGCTAAATGCTCCCCAGCCACTCCTGTTGGGGAATTATGTTCCTAGACCCATACCTTTGACCGACTTTGAACTTGACAGTCCAGTAAAAGTCACAGATCGCTCGCCTGGTACAGACTGCTATGAACATTATGGGGGTCAAAAAACATCCATCTCTCCAAAACATATATGAGCAGTCCATTATTAGACAGGCTCAAAACATTGTGTCTGATCCCACCCACATCCCAAGATCAGGCTGAACCGCTATAAGCACTCATTCCTTCCTCTGTCCATTGAGCTTCTTAACACTCACATGTAATGTTTAAATGTTGGCCATGAGGGTTGTGCAACAGGTCGCCATTGTCAGTATGTGCGTCTGTGTTTTGTGTTTGTTCAAACAGTGCATGAGTGATGATATGTGTATGTATTTTAATGTTTATTATGTTTGTATCAGTGGCTAACCGTGTCTATCACAACTGGACCTTCTGTAGACCCCCCCCGCCGTTATATTGTCCGTCTTTTCATTGAATTGTCGTCTTGAAAAGGGAACTCACAACAATTCCATAACAACATCATCTTCACCTGTTGCCATTTCAACGTTAAAAACAATAAAACTTCAAATGAATTGCTACGTGGCATTCATCTAGAGCAGTGGTTCTCAAACTTTTTTCAATCATGTACCCCCTTTGAAAAAAGAAATTCAGCCACGTACCCCCTGATCAGCGCAACAACAATTTGTTAAGGAAAAAATGCCCATATAAAGAGGTACAGCACAGCGCTGCACCATCGGTGTCTGATTTATTAAAACAACAACCTTGTAACTGAGAAACACTTAAATGCTACATTTCAAATGTTTACAATCCATCACTAAATTCATGGCAAACCAATTTTAACATCAAGCAATAACACTAAGACGACATTAGCTGCATTGAACTGATCTTTTTAATAAGTTGTACAATGTAGTGAAACATGGGCTCGTGCTTCACTGAGGACCTTTGTCATTCTGACAGGGAGGCAAACTGCAGTTATTACACTTTGCGTTTTGAAATATGTGTAACTCTGTTAATATAAAACCCACACTGCTCAAACTTCCTTACTTTTCCTAAAATTGGTATATTTATTTATGTTGGGGCGTGGGGAATGAAGAGAACAAAATATATGAGCATTTTATGAGCATGGGATTTTGACCCCTCCTATAAACATATGCATAATGCTGCGCTATACTCTGCGGCCACACGCCGTTGCCAAGCAACGCTTATTGTTTAGGTGTCCTTTGATAAGCAGGCAGTCATATCATTAACTAGAACTAGCTAGATCTGATAGATCTGGACATAAACCCGAGTGAAGTCTAACCGGACCCGAGAGAGAGATCAGATCAGCTGCTGCTGACGGAGAACACGCAGCTCTGCATGATCACAGCTCCGCCGCTGTGACGGACCGTTGAGCGGAGCAACATACACTAAGAGTTAGACCTAACACACTTAGCTAGTTTATCTACTCTGGAACTAGCTAAACTAGTTATAAATATATGTATTCTTTACTGTCGGGTCACTTATTACAGGTTCAGCGAGCTGCACGAGACTGACGGGCTGTCGGGAGAGGGAGAGGAAAAGAGAGCACCCCGTTTATTTCCCCCATTTTATTATCCAGAGTTTCTGTAAACCTTTGAATAAAGTAGTTACTACTAGTAGTTTGTTTAAATGCATTACTTATGTTGTTATTTTCATTAACATAAAATAAATCTCACGTACCCCCTGCAGTACTGCAACATACCCCTAGGGGTCCGCGTACCCCCATTTGAGAACCACTGATCTAGATCCTCTGTCTCGAGCCAGTTAACTAGCGGGCCTTCTAGAGCACCTGGAACCGAGGGGAACTCTGAAAGAACACGCCCATTGGCTACAAATCAATATATGATTGGTTGATCAAACTGTCAGTCCAAACGTACGCTCTCATTCAGTGCAACGGCCAGGGCATTCGATCAGGATGTAGAATACCTTGGTTGAAGGAGATTCTACCCAGAGACCCAGAACGAGATCTGATTGGTTGCTTTCTTTTCTAACACAACACCACTGAAACGCGTAGAGCATGGTCCGAGAAGGACAAACAAATCACTGTGATATTACAGATCAACAACACAGATACACTTTGCTTTAAACTTCTATTATTTGTTCATTTCTTCCCAAACAGGTTGTTTATGTGTGGAATTTCGTCAACAATGCACAACGTTGATTATTCTCTCAGAACTATAGCTAAATACATGGGTCTGGGGTAGAGATCTTCAGCTCATGTCTTGTCAATTCTCTGGCCGAAGCTCCAAATAAACCGTCAGTGTTTGCCATCAAGTGTCTCTTCATCAGGTCTGATTCTCTGCATTCATCCCGCTCTAATATTCGGGGGAAAGTGTATGGAGTGCTGAGGTTGTTTTAATCGGGGACACGTGGAGCCGTTCCAGAGGCTCTGGGCCCATTACTGAAACAATTAATAATTGATTGTGTTACTCAGACACACACACACACACACACACACACACACACACACACACACACACACACGCTCACACGGATAAACTGCGAGTGTCAAACTTTGTCAGCACTGCAGTGCTTTTTAGTCATCGATTAGACAGAGAGCTGCCAGGTGTGGATCTGACATAAACGGTAGGAAATCAGTCACATCACATGACCCCAATTTCACCTGTTTGCCATACGAAGAGTGGAAGACGGCTGACTACAAACCACATTTTTGAACATATCTATCAAGAATTTAAACAATACATTAGCACTATTAAAAACATTAGGAATAGGAAGGCAATCAAAACTAGTTTGATGTTTAAAAAATATTTAATCTGAAGTATGAAAATGTATTTTTCTTTCTTTCTGTATTCGTGTAGTGTTTTGTTGCTTTGTATGAATTGTATGTAGATTGATGTTCATGTATGATATTGAATAGATGAATAATGTGCGAACAGTGTGTTGGATATTAAATGAAGTCCATGCGTGTTTAAGTGCTTCTTGTTTAGGTAGGTGTAAGTAAAGCTTTGGTTGATGCTTGGTGAGTAAAACTATTTCAATTGCAAGGAGAAATGAGGATAACTTTAAAAACGTGTACATCTTCCCTAAAAGTTGAGCGTTTCTTTGCATGACCCTGATTCAGAGGAGCTGCAGACAGATGTGGAGTCGCCCACCAGCCACAACACAACAACGTCAACAACAACATCTCAACAACAATTTTGACTGTTTTCTTCATAATTATGTAGTTTTTCTAAGAACTTAGCCTTTTGCTTTCGGTATCAAAAAGTCAGGATTCAGATTTTCTTTCTGAGGATTTTGGCTTTATTCAGAAGTCACACTGTCACTTCTGATCCCTATCCTTTTATTCAGTATAAAAAAGAGAAAAAGTCAAAATTATGAGATATAAAAAGTCTGACTTTTTGTCCAAAATGTCCCTAATCCTCTCCCATAACTCTGTATATGTGTCACCTGTATATGAACCACAAAGCCCTTTCGTTAAGCTCCCTGTCCGTGAATAACAAATGTCTCGTGTCCATTAGGAGGACTTTGTTATGATGAAGAGGAAACGGCGGTCAAGTGACAGAGTAGCAAGTGACACTCTGCAGGCACACGCATGCACACACACACACACACACAAAAACACACACTGCCACTACTGATCCTTATATGTTTAGGCAGACAATCCAACACACACACATACAGTACAGGAGGGAGCCTGAACACACACACACACACACACACACACACACACACACACACACACACACACACACACACAGGAGGGAGGGAGCATGAACACACACACACACACACACACACACACACACACACACACACACACACACACTGTCACTACTGATCCCTATCCATTTATAGGCAGATTATCCAACACACACACAAACAGGAGGGAGCGTTCTCTCGCACGCACGCACGCACGCACACACACACACACACACACACACACACACACACACACTTGTAAACCCTGCTATCTCATCCATCAGCTTCACCTCTGACAGTGTTTGAATAACTCTGTCTTAACAAATGTGAGAGGACGGAGGAGCGACCGCACTGTGAACCTGCCGTGACCTCTGACCTCCAGATAACAGAGAGACAGCTTCCTTCTGTCAGCAGACAAACATCTCTGTTAGTACCGCCGTGTTTTCACTGCTACCTTGTTATCGTTCAGGGCTGTTGGTCAGCGATACCTCTATACAGTTAGGAGAGAAAAGACACACAGAACGAAGCTTGAAAAGTGTTTTTAAAATGCCATTTTATAATATGTTTCGGCTGCTCTTAATGTCTGTCATTTTTGTAAAGCACTTTGAATTGCCTTGTGTTGAAAGGTGTTATATAAATAAACCTGCCTTGAAAAAGATGCTGAAGAAACGCGTATTTGATTATTTACTTGATTATTATTCATTGTTTATTGAACATGCAAACTTAGCTTCATTTGATTGTGTAAGTTGCTTATTCTACTTTAATTAAATTGACCCAAGCACACACTTAAAGGAAGCTAACGCAAATCTGAATAAGGAAAACATATCTCAAATCTAAGTCAACAAAATGACTTTAAGTGGAAATAAAGTCCACTATCTAACTTGCCTCGTGTACAACAGGAAATATGATTTAAAGGAAGTGATTTTAACCCCTTCTGCTCTATAGTCTGAATAATGGTTGAAACTGGACATATTACGCTCATTTTCAGGTGTATATCAGTATGTAGTGTCTCTACTTTAAAGAGTCCTCTCCTGCTGATGTTCAGGTGTATATCAGTATGTAGTGTCTCTACTTTAAAGAGTCCTCTCCTGCTGATGTTCAGGTGTATATCAGTATGTAGTGTCTCTACTTTAAAGAGTCCTCTCCTGCTGATGTTCAGGTGTATATCAGTATGTAGTGTCTCTACTTTAAAGAGTCCTCTCCTGCTGATGTTCAGGTGTATATCAGTATGTAGTGTCTCTACTTTAAAGAGTCCTCTCCTGCTGATGTTCAGGTGTATATCAGTATGTAGTGTCTCTACTTTAAAGAGTCCTCTCCTGCTGATGTTCAGGTGTATATCAGAATGTAGTGTCTCTACTTTAAAGAGTCCTCTCCTGCTGATGTTCAGGTGTATATCAGTATGTAGTGTCTCTACTTTAAAGAGTCCTCTCCTGCTGGTGTTCAGGTGTATATCAGTATGTAGTGTCTCTACTTTAAAGAGTCCTCTCCTGCTGATGTTCAGGTGTATATCAGAATGTAGTGTCTCTACTTTAAAGAGTCCTCTCCTGCTGATGTTCAGGTGTATATCAGTATGTAGTGTCTCTACTTTAAAGAGTCCTCTCCTGCTGATGTTCAGGTGTATATCAGTATGTAGTGTCTCTACTTTAAAGAGTCCTCTCCTGCTGATGTTCAGGTGTATATCAGTATGTAGTGTCTCTACTTTAAAGAGTCCTCTCCTGCTGATGTTCAGGTGTATATCAGAATGTAGTGTCTCTACTTTAAAGAGTCCTCTCCTGCTGATGTTCAGGTGTATATCAGTATGTAGTGTCTCTACTTTAAAGAGTCCTCTCCTGCTGATGTTCAGGTGTATATCAGTATGTAGTGTCTCTACTTTAAAGAGTCCTCTCCTGCTGATGTTCAGGTGTATATCAGTATGTAGTGTCTCTACTTTAAAGAGTCTTCTCCTGCTGATGTTCAGGTGTATATCAGTATGTAGTGTCTCTACTTTAAAGAGTCCTCTCCTGCTGATGTTCAGGTGTATATCAGTATGTAGTGTCTCTACTTTAAAGAGTCCTCTCCTGCTGATGTTCAGGTGTATATCAGTATGTAGTGTCTCTACTTTAAAGAGTCCTCTCCTGCTGGTGTTCAGGTGTATATCAGTATGTAGTGTCTCTGCTGTGACATGTCTCCATGCTTTAATGTTCAAAAAGCTCTCATACTGCCTACAGGAAAGGGCCTCTTTAAGTTAAGGTAAATGACCAATCTGGGAAGTATGTTCCCAAATTACTACATCAATAAATCCCCAATCTTTAGGATCTGCTCCGTCTATTAATCTGAACTAACAACACATTCCCTCTCCTCCATCTCCTGCACACAGTCAGACGTCAGTGAGGAAGTGTTGATGTTCCCAGGTTGTAAAGATGATGGCGAAGATAAACACTGTGGAGAGAGAGGGGGTGGGGGGGGTCTCTGTGTTTTTGCTTGAGCGCCCATTCGTCAGGTGCTAGAGATGTTAGGAAGTATTTTCCTTTCACAAAGTCTGTGAGCTATGAGCTGGCAGACTGTGGACCAACTGTCTGTTTCCTCAGAGGGGCTGGATTTATTTCCTTAGAGAGGATCCTAACAAACGTTTTGTATCCTCAGTCAAGAGATGCTACAATACCAGAACCCACAAAAACATGTAGTCTGTGAATGTTCTCATATTTGCTCTCATACAATTTGTAATGTTCTTTGCATTCAAAACATTTCCCGCCGCATTTCATCAACCTAAAACAGAATGAAGTTTCAGAATCAGTACGTTTACACATACAATCATTTAGCTTGCTTGGTTGTTTTACTATCAA
>CM053242.1:57869885-57897385 GCA_028583405.1 Pogonophryne albipinna
GAGGACTCTTTAAAGTAGAGACACTACATGCTGATATACACCTGAGCATCAGCAGGAGAGCACTCTTTAAAGTAGAGACACTACATACTGATATACACCTGAACATCAGCAGGAGAGGACTCTTTAAAGTAGAGACACTACATGCTGATATACACCTGAACATCAGCAGGAGAGGACTCTTTAAAGTAGAGACACTACATGCTGATATACACCTGAACATCAGCAGGAGAGGACTCTTTAAAGTAGAGACACTACATACTGATATACACCTGAGCATCAGCAGGAGAGGACTCTTTAAAGTAGAGACACTACATACTGATATACACCTGAACATCAGCAGGAGAGCACTCTTTAAAGTAGAGACACTACATACTGATATACACCTGAACATCAGCAGGAGAGGACTCTTTAAAGTAGAGACACTACATACTGATATACACCTGAACATCAGCAGGAGAGGACTCTTTAAAGTAGAGACACTACATACTGATATACACCTGAGCATCAGCAGGAGAGGACTCTTTAAAGTAGAGACACTATCTACTGATATACACCTGAACATCAGCAGGAGAGGACTCTTTAAAGTAGAGAAATTACATACTGATATACACCTGAACATCAACATGTGAGGACTCTTTAAAGTAGAGACACTACATACTGATATACACCTGAACATCAGCAGGAGAGGACTCTTTAAAGTAGAGACACTACATACTGATATACACCTGAACATCAGCAGGAGAGGACTCTTTAAAGTAGAGACACTGCATACTGATATACACCTGAACATCAGCAGGAGAGGACTCTTTAAAGTAGAGACACTACATGCTGATATGCACCTGAACATCAGCAGGAGAGGACTCTTTAAAGTAGAGACACTACATACTGATATACACCTGAACATCAGCAGGAGAGGACTCTTTAAAGTAGACACTACATACTGATATACACCTGAACATCAGCAGGAGAGGACTCTTTAAAGTAGAGACACTACATACTGATATACACCTGAACATCAGCAGGAGAGGACTATTTAAAGTAGAGACACTACATGCTGATATACACCTGAACATCAGCAGGAGAGGACTCTTTAAAGTAGAGACACTACATACTGATATACACCTGAACATCAGCAGGAGAGGACTCTTTAAAGTAGAGACACTACATACTGATATACACCTGAACATCAGCAGGAGAGGACTCTTTAAAGTAGAGACACTACATACTGATATACACCTGAACATCAGCAGGAGAGGACTCTTTAAAGTAGAGACACTACATACTGATATAAACCTGATCATTTACAGAACAGTTCCCTTTTAGTGAAAAAACACACACGCATAAGTTCTGGAATACTATTTCAAACTTATATTTCATGACAAGTGATTGTAGACCAGTTCTTGGCTGATTTCGACCTCAACTAAATCGTTTTCTGTGAAAAAACGATTTTCTTCTCAACAGGCCATACATTTATATTGCATAGAGCACTCTACCCTGCGACTATGAAAAGAACCAAATGTGCTAAAGTATTATTCATGTAGCCCACAACCAGAGTTGGGTTTTGTCGGTAATGGAGTAGTGTAACGCGCTACTTTTACAATTCAGTAATCACACTACAGTTACTAACATTGCCCCGACACGCGTTACTTCGTTACTCACTAAAATCAGTCATAATCACACTGACAGACAAGAGGTATATATGTACGTAATCTACGCGACTTGCGCGTCCACATCTCCACGTGCAGTGCTGCATAAACATGGCTGAGTCAGCGATAACTTTCGAGGGGTGGAGGTATGCCCATTATTTTGAGTTCGTCCGAATAATAGACAGGAATGTGACGGTGAGGTGCAAACTGTGTCCAGGCCAGAAGCTGTTATCCACTGCTGTAAACACCACGTCAAACCTCAACAAACACCTGCAAAGAACACATGCTAAGGTGAAGCTAACGCACACGCTATTTGTTGTGTGTTTATATCACCTAGTCTGTTCTTCTTCTCTGTTTTCCGGTTGTTGCCTGTTTTGAATGACGAATACACACTAGCGCCACCTGCTGGTAAGGAGAGTTATTGCCACTCACGAATGCGCGCTCGGCGAGTAAAGTAACGAGTAAATGTAGAGAGTAACGAAGTAGTGTAATATATTACATTTTTTTAGTAACGACCCCATCTCTGCCATAACTATGTATAATCATAACGTTGCACAGTGAATGGCTGCAGTCAGTTTTTCACAGCCAAATTACCTTTCGTTTACAGTACAATATATGTTTTTAAGGGCTTTCAGAAAGCACGACATCCTTCAGGGTTTTTAGGGAGCAGTATTATTAGTGGTAGACATTTAAAGAATTCCCTATCCAGCATCTAAGCTGCAATTATCCTCCGAAACCAACGCTGTGAGTAATATTTCATTCTCTGATCGAGCTGAATTCGTACATTGTAAGAGGACATGGTAATCTCTCCGGCTACACGAGACCCTGACAGAACATTTCGTACACCTTTTAATGGCTGAACAGCCTTAAATCAAAGTGTCTCCGGGAGGCAAAGGAACACTCTGAGCGCCGTGTAAAGAAAAGTAGACCTCAGCATTGGCAGGAAGTAAAGTGCAATTCTTATCTTTTTGATAGTTTCCTGCACACAAATGCAACTGCACTCCAAGTGGACTGTAGTAAAGAAGAAATAAAAAAGCCTCTCAGACTCCATTACTTTTCGTGGCCGACTTCCAGCTTGTGGATATTCTTTTAGCTTCTGTTGTTTCTTTTTAAACAGAGATAATATTTAGCAAACACTTTATTAAAGAGGCCCTGTTCTGCTTTTTGGGGGGTTCCCCTCTCCTGTAGTGTGTTAAGGTATCCCAACTGTAGCTGTGAACATGACAGGATGTGTGATTACCTAGAAGAGCATCATGACTGTTTGAGGCATATGATAGCTATGGGATTAACATGATGATTCAGCCTCTATGGAGAGAGACATCAAGCATGCTCATTTCTGACGTGGAGCTAATCTGAAGTAAACATTGAATACTGCTTTCTATTCCTCCATCTTGTGACTGTGTGACTCCCTCTCTTGGATATCAGCATGTGAAGGACACTGCTCAGGAACTAGTCTCTGTATGTGATGACTCCTTCCATTCTGGAGAGGATCACAGATACATGGATCCTGAGGTTGAAGCTCAAGCCGGGGACCAGTGAAATGTTCCTAACAGTTTCAGTGCATGTAAATACCTCAGCACTGGCAGGAAGTAAAGTGCAATTCTTATCTTTTTGATAGTTTCCTGCACACAGATGCAAGTCGAGTGCACTCCAAGTGGACTGTAGTAAAGAAGAAATAAAACAGCCTCTCAGACGCCATTATTTCTCGTGGCTGACTTCCAGCTTGTGGATATTTTTCTGCATCTAAGCGAGGAGAAGATGAAACAAGCAAACTGTTTCCGTCAAATCTGCATCTCGCCGTACGATCGCTGCAGGTGTCCAACACAGCCGGTGCTTTCCTCTCTGGAAATCTCCCGCTTTAATTTCCCAGTCCGCCCGCCGCCTGCCTGTTTCCTGGAGGATGTGTTAAGTGTGCGAAGCCTGGGGATGTTTGATTTCTCTCTGCTGTGCTCCCTTCCATCTGACAGATTGGAATAATAAGGAGAGCTAATTGGAGAGGCTGCTCCTTATCTGATTAGAGACGTGAAGAAACCAGGGTTTAGTCTGTTTGTAGCTCATAGAGTCCTGTGGTGAACCGGGACATATTGAGTACCCCAAAGTTAGATGTTTACAACGCCTTGTCTTTTTATGCTGCTGCAACGCAAACATTTCTGAAATTGGGATCAATAACGTACTTCTTATCTTATCTAATCTTATCGTTTAGCACATAGAAATGGCCGGATGCTAACCTGCATATGTTGGGCAATTTGCACAAGTTGCATTATTTGGCACATGCATACAATAGTTACACAATGGCTTGGCCGATTTGGACGATGTTGGAATGGTTTGGAGGTTATTGAGGATGCTGAATATTTCTGACATGTTCAGGATGCCAACCTGCATATGTTGCGTTAATTAGCATTAATATGGACAATAGTTGAACAATGGCTTGGTAGATTTGAACTGTTTTGGAGTGGTTTTTGGGGTTATTGCGGATGCAGCAGATTGTGTGTGTGTGTGTGTGTGTGTGTGTGTGTGTGTGTGTGTGTGTGTGTGTGTGTGTGTGTGTGTGTGTGTGTGTGTGTGTGTGTGTGTGTGTGTGTGTGTGTGTGTGTGTGTGTGTGTCTTATATACATCCCTGCCTTGACTCCCTCCAGCTTCCTCCAGCCAGCATATTTCCAATTTCTCCTGCTTAGCATTAAGACTCTTAATCCGAGGCAAAATCAATGCATACTAACCTATGGAAATGTACATTTGCTGCGTACCCGCTGCCAGAGGCCTCGTCTGCACCCCCGAGGCTTTATAGGCTATAAATACGTCTGCACTAGCACTTAGAAAAATACACACAGGAGCAGAATCCAGTTCCAGCTGATACTGAATAGTAAGCTAAGTGGAAGAGGAGGAAAGCAAACGGCTCGCTTTTGTTACTGAAGGTGTAGAAACATCAGCAGGAGAGGACTCTTTAAAGTAGAGCCACTACATAATGATATACACCTGAACATCAGCAGGAGAGGACTCTTTAAAGTAGAAGCACTACATACTGATATACACCTGAACATCAGCAGGAGAGGACTCTTTAAAGTAGAAGCACTACATACTGATATACACCTGAACATCAGCAGGAGAGGACTCTTTAAAGTAGAGACACTACATACTGATATACACCTGAACATCAGCAGGAGAGGACTCTTTAAAGTAGAGACACTACATACTGATATACACCTGAATATCAGCAGGAGAGGACTCTTTAAAGTAGAGACACTACATACTGATATACACCTGAACATCAGCAGGAGAGGACTCTTTAAAGTAGATACACTACATACTGATATACACCTGAACATCAGCAGGAGAGGACTCTTTAAAGTAGAGACACTACATACTGATATACACCTGAACATCAGCAGGAGAGGACTCTTTAAAGTAGAGACACTACATACTGATATACACCTGAACATCAGCAGGAGAGGACTCTTTAAAGTAGAGACACTACATACTGATATACACCTGAACATCAGCAGGAGAGGACTCTTTAAAGTAGAGACACTACATGCTGATATACACCTGAACATCAGCAGGAGAGGACTCTTTAAAGTAGAGCCACTACATACTGATATACACCTGAACATCAGCAGGAGAGGACTCTTTAAAGTAGAAGCACTACATACTGATATACACCTGAACATCAGCAGGAGAGGACTCTTTAAAGTAGAAGCACTACATACTGATATACACCTGAACATCAGCAGGAGAGGACTCTTTAAAGTAGAAGCACTACATACTGATATACACCTGAACATCAGCAGGAGAGGACTCTTTAAAGTAGAGACACTACATACTGATATACACCTGAACATCAGCAGGAGAGGACTCTTTAAAGTAGATACACTACATACTGATATACACCTGAACATCAGCAGGAGAGGACTCTTTAAAGTAGAGACACTACATACTGATATACACCTGAACATCAGCAGGAGAGGACTCTTTAAAGTAGAGACACTACATACTGATATACACCTGAACATCAGCAGGAGAGGACTCTTTAAAGTAGAGACACTACATACTGATATACACCTGAACATCAGCAGGAGAGGACTCTTTAAAGTAGAGACACTACATACTGATATACACCTGAACATCAGCAGGAGAGGACTCTTTAAAGTAGAGACACTACATACTGATATACACCTGAACATCAGCAGGAGAGGACTCTTTAAAGTAGAGACACTACATGCTGATATACACCTGAACATCAGCAGGAGAGGACTCTTTAAAGTAGAAACACTACATACTGATATACACCTGAACATCAGCAGGAGAGGACTATTTAAAGTAGAGACACTACATACTGATATACACCTGAACATCAGCAGGAGAGGACTCTTTAAAGTAGAGACACTACATACTGATATACACCTGAACATCAGCAGGAGAGGACTCTTTAAAGTAGAGACACTACATGCTGATATACACCTGAACATCAGCAGGAGAGGACTCTTTAAAGTAGAAACACTACATACTGATATACACCTGAACATCAGCAGGAGAGGACTATTTAAAGTAGAGACACTACATACTGATATACACCTGAACATCAGCAGGAGAGGACTATTTAAAGTAGAGACACTACATACTGATATACACCTGAACATCAGCAGGAGAGGACTCTTTAAAGTAGAGACACCACATACTGATATACACCTGCCGGATGCTAATCTGCATATGTTGGAAAATAGCTAAGTGGACGAGGAGGAAAGCAAACGACTCTCTTTTGTTACTGAAGGTGTAGAAAAGTGTGGAGTCTGCACGCCACTTTGAAATAAATCCTAATACCCGAGACACAGATATGAATGCATTCCAAGAAATATTCTACTCCACTATGAAGCCTTATCAAAGCAGTGGTTTGCATTCATTCAGGAATACAGACGGGCTTCAAAAGGACCCTTCTTCCTCCTCTCTGTCTCCTTGCAGCTGCATCTAGCACCCCCCCCCCCCCCCCCCCCCACTGTGAGCTCCTCATGTCTCTACAAAGGACCATTGTATTCGTACAGTACAACTCAGACACGACGTTTCATCTGAAAGAAAACTAACTAAATACGATTATATTGTTTTTAGCAAACTGTTCTCTCCGCTTTGAGCTTCTCTTGTTTCTCTTATTAAAAGTTAACATTGACTGTTTTTCAGCAAACATTTTATTAAACAACAAAAAACTGATTTTGAAGTGACTGTTATTTTGTATATATTGATTGTTGTGCTTTTATGTATATCTTCAATGTGTGCATAATGTATACATGTATCTGTTGATTGTGTATATATACATATTTGTTTATACATATTTGTATTTATTACTCCTCTGGATTGTGGGAAACGGTATTTCGATCTCTCTGTCTGTACACACCAACTGAAAGATTGACAATAAAGTTGACTTTGATTAACGAGGCCCTTTTCTGCTTTATCGGGGGTTTCTCTTCCCTGTAGTGACCTATAGGTTTTAGTGCATGTCAATGGTCTGCAAAGGCTACAATCCTTGTGTTCCCTCCAGAGGAAGTTTCTCTCCCAGACAAACGTTGCCTTAAAAGGGTGGAGAACTTGTTATAAAGTGCTAATTATGTGCAAGCTCTGGGAGGAACTCAGGATACAACAAATCAGATACCGTCACTTTTCAAAACATTGGGGATTAGCAGGATTACAATGTTACTGAACAATTAGACTTTGGATCTGCTCTAGTAAAAACACAAAGGTGTGTCAGGTGTTTATAACCAGAGTACATGTTCATCCCCTCTGTGTGTGTGTGTGTGTGTGTGTGTGTGTGTGTGTGTGTGTGTGTGTGTGTGTGTGTGTGTGTGTGTGTGTGTGTGTGTGTGTGTGTGTGTGTGTGTGTGTGTGTGTGTGTGTGTGTGTGTGTGTGTGTGTGTGTTCTGCTGTCAGGGCAGATTGAAGCTGCTGAAGGCCTGACCCAGCTGGATGTAAACAGCTTCAGATGAATGCAGAGGCTTAGCAGGCACAGCTTATGGCCTCCACACACACACACACACACACAATATCACATCACACAAATCACAACTAACTGCCACCTTTCCTATAACCCGAGCTCTCCATCTTCATGGGGAAGTTCAATTCTGCTCATTCCTACCCTCGAGAATGCATGCAGCCAAAAGCTGGTTGCGACACTAAATCCATCAAATGCTCACACACACACACACACACACACACACACACACACACACACACACACACACACACACACACACACACACACACACACACACACACACACACACACACACACACACACACACACACACACACACACACACACACACACACACACACACACACACACACACACTCTGAGAAACAGCGGAGACTAGAGTGACAGAAACACACAGATTTGTCCTGAAACGACAGGGTGTAATCAACCCTTCCCCACATTGGAAAGACCTCATAATGATAATTGTGTTGCAGCTAACCCATAAAGTAAAAGCAAACACACACACAATGGGAACAGAGTTAGAGGTGCTTCATCTATCATATTATTCTTAGCGCCCTCCGTCCAGAAACATCTTCTTAATAAGGTTCATAACTTGTGTCTGCAGCAGCACTTCTGCTCGGCCTTGACAACTCTGATAGCTCTTTGGAAAATCAATGGTGTGAGAGGACTGAATCAGAGCCTGAGGGTGAGGGGGGGAGTTTAGAGAGAAAAGGTAGTGAGGAGTGAGCAGAGAGGAGAGGAAAGAAGATGTTAGGGGAAGAGGACAGACAGTATTCATATCAGAGTGAAGTTATTACACTTTAAAGAGGCCCTGGTCTGCTTTTTGGGGGGTTTCCCTTGTGTTAGCTGTTTGTGTGCATGTAAATGGTCTGCAAAGGCAAAAAAAGGGGCGGGACATCTTAAAGCGATTGACCGATTACAACAGATCATCCTTATTATTTAAAAATACATCACTACGATCATATTGTGGTATTTAAAGACGGATCTTTTTTGTACCAAAGAATATTTATTTTGAGTACGACTTGTCTATTTGCATATCTCTGCAGATCCACATTAATCCACAGAAAATGTTATTTTAACACATATTAGCCTCGTCATGCTTCCTTCCATTTGAATATTGCAAGCCACCTTGATCATAAGGCGCGTTCACACCAAGTACTTTCCTGAGAACTTAGTTCATGAGAACTCTTTTAGTTCTCGGCCGGAAGTCCCCGGAGTTGGACTTCCGAGTAAATCGCCAGAACGCCGACACCTCCTCATCTCCACCGCTCCCATGTTTTCTTTTGTGTTGCCATAAGTTAGTCTCTCTGCGTTTCTGCGCTGGGCTAATGCTAATAATGCTAATGCGAGGATAATAAAATGGCGGCTTCACAAAACATGTGTGGAGTTTGACGGGGCGTGGTTTGCAATCCGCCCAGCCAATCAGACATCGGAAGCTTTTTCTCCCACGAAAGTCCCTGCTCTCTAGCAGGGACGGAAAAGGGGGTGAAAAGGTTCTCATGAACTAATTTAGTTCCTGGGGCTTTTTGGTGTGAACGCAACTAAATCGTAGTTCTCAGGAACCTTTGTGGGAAAGGTACTTGGTGTGAACACACTACCTTAGACATCCTTACATCAGGTTTAAAGAAAATCAGGCAACCTTTTTCCCACGTAATCCTGCTGACAGACCGATAAACCAAACAAACCCAAACGATAACCTCCTTTGAGAAGGTAACAAAGGCTCATGGAAAACACCATCATATGTATTAGTTTCTTTACCTCAACCAGAGGAAGGTACAGCTTCATTATTTTGTACTGATTTAATTAGTTTGACTGTTCTGTTTCCTTGCCTGTCAGATAAGATACATAAGAGGCAGTGTATTGATCCCACATTGGGACATGTTAGCGTCGCAGCAGCAGCATACAAAACAAGGCATGGCACACAAGTAACACACAAGCGTCTTTGAGTTGTGAAAAGCGCATAAATAAAATGTATTATTATTATTATTAAGTAGAAATTAAAGAGTAGAAGTAAACCATACTATAATTTAAACATCTCAAAATAGAATTAAAGCAGCATTAAAAAGTAGATAATTAATATACAGTAGGCCATGAAGGGTTTTAGACACAATATAAAGCAGGATATGATAGATTAAGGGATGGGAACGATTAATCGAATATTCGAAATTATTCAGGTATTCGAATAATTATTCAGGTATTCGAATATGAGTTATGAATATTTTTATTAATTTATTTTTTTTTTAATTAATTTTTGTTTTTGGAAGTGATGCCTAAGTTGATTACATATTATCAAATTTAATAATTCAATGTATACGACAGTGCCATAGCTAAATGTGTTAGGTGACGTCTAAAGGTGTGTTTTGCTCCCTCACAGCGGGCAGAGCTGCAGCTGCTGATCTCTCTCTCGCGTCCGGTTATACTTCACTCGCGTTCATGTCCAAATCCATCAGATCTAGTTCTAGCCAATGATACGGCTGCTGCCCCTCCCTACACGCAGATCACGCAGACTCAAACCTCATCTTAGGCCCAAATGTGGCGCAAATGAGCTCTGCAGCCGTTGCGAGGTTCCGGCGCTAACAGTTCATGAGCGTGCTCCCCGCCCCCTGTCAACACTCGCGACACATGGCCAGCCTAAACAACAATAAGCGCTGCTTGGCAACCGTGTGTGGCGGCAAAGTGCAGACATTTTGACTGGAGAGATTTAGTTTTGCCGGTATTCAACATATTTTACCAGTCATAGTCCGGTAATTATTTACACTCTAAGAAGAGTCCGACACAACAGACATGGCGTCAAAAAGGAGTAATGTGTGGAAATATTTCGACCAGGTTAGTGAGTGCGGTGTAGAGGTCAAACTATGCCAAATTAAACTTATATACATGCTATACCTTGCTATACCCGCAACCTCCGTTCCAGCTGAGAGGGTCTTCTCTACAGCTGGCCTGATTGTGAATCGCCTCAGCACATGAAAGCTGTAGGCCTATAGCTGTCAAACTGTGATCACCAGTTCAATACATTTGACAAATTCGACTTGGTTTCTCCACTTACACATTTCGGTTAACCTGTTAACCGTTTTTTGGGGGGTCGAATATTCGAATATACATTTGCTTTCAAATTCCCATCCCTGGAATATTGAATTAAATCAAAAAATAAATGTACTTAATCCAACACACACGTTACAACACACGTGCCAGCGGACAGAATATCACAATACAAATATACAGTTAATTTTCCTCGGAGGAAACGCGAGGGAAAGCGCTCGGCTGGCAGTCAGGACACATGCTGATTCTGTCAGGATTTCACCCCATTATCGATGAATGATTAATGGCTCTGCATTCTGTATCGTGGGAGGATGTAGGAACGCCTTTTCCACCCAGAGGAGCCGCCTCGCTGAGCTTAACGATCAGAAATGAATCAACGCCAATCAGTTATCAAACGGGGATTAAAGCTGAATCAGAGAGAGAGAGATCACACAGACTCTATATGTGTATACTGTAACTGAGAGTAGGGCTGCTCGATTACGGCAAAAATCATAATCTCGATTTTTTGGGTCAATAATTGTAATTGCGATTATTCAGACTTTGAAAACATCCATTTATTTGAGAAAAAAAATGTGCAAAGTATGTTTTTAACAGTTGATTACCCTGAACTTTAAGTTTAATTCAACTGAAAAACCCAAAAAAAAAAAAAAAAAAAAAAGTAATAATAATAAAATAATAGTTTTATTTCGATTACGTTGTTTTCGTAATCGTTGAAAGCCATAATCGTAATCGCGATTATATTATCGAATCAGAATACTTTATTTATCCCCTTTGGAAATGTGTAATAAAAAATACGCAAATGAAACAAGGAGGTTACGTGTAAATTGTCCATCAAGGGTTAACCTAAAATAAAGTATAAAATAAATATCTATATAAACATTAAAGTAAACATTTGCATAAAAACATTAATCAAATCAAATAGATATGTATATGAGCATGAAAGCAGATCTGTAAACACGCGTCCTGTGCCCCGGTTAAACCCGTCCTCCTGCCGCTCAGGTCACTAACAGTAGTTCCCACTTGTTTCAGAGCACCACATTATTTCTGCTCCACCTCACATGCAAATGAAATCCAGAGCTTATAGCTGTGTCACCACGGCAACCGCATCCCAGAGAGGTGCCTTCTCCATCTTCCATCCTTTAAAGGTCACCTATTTTGCAAAATCCACTTCTTCATGTGTCTTCTACATCAACATGTGTCCCCTCTTCTTCATGTCTCTTCTACATCAACACGTGTCCCCTCTTCTTCATGTCTCTTCTACATCAACACGTGTCCCCTCTTCTTCATGTCTCTTCTACATCAACACGTGTCCCCTCTTCTTCATGTCTCTTCTACATCAACATGTGTCCCCTCTTCTTCATGTCTCTTCTACATCAACATGTGTCCCCTCTTCTTCATGTCTCTTCTACATCAACATGTGTCCCCTCTTCTTCATGTCTCTTCTACATCAACATGTGTCCCCTCTTCTCCATGTCTCCTCTACATCAACATGTGTCCCCTCTTCTTCATGTCTGTTCTACATCAACATGTGTCCCCTTTTCTTCATGTCTCTTCTACACCAACATGTGTCCCCTCTTCTTCATGTCTCTTCTACACCAACACGTGTCCCCTCTTCTTCATGTCTCTTCTACATCAACATGTGTCCCCTCTTCTTCATGTCTCTTCTACATCAACATGTGTCCCCTCTTCTTCATGTCTCTTCTACATCAACATGTGTCCCCTCTTCTTCATGTCTCTTCTACATCAACATGTGTCCCCTCTTCTCCATGTCTCTTCTACATCAACATGTGTCCCCTCTTCTTCATGTCTCTTCTACATCAACATGTGTCCCCTCTTCTCCATGTCTCTTCTACATCAACATGTGTCCCCTCTTCTCCATGTCTCTTCTTCATCAACATGTGTCCCCTCTTCTTCATGTCTCTTCTACATCAACATGTGTCCCCTCTTCTTCATGTCTCCTCTAAATCAACATGTGTCCCCTCTTCTTCATGTCTCTTCTACATCAACATGTGTCCCCTCTTCTTCATGTCTCTTCTACATCAACATGTGTCCCCTCTTCTTCATGTCTCTTCTACATCAACATGTGTCCCCTCTTCTCCATGTCTCTTCTACATCAACACGTGTCCCCTCTTCTTCATGTCTCTTCTACATCAACACGTGTCCCCTCTTCTTCATGTCTCTTCTACATCAACATGTGTCCCCTCTTCTTCATGTCTCCTCTACATCAACATGTGTCCCCTCTTCTTCATGTCTCTTCTACATCAACATGTGTCCCCTCTACTTCATGTCTCTTCTACATCAACATGTGTCCCCTCTTCTTCATGTCTCTTCTACATCAACATGTGTCCCCTCTTCTCCATGTCTCTTCTACATCAACATGTGTCCCCTCTGTGGAAAGAGACTCTGAAAGTTTCAGGAACAAAGATTCTCTCTCTTTTTGATCAATTTCTATAAAAACCTGTCTGAAAATGAGCTGATCAGATTTTGGCCACTTGATGATGTCATCACGATGTTTTGTCTTGTGTAACCATTAGCCAATCAGCAACCAAGGTAACCCCCCCCCCCCCCCTTATCACCTGAATCTCCTCCTAGAGCACCATTGAGTTCTTTGTAACCAAATGTCTCTCAGAGGGGCGTGGGGAGGGGCTCCTTATTTTCATCTAAAGTAACAGACAGAGAATCAGCACTTTGGAAACAGGGCTGAAACAGAGGGGATTATGGGTAATGCTGCAATGTTCTGTTTGGTGTTTCAGCCAATCAGAGACAGGCTGTGGATATATCTGAGACCTGTGATATATTGATGAAAACTGTATAATAGGGGACCTTTAAAGAAACCCCGACCCATATGGAAATGGCTGTGAAGTACTAGGAGAGGACGGATGGTGCTGAACAAACATCCCATTACTCCGTTTCCTCACCTGAGAACGGAGGATATATAACGCTCTCAAATGATTCCAAATCCACAGCGACTCCAGCTCATTTATGTGTCTCTGGATCTATGTGTTGTTTGTTTTATGTGTTTGGATCTACCTTCTTTTAGATTGCATGTGTTCTCACTTGTCTCTGTGAAAGCGTTCGTCTCCGTCCATCCGTCAGCCGGCTGATTAGATCAGGTGTCAGCGTCTAAACCGATTACCCCGGCAAAGAGGCCGAAAGCAAAGCAATAACACAGCTTCTAACTCCATTTCAGAGACAGACTCCTCTCACTTTCAATATCTGCGCCGGCATCGCAATTCAGATGAAAAGCGACGGAGGCTCTCATCGGAGGAAGCGTCCTGAAAGATATCAGATACAAGCGTTAAGTAAATATACGCTGATGTTTCCCGTGCAGAATGGAAATGGTACGATCATAACTATGGTGTAATATCTACGTATCAACATGAGGCATGACAGCACATTCAAATCCACATGGAGGTGATTTAAAAGTCATGAAAGAGTCGAATATCATTCAGTATTAAGTCGACAAAACAACATCCATCTGGGTCATATCAAATATTATCAATGTAAGACAAGATTTGTTGTGAATGTCCGAATATAAGTAAACATGGAAATACTTCATTTGAACTCTTCCACCATAATGTTGCACTATTATTTCCATTTGTTAAAACGTTGACTTATCTCTCATGTTGTGTTCGGGTCTCCCGTGACCCGTTTCAAGATAAAATGATATAATAACTACGCTCTAGTTTGTTTTATCTGAACAAGGCTTCATGATGATCCCCCCCCCCCCCCCTCTCTCTAACCTCTTGAGTTTTACTAGAGGGAAACGGTTTGTGGCTTAGACAGGCCGGGGAGTGTTACAATTCGTAGTTACAGCGTACCTCCCTATCTCTCATCAATTTCCAACTAAGGCTCCAGTGGGGACCTTGTTTCCTGAGTGTGCCTCTCCACCTATGTTTCTTACTCTCTTACTTGCTACCCTTTGCCCTCAACCTATTGTAAGGGCGTACTTGTTCTTCCGTCTCTCTGTCTGTGTATTCTCTTGTTCCGATTAACCCAGCCAAATCTTTGTTCTTGTTTTGTATCTATATCTACGCCGGGATCCGGAGTCGAGGCTGATCCTCTTGCTGTAGTCCTGTGTCTTGGATCCTCGATCCCGAGTTCTGGATTAAGTCGTGGACTTCGGGTCGTGGCTGAACCTGTCTCTGCGGTCCTGCCTTGGGTCTCGTCATGCTGCTTCCCTGATGGCTTCCACAGGATTGTAGCTGACATCCTCGTGGATTCATCTTCTTATTACAGACACATGCATTTCCTAACATTCGGTCTATATGCTGTAAAATGTATTATCTCTTGGATTTACACACGGCATCTATTGCACGTCTGTCCGTCCTGGGAGAGGGATCCCTCCTCTGTTGCTCCCCCTGAGGTTTCTCCCATGTTCCCTTTAAACTGTGGGTTTTCTCTGGAAGTTTTTCCTTGTACGATGTGAGGGTCTAAGGACAGAGGGTCTAAGGACAGAGGGTCTAAGGACAGAGGGTGTCGTCTTTCTCATACTGATATTCTGAACAATCTGCGCTGTTGTTTAGAGACAGATATATAAACACTACTCAACTGGTTTTAGCCAAGTCTGAAGGTCTCTAAACAAAGTGTATCATTCGGTGTTGGGGTCTGGGGAGACCCGGCAGAATTGTTGTGGGTGACTCGAGGTCAAATTTGGCCCAATCAAGATTCATCTTTGACTTTAGACACCCCTCCCCCACGGCCCCTCCCCCTTCATACACTGTAACGATATTTGTTTGCAACATGCACCTGGTCTCCCAAGAATGAAAAGTAGTAGAGGAAGAAGGACAACAACAACAGCAACAACAACAGAAGAACAACAACAACAATAAGTATAAGAAGAAGTAAAAGAACAACAAAAAGAAGGGAAGAACAACAGACAACAACTGAACAACAAAAAGAAGGAAGAACAAAAAGTAGCAGAGGAAGACGGACAACAAACACAAGAAAAGAACAACAACAACAACAACAATAACTAAAAGAAGGGAGAAAAAGAAGATTTAAAAGTTATAGAAGAAGAAGTAGAAGGACAACATCAACAACAAGAAATGTAAGAAGAAGTAAAAGAACAACACAAAGGAACAACAAAAAGAAGGAAGCAGATACAAGCAGTAGAATAAGGACAACAACAAAAGAAGAGGAAGAACAAGAAACGAAGAACAACAACAACAACAACAAAGAGAAGTAGAAGAAGCTAATCCTCAAGGTGAAAGATGAAACGTTCCTCGCTCTCCATGAATCCACCAGCGCTGCTTCTGCATTAAAAACATCATTTCAATACTTTGACGTTTCTCCTTTCTTTCCATGTTTTCTGTGAAATCCAAAGAGAAGAGCAGCCTCTCTTCTGCTGTCAGAGCTCCCTGCAGAGAGCCGCTCTAATTGGCTGCCCTCTCTCCAGGACCAATCAGAACGCTCGATAATTGGAGCAGCGGGGCGTTGGCGGGAGGTCACGGCGGACATCGCTTTGCTTCTTCATGGGATTTCTCTCTAATTCATCTTTTTACCTCTCTCTCTCTCTCTCTCTCTCTCTCTCTCTCTCTCTCTCTCTCTCTCTCTCTCTCTCTCTCTCTCTCTCTCTCTCTCTCTCTCTCTCTCTCTCTCTCTCTCTCTCTCTCTCTCTCTCTCTGTGTTACTGCAGACATCACACTCAATAACCGCCTCGTTTACTCGTCTCTCTTCTGACTTTATGAGCCAGGAAGGGAACAGAGACGGGGTGAAGGGACAACAGTAAAACAGGAGGAGACATGGGAAGACTTTTGACTCTTGGACAACAATGGTATAGCGGCTGTAGACTGTCAACAAAATGCAATGGGCCAAACACAGAGAGGAGAAGCACTGTGAAGAACAAGGGGGAAAAAAAAATTCGTGCCGTCCCTTTGAGAGCCTGTATTGACGCTGTTTGTCCATACGGCTTGCCATAGTTTGTCTTTATTCTAGAAATGTTCATAACATCTGTTCATTAATTTTACTCCGTCTCTGAAGCACGTACTGTATGTCTGGATGTAGCCAGCTGTATTCATTTAAATAATTATCTGTAACAATTGTTAAATATGTGTGAAAACTTAAAGACAATGGTGATGCTAATCGCGCTAGCTTGTCAATGGGGATTTCAATGTTAAGTTAGCATCCATGCTATTTGTAAGTCAACTTTATGTTTTTGTATTTATGTTGTATACAGTCATTAATAATACAGTGTTTGTGATGTCACAACAGTCAAACTAAAATAACTTTGTACATTTGTGTTTTTTGGGTTTCACAAAATAACATATTTGGATAAACATCCTAAATCCCTGCTGTCTCCTGCGTGTTTATTGAAGACACTGTTAGCTTTCTGCCAAGCTAGAAATCCCTCTACAATGCTAAAACTCTAAATTCCAGTGAGGGCAGACTAAAGCTAAATGAAAAAGATATTAATACCATAATATTTGTCGTTGTGTTTATCACTGGCACTCAGCAAAGTAATCTTCAGGCATCATATCTCTAATAAAAACTTGGTGCTGCAATAACTTTTTTTGTTTTGGCAACACAATCCGAGCCATAATATATCTCAACACCTCGGGCAGCGTTAAACTCGACCCCTGTGCAGCTGCTACTTTGTGGCTATCGCTTTTCATTAATCACAAATGGTGTTGCCTGTCTGTGGTGAAGGCTTTTTTTAAAGAGAGCGGTTCAATTATGATCAGGACGGGAGTTACACGGACAAAAAAAACACAACATCTTCAACAGCTGGCCGATGGGAAGACATGCCTTCATGCTGGATCTCTGTAACAAACTGGGGTCTGGGTGCTATATGATCTGCTGTGTAGACAAAGAGATTAGCTGCAGTCACATCTGCTCTCCACATCCAGATGTATGGTTTAAAATCAAGGCCTGAGCCGCTAAAGACACACGGGGGGAAGTTTCAGAGTCTATTTCACTTCGTAGAATAAAGTCAAGCCTGGTTTCTCATTACACTTGACTGGTTTGGGTGTGTCGTGTCAATTTATCATATTTAAGAGTGGGAGGCGTGTGGTGCAGTCGGTTGTGCGTTGGTGTTGGGATCAGGGGGTCACAGGTTCAAACCCCACTGCAGTCAGCATGTGTCCCCGAGACACTTCACCCCAAAGTGCTCCTGTGGGGATTGCCCACAGTATTGAGTATGTACGTTTCAGATTCAAAATATGTATTGTCATGTGCACAGTAAACAGACAGGTACAATGAACATCTTACTTTGCTCGTCCACCCTACGCAAGTAAGATACAGGAATATAGAAATAGGCAAGTAGTCGCTTTGGATAAAAGCGTCCAACATGTAATGTAATGTCATATAATCATTTAAAACAAATAGTCTTATACTCTGATTGCCTGTTAAATAGTATTGTTAGTCATGTATGTGTTTAACGGAGACATATGTTAAGGGTTTACATTTCAGAAGTGTAAAAGGTGGATTTGCAAATGGTTCAGGGCGAGGTTTAATGATGGGATGGAGGACCAGTTGTTTCCTCTCATGAATATATAGAGAGACTGTCAGCAGAACTTCTCTGTCCTCTGAGGGTCAAGTTGCTCTGTTCCTGCATTTCAGATCGATTGCACTTGTATATTGACTTTCTTTATTACTTCATTAAATATAACAGACAGACAAACTTTGTCCATTAATCAGTTTCTCTTAAGAATTTCCTCCACAGGGTGAACCTTGAAATAGCAAACATTTAGGAAGAACTGAAACTCAAGCAGAGCCAACTAGCATAGATATGTTTTTTCAACACAGTTTGCACACTACAAATCAACACTATAGCCCCGCTGTTAGACAACCAAATCCCCACATGCATTACACATGCATTACACATGCATTACACATGCATTACCCTCCTGCAGCCGAATAGCAATGAGAAATAGTTTCAGATCTTCCTCCGACTTATTCAATTCTCCGTGTAAATACACCGTAGGGTTAGCAAAGCCTACGGAGCGTAAATGGCAGCCTGAGCACATAATCCCGACTACAACACGGCACAAAGCGCAGACGAGGAGACGGGGAAGAAACAGTGGGAAAGGATATCAAAAAGCAAGCGGAGGTGAGAGGAGGAAGCAGAAGCAGATCATTCAGAGGGGACAGGAAGTAAAAGGCTAAATGAGCGTAGGGCGTAATCAACGAAGCCATCGATTGACGGGCAATTTAGCTCGTTGTTAAACTAGACAGATGTAAAATGTGCGAGGCTTATTTGTGCGTTTGAACTTTTTGCAGCCTCTTAAAATAGAACAAGATTTACAAGCAACGTTAAAACTTCCTACGTCTCAATAATTCTGGTGAATGAAAAGCAGAATGATTGTGATATCATAAACTGTGTGTGAACGTGTTTTACATGCCAACTGTTCACAGGGATAATGTCTCCAGTGTTGAGTTCCTGAAACACCATAAGATCTCTGCTTACAATTAAATGTTACCCTCACAGTTTTTATGAATGAACACTTACTATCAAAATGGACATAAATGTGACTAATGTTGAATATAAATTACGTTGATGGGAATACAGTGATAGGGATAGAAAATGCATTTAAAGATGTCTTCATCATTCTTTAAACTATACACACACAGTTAAATAGTATTTGAGACTTTATTTAATGCCTCTCAAAGCCCCTAATCTGCGATATAAGACAGCAGGCAGTTTCACTTGCTTTAAGGGGTGTTATTAAAGTATAGAAATCGTTCACTTCAGTGCTGGCACAGGAGCAAAGACAACATGCTGTAGATATATCCAACTTTGCACATTTAAATCAACTTGTTCCTTCAACTTATGCATAGTTACTGCTTCCATTCACATTCTACGGTGGCCGACAGGTGCACATTTGAGCGTCTGTGCACCTGTCGGCCACCGTATACGTATGTTTAAACGTAATGGGAGACGTTTAAGGGGCTTTAGAGCTATGATATCAAAGACTTCTGTTCCTGTGAGAAGCCAAATTGCAAAAAATGACCTCAGACTCCACTGCGATCAAATGTGCTCTTGTCGAACAAATGAATTCATATATACTCTCACATTAATTGACTCACTGCAGGAGCTCTTCCCATTCCTCTTATCTGCACAACTCCACTGCAACCCTGAGGACAAATGCACTTCAAAACCTTACACATTCAAACTAAAGTGGTTAAACCCGATGGAATTATTATATCAGCAGAGCCATCACGGAGTAACTTCGCTGCTAAACCCGTTGGTAAGTCTGCGGCTATGCGCACACGGGGAAGCTAATGCTGTCTGAAAGAGCATCACCCAAACAGCTGCGGATGAATGAACTTATCATATCGTGGCCTGGTTATGCCGGGTGTGAATCTCTAGTCAGGAAAACAAGTCCAATATCTTAAGACGGAGTGTGTTTGAGTGTAGGAATACATTACTTTGAGTTTTCCACTTGTAAAACGAAATTGGTTTCCTCGCCACTCGTAAGCGCATTTGCACTGAGTACATTTCAACCTTCACGTCCCCAAGCTAAGATGCAGGAGCACCGGCGCTTTGCATGCAAATCTCTCAAGTTTAAGCACACAGCCTACGCTTGCTCTGTCTCTTTCTAACACACACACACACACACACACACACACACACACACACACACAAAGCTGCACGGCAAATCCAACTCTGACTTTAACTCTCCAACTTGTATTAGAAAAAAACAATGTAGGGCAGTTCCAAGACGTGTCATTGGCAAAGTCAAGAGTACACACTCAGAAACACACAGCTTGCACACACTCTCATTAACACAACTGCAAGCCTGAGTCTCTAGCACACACACACACCTACACACACACACACACCTACACACACATCAGTGTTCTCCTGTCATCTGGTCATCCTGTCCGTCATGCAAAAGCAGGTAGAATTATAGAAGAGTTTATTCAACTTTGCAAATATTACAGTTATTGGAGAACTAAGTTAAGTGGTGCAGACACACATACTAAAACACGGATATGAGTTAGCATTTTACAACGTCCGTTAGCGATTTGGAGCTGAAGTAAAGTGAAAAGATTCAACATGATGTTTTCTCAACATGAAATACTCCAGTAAATACCCGACCCATGAATGTCCCATGTCTTATTGTGTCATAAAAACATTGGTTTCTAACAAGTAACCAAATCAATGCAAACAAAGGCAACAGAACGGAAAGAGCTAACCGACAGTGTTTTCCAATTACCAATGAAGGAGACGTCTTCTCCAATGGGACATTTGTTTATGTAGCATGGCTCTGCTGAAACTTGGCTTGTGACCTGAGCCGTGAGAATCCACTACATATTTCAAAATATCTCAACAGGCTCAGTTCTGACACCACACCATCTGGATTTCATTTCGTTGCAGGACTTCACAAGCTTCATAGAGACACATACAGCTTATTCTGTGATAACTTCCACATGTCAATACACAGTCTGAACCAAAACACCACAGTAAACAACACATGCAGCACGTATCAAGCGTCCTGCAGCTGAACGACCACACTGGGACAAAACGTCCAATATTTACATCGTTATCTCCTCCGTTTTTCTCCACTCGCAATCTGGCCTGCAGCAATATGGCTCCAGAGTGTTTCTCGATAAGTAATAATACTTTATTAGTTATTTTATGCTTGTTCATTTTCTGTTTTTGAAACTTGTTGCATCTCCTAAGCCCTGAAACCTTCTGCTGTTATCAGTGTGAAGCAAAGCCGTGCCAAGAAACTGTGTGTGTGTTTGTTGCTGATATACAAACTTCACTGGGGTTTTCAACTCACATGAAGGCGAGGAAGTGGTGACGGAAATAGCATGGAATTATTGTTTCTGCTTTTAATAACATTGAACACATACTACGACCACTTTCAGAAGTCAGTCGTTTTAGACGTACACATCGAGAGAAGTTTTAAAATATATTTTTCAGACTGAACAAACTTTAATTATAAGGTACATACCCGGAAAATAGTTAGCATTTTAGCTCTTTCTGGGTCTTGAAGTCAATTATTGGTCGTTAGCCTGAAATAAGATCTGTGGTTTACACAAGTTAAATACATTTTGTTCTACGACATAAAATATATATATATAATTTAAAAAGGCCGGTTGATAAGAAGTGACTAAATAAACTGCTACGTCATCACGTCAAACATTAGACGACTTTAACTAAGCAGCAGCTTGCGTTAACCACAGACCTTATTTTAGGCATCTACCACAACCACGTTCAAAAAACCATTGACTTCAAGACAAGGGAACAGGAAGTGGTAAAATGCTGACTAATTTCTGGGTTTCAGGACTCATTCCAGCACCGCTCTTTGTTTGGGTTAAGAGTAACGGTTACGTTTGGATGTGATTAAGTTGAAACTGAAGCCTTTTTTTTTTACTTTTTGATATGAAGATGTAAAAGTCTGCGTGTCGTAGAGACACTGAACAAAAATATAAACGCAACACTTTTGCTCTTGCTCCCATTTTTCATGAGATGAACTCAAAGATCTAAAACATTTTCTATATACACAAAATAACCATTTCTCTCTAATATTGTTCACAAATCTGAAAAAATGTGTGATAGTGAGCACTTCTCCTTTGCCGAGATAATCCATCCCACCTCACAGGTCTGGCATATCAAGATGCTGATTAGACAGCATGATTATTGCACAGGTGTGCCTTAGGCTGGCCACAATAAAAGGCCACTCTGAAACGTGCAGTTTTGCTTTATTGGGGGGGTCTGGGGGGGTCCGAAAACCAGTCAGTATCTGGTGTGAGGGGTAGGGGTAGTGTTAGGGGTAGGGTTAGGGGGTTAGGGTTAGGGTTAGGGGTTAGGGTTAGGGTAATGTTGTGAATCGAGTGGCCTGTGTTCGTCGTCCATACCATAACCCCACCACCACCATGGGCCACTCGATTCACAACATTACCCTAACTCTACCCCTACCCCTCACACCAGATACTGCCTGGTTTTCGGACCCCCCCAGACCCCCCAAATAAAGCAAAACTGCACGTTTCAGAGAGGCCTTTTATTGTGGCCAGCCTAAGGCACACCTGTGCAATAATCATGCTGTCTAATCAGCATCTTGATATGCCACACCTGTGAGGTGGGATGGATTATCTCGGCAAAGGAGAAGTGCTCACTATCACAGATTTTTTCAGATTTGTGAACAATATTTGAGAGAAATGGTTATTTTGTGTATATAGAAAATGTTTTAGATCTTTGAGTTCATCTCATGAAAAATGGGAGCAAAAACAAAAGTGTTGCGTTTATATTTGTGTTCAGTGTAAATGGCTTGAATCTCTCCTGAGGTCTGAATGGACGAGGAGGAGTTTTTCGACTTTGTTTCTGTAAATCTTAACCTCTTATATTGCTCTAAAAACCTCCAATAGTCTGTTTTCGTCACTATCTGCCGAAACGTCTTCTTTGCCAAGTCCTCCAGCTTGTCCTCAGAAGTGTAATTTACCGAATCAAAACATCTCTGTGGGGTCAGGTCAAACTGCTCTACCGGGGTCTGAGCCGCCACAGACGTCCCATCATCAGGAGCATAATGGGAGCAATGGGAAGGCAGAGCCATGCTCATTTCTTTCAGTCCACAGAATGGAGTAGAGGCAGCTCTTGGGTGGGCAAAGGTATGTGTGTGTGTGTGTGTGTGTGTGTGTGTGTGTGTGTGTGTGTGTGTGTGTGTGTGTGTGTGTGTGTGTGTGTGTGTGTGTGTGTGTCAACATGGGTGGGTGATTTAAAATGGATCTGCTCCACGGGCACAGCGGCAGAACATTGTGAATCACACATCAGGACACCTGGCTCTCTGCAGCACAACAAGGCAGACTGCTTTCACACACACACACACACACACACACACACACACACACACACACACACACACACACACACACACACACACACACACACACACACACACACACACACACACACACACACACACACACACACACACACACACACACACACACACACACACACACACACACACACACACACACACACACACACACACACACACACACACACACACACACACACACACACACACACACACACACACACACACACACACACACACACACACACACACACACACCAGTGATGCACATTAGCGCTTTTGGCCATGCAGCCCTCTCTCTAGTCCAGTTGCGCATTACGTCCCTTTCACCTCTCCCTCCCTCTGGCTGAATGGTGATAAGTCTCCTGCTCTCAGTCGAGCTGTGAATAATGGATGAACTACAAGTTGTGAGCATCCAGAGCACACGGACACAAAGAGAGAGGGACGGCGAAAACAGCATCTGTCTCTCCGTTTTCTGTCTCTATAACTCCATCTCTGTCGGAACAAATCAGCAGGACGTTACTCGTCTTTCTTTAAAAAACATTCTGTAAAACTAATTTCACTCAGCGAGTCGTCCTGCCTGAAAGCCTCGAGTGGTTTGACCTCAGGGTCGTTCAGCTTCACAGTTTAATGTCGTCTTTGACCTTAAAACCACTCACACCGTGTCCGTCTCAATCTATGAGTAATAACATCTCTCTCTCTCCGCTTCCCCCTGAAGGAGGGAGGTCAGCTCCGATTCTCATATTATTTTCTACGTGTTATTTCAAGCTCTCCTGGGATCCTCAGTCATTTTCAGTTTTATTTTTTAGCATGCATGTGTACGAAGGGTCCATGTGATATTTGGCGAGGTGTTTGTGGCTCAGTGCTGCCTTCAGGGCTCACGATGCGTTCACTGACATGTACCGAACAAATAACGCAGGAGGAGAGCAGAGGAGTGTTTTGAGTAAATACAAATCATAATGTCATGCTGTTGACCCGGCCCTTGTTTTGTATCTGGGTCTGTTGGTTTACCTAACCTCTTTAAATATGCATTATTCAAACAGTTCATTAGTCCTGTTTATCTTCAGCTCCTGACCCGGCCTCATTATCGTCTCGCAGTACTAACTGAACTTTGCAGAGATTAAATTAAATGGCTGTCTTGCTTTAGGCCATTAAAAAGGGGTAGGCGCTCGGGATCAAAATGCGACAATGTTTGTACTAAAGATACGATGTTGTGCAGAATTTAAAGCCTCTTGGAGACAAATGTGTGACTCAAGGAAGAGGAGCCCTCTGCCATGGCCAACAAATGATCCTCGAATGAGCTGGGAAGTTGTTTTTCCACCTTAATGACTTTAAAGAGTCCTCTCCTGCTGATGTTCAGGTGTATATCAGTATGTAGTGTCTCTACTTTAAAGAGTCCTCTCCTGCTGATGTTCAGGTGTATATCAGTATGTAGTGTCTCTACTTTAAAGAGTCCTCTCCTGCTGATGTTCAGGTGGATATCAGTATGTAGTGTCTCTACTTTAAAGAGTCCTCTCCTGCTGATGTTCAGGTGTATATCAGTATGTAGAGTCTCTACTTTAAAGAGTCCTCTCCTGCTGATGTTCAGGTGTATATCAGTATGTAGTGTCTCTACTTTAAAGAGTCCTCTCCTGCTGATGTTCAGGTGTATATCAGTATGTAGAGTCTCTACTTTAAAGAGTCCTCTCCTGCTGATGTTCAGGTGTATATCAGTATGTAGTGTCTCTACTTTAAAGAGTCCTCTCCTGCTGATGTTCAGGTGTATATCAGTATGTAGTGTCTCTACTTTAAAGAGTCCTCTCCTGCTGATGTTCAGGTGTATATCAGTATGTAGTGTCTCTACTTTAAAGAGTCCTCTCCTGCTGATGTTCAGGTGTATATCAGTATGTAGTGTCTCTACTTTAAAGAGTCCTCTCCTGCTGATGTTCAGGTGTATATCAGTATGTAGTGTCTCTACTTTAAAGAGTCCTCTCCTGCTGATGTTCAGGTGTATATCAGTATGTAGTGTCTCTACTTTAAAGAGTCCTCTCCTGCTGATGTTCAGGTGTATATCAGTATGTAGTGTCTCTACTTTAAAGAGTCCTCTCCTGCTGATGTTCAGGTGTATATCGGTATGTAGTGTCTCTACTTTAAAGAGTCCTCTCCTGCTGATGTTCAGGTGTATATCGGTATGTAGTGTCTCTACTTTAAAGAGTCCTCTCCTGCTGATGTTCAGGTGTATATCAGTATGTAGTGTCTCTACTTTAAAGAGTCCTCTCCTGCTGATGTTCAGGTGTATATCAGTATGTAGTGTCTCTACTTTAAAGAGTCCTCTCCTGCTGATGTTCAAGTGTATATCAGTATGTAGTGTGTCTACTTTAAAGAGTGCTCTCCTGCTGATGTTCAGGTGTATATCAGTAAGTAGTGTCTCTACTTTAAAGAGTCCTCTCCTGCTGATGTTCAGGTGTATATCAGTATGTAGTGTTTCTACTTTAAAGAGTCCTCTCCTGCTGATGTTCAGGTGTATATCAGTATGTAGTGTCTCTACTTTAAAGAGTCCTCTCCTGCTGATGTTCAGGTGTATATCAGTATGTAGTGTCTCTACTTTAAAGAGTCCTCTCCTGCTGATGTTCAGGTGTATATCAGTATGTAGTGTCTCTACTTTAAAGAGTCCTCTCCTGCTGATGTTCAGGTGTATATCAGTATGTAGTGTCTCTACTTTAAAGAGTCCTCTCCTGCTGATGTTCAGGTGTATATCAGTATGTAGTGTCTCTACTTTAAAGAGTCCTCTCCTGCTGATGTTCAGGTGTATATCAGTATGTAGTGTCTCTACTTTAAAGAGTCCTCTCCTGCTGATGTTCAGGTGTATATCAGTATGTAGTGTCTCTACTTTAAAGAGTCCTCTCCTGCTGATGTTCAGGTGTATATCGGTATGTAGTGTCTCTACTTTAAAGAGTCCTCTCCTGCTGATGTTCAGGTGTATATCGGTATGTAGTGTCTCTACTTTAAAGAGTCCTCTCCTGCTGATGTTCAGGTGTATATCAGTATGTAGTGTCTCTACTTTAAAGAGTCCTCTCCTGCTGATGTTCAGGTGTATATCAGTATGTAGTGTCTCTACTTTAAAGAGTCCTCTCCTGCTGATGTTCAAGTGTATATCAGTATGTAGTGTGTCTACTTTAAAGAGTGCTCTCCTGCTGATGTTCAGGTGTATATCAGTAAGTAGTGTCTCTACTTTAAAGAGTCCTCTCCTGCTGATGTTCAGGTGTATATCAGTATGTAGTGTTTCTACTTTAAAGAGTCCTCTCCTGCTGATGTTCAGGTGTATATCAGTATGTAGTGTCTCTACTTTAAAGAGTCCTCTCCTGCTGATGTTCAGGTGTATATCAGTATGTAGTGTCTCTACTTTAAAGAGTCCTCTCCTGCTGATGTTCAGGTGTATATCAGTATGTAGTGTCTCTACTTTAAAGAGTCCTCTCCTGCTGATGTTCAGGTGTATATCAGTATGTAGTGTCTCTACTTTAAAGAGTCCTCTCCTGCTGATGTTCAGGTGTATATCAGTATGTAGTGTCTCTACTTTAAAGAGTCCTCTCCTGCTGATGTTCAGGTGTATATCAGTATGTAGTGTCTCTACTTTAAAGAGTCCTCTCCTGCTGATGTTCAGGTGTATATCAGTATGTAGTGTCTCTACTTTAAAGAGTCCTCTCCTGCTGATGTTCAGGTGTATATCAGTATGTAGTGTCTCTACTTTAAAGAGTCCTCTCCTGCTGATGTTCAGGTGTATATCAGTAAGTAGTGTCTCTACTTTAAAGAGTCCTCTCCTGCTGATGTTCAGGTGTATATCAGTATGTAGTGTCTCTACTTTAAAGAGTCCTCTTTATTTGCATGCACTTAAACCTATATAACACACTACAGAGAAGGGAAAACCCCTCAAAACAGCTCAATAAGCCCCTTAAGCTCTAAGATAAATGTAGTGGAGTATAAGGTACAAGTATCTGAAAGTTGTACCCAAGTATACTTAAGCAAATGTACTTAGTTACTATGCACCACTGGTGGTTAAGAAAAAATAAATGTTAATAATTAATTTTTTGGGAG
>CM053242.1:57902385-57919829 GCA_028583405.1 Pogonophryne albipinna
TCGCTGAGGGAGAATAGTTCTTAACTGAAGCACACATGGTTTATGTTCTGTGTTGTTGGGAAAATACTGAATGCACTCGTCCAATATGTACACATGATAACAAAGTAGCTGAAAGGATGCTCCTCCAACCGAGCAACACAATAAAATAGTGCAAGTTAATTCAAATAGAATAGAAATAGTGCATGTAGTGATTTGTTCTCCAAGTCTGAGAATGAGTTTGTATTTCTATTCGTAAACAAAACGAGAAACCTCAGACGGTTTCCTCACTTGTTTCTCAGTACTTTGTGTTTGGAAAATACTGAGTGTCCTCTTCCAACATGAGAGTAACATGATAACAAAGGTATCAACTGTAGCTGTGAACATGACAGGATGTGTGATTACCTAGAAGAGCATCAGGACTGTTTGAGGCAGATGATAGCTATGTGATTAACATGATGATTCAGCCTCTATGGAGATAGACATCAAGCATGCTCATTTCTGACGTGGAGCTAATCTGAAGTAAACATTGAATACTGCTTTCTATTCCTCCATCTTGTGACTGTGTAACTCCCTCTCTTGGATATCAGCATGTGAAGGACACTGTTCAGGAACTAGTCTCTGTATGTGATGACTCCTTCCATTCTGGAGAGGATCACAGATACATGGATCCTGAGACTGAAGCTCAAGCCGGGGACCAGGGAGATTTTCTAACAAGTGTCAATCAAAGAAAACGCAGCTGCTCAAGATCATCCTGGAGCTTTCCACCCCAGTGAATTATCTTACTCTCAAATAACCAAATAAATAGCCACGCACAAAAGAACCGTTTGGGTGGTGTTTACCTAAACTACCCATCGACAAACTGCACAATCGCTGTGGTGAGAGATGGCTGTTAGCCCACTTATGTGTGAGGAAAGTGTACAGACAGCTACATCGATGCAGCACTCACGCTAGCCTCACATGAAACGAGCCCAGAACAGACGTGTCTGAAGCCGCCTGGCAAATTCAGGCCATGGAGTAATAGCTTTCTTTAGTTAGGAGGATGGCTGTGGATGAAACAAATGCAAATGTATGAATCAATGCCCTCATCTCTGAGAGCACAGAACAAGAGCTCAGCTGGGAGCTGTGTGTGTGTGTGGTTGCTGCCAGCGGGTACATGCATTCTCACACAAGAGCGTGTGTGTGTGTGTGTCTGTTCAACCCTGTCTCCTAAAAAGTACGTTCCCACAGAACTAAACCGCATTCTCAATTACGTTTAGCTAGAAGCATATTTTCTCCCACGTTACGTTCGTTATGAACGTATCTCAAATACGTTTATTTTCTACATATCTTCTAGAAACATATTTTCTCCCACGTTACGTTCGTTATGAACGTATATTAAATACGTTTATTTTCTACATATCTTTGCCATTTATTGTCTTGCTTATAATAATGATAATAGTCATTTATAAATATCATGTTAGAGCACACATTTAAAATCAGTAGGCGAGGCTGTAATTTCTCCAGCTGTTACTCTCATGAGCGAGGCAGAAAATAATAGTTTTTAACATGCCAAAAAGCTGCTGTTTCGTTTATTGCACCTCAAACATTAAAACAAATCCAGAGTTACGTGTTTCTGTACTTCCTCTAAGAAGAAAGGACAGTAACAGAAGATCTCTGTGACGCCAGATGTGGTGTTCGTAATGCGATATGATATCCGAAAAACATTTCTGTTTAGGATGGCTGAAGACACTACACTACCCATAATCCCCAGCTATCGTTTGGGACTACAGTCCCGTTGACAAACCCCGTGATTAATCTTCAAGCTCTGTGATTGGATGTTGGAGTGGCAGCGCGCCAAGGTTATGCCGAGCGTCAAGCTCTTTGAAATGGAACGAAACCACGGCAGACTATTCAAAACTGGACTCGATTACTACATGGGTGAAAATCGCTTGTATCCATAATGGGCAGCATTAATATATACCCACATGACAGCTCATTGTTACTTTGTAATTCTACTCCACTACAATTCAGAGGTTAACCTGGTATTTTTACTCCACTACATTTTGTTTAGTTACTTTGCAGATTCTGATTAATGATGTGAAATATAAACAACCCTTAAAGCAGACTTTAGTTACACCTGAGTTAAACTCAGGGAAGGTGATTGTCAAGTGCCAACAATCAGGAGAGAGATTTGATAGTTGCTGCTTGAGAAGACTAAACATGTATCTGCAGATCTCTATAAAGTATATTAATTACTCGTTATTCTCTACTAATAGTTAATTAAAAACTGTATATAATTGCTATGTTTGCACATCCCTTTCAAGATTTCAAGATGTTCTAAGGTTTATTGACACATCATATTCACAACTAGTGTAGTTATGCAATGAATGAAAAACTTGGGTCACAGGTTCCTCAACAGTGCATTACAAGACATCTATCAATATGTGTGTATACCTCCACCATTAAACTGTCATTCTGCACATTTCTTATACTATCTACATAAGAGTGTAATTAATGTGTATAATATCAGTTAAAATAAGTGCTTCAACATAGTTAACATTGCAGGAAAGCAATATATTAGACGTTAAGTACTTTGTCAGGCTTAATATTTATCTGTAGATAGATACCCCCAAAGCTTTTTTCTTATTTGAAAGAAGACCTTAACCTAAAGTATTCTTTAATGTGTTAATAAAGGTTAATTAGTTTGTCTGTTTTGCACATCCTCCTATTAATATCTTTGTACATCCAGCACTAAACTGTTTTATTGTAGAGATCACTTACAGTATCTTCTTGATTTGTTATATTCTATACTTCTATCATTGACCTTCTACTTTCCCCCTATGAAAGTATGTACTCTTAATATTTTTTTCATCAAATAACATTATTCAACAAAAATAACATTATTCAACAAAAATAATTCAATGACGTGCTTTAACCACTAGGCGGTGCACACAAGGTACACACAGCATACTAATAATAACTTTGTATTATTAGTGTAGGACACTTATGTATGTATAACATCTGAAGATGTGTAGTTTTATTCATGTTTTTACATAATTTTACAGGATATTGCTATACTATTTCTCATGTTTTACTTCTACACATTAATATCTGATTTGTAAAACATCACAGACAGAAAGGCATATCCGTCATTTAATGGTAAGCTATTGAAATTGTGATTCCATAGATGTGTCTCCCATCACCCAAATCCCCTGACTATTCTCTCAACTCAGTATTTACATTCTTATATTCAAAGAAAATCAGTAATATCTTTAAAAACTACAAGTCTTTTTCTATCAGCTGTGCACCGTTATGGTGTAAATATAACCTATCTACTAATTGGATCAAATATAAAAGTCAGCCGAATTAGTGTTGATACTGCAAGGAGACGTATTTTGTGAAAAGAAATGCAAGATGTTGTTTAATTGCTGATATATTTATGATCCACGTCACATATTCAGTTTTGGCGGTAGTTCTCCTGTTTGTCCAGAAGTCTTCTCATCAGGGCTCTATAAATAAATAACTACGGCAGATGTGTAATATTTAATGCAGCCGAACCGTGTATTACAATGCCGTTATGTGATGACTTCCAAAGAGAAAAGCAAGAACACTCGGAATAAATAAATAGAATGGTTTTGAATAATAGATGAGAGTAAAATCGACGTCACTTTACAGCCCCGCCCACTTTTGGGGAAACCAACGCTGTCATTTGAACGGCGATCAAGCCTGAAGCCACAGAGCTCTTCTGTTACTGTCCTTTCTTCTTAGAGGAAGTTCAGAAACACTGAACTCTGGATTTGTTTTAATGTTTGAGGTGCAATAAACGACACAGCAGCTTTTTGGCATGTTAAAAACTATTATTTTCTGCCTCGCTCATGAGAGTAACAGCTGGAGAAATTACAGCCTCGCCTACTGATTTCAAATGTGTGCTCTAAAATGATATTTATAAATGACTATTATCATTATTATAAGCAAGACAATAAATGGCAAAGATATGTAGAAATAAACGTATTTAAGATACGTTCATAATAAACGTAACGTGGGAGAAAATATGCTTCTAGCTAAACGTAATTGAGAATGCAGTTTAGTTCTGTGGGAACGTAATTGTTAGGAGACAGAGTTGGTCTGTTTAAGGCGGTGTTGCTTTTCAGGGATGCTGCTGTTCTGTGATCAAAAGAAGAGGCATGAATGGAGAGGGGAAAAGGAGTGGAGATATTGTTCTCCGCAGAGAGGAGTGTGTTAGAGACTTTACTTTAATCATACGCACTGTGGCTGTTAACAAACAAGAGCACAGGGGGCAGAGGAGATCCAATCCACCAGGAGGGACCTTGTAATTGTGCTAAGCAGGAACATAAAATGTGAGCTGCTGTACTACGAGGAAGGAAGCAAGAAAGTTCTGTGAAAAAGGGATTTTAGAAGAGAGGTGGTTACAGAGATAGACCATTAGATTCTAGATTTAATGAGCAGAGAAGGCTGCAGTACACATCCTTTACTCAAGTAGAAGTACAGATACTCGTGTTTAAAAATACTCTGGTGAAAGTAGAAGTACTGACTAAACTTCTTTACTCAAGTAAAAGTAAAGACTTTGAAATGTACTTCAGTAAAAAGTACCCATAACTAGCAGCTGTTTTAAAGAGTACCTGACCTCCCTTTATATTAATAGAACAATAATGTCATTGTTAGCTAATGAATGTTTCCATGCTGAACAACGGCAACATGACAACGTTTCCATTGGTCCCTCTTCTTTAGAGAAGACCAGGAAATGATGGATACACGGATCGTGTTCAAATCAATAGGCACGCAATGACTCTAAAGAATAATGATCACGCCACCAAACACACATTCAGACTAAAGGAACCAGCTGTTTGGAAAATGAGAGAAGTAGAAAGTACAGGTATTTGGGTTCAACATGTAAGAAGTAGAAAGTACAGGTATTTGGGTTCAACATGTAAGAAGTAGAAAGTACAGGTATTTGGGTTCAACATGTAAGAAGTAGAAAGTACAGGTATTTGGGTTCAACATGTAAGAAGTAGAAAGTACAGGTATTTGGGTTCAACATGTAAGAAGTAGAAAGTACAGGTATTTGTGTTCAACATGTAAGAAGTAGAAAGTACAGGTATTTGTGTTCAACATGTAAGAAGTAGAAAGTAAAGGTATTTGTGTTCAACATGTGAGAAGTAGAAAGTACAGGTATTTGGGTTCAACATGTAAGAAGTAGAAAGTACAGGTATTTGAGTTCAAAATGTAAGAAGTAGAAAGTACAGGTATTTGTATTCAATATGTAAGAAGTAGAAAGTACAGGTATTTGGGTTCAACATGTAAGAAGTAGAAAGTACAGGTATTTGTGTTCAACATGTAAGAAGTAGAAAGTACAGGTATTTGAGTTCAACATGTAAGAAGTAGAAAGTACAGGTATTTGAGTTCAAAATGTAAGAAGTAGAAAGTACAGGTATTTGTGTTCAACATGTAAGAAGTAGAAAGTACAGGTATTTGTGTTCAACATGTAAGAAGTAGAAAGTAAAGGTATTTGTGTTCAACATGTGAGAAGTAGAAAGTACAGGTATTTGGGTTCAACATGTAAGAAGTAGAAAGTACAGGTATTTGGGTTCAACATGTAAGAAGTAGAAAGTACAGGTATTTGAGTTCAACATGTAAGAAGTAGAAAGTACAGGTATTTGGGTTCAACATGTAAGAAGTAGAAAGTACAGGTATTTGTGTTAAACATGAGAGAAGTAGAAAGTACAGGTATTTGGGTTCAACATGTAAGAAGTAGAAAGTACAGGTATTTGTGTTCAACATGTGAGAAGTAGAAAGTACAGGTATTTGTGTTCAACATGTAAGAAGTAGAAAGTTCAGGTATTTGTGTTCAACATGTGAGAAGTAGAAAGTACAGGTATTTGTGTTCAACATGTAAGAAGTAGAAAGTACAGGTATTTGAGTTCAACATGTAAGAAGTAGAAAGTACAGGTATTTGTGTTCAACATGTAAGAAGTAGAAAGTACAGGTATTAGTGTTCAATAGGGGTGTAACGGTTCACAAACATTTCGGTTCGGTACGTACCTCGGTTTTTAGGTCACGGTTCGGTTCGGTACGTTTTCGGTACAGCAGAAAAAATTATCACAAAACATAACATTTTTTTTAAAAATTATTATTAAACTGTGAATAATGTATTAACTCAAATAAATACAAAATATAATAAAATAAACATTAAGGTGCAGCATTTCGATGAACTGAAATAATCTGTATTTGAACTTTACTGTACTAGTACTCACAAAACATAAACTATTAGTTTTGGGTTTTTAATTATCATTAAACTGTGAATAATATATTCACTCAAATAAATACAAAATATAATAAAATAAACATTAAGGTGCAGCTTTTCGATGAACTGAAATAATCTGTATTTGAACTGTACTAGTACCTAAGCAGCCAGTTTGACATTAGGACTTGCTTGTCATTGTATTTTCATGTTTTTTTAAAGAAAGATGAACTTGTCCACATTGCTTGTCGAAAGGGCAGATCTGCTGGCACTAACAATGTCTCCTGCTGTGGAGAACACCCTCTCTAGGGACAGAGGTAGCAGATACAGCCAGGTAGCGCTTTGCTAACATGGCAACATAAGGATATTTGGCGTTTGTAATAGCTTTGGCTCGGTCTGAACTTTCTGCGAGTGGTGGAGGCTTAAATGCTAGTGAGAGTTGGGTTTGCACTTCAGTCTTTTTTCTTTTGGTACCGGTGATATTCACGTTCGGTGATGCCTTTTCAAATGAGTGTGCAAGTTTGATGTATTGCCAGCCGCGTAACCAATTTTAGTTGAACAATGCCGACAAACAGCTTTGGTTCGGTCCACCTGTCTTTGTCCGTCATCCTTGTACGTAACTGCGAAACCAAAATGTTCCCAAACCGGAGACTTCAATGATGCTGGAGGATTTTCGAGCTCAACTTTATCTGCGTTCGCCATTTCCTCAAATTACTGACTACATTTGAACGCATCCCTCTGACCAGCTCTCGTAGTATGCCTCTCGTCCAATGAAATGACTTGCTCGCTCTCTGACGCGTTGAACCCAATGTGAGCAAATTACTCTGAATGCTGCGACGCAGCACCTGAGATTGCTTCCAAGAAGTTGTTCACGTTCTCAATTTTTTACGTTTAACGTTATATTCGTTCGGTACACTTCGGTACACATGTGTACCGAACCGAAGGGCCCGTACCGAATAATTTCGGTACGGGTACGTGTACCGTTACACCCCTAGTGTTCAACATGTAAGAAGTAGAAAGTACAGGTATTTGAGTTCAACATGTAAGATGTAGAAAGTACAGGTATTTGAGTTCAACATGTGAGAAGTAGAAAGTACAGGTATTTGTGTTCAACATGTGAGAAGTAGAAAGTACAGGTATTTGTGTTCAACATGTAAGAAGTAGAAAGTACAGGTATTTGTGTTCAACATGTGAGAAGTAGAAAGTACAGGTATTTGTGTTCAAAATGTAAGAAGTAGAAAGTACAGGTATTTGTGTTCAACATGTGAGAAGTAGAAAGTACAGGTATTTGTGTTCAAAATGTAAGAAGTAGAAAGTACAGGTATTTGTGTTCAACATGTAAGAAGTAGAAAGTACAGGTATTTGTGTTCAACATGTAAGAAGTAGAAAGTACAGGTATTTGTGTTCAAAATGTAAGAAGTAGAAAGTACAGGTATTTGTGTTCAAAATGTAAGAAGTAGAAAGTACAAGTATTTGTGTTCAACATGTAAGAAGTAGAAAGTACAAGTATTTGTGTTCAACATGTAAGAAGTAGAAAGTACAGGTATTTGTGTTCAACATGTAAGAAGTAGAAAGTACAGGTATTTGTGTTCAAAATGTAAGAAGTAGAAAGTACAAGTATTTGTGTTCAACATGTAAGTAGAAAGTACAAGTATTTGTGTTCAACATGTAAGAAGTAGAAAGTACAGGTATTTGTGTTCAACATGTAAGAAGTAGAAAGTACAGGTATTTGTGTTCAACATGTAAGAAGTAGAAAGTACAGGTATTTGGGTTCAACATGTAAGAAGTAGAAAGTACAGGTATTTGGGTTCAACATGTAAGAAGTAGAAAGTACAGGTATTTGGGTTCAACATGTAAGAAGTAGAAAGTACAGGTATTTGGGTTCAACATGTAAGAAGTAGAAAGTACAGGTATTTGGGTTCAACATGTAAGAAGTAGAAAGTACAAGTATTTGGGTTCAACATGTAAGAAGTAGAAAGTACAGGTATTTGGGTTCAACATGTAAGAAGTAGAAAGTACAGGTATTTGGGTTCAACATGTAAGAAGTAGAAAGTACAGGTATTTGGGTTCAACATGTAAGAAGTAGAAAGTACAAGTATTTGGGTTCAACATGTAAGAAGTAGAAAGTACAGGTATTTGGGTTCAACATGTAAGAAGTAGAAAGTACAGGTATTTGTGTTCAACATGTAAGAAGTAGAAAGTACAGGTATTTGTGTTCAAAATGTAAGAAGTAGAAAGTACAAGTATTTGTGTTCAACATGTAAGAAGTAGAAAGTACAAGTATTTGTGTTCAACATGTAAGAAGTAGAAAGTACAGGTATTTGTGTTCAACATGTAAGAAGTAGAAAGTACAGGTATTTGTGTTCAACATGTAAGAAGTAGAAAGTACAGGTATTTGGGTTCAACATGTAAGAAGTAGAAAGTACAGGTATTTGGGTTCAACATGTAAGAAGTAGAAAGTACAGGTATTTGGGTTCAACATGTAAGAAGTAGAAAGTACAGGTATTTGGGTTCAACATGTAAGAAGTAGAAAGTACAGGTATTTGGGTTCAACATGTAAGAAGTAGAAAGTACAAGTATTTGGGTTCAACATGTAAGAAGTAGAAAGTACAGGTATTTGGGTTCAACATGTAAGAAGTAGAAAGTACAGGTATTTGTGTTCAACATGTAAGAAGTAGAAAGTACAGGTATTTGGGTTCAACATGTAAGAAGTAGAAAGTACAGGTATTTGGGTTCAACATGTAAGAAGTAGAAAGTACAGGTATTTGGGTTCAACATGTAAGAAGTAGAAAGTACAGGTATTTGGGTTCAACATGTAAGAAGTAGAAAGTACAGGTATTTGTGTTCAACATGTAAGAAGTAGAAAGTACAGGTATTTGTGTTCAACATGTAAGAAGTAGAAAGTAAAGGTATTTGTGTTCAACATGTGAGAAGTAGAAAGTACAGGTATTTGGGTTCAACATGTAAGAAGTAGAAAGTACAGGTATTTGAGTTCAAAATGTAAGAAGTAGAAAGTACAGGTATTTGTATTCAATATGTAAGAAGTAGAAAGTACAGGTATTTGGGTTCAACATGTAAGAAGTAGAAAGTACAGGTATTTGTGTTCAACATGTAAGAAGTAGAAAGTACAGGTATTTGAGTTCAACATGTAAGAAGTAGAAAGTACAGGTATTTGAGTTCAAAATGTAAGAAGTAGAAAGTACAGGTATTTGTGTTCAACATGTAAGAAGTAGAAAGTACAGGTATTTGTGTTCAACATGTAAGAAGTAGAAAGTAAAGGTATTTGTGTTCAACATGTGAGAAGTAGAAAGTACAGGTATTTGGGTTCAACATGTAAGAAGTAGAAAGTACAGGTATTTGGGTTCAACATGTAAGAAGTAGAAAGTACAGGTATTTGAGTTCAACATGTAAGAAGTAGAAAGTACAGGTATTTGGGTTCAACATGTAAGAAGTAGAAAGTACAGGTATTTGTGTTAAACATGAGAGAAGTAGAAAGTACAGGTATTTGGGTTCAACATGTAAGAAGTAGAAAGTACAGGTATTTGTGTTCAACATGTGAGAAGTAGAAAGTACAGGTATTTGTGTTCAACATGTAAGAAGTAGAAAGTTCAGGTATTTGTGTTCAACATGTGAGAAGTAGAAAGTACAGGTATTTGTGTTCAACATGTAAGAAGTAGAAAGTACAGGTATTTGAGTTCAACATGTAAGAAGTAGAAAGTACAGGTATTTGTGTTCAACATGTAAGAAGTAGAAAGTACAGGTATTAGTGTTCAATAGGGGTGTAACGGTTCACAAACATTTCGGTTCGGTACGTACCTCGGTTTTTAGGTCACGGTTCGGTTCGGTACGTTTTCGGTACAGCAGAAAAAATTATCACAAAACATAACATTTTTTTTAAAAATTATTATTAAACTGTGAATAATGTATTAACTCAAATAAATACAAAATATAATAAAATAAACATTAAGGTGCAGCATTTCGATGAACTGAAATAATCTGTATTTGAACTTTACTGTACTAGTACTCACAAAACATAAACTATTAGTTTTGGGTTTTTAATTATCATTAAACTGTGAATAATATATTCACTCAAATAAATACAAAATATAATAAAATAAACATTAAGGTGCAGCTTTTCGATGAACTGAAATAATCTGTATTTGAACTGTACTAGTACCTAAGCAGCCAGTTTGACATTAGGACTTGCTTGTCATTGTATTTTCATGTTTTTTTAAAGAAAGATGAACTTGTCCACATTGCTTGTCGAAAGGGCAGATCTGCTGGCACTAACAATGTCTCCTGCTGTGGAGAACACCCTCTCTAGGGACAGAGGTAGCAGATACAGCCAGGTAGCGCTTTGCTAACATGGCAACATAAGGATATTTGGCGTTTGTAATAGCTTTGGCTCGGTCTGAACTTTCTGCGAGTGGTGGAGGCTTAAATGCTAGTGAGAGTTGGGTTTGCACTTCAGTCTTTTTTCTTTTGGTACCGGTGATATTCACGTTCGGTGATGCCTTTTCAAATGAGTGTGCAAGTTTGATGTATTGCCAGCCGCGTAACCAATTTTAGTTGAACAATGCCGACAAACAGCTTTGGTTCGGTCCACCTGTCTTTGTCCGTCATCCTTGTACGTAACTGCGAAACCAAAATGTTCCCAAACCGGAGACTTCAATGATGCTGGAGGATTTTCGAGCTCAACTTTATCTGCGTTCGCCATTTCCTCAAATTACTGACTACATTTGAACGCATCCCTCTGACCAGCTCTCGTAGTATGCCTCTCGTCCAATGAAATGACTTGCTCGCTCTCTGACGCGTTGAACCCAATGTGAGCAAATTACTCTGAATGCTGCGACGCAGCACCTGAGATTGCTTCCAAGAAGTTGTTCACGTTCTCAATTTTTTACGTTTAACGTTATATTCGTTCGGTACACTTCGGTACACATGTGTACCGAACCGAAGGGCCCGTACCGAATAATTTCGGTACGGGTACGTGTACCGTTACACCCCTAGTGTTCAACATGTAAGAAGTAGAAAGTACAGGTATTTGAGTTCAACATGTAAGATGTAGAAAGTACAGGTATTTGAGTTCAACATGTGAGAAGTAGAAAGTACAGGTATTTGTGTTCAACATGTGAGAAGTAGAAAGTACAGGTATTTGTGTTCAACATGTAAGAAGTAGAAAGTACAGGTATTTGTGTTCAACATGTGAGAAGTAGAAAGTACAGGTATTTGTGTTCAAAATGTAAGAAGTAGAAAGTACAGGTATTTGTGTTCAACATGTGAGAAGTAGAAAGTACAGGTATTTGTGTTCAAAATGTAAGAAGTAGAAAGTACAGGTATTTGTGTTCAACATGTAAGAAGTAGAAAGTACAGGTATTTGTGTTCAACATGTAAGAAGTAGAAAGTACAGGTATTTGTGTTCAAAATGTAAGAAGTAGAAAGTACAGGTATTTGTGTTCAAAATGTAAGAAGTAGAAAGTACAAGTATTTGTGTTCAACATGTAAGAAGTAGAAAGTACAAGTATTTGTGTTCAACATGTAAGAAGTAGAAAGTACAGGTATTTGTGTTCAACATGTAAGAAGTAGAAAGTACAGGTATTTGTGTTCAAAATGTAAGAAGTAGAAAGTACAAGTATTTGTGTTCAACATGTAAGTAGAAAGTACAAGTATTTGTGTTCAACATGTAAGAAGTAGAAAGTACAGGTATTTGTGTTCAACATGTAAGAAGTAGAAAGTACAGGTATTTGTGTTCAACATGTAAGAAGTAGAAAGTACAGGTATTTGGGTTCAACATGTAAGAAGTAGAAAGTACAGGTATTTGGGTTCAACATGTAAGAAGTAGAAAGTACAGGTATTTGGGTTCAACATGTAAGAAGTAGAAAGTACAGGTATTTGGGTTCAACATGTAAGAAGTAGAAAGTACAGGTATTTGGGTTCAACATGTAAGAAGTAGAAAGTACAAGTATTTGGGTTCAACATGTAAGAAGTAGAAAGTACAGGTATTTGGGTTCAACATGTAAGAAGTAGAAAGTACAGGTATTTGGGTTCAACATGTAAGAAGTAGAAAGTACAGGTATTTGGGTTCAACATGTAAGAAGTAGAAAGTACAAGTATTTGGGTTCAACATGTAAGAAGTAGAAAGTACAGGTATTTGGGTTCAACATGTAAGAAGTAGAAAGTACAGGTATTTGTGTTCAACATGTAAGAAGTAGAAAGTACAGGTATTTGTGTTCAAAATGTAAGAAGTAGAAAGTACAAGTATTTGTGTTCAACATGTAAGAAGTAGAAAGTACAAGTATTTGTGTTCAACATGTAAGAAGTAGAAAGTACAGGTATTTGTGTTCAACATGTAAGAAGTAGAAAGTACAGGTATTTGTGTTCAACATGTAAGAAGTAGAAAGTACAGGTATTTGGGTTCAACATGTAAGAAGTAGAAAGTACAGGTATTTGGGTTCAACATGTAAGAAGTAGAAAGTACAGGTATTTGGGTTCAACATGTAAGAAGTAGAAAGTACAGGTATTTGGGTTCAACATGTAAGAAGTAGAAAGTACAGGTATTTGGGTTCAACATGTAAGAAGTAGAAAGTACAAGTATTTGGGTTCAACATGTAAGAAGTAGAAAGTACAGGTATTTGGGTTCAACATGTAAGAAGTAGAAAGTACAGGTATTTGTGTTCAACATGTAAGAAGTAGAAAGTACAGGTATTTGGGTTCAACATGTAAGAAGTAGAAAGTACAGGTATTTGGGTTCAACATGTAAGAAGTAGAAAGTACAGGTATTTGGGTTCAACATGTAAGAAGTAGAAAGTACAGGTATTTGAGTTCAACATGTAAGAAGTAAAAAGTACAGGTATTTGGGAACTACTTCTCACCTTAAAAAACAGCTACAGTGAAAGATCAAATGTATTACTGACCGACTTAAATACATGATAAAGAAACCGGTAGTAATAGGTATACATTTTCTAGTTGTGCTCGCAAACAGAATAGACCCGGTCCCAGAAGTAAGTAAGTAAGTACATTAGTTTGTTTGGGCATAAAAACAAGGCCTGATGTCTCTGCTAATAAAGTGCAGTATGAGAGACGTAGTGACACGACGTTACACCTGGTGTTGCACAGTTTTCTTTCACAAAAGCCATACATTCTCATCTGGTTTCATACAGTAGCTCCAGCTTGTTGTTACCCTCCCTTCTTAAAGATAAACAAAGCCAAGGCATTTTAATAACGCCTGCAGCAGAACTCCTATGCTAATGTTGTCCCTGTTAAGATCTGCCAGAGACAGCTGCGGCTGCAAACGAGACATTTCTACAGAAGAAGCGTCACTTTTTTTTTTTAGAAATCTACTTCTACAAAAAGCTCAGTCCAGTCGGCTTTACTTTGACAGAGGAGGAAATTCTATTAAGACACAACTGAGCAAGTGAAAGCTGTGCCGGCTGACCGTGGCGAGGTTAATCCTGAGGGATTAGAGCCGCAGATGAACCCGCGGCCGAGCAGCACCTGCCGGCCTCACGCAGCCGGGGAACACCACGGATTTAACCACAATGTGTTTATTGATGATCCAAATGCAGTTGGATTCGCATGTTTGCTCTTTTTACTGCACTGTTTTATTATCATGCTGCGTTTATTGTATTTTTGTTGTAACTCTGGCACAACAATCTCCTTCATTAATAAAGTCCTATTGTATTTGATCTGATCTAATAAAGAACTAAGTATGTAGAAGTTTTAAAAGAAGCTGATGCAGGATTTAGGGCGGTGTGTGGCGCAGTGGGCTAGTGCGTTGGTGTTGGGCTCAGGGGGTCACAGGTTCAAACCCCACTGCAGCCAGCCTGTCGTTGTGTCCCTGAGACAAATTGCTCCTGTGGGGATCGTCCACAGTATTGAGTATGTAAATCGCTTTGGATAAAAACGTCTAACAAGTAATAATTTAGGTCTAGACGCAGGAAAACCTGTAGGCGCTGATTTGGGGTTTTCAGGTCTAGACATGTAGATTAAATTAGATCAGTCAATCAATGTTTATTTATACAGCCCAATATCACAAATGTTACATTTGTCTCATGGACTTCACAGTTTGTACAGAATATCAGTATGACAATACGACACCCTCTGTCCTTAGACCCTCTGTCCTTTGACCCTCTGTCCATAGACCCTCTGTCCTTAGACCCTCTGTCCTTAGACCCTCTGTCCATAGACCCTCTGTCATTTGACCCTCTGTCCTTAGACCCTCTGTCCTTTGATCCTCTGTCCTTAGACCCTCTGTCATTTGACCCTCTGTCCTTTGATCCTCTGTCCTTAGACCCTCTGTCATTTGACCCTCTGTCCTTTGATCCTCTGTCCTTAGACCCTCTGTCCTTTGACCCTCTGTCCTTTGATCCTCTGTCCTTAGACCCTCTGTCATTTGACCCTCTGTCCTTAGACCCTCTGTCCTTTGACCCTCTGTCCTTTGATCCTCTGTCCTTAGACCCTCTGTCCTTAGACCCTCTGTCCTTAGACCCTCTGTCCATAGAACCTCTGTCCTTAGACCCTCTGTCCTTTGACCCTCTGTCCTTAGACCCTCTGTCCTTAGACCCTCTGTCCATAGAACCTCTGTCCTTAGACCCTCTGTCCTTTGACCCTCTGTCCTTTGACCCTCTGTCCTTAGACCCTCTGTCCTTTGACCCTCTGTCCTTAGACCCTCTGTCCTTAGACCCTCTGTCCTTTGACCCTCTGTCCTTAGACCCTCTGTCCTTAGACCCTCACATCGTACAAGGAAACACTTCCAGAGAAAACCCACAGTTTAAAGGGAACATGGGAGAAACCTCAGGGAGAGCAACAGAGGAGGGATCCCTCTCCCAGGACGGACAGACGTGCAATAGATGCCGTGTGTAAATCGAAGAGATAATACATTTTACAGCATATAGACCGAATGTTAGGAAATGCATGTGTCTGTAATGAGAAGATGAATCCACGAGGATGTCAACAATCCTGAGGAAGCCATCAGGGAAGCAGCATGATGAGATCAATGATCCCAAATTGGGAAATTGTTTTGTTACAGCGGCATGTTTAATTATGACACTTTATGAAATTATGTACAATTGTTCAGGGTTATTAAAATGGGTGTTTTTACTAAATGTGGTCAAAATTGGTCTAAAACGTCGACTAGTGTAGCAACAAAACGTGTCAGTGCTGAAAGTGAATTACTCAAAACCGTAAAAAAGTATAAAAAAGGGCAACAACTTCCAGTCAAACCAAAACAACTTGGACAGACATACCTCGGTTTAAATTGAGTTGCATTTGGTAGAATAGTGAATGGCTGTTTTAGATGCTGGGGTCAGAAAGAAGCACAGATCCACTGATAGAACAGTCATCTGCTGACATATATAATCACACTGCATTAAAGAAATGTTTTTACCAAACCGTGCAAGGTTTTGAGGATATGTTGTGCTTTTATTCTATTCTAACTGTGTGCATATGTATAAATGAGTCTGTTGATTGTGTATAAATACATTTTGGATGCAGGATTGTGGGAAACGGTATTTCAAATCTTCGGGAACAAACTGGAAGATTGACAATAAAGTTGGCTTTGAATTTGATGTTAATCTAATGTTTTTTTAGTGTTAATTCCTACATTAAGAGGTTTAATGGTTGTGCAATCCATCCTTTCCTCGAGTGCTGCCTCCCACACACACACACACACACACACACACACACACACACACACACACACACACACACACACACACACACACACGTAACATAAGTTGTGTATTGTAGTCCTTCTGCATGTTGCATATTTGTTATTCAAGTATTTCCTTACCCTTTACATTTACTCTCTTAATGACAAATGTGTAACCTCAGACAGACTTCAAAACTGTCTGACACACACACACACGCACACACGCACACACACACACACACACACACACACACACACACACACACACACACACACACACACACACACACACACACACACACACACGTAACATAAGTTGTGTATTGTAGTCCTTCTGCATGTTGCATATTTGTTATTCAAGTATTTCCTTACCCTTTACATTTACTCTCTTAATGACAAATGTGTAACCTCAGACAGACTTCAAAACTGTCTGACACACACACACACACACACACACACACACACACACACACAACTCCCCCTGTGTAGGTGTCTGCCACTGTACGTGAAAAGTTAATTGTCCATATTTGCATGCGGTATAAAGCAGCATGCTCCCCCCCGCTGATTGGAGCTGTCAGCTGCGTTTATTAACTATGATGAATCACCCCTTCACTTCACATCCAATCAAAGGCCTCTCACAGGAGCTCAAATCTGCTCACCTTTAACTAAATGATTTCTCTTGGCCCACAGTGCGCCAGCCATTGATTGGACTGGCAAGCTGACGATACCACTGCTGTTTAGAGTTATATTAAATATTCTGCCAGTGGAGAATGAGGCAGCCAGCTGACATAAAGCCGCATGAGAAGTGGTGATTTTTTGGAGTTGAATTGGAGTATTATAACTCAGTGAGACGTGGATTATAAAGGCGTTCTCTTGACCTTGCCTTGAGGACTCGGAGAGAACAAGGTTCAGTCTTTGCTGCATAATATAAATAAAAGACAGGGCTTTTAACCACGCAGGCTGACAGCTGCACTGAATTAGAATAATCACAGGGATTCTCCTGAAGCCTCGCCTTTCCTCCTAAACAACTTCAATCCTTGTAAATATATAAAAACAGAAAATGCATACCTGTGAATTCATACCTTGCATTTATTTATTTATTGACACTTCATCTGCATTACTTTGCACATTGGTCTGCAACATAATCTGCACTATTGTATTCTACTCTGTCTCTTCTTTCACTATTTGATTTTGAATAGGGATGAAAGCCTCTGTAATGGTCTCACATGCAGAGCACTCAGCACACAGTACCCATCCTAGTACCAGGAGTCTAGCACTAGGAGCAGTGGGCAGCTATTGCACAGCGCCCGGGGGGCAATGGGAGTGAGGGGGGAAGGGGGGTGTATGGTGCCTTGCTCAAGGGCACCATGGCAGGGCAGGAGGTGAACTGGGACCTCTCCAAGTAGCAGTCCACACTCCATATGTTAGGTCTGGTCGGGGACTTGAACCAGCGACCCTAAAGCTCCCCAGTCCAAGCCCCTACTGACTGAGCCACTCCCGGATTGTTTATGTCTCTACACAGTTTAACAATACTGCACGTATTTTAGTTTTATTGTTATATTCTGAGAACTTTCCAAT
>CM053242.1:57920829-57975829 GCA_028583405.1 Pogonophryne albipinna
GGATCGTGTTCAAATCAATAGGCACGCAATGACTCTAAAGAATAATGATCACGCCACCAAACACACATTCAGACTAAAGGAACCAGCTGTTTGGAAAATGAGAGAAGTAGAAAGTTCAGGTATTTGGGTTCAACATGTAAGAAGTAGAAAGTACAGGTATTTGAGTTCAACATGTGAGAAGTAGAAAGTACAGGTATTTGGGTTCAACATGTGAGAAGTAGAAAGTACAGGTATTTGGGTTCAACATGTAAGAAGTAGAAAGTACAGGTATTTGGGTTCAACATGTGAGAAGTAGAAAGTACAGGTATTTGTGTTCAACATGTAAGAAGTAGAAAGTACAGGTATTTGTGTTCAACATGTAAGAAGTAGAAAGTACAGGTATTTGGGTTCAACATGTAAGAAGTAGAAAGTACAGGTATTTGTGTTCAACATGCAAGAAGTAGAAAGTACAGGTATTTGGGTTCAACATGTAAGAAGTAGAAAGTACAGGTATTTGTGTTCAACATGTAAGAAGTAGAAAGTACAGGTATTTGTGTTCAACATGTAAGAAGTAGAAAGTCCAGGTATTTGGGTTCAACATGTGAGAAGTAGAAAGTACAGGTATTTGTGTTCAACATGTAAGAAGTAGAAAGTACAGGTATTTGTGTTCAACATGTAAGAAGTAGAAAGTACAGGTATTTGAGTTCAACATGTAAGAAGTAGAAAGTACAGGTATTTGTGTTCAACATGTAAGAAGTAGAAAGTCCAGGTATTTGAGTTCAACATGTAAGAAGTAGAAAGTACAGGTATTTGGGTTCAACATGTAAGAAGTAGAAAGTACAGGTATTTGTGTTCAACATGTAAGAAGTAGAAAGTACAGGTATTTGGGTTCAACATGTAAGAAGTAGAAAGTGCAGGTATTTGGTTTCAACATGTAAGAAGTAGAAAGTACAGATATTTGGGTTCAAAATGTAAGAAGTAGAAAGTGCAGGTATTTGGTTTCAACATGTAAGAAGTAGAAAGTACAGGTATTTGTGTTCAACATGTAAGAAGTAGAAAGTACAGGTATTTGGGTTCAACATGTGAGAAGTAGAAAGTACAGGTATTTGTGTTCAACATGTAAGAAGTAGAAAGTACAGGTATTTGGGTTCAACATGTAAGAAGTAGAAAGTGCAGGTATTTGGTTTCAACATGTAAGAAGTAGAAAGTACAGATATTTGGGTTCAAAATGTAAGAAGTAGAAAGTACAGGTATTTGGGTTCAACATGTAAGAAGTAAAAGTAAAAAGTCGTCAGAAAAATAGGCAGTGGAGTAAAGTACTGATACCAGAAAAATGTACTTAAGTACAGTTTAGTTTAGTTTATTAGGATCTCCATTAGCTGGTGCATAACAACAGCTAATCTTCCTGGGGTCCACAAATAACATAAAACATGACATTCGACAGTACATTACAAGACAATGATACAAATCGTGTACGGCGTCAATTTTCCTTCAAACAGTGACTTTCATATCAACCATCACATACAGCTTATTTTCTGATTCCGCATTTCCTTGGAAGGAATAATAATAATAGTGATTTTACAAATGTCTCCCTTCGCTTCTTTTCGAGTAAAAACAAACTAAACAAATACAATCCTCATCATAACTGCAAAAGGCTGTGTGTGTGTCTATGTTAGCGAAAGTACCATATTCCTGCATGTGTGTTTTACAGTAACGAAGTATCTGTGCTCCGTTACTTCCTGTAAGTGCTGACAGTGTCAACACCTGATTGGACACCATGTCCCCTTTATGTCTCTACTATTGGCAGTTTCCCTTCCTCCTGCTGTATCTTCCTCTTCGTCTTCACCACAGCAGGACTAATTATGGACCAACAATAACTCCCCCCATCGCTCCACTCTGCTCCAGGCAGCGAAACAAATTCATTGGCACATCGCTGCCACCGCTGTAAATCAATGTGACAGACTCGGAGGTGAGCCGCTGAATATAATTATGCTCCATGTGCTCGTGCCGCAACTTGTGCTCACACGGGAGTAAACAGGCTATCCAGTTGTTAGATGTCCACATCCATCTCCACGAAGGACTGTTTGATGTTCGGACTGGGGAGCAGGAGGGAGATATGGGAGGCTGGGGAGCAGGGAGAGGAGATTTGAGCTGGAGAGAGGTGGAAAAGACAGAATTGATGTATAAAACAGAAGGAAATGGGCACTGAGGGTTGTGGTGGAAATTCCACACTTCATCACCTTCTGGTAAGAAAAGAACAAATACAAGTTTAAACCAAAGTTCTGTTATTTCACAAAGAGTTATCGGATTTAAAGGTCACCTTTTATGCAACGTCCTCTTCTTCATGTCTCTTCTACATCAACATGTGTCCCCTCTTCTTCATGTCTCTTCTACATCAACATGTGTCCCCTCTTCTTCATGTCTCTTCTACATCAACATGTGTCCCCTCTTCTTCGTGTCTCTTCTACATCAACATGTGTCCCCTCTTCTTCATGTCTCTTCTACATCAACATGTGTCCCCTCTTCTTCATGTCTCTTCTACAACAACATGTGTCCCCTCTTCTTCATGTCTCTTCTTCATCAACATGTGTCCCCTCTCTTCATGTCTCTTCTACATCAACATGTGTCCCCTCTTATTTATGTCTCTTCTACATCAACATGTGTCCCCTCTTCTTCATGTCTCTTCTACATCAACATGTGTCCCCTCTTCTTCGTGTCTCTTCTACATCAACATGTGTCCCCTCTTCTTCATGTCTCTTCTACATCAACATGTGTCCCCTCTTCTTCATGTCTCTTCTACATCAACATGTGTCCCCTCTTCTTCATGTCTCTTCTTCATCAACATGTGTCCCCTCTCTTCATGTCTCTTCTACATCAACATGTGTCCCCTCTTCTTCATGTCTCTTCTACATCAACATGTGTCCCCTCTTCTTCATGTCTCTTCTACATCAACATGTGTCCCCTCTTCTTCATGTCTCTTCTACATCAACATGTGTCCCCTCTTCTTCATGTCTCTTCTACATCAACATGTGTCCCCTCTTCTCCATGTCTCTTCTACATCAACATGTGTCCCCTCTTCTTCATGTCTCTTCTACATCAACATGTGTCCCCTCTTCTTCATGTCTCTTCTACATCAACATGTGTCCCCTCTTCTTCATGTCTCTTCTACATCAACATGTGTCCCCTCTTCTCCATGTCTCTTCTACATCAACATGTGTCCCCTCTTCTTCATGTCTCTTCTACATCAACATGTGTCCCCTCTTCTTCATGTCTCTTCTACATCAACATGTGTCCCCTCTTCTTCATGTCTCTTCCACATCAACACGTGTCCCCTCTTCTTCATGTCTCTTCTACATCAACACGTGTCCCCTCTTCTTCATGTCTCTTCCACATCAACATGTGTCCCCTCTTCTCCATGTCTCTTCTACATCAACATGTGTCCCCTCTTCTTCATGTCTCTTCTACATCAACATGTGTCCCCTCTTCTTCATGTCTCTTCTACATCAACATGTGTCCCCTCTTCTTCATGTCTCTTCTACATCAACATGTGTCCTCTCTTCTTCATGTCTCTTCTACATCAACATGTGTCCCCTCTTCTTCATGTCTCTTCTACATCAACATGTGTCCCCTCTTCTTCATGTCTCTTCTACATCAACATGTGTCCCCTCTTCTCCATGTCTCTTCTACATCAACATGTGTCCCCTCTTCTTCATGTCTCTTCTACATCAACATGTGTCCCCTCTTCTTCATGTCTCTTCTACATCAACATGTGTCCCCTCTTCTCCATGTCTCTTCTACATCAACATGTGTCCTCTCTTCTTCATGTCTCTTCTACATCAACATGTGTCCCCTCTGTGGAAAGAGACTCTGAAAGTTTCAGGAACAAAGATTCTCTCTCTTTTTGATCCATTTCTATAAAAACCTGTCTGAAAATGACTTGATCAGATTTTGGCCACTTCATGATGTCATAACGATGTGTTGTCTTGTGTAGCCATTAGCCAATCAGCAACCAAGGTAACCCCCCCCCCCCCCCCCATATCACCTGAATCTCCTCCTAGAGCACCATTGAGTTCTTTGTAACCAAATATCTCTCAGAGGGGCGTGGGGAGTGTAACAGGTAACATCCGTATGGTAACACTTTATATTAAGGTACACATATTCACCATCAACTAGTTGTTGATTAAGATGCATATTAGCAGTATATTGGCTTTTTATTAGTCATTATAAAACACTTATTAATGCCTTATTCTACATGACCATATTCTACAAGTACTGTAGTTAAGAGTTTTTCCTTAATAACCCTCTAATTAGTGCTTATTTATTGTAAGTAAGGACGTTGTTGTACATGAGTTTTGGTCTTAATATGTTCAATATGGGCCTAATAAGGCATTCTCTCATAATAACACTTAACAAATATGGTGTATTCTTATGTAACAAGACATGAAACTACAAGTGTTAAAAGTGTCAAAATGAGGTATTTCTAACTCAGAATATGTTCCCTATCTTAAAGTGAAGTATTGTTCATAACCAATGACTCTAATATGTTAATGAACAGCTAGTTGATGGTGAATATGTGTACCTTAATCTAAAGTGTTACCATCCGTATGATAATCTGCATGTCTGTCGAATGCAAGATAACAGAAGGTTGCCAGTCTTTTGTATGACAGGTGTGATAAATGACAGCCGTAGTTTACATTAGGACTGATACATTTAATCTGTGAGAAACCAACCCAAGAATTACATATATCTATTTGTCCAGATATGAGGGTGACAGCTGGGGAGATGATGTATGAGCTTTGAGCGTCAGAGAGTTCGAACACAACAAAGTAGCGGTTTGGATCTGGTGTGTTGAGAATACAAATGGCAGAAGTATTCGTTGTAAAGTTTTACGGTTATGGTCATTGGAGCCTTTTTATCTTCACAGTACCCAGAGATCCTCTGCTGTGATACTCCCCTCGAGACTTGGGGTAGTATTTTGTATTGGTTGTACAACGGACAAAAGAGTCTTTGCTCTTCGTTGGAAATGTGCAGATTTAAGGGATGACGACCAGTTCTTGAGGACTTTTCTTGACATGTTGGTTATGGAGTCATTACATTTCATTTAGCTGACACTTTGACCCAAAACAACTTACAATAGTGCAATAAACCACGGAAAATATAATCAGCACAGCAAGAAAAGTCCAGATACATTGACTTCAAATAAGAAAACCATTGAAGTGCGGTTGCATTAGTTTCAAATGGGCTGAACTCTTTTCAAACACACAGGTTTTCAGTTTGCGACGGAAGAAAAGTAGTGGTTCGGATCTGGTGTATTGAGAATACAAATGGCAGAAGTGTTCGTTGTAAGGTTTTACGGTTATGGTCGTTGGAGCCTTTTTATCTTCACAGTACCCGGAGATCCTCTGCTGTGATACTCACTATTATGTATTGGTTGTACAACGGGCAAAAGACTGTTTGCTCTTCGTTGGAAATGTGCAGGTTTCAGGGATGGTGACCAGTTCTTGAGGACGTTTCAACCCACAGGTTTTCTGTTCACGACGGAATATATGTAGTTTCTGTTGTTCTGCTACTGAAGCCGTTGTTGATCCCTTGGGGGTGCCTTAGGGTCTTGAGGGGCCAAGAGAATTGATTTTGCATAAATGTGCATAAAATAGAATACATAAGGCCCAGTTGTATGTGGGATTAACCGTACAAACACATACAATCATATCTGCAAACGAGTAGTGACAGAAACTAGGAGAGATGATTGACAGCTAGCGGAAGGAGGAACAACATGCAACTTGTCAAAGTACTGAACTATAAGGCTCCTGAGGGTCACCTATAACACAAAAGCAGGCATTACGTTGTGGTTTATTCAAGAAGGAACCTGTATTGGGGAATACAATCATTGATATTACATATATTCATGAGCTCTTGGATGCAGTTCTTGCACACGGTTGTTTACCTGTAAGAAGGCTGAATATTGAGTCATCTGGATGTTTATATAACTCAGCTGTTCTGTCTTTCAAATACATTTGAGTTTGAACCTGTTAAGCCCGAGAGACCCCGGTACCGGGGCACTGCCGTAACATCTTGCAGGAAGCAGTGTCTGAGGGCATGTTCATTTAATAAACTATGAATGTTTTATATCCATGTTACGGGAAGAAACTCATCCAACTGATCCTTTTTTATTTTTTTTCAACACAAAAAAACACAATGCTAACGCTGAGCCTCTGAATTAGATAAGAGCGAAATTCACTCACAAAACCTTATTATTTATCTTTGCTGCACATCCAACCCATCGTTTCACATCGTGAGGAGACACAGAATCGATGGTTATCCTCATTATCACTCAATCATACGAACTCTCGGAGATAATAACAAGAACACACATCAAAACATATGGCGCTAGTTAGCTAAAAACGCTAACATGGCTCACCTGTGTGGTAGTCTGGTCAAAACTGGTCTTCAATGGCATTAAAACGATAAAAACGCTGCTGAAGTTAATCCATATGTGTCTGTGTCACTTTGAATGATTTCTGATCATCCATGAGCAATAAACCTGCGTTTCCGTTTCTAGAAGTCAGACCTAGAGACAGCTTCACTCTGGTGCAAAACTGCGTCCGCGAAGCCCACACCTTTTTGTTTTAGACTGTGTGTGATTGGGGAGATTCCCCTTCGATTCTATTGGCTCTAACGGTCAGAAAGAGATGTCAATCACCAAAATCGACCAATGGGTTCCAGAGAAACGGTAAAACCCTCATTTCCACCCAAATCACCTCAGAGGTGGAGTTCTTTTTGCTAAATCTGTCTAAAAAGGTCAAATGTCACTTGTTTTCCATCACTCTTGATACAGGGTACTTATTATATGTGGTACTTTGGATTCCTAAAGCTTTTAGTCTACTAACCCATCATCCAAGGGTAGTTTTCACTATAAGTAAAAAATATGTTTTGGACGGACACTATAATTTACAGTTTTTTACCATGTTCAATCTGAATTTTATTTCAAATGAAAAACATCTATATTGATTCTGACTTTTCTACATCCAACTCACAGGTTTATCATTACTTTGAGGAAACAGATGATTAATTTAACCCTTTTAGAAGGGAAGATATGGTCATTTGTTCTGGGAATGTCATTTTCGAGCCTGAGACCTGAAGAAGAGGCTCAGGGCTAAACTGGTTAAGGTAATCATCTGGCTCCTCTGATCCACACATTATGACAGTTCTCTCAGCTGTGAAGATTAGGAAGAGTTTTCTGTGTGTTTGTTCGTTCTTAATCCACTGATCTGTCTCTCTCGTGCTGACAGCGCTGCCTTCCTTCAGTATCGATCTGTTTTATTCCTTGTGCTCCTCCTTGTGAATGAAGCAGCATGGATGATAGAGTGTGTGCTAAAGAGCAATTAGGATACAATCGGAGATATATCGTGAAAAACAAGTATTACAAACCAATAAAGGGGTGGCAATGTTCCCGGCACAGTTTGGTCCCAAAATTATGCATTAAAACAAAGCTTTGCAGACATTTTGATTCATGGCAACCCTTTTATTAATACAGGATGTTGTGATCCTGTAGTGGAGCTGCACACTTTGGGGTTTTAAGATATCTGATTTGATCTGATTTACATTCAGCGGCATAATGAAGTGGTGCAGTCATGATGTATTTGTGTAACCCGGTAGTTAGCACCACAACGGCTCCCTCAACAAAACGCAGTGGGATTTCCCCATAGTAGGATTTCAGTATATTGCAGATAACACATTTATGTTCAGCAGGATAATCTCCACATATTAACCACTTTGTGAATTTTGAAGCGTAAATCCAATCGACACAAATGAAAAGTTACCTTACGCTATAAAGGAACTTCAACACAGTCACATGACTTTACTTCATCACCGCTAAGCTAGAAGTGAACTTGTGTTGCTGTGATAAAGTATAGTTTACTTTTCATCACACTTCCGACATGTTCCAGTGGGGTTTTATTTACTGACGTATTTTATATCGCGTTGTTTTAGACAAGCATTTTCAGCATGAATTCACTACTGAACAAGAGAAACAAACCAGTCCTTGGACATGTTTTAATTTCAACTTTCTGGTGATATAAAGAAAGCAATTCATATTCTAATGGGTTCTCTGTATGTGGTGCATCCTATTAGGGAGGACTTTTCTGAAAAGAGAAGGGATAGTCTTTCAAATGGAAGTAACTCATGTGTGTTTGCTGCAGACTTGAAGTCAGAGGAGCTGCTGTAGTACGCTATAGACCACATGTGTCAAACTCAAGGCCCGGGGGCCAAATCAGGCCCTTGGTGGATTTAATTTCGGCCCGCAGGATAATCTTTAATTACCATTAGATCTGGCCCTCCGGTATATTGCACTCACACCTTCACTCCATCCTGAGGGTCTCCTCCGCTCAGAGCCTGAGCCCAAACATTGATGACCTTGCTCCCAAGATGAGATGCCAAGTATCTGAATTAGCATCACAGAGCAGCACACTGAGTTTAATGGATGTTTCCTTCTGCACTTTCTCTCTCACGACAACAGGGCATGTTTGGTTTCTCTTTGAGGGGAATAGTTTTGTTGAAGCTGTTGTTGGCCTGTGGGAAAATGTACTCATAAGAAATGACTCTGGAAAAGCTGCAGATAGAGCCATAAGAAATGAATGCACCTGATTATTTAATGTTTAATGTTGTTTTTATAGGCAATCATTGAAGCTTTGTTAGTTCCAGGTTTAATATGTGCAATAAGTTCATTTCAATAAGTTCTGCAATAAGCATTGAACCAGTCCGGCCCTCGACTAGCACCCATTTTTTTTATTTTGGCCCACTGTGTATTTGAGTTTGACACCTGCTCTAGACTGTATATATATATAACGGAGTACAGTCAGTGTTCAGGGAGCTCCGGACAGCAGGGAGCAGAGAGCTGTACAGAACTGGATGTGTTTGTGGACATTATTAAAGAGCCATATATTTCTGCAGCAGCCCCGAAGGACCTGCTCTTACCGGCTGATCTCCAGCCTGGCAGGTTGTTAATGAAACAGGCCTCGCTGGAGATTCATCACTATGGAGAGCCAAAGCGTTTCTCCTCCTTGTCCCCCCCTACTCTCCACACTTATCTCGCCTTTTCCAAGTTTCTTCTTCCTATCTTTCTCAGTTTTGCTCTGTTTGGGTGTGCTGAGGTTTATCTAGATCAAACACAGAAAACATGAACTTCAAGAAAACTAAGTTTACTTTTAGTCTTCTACGCTGGTACAAGAGTATATATCAGCATAGCTTCTCAGACATAGACTGTTAATAAGAATAATCACACGTGTTAGTTGAATACTTTATTCTGATTGGTCAATTTGGACCAATCAGACCGTTGAGGATCAAGGATCAACTAATTTGTTGGTTCCTGCTGTTGACTTTCTAGCATGTTTCGATGAATTGTTTGCTACTGGTTAGCTCTTTCTTTCAGGGATTATCCTGTAGTTTGAAATCTTGATTGCCAGTTAGCATGCTAGTTGCTTGTGGAAGACTTAACTCATGGTTTAGCTCAGTAGCTTGTTTTCTATGGTGACTACTAGCTTAGTAGCTCATTTAAATAGGCCCGGCATTGCTTTGTGAATTCCAAGTTTCTTCCTCCTATCTTTCTCAGTTTTGCTTTGTTGTGTGTGCTGAAGTTTATCTAGATCAAACACAGAAAACATGAACTTCAAGAAAACTAAGTTTACTTTTAGTCTTCTACACAGGACTGTCCCTGGCCAACATGAGGCCCCACGCAAAGTTATATGATGAGGCCCTCTGTTTCGCGAGCGTCGACGGGGGGCCGGGACGTGCTAGTGGAGCCTCGCAGCGGCGAAACCGTGCCGCGCCACACTAATTGCGCCGCATAAGCGCATAGGTGTGCCGCATTTTCGGCTCAGTTGAAGCCCCCTCCACAAGATGAGGCCCCACGCAGTCTGCATGATCGGCCTGTAGGGAGGGACGGCCCTGCTTCTACGCTGGTCCAAGAGTATATATCAGCATAGCCTCTCAGACATAGACTGTTAATAAGAATGATCACACGACCTAGTTGAATACTCAAATCTGATTGGTCAATTTGGTAATTCCAGAGGTCTGTTATTTTTCGGTAACAAACTGCTGCTAAGGAGAACAGACCGTTGCTCAGGAGGATCAAGGATCAACTATTTTTTGTTGTCTGATTTTGACTTTCTAGCATGTTTACATTAATTGTTTGCTACTGGTTAGCTCTTTCTTTCAGGGATTATCCTGTAGTCTGTAATCTTGCTAGCCAGTTAGCATGCTAGTTGCTACTTGTTGGTGGAAAACGTCACTCATGGTTTAGTTTAGTAGCTTGTTTGCTATGGTGACTACTGTTAGGGTATTCGTTATTCTCGCGTCCAGGAGAGAAGCTTTAAAAGTAAGAGACAATGGAGTCTCTGAGAAAGGTTCAAATGGGTACTTTAATTAAATGGCGCGGTAATTTAACAAGCAGGAGATGGTTCTGAGAAAACAGCTGTGTTCTCGGGTCTGCAGTAGTGATGTGTCAGTCGCGAACGAACCGGCTCGAAGACCCGGCTCTTTTAAGTGAACGACTGGAGCCGGCTCTTGCCCGAGCCGTTTTTTTGTTTGTTAAGTAATACAAGACAGAATGATATGATGATCTCCGCGCTACAGCTGCTCCGTGCATGCATGCAGTGACATGTAATATCCAAAGATTAGAGACTGTTGGATGCTGCTGTTTTGAGCATTGCAATATATTTATTTTCACTATGTTATTTATTTATGATTATCCTTGGGCTCAGCAAAGATTTGATGTCAGCTGCTGCTGTCTTTTCTTCTATAGTTAATAGTTACTGAAATAGAACCCTGCTGTTTTGTCAGGGCCTTTTCTTTAAATATCATTTTAAAATGTCGATACAGTAGCCCCTTTTTTTAAATGTCTATGCTTAAGTTTCTATAGTTGTTGCCATCTGCTTTGTGTAGCGTGGTTCTACAAGTCAGTGCATTCACTGGGTGGGATCAGAGAGTCAAGGGTCTGTAAATGCAATGCAAACATTTGGCCACAGCAAATAATTTATATTAAACATGTAATTTTTACTTTTGAATACTTCAGTACAAAGGATGTATTGAATAATTTAAGTGATATATGTGTACACATATAAATCATGCATTAGTCAAAACAGGGCTACATTTGATTTAATTATAAAAGGTATAATATGTGGTAAACTGAAGAGCCGTTTGGGAGCCGGCTCTTCTTGGTGAGCCGAGCCAAATGATCCGGCTCACCAAGAAGAGCCGGAATTCCCTTCACTAGTCTGCAGGAGAGGAAAAAGAGAGTCCCAAACACGCACGTCGGCTTGCTAAGTATCCTCCGTTGGCTCCTCCTCACGTGCCGGTTGGCTTAGCAGAGGTCCGCCCTCCTTGATTGATTGATTGATTGATTGAAAAGTTTATTAACAGCTTGTATATTGGGTACAGTACAGTACAGCTCAAAACATACAATTGCTAAGGGGATGCAGACCAGAGAAAGACTTTTGTCTTGTTTACATCAGGGTCCCCCATTTCCAATTCATCATATCATTTAAGACATATAAGACATATTTGACATACAGATGGCTTATTTACAATTTACATACAGGTGGTTTTTTACATACAGATTGCTTATTTACAATTTTCATTTTCATTTCATTTTCATTTTCATTTCATTTTTCTGTCCTCTGGTCTTCAATGTCCGTTATTACGCATAACAGAGGATTCAGACATTGTACATTCAATACATAACTAAACACGCCTTTTCTCCTCATACTCTCTTTCATGACTTTGTATTTAATGCATTTTAACGGCTGTAATGGCGTTTTTGTTAAAGCCGGAAGTCAAGCCTACTGTTGGTACTTCGGGTATCTCTTCCGGAATAGCTTTTCAAAATAAACTTTAACCACAGTCAAATGTTAACCGGAAATATTTTCACAATAAAACTGTTATAAAATTACTGTATGTTTGAACTATCTTATATCATTAAACATTGATTTTAATTTCTAACACTACTAGCTAAGCAGCTAATTTAAATATGCCCCACATTGCTTTGTGAATGACATATCTGAGGGTATGTCAAGAAAAAACGTATTGCATTGCCAACATTTTTTAACAACAACATACAAAAGAATTTAGCATTGTTAACTCTTTAGCACTCATTTGAAAGCTAGGAAAGATTATCAGAAAGTCATTTGGGATTCACGACAGGGGGCACATATAACTCCAAATGTGTTGAAGGTTACCTTAAAGTTTGTAGATATTACAAGCTAAACCTGAGGGGATCAAAAGGGAATATGTGTGGGATGGGACATCAGGGCAACATTAAGCTGAGAAGAGGGAACGTTTTTTTTGCCAACACAGGATTTGCCCAAGGGATGAATTCCTACTCCTCCATCAGTTCCTGCGAAAAATGAAGTTTCAGACGGGCAAAATAAGTTTCACGTATGAAATTGGAAGTGCTGATGGGGTACGGAGAGCATGTGATGTATTCAGGTGAACACTTCTGCCTGAAATGTTAGCGAAAACAGGATGGATGAAATGAGCTGAAGGGGGAAGTAAAACACCGCTATGGGATGTCAAGAGAGGGAAAGTGGAAGGCGGCTAATGGGACACACAGAAATAATTGTCTTTGGCAGAGTTTTATTGAGCTGGGTGCCAATAAAGCTCAATGAATTCAATGGAATTGGATGGAAAATGTCTCGGAGGTGATGGAAGGGGACGGGATATAGATGGGAGAGTGGAAAGAGAAAGAGAGAAAGACTGTTGCACTACAGGGATCAATTACTAGGAACTGTGAGTTATGGTATTTGCTGCACCAAGTGCCATGTGGCTTTATTGCTCTGGGACAGTGTTTGGAAGAAGGGGGGGGGGAGATTATTAACCGCACAGAAAGAGAAGGAAAGAAGGCCAGCAGAAAACCAGAGGAGCGTTGAACGGGGTGAAGAGTTTAGAAAGAAAGATGAGTAAACCTTGAGGCTTTTTTCTTCTGTTTCGTCTTCCTCACTTCTGCTTGCTTTGCACTTTCAAGCCCATTAAAGTGGACGACAGTGTAACTCACCACTGATAATCAACAGAGAGAGAGAGAGGAGACCGCGGGCCTCGTTTATTATGTTACTTTCTTCTATTGAATCTGACTGTGTGGTAATTTCTCAAAGTGGGAAGGAGGTGCTAGGAAAGTAATTCACACAATGAATAATCAAGATGTGTGCAGACAGGGACGGGACAAATTAACTTTACAATTTATACAAGTTCTACGGGGAAATTAAATGGTAATGCCAGACCTAAAACAATCCTGCTTATACTGAGACAATACACTATGGATTTCACACAGGATTTGCAAATAAGTTATGTTATAAAATGACAACTGATATATATTCAATACTGACACAAACTGAGAATGAATTGGTTTTCAAGCAAACATTTATTTCCAATATGACATAATCGTGATGACATTATATTCAATATTTGTAAACGATTCAAATGATATGTTAATTACATATACAGCATGTAATCTTTGTAGACTAATGGTAACGTCACATTTCCCAGAATTTAACTAGATTTCTTAAAACTGTCCAAAAACCCGAAACCCCCCCAAAAAACTCCAATAATTGTTCTATTGATAGATAATGACATTATTAGGCTTTTTATTTTTGGTTCGCGAGGTTTGACAGCAAATGCTAAATGCTTTATTTATGCATCTTTTATTTTATATTTGTACATGACTCAATATGATAGCATGTCAATAACATATACAGTTTGTCTTCTATGGTTGCATCAAAACTCCCAGTCAATTTATCCCAAGTAAAATCAATCAATCATCAATCAATGTTTATTTATATAGCCCAATATCACAACTGTTACATTTGTCTCAGTGGACTTCACAGTTTGTACAGAATATCAGAATGACAATACGACACCCTCTGTCCTTAGACCCTCTGTCCTTAGACCCTCTGTCCTTAGACCCTCTGTCCTTAGACCCTCACATCGTACAAGGAAACACTTCCAGAGAAAAACCCACAGTTTAAGGGGAACACGGGAGAAACCTCAGGGAGAGCAACAGAGGAGGGATCCCTCTCCCAGGACGGACAGACGTGCAATAGATGCCGTGTGTAAATTGAAGAGATAATACATTTGCAACATAGGTAGTCCAAATGTTTGGAAATGCATGTGTCTGTAATAAGAAGATGAATCCACGAGGATGTCAGCAATCCTGTGGGAGCCATCAGGGAAGTAGTATGGTGAGAGTCAGGCAGGACCGCAGAGTCAGGTTCAGCCACGACTCGAAGTCCAGGACTCAGATCAGGACTCAGATCAGGACTCAGATCAGGACTCAGATCAGGACTCAGATCAGGACTCAGGATCCCAGCGTAGATAGACACCAAAAACACTAAAACTGTCCAAAGGTGTGAAAACACATCACGTTATGCCTTACAATATAATACAGTAGTGAATATATTCTATACAAATCTCGTAAGTGCATTATGATTGATAGATTCATATTAGGCTAATTGTTTTAGCTTCAATTCATGCAGTTTAACAGCACAGCCTGGTAGCATATAACCGTCTATGCCAAGTGCTAATTTATAGCCATTTAATTGCTCTATTTATATTAACGCAGTGTGATAGGATTTCTGGTTGCTCCCGGGTGTCAGCATGTTTGCTCTGTAATCCCCCGCTGCCACCGGGACAAATCCCCCCCACATTCACTGTACTTAACAAACAATGAGGCTGTGAATTACAGGAAGTGGCTCAGCATGAGGTTTCCACTGCTGCACAGCCATGAGCAGTGGAAACAAACACACCTGTCAAATGGATGAAGTGCAGAAGTGTGTGCAGTTAGGCCGGTGTAAAAAATACAATGACAAACTGCGGGGGCAGCGGTATGACATATTTAAAATTGCTATAAGAGGAACAGTTGCAATCGTTTAACAATAGCATGGCTTCATGGAAAGGACAATAGCATGGTCACATCAATAACAAGAGCATAGAGACTGTGGATACAGAATCAGAAATCCTCTATTTTTTTATCCTACAGCAGGAAAATATACAGGAAAGGGACAGTGCAGATTAAAAGGAAGAATAATAAGTCCTAAAACCCGGAAAAAACGTAGCATTTTACCACTTCCTGTTCCTTTGTTTCGAAGTCATCGGTTTTCTGAAAGTGTTTTTGCTTGTTAGTCTGAAATAAGGTCTGTGGTTAACACAAGCTGAAGATATTTTAAATTCAACAACATTAAATATGTCAGTAAATACCCCACTGGTGAATTTAAAAACAGAGGTTGCTAACAAGTGTCTAAATGAGACGAGTTAACGCCATCAGGCCCAACATTAGCCGCCTTTAGCTTAGCGGTGGTGACGTGAAGTCATGTGACCGTGCTGTAGTTCCTTTATAACCCAACATTAGCGCCTTTAGCTTAACGGTGGTGACGTGAAGTCATGTGACCGTGCTTTAGTTCCTTTATAGCCCAACATTAGCCTCCGTTATTTTAGCGGTGGTGACGTGAAGTCATGTGACCGTGCTGTAGTTCCTTTATAGCCCAACATTAGCCACCTTTAGCTTAGCGGTGGTGACGTGAAGTAATGTGACCGTGCTGTAGTTCCTTTATAGCCCAACATTAGCCACCTTTAGCTTCGCGGTGGTGACGTGAATTCATTTGACCGTGCTGTAGTTCCTTTATAGCCCAACATTAGCCACCTTTAGCTTAGCGGTGGTGACGTGAAGTCATGTGACCGTGCTGTAGTTCCTTTATAGCCCAACATTAGCCGCCTTTAGCTTAGCGGTGGTGATGTGAAGTCAAGTGACCGTGCTGTAGTTCCTTTATAGCCCAACATTAGCCGCCTTCAGCTTAGCGATGGTGACGTGAAGTCATGTGACCGTGCTATAGTTCCTTTATAGCCCAACATTAGCCGCCTTTAGCTTAGCGGTGGTTACGTGAAGTCAGGTGACCGTGCTGTAGTTCCTTTATAGCCCAACATTAGCCGCCTTTAGCTTAGCGGTGGTGACGTGATGTCATGTGACCGTGCTGTAGTTCCTTTATAGCCCAACATTAGCCGCCTTTAGCTTAGCGGTGGTGACGTGAAGTCATGTGACCGTGCTGTAGTTCCTTTATAGCCCAACATTAGCCACCTTTAGCTTAGCGGTGGTGACGTGAAGTCATGTGACCGTGCTGTAGTTCCTTTATAGCCCAACATTAGCCACCTTTAGCTTAGCGGTGGTGACGGGAATTGTACATTATGTTTTAAGGATATGGGATATTTTTGGGATATTCATGAATCTGAGTTTTGAACAGGCATGGAAAGGCCACTGCAGGCCATCTTTATGACTTCACTTTGCCTCAAAGAAAGAGTAAAGGACAGATGGCGGAGGGGAGGAGAGGAGAGACACCGGAAGAAACAAGAGAGATGGGAGCCACCAGAGAGAAGTTTAGAGAAGCGTAATGATGATGGAGAAAGAGGAAGGGAGGTAATGACTGGAAAACACCCAGAACAGCACGGATCGAGACATCAGAGAGGATCAGGGAGGACGATGTGAGGAGGAGGCAGCGAAGGAGAGGAAGAAACAGACGAGAAAATGAGGCGAGGAACTCAAGAAGTGTATTCATAATAATAGTACACTTTTTTTTACCTTTCATGCTTGACGCAGCCCAAAGTGCTTTACAGAGTATGACAATAACAAATGAGGAACAAAATTAAAATGTGTTTAATTTTGTAAAACAATAAAACATGAACAGTGATACCACTAAAAATGATAAGCCAAATTAAAAAGATAGGTCTTTAATTTATTGTTAAAAATTCCAACTCAGGTTACCGTTCTAAGATCAAATGAGATAAAAACCATAAAAACAGAAAGCAGCCTCCCCAGTTTTCTTGTAATGCACACTAGGTACTTTAAAAAGTGAAATATATTAGGGGGGTCCGGGTCAGGCGTCCCATGGTAATTGAAAATTAGCTGGGGGGGGGGGTGGGTTAGTGGGCATGGAGGAAACAGGCGACATGATAATCAATTTGAGACTGAATCGGAAACATGAGCCACTGGGGGGGCCTCGTTCCCCCTACCAGGCCTCCAGATGGCCCTGTGTGGGCCCTGTGTGAGTGTGTGTGTGTGTGTGGGTCCTGTGTGTGTGTGTGTGTGTGTGTGTGTGTGTGTGTGTTTGTGTGTGTGTGTGTGTGTGTGTGTGTGTGTGTGTGTTTGAGAGACAATACCATCTGCCAGGAGTGCAAGGGGAGTTCAGCAGATGCATTTGCAGACACTAGGGGCGCAGAAGGGTTTAGAGCAGGGGTTCTCAACTGGTCAGGCCTCGGGACCCACTTTTTCCTTTGTCAATAAATCGCGACCAGAAATGTTAAACCAATCAAATCTATTCAACAAAAAATCGTGCTGTAATACATAAACGCTTTTCAGCATACAATATTAATTAAAGTGAAGTACAGTGCTTATATCCCTTCACAGAACTAAAGAATGCTTTAAGGTTTAATGAGATGATGGAATCAAAGCTGAACTGTTTAACATAAAAAGGCACACATGCTGAAAACCCAACCCCAGCAGGGGGTCTGGGGGGATTCTCCATTTTTAGAAATACTAACATATAAACTACTGGTACACTCTGAGAAGAAAATAAATAGATGTATTACTACCCCAGTTGAGAACCATTGGTATAGACGATATACTGTATGCATGTGTGTGTGTGTGTGTGTGTGTGTGTGTGTGTGTGTGTGTGTGTGTGTGTGTGTGTGTGTGTGTGTGTGTGTGTGTGTGTGTGTGTGTGTGTGTGTGTGTGTGTGTGTGTGTGTGTGTGTGTGTGTGTGTGTGTGTGTGTGTGTGTGTGTGTGTAGGGTGTCCCTCTATGCAGCTGTTGAAGAGTAGAAATGACACATGCAGAATATTATGGCAAGAAAGACACTTAACATTACTTTCAAAAGCTTAAAACATCATCGTTGTTGCTCACCCTGTCGCTTCATTCCGTTCAATACGCATGTACATGTTGGAGAAACCAAGGACTTGAGTATTGATACAAAAATATATTGTTGATTTGAAAATGATCGTATTGCTTCCAACAACAACAAAACATGTACGTACCTTAAAATGACGGCAGCACAGATGGAGGTTTTCTGTAACTGTCCAAGTTGCTTTTCCACTAACCTGTATGTAAACACTACGAGTGATTCTCCTTAGCAACGGTCTGTTAGCGAAAAATCTCAGACCTCTGGAATGTCCAAATAGACCAATCAGAATGGAGTATTCACCCAAGCTTTGTAATCAATTGTTGTTGAATCTTTTTTTGATGCTTAGACACTTATATAATCAGACCATAGTTCTCAGTCATCCTCACTTTCTGAACAGGAAGTAAAGGAATCCTGAAAGTGCTCTTGAAATTAATCATAGAAAGGAAAATGATCCTCACACACTGCGGCTCAGTGAGGATAAAAAGTACATTAAAGCTTTTATTTAATCAGGTTTAAAATGTCAACCGGCTGGGACCTCAAAGGGTCTCGTTCTAAATAATCCTACAACACGAGTTCCTTTTAACTTTCCCTTCTTACTTTATTACTCCCACCTTCCTTTCCTCTTCTTCTTTCAGTTCCGATAGACAACGAGGAAGGATATTTGAAGCAAGAGAATCAGTTTTTCTCAATAAAACCAGGCACACATTTGTAAAAGAGGATCCATTTGAACAGCATGGGATCTGTCTGTTTGATAGCAGGTGTTAGTGTTTGCCCCCAAGCTTTTTCATTTCAAACCTTTCTTTATACAGATTGAGATCATTGATCTCTTTTTCAAGGCAGACCTGCTCAAGTAGTTCCACATGAAACATAAAAACATAAATAGAACAACAAAAGGACATCATACAGCATCATTTACATAATTATCCACATAAACAGGTACCAATAGCTTCCGATTGACTAGCATCCAACCGAGCTTTAAAAACATTTAGTGGCACCAGATTGTTCAGTTTCCATTTAATTTGCAGACTATTCCAAGACAGAGGAGCTGCACATCTAAAAGCTGTCTTCCCTAAGACAGTCCTAGCAGTTGGCACATTTAATAAAACCACAGCAGTCGATCTCAGGCAGGAGCCACTTACAATTCTCCGTGAGATCAGGGAGCAGATATAAGATGGAAGTTTCCCTAACATGGCTTTGTATATAAAAATGTACCAGTGACTGAGCCTCCGTACAGTTAGTGAAAGCAAACCAGCCCTTGCATACAGGGTACAGTGATGGGTTAATGCTTTACAGTTTGTCACAAATCTCAGTGCGCTGTGATACGCAGCATCTAACTTGCTCAGGTAATGGGCAGGTGCATTCATATACATCAAATCACCATAGTCCAGCACAGGTCAAAAGGTCACAGAGCCTTTTCCTGGCCTCAAGCGAGAAACAGGACTTGTTCCTGTAGAAGAAACCTAGTCTAACCCTCAGCTTTTTAAGCAGGTTATTGACATGAAGTTTAAAAGTAAGACAATCATCAAGCCAGATACCAAGGTATTTATAACAGGTAACCACTTCAAGTACTTGTCCTTGCGTAGTTACAATATCTAAAACAGGCTCTGGTGTCTTTTTAGCTTTAGAAAAGAGCATTACCTTGGTTTTCTCAACATTTAAAAGAAGCTTTAGTTCAGAGAGCTGAGTCTGAATAATGTTAAAAACAGCCTGTAATGTAACACCAGCCTCCTGAATGGAGGGACCTGCACAGGACATCACGGTCTCGTCCGCTTAGAAATGTAAAGTAGCTTCATCCACATTTTCACCTAAACTGTTGATGTAGATGGAGCTTTATAACCCAAAGGGTGTTTCGCCCACCAACATAAAAGAAACATGGATGCACTATTGATCCATTGCTTTCAAACCAGGCAAATGTTGCTCAGAGAGTCAAAAACAAACACCAAGCCCCACTCTGCTGCCCAGGGGAAACTGCAGGGTTAACAGAGAGTCGAGCTGAAAGCAACAGAAAATACAAACGTCTGAAGTTCATGCGTCTGATCCGAGGAGAGACGAGGCAGACGGAGGGTTTGAAGTGATGGAGGAACGTTTTGGAGGGAAGAGGAGTGAGATGCAGAGAGGACTCTTTAAAGTAGAGACATACATACTGATATACACCTGACCATCAGCAGGAGAGGACTCTTTAAAGTAGAGACACTACATACTGATATACACCTGACCATCAGCAGGAGAGGACTCTTTAAAGTAGAGACACTACATACTGATATACACCTGAACATCAGCAGGAGAGGACTCTTTAAAGTAGAGACACTACATACTGATATACACCTGAACATCAGCAGGAGAGGACTCTTTAAAGTAGAGACACTACATACTGATATACACCTGAACATCAGCAGGAGAGGACTCTTTAAAGTAGAGACACTACATACTGATATACACCTGAACATCAGCAGGAGAGGACTCTTTAAAGTAGAGACACTACATACTGATATACACCTGACCATCAGCAGGAGAGGACTCTTTAAAGTAGAGACACTACATACTGATATACACCTGAACATCAGCAGGAGAGGACTCTTTAAAGTAGAGACACTACATACTGATATACACCTGAACATCAGCAGGAGAGGACTCTTTAAAGTAGAGACACTACATACTGATATACACCTGAACATCAGCAGGAGAGGACTCTTTAAAGTAGAGACACTACATACTGATATACACCTGAACATCAGCAGGAGAGGACTCTTTAAAGTAGAGACACTACATACTGATATACACCTGAACATCAGCAGGAGAGGACTCTTTAAAGTTGAGACACTACATACTGATATACACCTGAACATCAGCAGGAGAGGACTCTTTAAAGTAGAGACACTACATACTGATATACACCTGAACATCAGCAGGAGAGGACTCTTTAAAGTAGAGACACTACATATTGATATACACCTGAACTCCAGCAGGAGAGGACTCTTTAAAGTAGAGACACTACACACTGATATACACCTGAACATCAGCAGGAGAGGACTCTTTAAATTAGAGACACTACATACTGATATACACCTGAACATCAGCAGGAGAGGACTCTTTAAAGTAGAGACACTACATACTGATATACACCTGAACATCAGCAGGAGAGGACTCTTTAAATTAGAGACACTACATACTGATATACACCTGAACATCAGCAGGAGAGGACTCTTTAAAGTAGAGACACTACATACTGATATACACCTGAACATCAGCAGGAGAGGACTCTTTAAAGTAGAGACACTACATATTGATATACACCTGAACTCCAGCAGGAGAGGACTCTTTAAAGTAGAGACACAACACACTGATATACACCTGAACATCAGCAGGAGAGGACTCTTTAAAGTAGAGACACTACATACTGATATACACCTGAACATCAGCAGGAGAGGACTCTTTAAAGTAGAGACACTACATATTGATATACACCTGAACACCAGCAGGAGAGGACTCTTTAAAGTAGAGACACTACACACTGATATACACCTGAACATCAGCAGGAGAGGACTCTTTAAAGTAGAGACACTACATACTGATATACACCTGAACATCAGCAGGAGAGGACTCTTTAAAGTAGAGACACTACACACTGATATACACCTGAACATCAGCAGGAGAGGACTCTTTAAAGTAGAGACACTACATACTGATATACACCAGAACATCAGCAGGAGAGGACTCTTTAAAGTAGAGACACTACATACTGATATACACCTGAACATCAGCTGGAGAGGACTCTTTAAAGTAGAGACACTACATACTGATATACACCTGAACATCAGCAGGAGAGGACTCTTTAAAGTAGAGACACTACATACTGATATACACCTGAACATCATCAGGAGAGGACTCTTTAAAGTAGAGACACTACATACTGATATACACCTGAACATCAGCAGGAGAGGACTCTTTAAAGTAGAGACACTACATACTGATATACACCTGAACATCAGCAGGAGAGGACTCTTTAAAGTAGAGACACTACATACTGATATACACCTGAACATCAGCAGGAGAGGACTCTTTAAAGTAGAGACATTACATACTGATATACACCTGAACATCAGCAGGAGAGGACTCTTTAAAGTAGAGACACTACATACTGATATACACCTGAACATCAGCAGGAGAGGACTCTTTAAAGTAGAGACACTACATACTGATATACACCTGAACATCAGCAGGAGAGGACTCTTTAAAGTAGAGACACTACATACTGATATACACCTGAACATCAGCAGGAGAGGACTCTTTAAAGTAGAGACACTACATACTGATATACACCTGAACATCAGCAGGAGAGGACTCTTTAAAGTAGAGACACTACATACTGATATACACCTGAACATCAGCAGGAGAGGACTCTTTAAAGTAGAGACACTACATACTGATATACACCTGAACATCAGCAGGAGAGGACTCTTTAAAGTAGAGACATTACATACTGATATACACCTGAACATCAGCAGGAGAGGACTCTTTAAAGTAGAGACACTACATACTGATATACACCTGAACATCAGCAGGAGAGGACTCTTTAAAGTAGAGACACTACATACTGATATACACCTGAACATCAGCAGGAGAGGACTCTTTAAAGTAGAGACACTACATACTGATATACACCTGAACATCAGCAGGAGAGGACTCTTTAAAGTAGAGACACTACATACTGATATACACCTGAACATCAGCAGGAGAGGACTCTTTAAAGTAGAGACACTACATACTGATATACACCTGAACATCAGCAGGAGAGGACTCTTTAAAGTAGAGACACTACATACTGATATACACCTGAACATCAGCAGGAGAGGACTCTTTAAAGTAGAGACAGTACATACTGATATACACCTGAAAGTGAGCAACCCTCCTCCTTTTCTCTCCTCCCTTCTCTTGATGTGAAGAATCTTATTAGCACCATTCGCTAACACTTCACGACACAAACTCTCCTCTCCTCCCCCTCTCACTTACTGTATATTTCTCAAGCTGGCCTTCCTCGTACTTAATTGGTGCTCGTTAAGGGATTTTTTTCACCAAAATAAGCAGAGGGGGGGGGGGAAGTCTGTGAAAATGTTAATTGATAGCGGATCAAGGAGAACACTGGCAATTAGTGCAGGCTGACAGATGAGCAAGGCACTGCACTGGAAACTTTGATGGCTACAGTAACTCCACACACACACACACACATACACACACACACACACACACACACACACACACACACACACTGTAAACACACATAAAAGCATGTCTGATTAGCCTGCAGGGCCTTTTAGACGAGAGTTAATGTTTGATTATTTTGAGGTCTTGTGTTTCTTATTTGCGTAAACACACACATACACACACACACACACAAACACACACACACACACACACAAACAAACACACACACACACACACACACACACACACACACACACACACTTGCAGAGATTCAGAAAAGACATGAAAACAAACATTCATATCAGCTGACACACACACACACTGATACAGACAGAAACATTTGTTGCTGTGGTTATCTACCAGTTTGGAGAAAACATCATTGCGCTGAAACGCTGCTGTCTCTTTATTTCTGAACGCTGTCGAGGAAAAGCTGCAACCGAGTTAAATTGCTTTTGTTTTGTTGATATGATCTGAAAGAGTGCCGCTTGATTAGTGTATCAGGTTGTAATTGTGAACAGATTTCAGTCAAATATGGTGAAGGCGCCATTGAACACAAGGTGGACTTTTAACACGCCTCGATATATGGATTTTAAAACTTCTATGAATGCTTAGGTCACATACAAATGAACATTTCCATGAACACTCAATCTGTAAAGCCCCTGTCACACTGTCCCGAAGTTGACACCCGATGGACACACGAATATGGAATTGTGAATTTCGCACGAAGATGGCCCCGAACCACACACGAAGGCAACATTTACACTACATTTAAGACATACAACTGCAACGAAAGTAACACAAACAATTATGTTAAAGTACTATGATACTGTACTGATATCTTCAGACTTTGTTCTTTACTTTCTCCGTCTTTATATGTAGAAGATATTACGTTTTCTCCGTCATGTTGTTGTTTCCATAGCAACAACAACTTCCTGTCAACTCGCCTTCAAAATAATATATTATATCCTTTTCAGTTTCACAGAACACAAATTGGGTTATTTACATAATATGTTTACATGATTTTGTTGTGCAATAAAAAACCAGATGGACACGATAAAGGAAATGTTCAAATTCGGCTCTGATCGTAGCAACATCGGGCCATTCGTGAGGGCATCTTAAGCCATCGTATGACCGCCGGTGGAGTTTCTCAGGCTCCATCAGCAACTTTGTGAGCGGCAACTTCGTAAGGCACTCGTGAGGGCATCTTGTCGAATCGTGTCATCTTCGTGTTATCATCGGTGCTTTCACCCTCACTCTGATCGGGTCGAATGCCCGATGGCACCGATGATAACAAGATGCCCTCACGATGGCCTTACGAAGGGAAAAATGGACACACGAATTGAACACGAAAATGAACCTTCTCAAGGTCCTTCGGCTATTTTTTGGCATGCCAAAGATTTTGCCACCGCTCACGAAGTTGCTGCCGGAGCCTGAGAAACTCCACCGGCGGTCATACGAAGGCTTAAGATGCCCTCACGAATGGCCCGATGTTGCTACGATCAGAGCCAAATTTGAACATTTCCTTTATCGTGTGTCCATCGGGTGTCAATTTCGGGACAGTGTGACAGGGGCTTTAAGGAAGGCAAAGAGATGTAGTAAAAATGAAAACAAGTCAGTGGACCTTGGGAGTTTATAATCAAACAGCTGTTTTCATGTTGGAAAAGCTTCAAGCATCACGACTGTTTGGTGTGGATTCACTTTGGATGAATCAAAAACTGTGGATATGCTGTTAGGATGTCAATTCAAAAGTCTTTAAACATTGCAAGACTTTACATGTTGATGTTATTTGATTAAAGAGGCCCTATAATGCTTTTTTGGGGTTTTCTCTTTCATGTTGTTCTATAGGTTTCTGTGCATGTGAATGGTGTGCAAAGGCTAACATCGTTAATCCTTAAATGAGCAGAATATGTCCCGCTCGATGCAGATGATCAAATGTCTGTCTTATTTTATTACAGTTGTTTTTGATGAATACGCAGCCATTACATGAATGTCTTTTTATTTGTTTTTGCTTTTGTGTTTGTTTTGTTTTTAATTATTATGTGTTAAATGCACTTTGAATTGCCTCTGTGTCTTAAAATGTGCTATACAAATAAACTAACCTTGAACCTTGAACCTTGAACCTTGAACTACATATTCTTCATTACGTCTGCTCAATTCTCACCGTTTCTTCTCCTGTTTCTTCTCCTCGTCTCCCTCCTCTCCTCGTCTCCCTCCTCTCCTCATCTCCCTCCTCGCCTCGTCTCCAGGTGAGCCAGCAGTGGCCAGAGAGAACAACTGTCTGAACGCGGCGAAGGCGTGCAACCTGAACGACACGTGTAAGAAGTACCGCTCGGCCTACATCAGCCCGTGCACCAGCAGGGTGTCGAGCGCCGAGGTCTGCAACAAGAGGAAGTGCCACAAGGCGCTGCGGCAGTTCTTTGATAAGGTACGTTTATCTGCTGGTTCCATAGCCTTACACTGAAAGAGAGGAACAGCCTGAACAACATGTTAAAACCTGCTGTAAGGTGCCCAGAGAGGGCAAAAGTACACACATCCTTTACTCAAGTAGAAGTACAGATACTCGTGTTTAAAAATACTCTGGTGAAAGTGGAAGTACTGACTAAACTTCTTTACTCAAGTCAAAGTAAAGAGGCTTTAAAGTGTACTTAAGTAAAAAGTACCCATAACTAGCAGCTGCTTTAAAGAGTACCTGACCTCCCTTTATATTAATAGAACAATAATGTCATTGTTAGCTAATGAATGTTTCCATGCTGAACAACGGCAACATGACAACGTTTCCATTGGTCCCTCTTCTTTAGAGAAGACCAGGAAATGATGGATACACGGATCGTGTTCAAATCAATAGGCACGCAATGACTCTAAAGAATAATGATCACGCCACCAAACACACATTCAGACTAAAGGAACCAGCTGTTTGGAAAATGAGAGAAGTAGAAAGTACAGGTATTTGGGTTCAACATGTAAGAAGTAGAAAGTACAGGTATTTGAGTTCAACATGTAAGAAGTAGAAAGTACAGGTATTTGGGTTCAACATGTAAGAAGTAGAAAGTACAGGTATTTGAGTTCAACATGTAAGAAGTAGAAAGTACAGGTATTTGGGTTCAACATGTAAGAAGTAGAAAGTACAGGTATTTGAGTTCAACATGTAAGAAGTAGAAAGTACAGGTATTTGGGTTCAACATGTAAGAAGTAGAAAGTACAGGTATTTGTGTTCAACATGTAAGAAGTAGAAAGTACAGGTATTTGAGTTCAACATGTAAGAAGTAGAAAGTACAGGTATTTGGGTTCAACATGTAAGAAGTAGAAAGTACAGGTATTTGTGTTCAACATGTAAGAAGTAGAAAGTACAGGTATTTGTGTTCAACATGTAAGAAGTAGAAAGTACAGGTATTTGAGTTCAACATGTAAGAAGTAGAAAGTACAGGTATTTGTGTTCAACATGTAAGAAGTAGAAAGTACAGGTATTTGAGTTCAACATGTAAGAAGTAGAAAGTACAGGTATTTGGGTTCAACATGTAAGAAGTAGAAAGTACAGGTATTTGAGTTCAACATGTAAGAAGTAGAAAGTACAGGTATTTGAGTTCAACATGTAAGAAGTAGAAAGTACAGGTATTTGTGTTCAACATGCAAGAAGTAGAAAGTACAGGTATTTGAGTTCAACATGTAAGAAGTAGAAAGTACAGGTATTTGAGTTCAACATGTAAGAAGTAGAAAGTACAGGTATTTGGGTTCAACATGTAAGAAGTAGAAAGTACAGGTATTTGTGTTCAACATGTAAGAAGTAGAAAGTACAGGTATTTGGGTTCAACATGTAAGAAGTAGAAAGTACAGGTATTTGAGTTCAACATGTAAGAAGTAGAAAGTACAGGTATTTGGGTTCAACATGTAATAAGTAGAAAGTACAGGTATTTGTGTTCAACATGTAAGAAGTAGAAAGTACAGGTATTTGGGTTCAACATGTAAGAAGTAGAAAGTACAGGTATTTGAGTTCAACATGTAAGAAGTAGAAAGTACAGGTATTTGTGTTCAACATGTAAGAAGTAGAAAGTACAGGTATTTGGGTTCAACATGTAAGAAGTAGAAAGTACAGGTATTTGAGTTCAACATGTAAGAAGTAGAAAGTACAGGTATTTGGGTTCAACATGTAAGAAGTAGAAAGTACAGGTATTTGAGTTCAACATGTAAGAAGTAGAAAGTACAGGTATTTGGGTTCAACATGTAAGAAGTAGAAAGTACAGGTATTTGTGTTCAACATGTAAGAAGTAGAAAGTACAGGTATTTGGGTTCAACATGTAAGAAGTAGAAAGTACAGGTATTTGAGTTCAACATGTAAGAAGTAGAAAGTACAGGTATTTGGGTTCAACATGTAAGAAGTAGAAAGTACAGGTATTTGGGTTCAACATGTAAGAAGTAGAAAGTACAGGTATTTGGGTTCAACATGTAAGAAGTAGAAAGTACAGGTATTTGGGTTCAACATGTAAGAAGTAGAAAGTACAGGTATTTGAGTTCAACATGTAAGAAGTAGAAAGTACAGGTATTTGGGTTCAACATGTAAGAAGTAGAAAGTACAGGTATTTGAGTTCAACATGTGAGAAGTAGAAAGTACAGGTATTTGGGTTCAACATGTAATAAGTAGAAAGTACAGGTATTTGAGTTCAACATGTGAGAAGTAGAAAGTACAGGTATTTGAGTTCAACATGTGAGAAGTAGAAAGTACAGGTATTTGGGTTCAACATGTAATAAGTAGAAAGTACAGGTATTTGAGTTCAACATGTGAGAAGTAGAAAGTACAGGTATTTGGGTTCAACATTTAAGAAGTAGAAAGTACAGGTATTTGAGTTCAACATGTAAGAAGTAGAAAGTACAGGTATTTGGGTTCAACATGTAAGAAGTAGAAAGTACAGGTATTTGGGTTCAAAATGTAAGAAGTAGAAAGTACAGGTATTTGAGTTCAACATGTAAGAAGTAGAAAGTACAGGTATTTGTGTTCAACATGTAAGAAGTAGAAAGTACAGGTATTTGAGTTCAACATGTAAGAAGTAGAAAGTACAGGTATTTGGGTTCAACATGTAAGAAGTAGAAAGTACAGGTATTTGGGTTCAACATGTAAGAAGTAGAAAGTACAGGTATTTGAGTTCAACATGTAAGAAGTAGAAAGTACAGGTATTTGGGTTCAACATGTAAGAAGTAGAAAGTACAGGTATTTGGGTTCAACATGTAAGAAGTAGAAAGTACAGGTATTTGGGTTCAACATGTAAGAAGTAGAAAGTACAGGTATTTGGGTTCAACATGTAAGAAGTAGAAAGTACAGGTATTTGTGTTCAACATGTAAGAAGTAGAAAGTACAGGTATTTGGGTTCAACATGTAAGAAGTAGAAAGTACAGGTATTTGAGTTCAACATGTAAGAAGTAGAAAGTACAGGTATTTGGGTTCAACATGTAAGAAGTAGAAAGTACAGGTATTTGGGTTCAACATGTAAGAAGTAGAAAGTACAGGTATTTGGGTTCAACATGTAAGAAGTAGAAAGTACAGGTATTTGGGTTCAACATGTAAGAAGTAGAAAGTACAGGTATTTGAGTTCAACATGTAAGAAGTAGAAAGTACAGGTATTTGGGTTCAACATGTGAGAAGTAGAAAGTACAGGTATTTGAGTTCAACATGTGAGAAGTAGAAAGTACAGGTATTTGGGTTCAACATGTAATAAGTAGAAAGTACAGGTATTTGAGTTCAACATGTGAGAAGTAGAAAGTACAGGTATTTGGGTTCAACATTTAAGAAGTAGAAAGTACAGGTATTTGAGTTCAACATGTAAGAAGTAGAAAGTACAGGTATTTGGGTTCAACATGTAAGAAGTAGAAAGTACAGGTATTTGAGTTCAACATGTAAGAAGTAGAAAGTACAGGTATTTGTGTTCAACATGTAAGAAGTAGAAAGTACAGGTATTTGGGTTCAACATGTAAGAAGTAGAAAGTACAGGTATTTGGGTTCAACATGTAAGAAGTAGAAAGTACAGGTTAAAGTAAAAAGTCGTCAGAAAAATAAGTAGTGTAGTAAAGTACTGATACCAGAAAAATGCACTTAAGTACAGTAACAGAGTATTTGTACTCCATTACTTCCCACCTCTGACGTGTGAACACAGAGAGACTTAAACTCCTTTTGTAACCAGCTCCAGGTTCTTGTAGATTCATTTCCTCTGTTGCCATCAGGGCGTAGATATGCTCTGCCTGCTCTTAAAACACATCGCTTTTCAAAATCATTCATCCCCCCTGGACTCAAACCTTTAAATTCTTGAAAGGTTTTTTAACTTGATTATTGATCTACTTATGTATTGTGATGCTATGAACTATTTATGGTGTAAATTGGAATGATCCACCTCCAGTATGTTCCTACCTGTGTGCATGACATAAGCTGCTCACAACCAATTGCCCCTTGCAGTTAATAAAGTTGTTGATTGATCGATTGTTTGATTGAAGCCACTTCTGACACGAGCTTATACAAAAAAAAGAATCAAAACTCTGAAAAGCCCACATGCTGCTGGATGTTTTCCAAGCGACTGATATCTGATAAAAGCCGAATGCACACCAGCTTCAAAAGGAATAGTAATTCTGAAGTCAGACGGGTTATCAAAAAGCACAATAAATAATCATGCCGGGTCTTTTTGTTCAGAATTTGCTTTTCCAGCGCCGAGCTTTGACATCGATTCAGTCATCAAACACAAAAGCTGTTTTCGCCGTCAGTGGCATATTGTGTGAAGAAAAATATTGTATTTACAACCCAGCTCCCATCAAGTCCCTTTGGAATAACTTAACTGGGATTGCTTCAACATGAATAAGTGGAAAGCTCAGAGATGGCATGACAGCGTTCGTCTCGTTGTGATTGTGTTTTCTTTCATCACTGCAGACAACTTTGTGTAAACAGCTATAGTTTCGGGATAAAACTATGATGACATTCTTCTATTGTAGCCCCTAATGTGTTACTACACTATTAACAGGGTTGGAAGAAGTAATCAGATACTCTACTTCAGCACAAGTACAAATACTAGTCTTAAAATACTCTATTGGAACATTTTCCAGCCCTCTCTGAGTTTTTACCGTTTTGATTCAGTCAGAATTCATAGAAAAAAGTCAGAATTCCAAGATTTTTCGGCATTGAAATCTGTTTTCTTTTTCTCATAATTCACTTTTGGTCAGATCTTAAAGAAAAAGCACGTCACACTAATCCTCTTATGTACAGCATTAGCCACTGTTTGTTTTCAACCAAAAAAAACACAACTTTATTGACAGAATATCCAAAGAAAAAGGTTAAAATGTAAATAAAACTAGAAGTGGACTCATAGAGAACAGACCTGCAGTCCTGTGTGTTTCTGCTCGTCATCATTAATATGATTTGTATATTCCCCTCCCCCCTTAAGGGTTTTAGTAATATTTGTGTTTTGGGAAAGCAGCCAGCACATCCTAACAGTTCAGATAGAGTGATTTCCAAAACCAAAATTAATTCAGATGAAGAGTCAAAAGTCAGAGTGGTGTTGAAAGAGAAAGTCATTCATTCATTTAAACACACACTTTCTTTAATTTTATCTGTAACATGTCACTATTATTTATTTATATGTACAATTTTAGCAAGTTTTTATATTTTCCTGTTCCTGTAAGCCAGTACAACGTTTTAATAGTACACTCTGTGTCTTGTTGAAATGACAATAAAGTATGTCTAAGTCTAAGTTCTGTCTATGTCACGTTAATGAGAAACACGGTGGTGTCTGATAGGACGAGATCTGAACACCTGGATATAATAAAAATAGTCTGTTTGCTGAACTCCAGCGGGTAAAGGGGACCAACAACGTTGTGTCCGGCTTTTCATTTGGATCCAGAATGTAATGGTTCTTCCTTGGCCGATGCTACACCCTTCCTCTAAGAATATACAGCAGGAAGTTATTCAACAGGAAAGAGAAGGACGTTCTTGCTCTCCACTTCTACAGTTCTGTGTGACTCTTGTGTCCCTCAGGTTCCTCCGAAGCACAGTTATGGGATGCTGTACTGCTCGTGTCCGGTGAGCGATCAGTCGGCCTGCTCTGAGCGCCGGCGGCAGACCATCGTGCCCGTCTGCTCCTACGAAGAGAAGCAGAAACCAAACTGTCTGGAGCTGCAGGCGTCCTGCAAGACCAACTACATCTGCAGGTAGGAAACACTGAGGGTCGTTTTACAGACAATACAGACGAGGGAGCTCGAAAGTGAAGTCATGTGACCGTGCTGTAGTTCTTTTATAGCCCAACATTAGCCACCTTTAGCTTAGCGGTGGTGACGTGAAGTCATGTGACCATGCTGTAGTTCCTTTGTAGCTCAACATTAGCCTCCTTTAGCTTAGCGGTGGTGACGTGAAGTAATGTGACCGTGCTGTAGTTCCTTTATAGCCCAACATTAGCCTCCTTTAGCTTAGCGGTGGTGACGTGAAGTAATGTGACCGTGCTGTAGTTCCTTTATAGCCCAACATTAGCCTCCTTTAGCTTAGCGGTGGTGATGTGAAGTAATGTGACCGTGCTGTAGTTCCTTTATAGCCCAACATTAGCCGCCATTAGCTTAGCGGTGGTGACGTGAAGTCATGTGACCGTGACAAACCAAATGTTAGAGGCTAGTTAACACACACACAGGCTGCATCTACAGGGAGACGAAACGGAGAACAAACCGAATTCGATATCAAAAAAGTGTTTCGTCCACACGGTATCGGCTCAAGAAACGTGTCCGTCCACACGAGACCGCTCGACCCGCTGGAGACGCTGTAGTACATATGCCGGGCCTGTAAGTGGCGCTGTACTTCCGCCACAAAATACACCTAAAGCAGCGAATAAGACCCCCCGAGCATGGTTGCCATGGTTGCCTGGTTGCCCTTCTGTTTGTTCTCCGCGGTGGATTCAGCGGTGACACGGGGGTAAGCAGCAGAGGTGGGGAGAGGCAGGGCTCTGGCTGTTTCGGCGGCCTCTGTTTCTCTTTTTCTCCCTGAGGCGAGCGTGTGCTCCTGCTGTAAAAGGCAGCTGCCACTAACTCTGAGCCTGGCTCCCGAGCAGGACGTTCTCCCCGGTATTCCACCAGCAGATGAAAAACACCCACCTCTCCGCCTCTTCCAAGGGACGAGGGAGTCTGCTGGAGGCTCCTGCTGGGTGCACTGTCCTGCAAGATACCGGGACCTGGCTCGAAACACTCGGAACACTGTTGTTGTTGTTGGCGAAACACATCAGCAATGACACGGGTGACGCGGGGGTGAGCAGGAGAGGTGGGGAGAGGCGGGGCTATGGCGTATAAGGCGTACACACGGAGCATTACGTCCGCAGACCTACCCACCTTGGGACCCGTTACCCTTTGAGGGCTCCGTTTTCCCCGGTTCCGTTCTACAAAGCCATGTTGGGTAAACTACCTTTTTATATCTGCTCTCTGATCTCTCAACGAATTGAAAGTACGTATTGCCTGAGATCTCATGATGTGGTTTTATTAAATGTGCCAAGTGCTAGGACTGTCTTAGGGAAGAAAGCTTTTAGATGTGCAGCTCCACTAACTTGGAACAGTCTGCAAACATGTTTAAAACTGAGCACTTTGGTTCCCCTGCATCATTTTGAAACTCGGCTGGGTGACATGCTGTTTGATACTCATGGTACCTGTCACTGTGAATAGAGTTTGTAAACTGTACCCTGTACATTATGTTGTATGTCATCCTTATTGTTGTTCTGTTGTTTTATGTGTAACTAATGTCCTGCAGGTCACCCTTGAAAAATAGATATTTTGATCTCAAGGGGCTTCACCTGGTTAAATAAAGGCTACAAACAAACAAGAGAACTGTAGCGGATACAACCCGTTCCGTGTCCGTGTGGACGGGGCCTTAAACACATGCAAAGAAACAGAATGAGCAATTCAGTGTTAGACATTTAACATCACCTTAATTTGATGGTGTGTGTGTGTGTGTGTGTGTGTGTGTGTGTGTGTGTGTGTGTGTGTGTGTGTGTGTGTGTGTGTGTGTGTGTGTGTCCTGTAGCTCTCTGGGATTAAATGGAAGCATTAGGCATCATAAATGAGCTCCATTTGCTGCGTGGCCTCAGGTCTCTCTCTCTCTACTCACCGTGAGGTTGGTCTGCTCTGAGACTTTCTATCTCCGTCTTGTTTCTCTGTCTCTCCGTCAGACAGACGCTCGGGGCTGAACCACAGGTTTCGCTGCACCACAGCTTCCTCCCAGTCCATTTGTCAGTCAGCACAGAGAGATTAGAGCCGTGCATTTCCAGCAGCAGCTCCCTCACCATATGTCAGGTGGAGTGTAGCGCTGCTGTTGACAACTCTCACTACACACTGCAGCAGATTGCTCAGATTAGATACACTGTGAGCTTTTCAAAGGTTTTAATGTCATATGCACATAAACAGTGTAGAAATGGCAATGAAATTATTCTGACCTGAGCTCCTCCAACAATGCAACATATATAATAATACAAACATAAAAAATAGTGCAAGAAGTCTATATCACTAGAATATGATATGAATGTGAGCTTGTTGGTGCAATGCTTCCCTGTCACTGTCTCCTTCAGATAAACACAGAAAAGCTGCTCTCCTCCAAAAACCGTGTTCTTGAAATGCAAAACAAAGATTTCACAAGTGTTTGGGGAGTTTTTTAAACACTGCTGGAGTCGTTCGGAGCTGGTCCTTGTAACACATTTATTGTCGTGGCTTCAAACTCTTTACCTGGTGGGTAAAAGCGACGTGCTAATCATGCTAAACACAGCGCCAGCAGAGCAGCATGGCGAGCTATAATGCCCCATAGATCGATACGAAAATAGCTTATCAACTGATAAGATGATCGAGCCACACTGTAAGGAAGATTAACCCTCACATAAATCACTGTTTTCTGGCAACGTGAGCGAACTATCGTGTCCGTTTCAACAACAATAACTAAAGCACTGTGTTCCTGTAACATACACAATGTCTCCAGGAAATGCATGTAAGTCAATGTAATGTCCCCTGAAGTGATGTATTCATGGTATGTGTGTGTGTGTGTGTGTGTTTCAGGTCACGACTGGCTGATTTCTTCGTGAACTGTCAGCCGGAGCCTCGCTCTCTGTCCGGCTGTCTGAAAGAGAACTACGCCGACTGCCTGCTGTCCTACTCCGGTATAGTTGGTGAGTCGCTGCTATTGGTCAGATTTATCTCAGAATATTGACTCCAGGACTCTGAGGATTATCGTTTTTTTCTGGGAAGGTCAAATATTGTCACCGAGTGGCGACCTCTGTAAGCAAGGAGCAGGGGCGGATTGGGACTACAAATCAGCCCGGGACTCTCGACCACCTCGGTACCGCAAGGGGGGGGTGGGGTGCTAGTGACTTCTTCAACCGGCCCACCTCGGTCCCGCAAGTAAATATACCGCTAGTAAATTGTCGACGGCGGGGTGCTCGTGACTTATCTGGCCCACATCACTTGAGCACTTTCTCAGCATCTGTACGACCCCTTCATGACAACTGAAAATATAGTTTTTCCTAGCATGTAGGAGCGCCTGAATCTGAACTCATAATACTATCGAAGATATTTTCTATTGGCCAGTACTTACCAAACGTTTGCATTAGTGTTGTCGCCTCTCAATGTGAAACTTATGGTTTCACATTAATGAAAAGATTAAATATAATCATCGTGCCGGGCCGTCAGCTGCCCTGGACTTACGGCTGTTCTGTGATTCTCCAGATCACAAGGATGGCCTATCCGTGTCTTGCATCATTCGGTGAACACAGTAAATCAAAACTTTTAACAAATTTGACCGAATCTCATAAATCAAAATTCTGATTTAACCCCACTCTGTGACAATCACTGTCACATTATGTCCTTAACACGACTGCACTGTCAAGAGTCGATACAATCAAGTCACTAAACGAGACCACACACACACACACACACACACACACACACACACACACACACACACACACACACACACACACACACACACACACACACACACACACACACACACACACACAGCGCCAAGTCTTTCTGCATACTGCAAAACTGAAAGGCCTGTTTTTTGGAGGGCAGCCAGAACAAGAGAACAATCTATTGGTGGGAGAGAAATCACTGACTGAGGCGATTTACCTTCCCTCTCAGGCCAACTCTTCACCCTCTGCATTAAAGCCTCCTGCAGAGACTTCAGCACGTGGAGAGGGAGAACACAAGATTTCACTTCGTTATGGTTACATTCATCATTTAACCCAGAAGGAGGAGGATAACTGAGTCTAAAGGGGGTTTAAATATTCTTTATTTAGTTGAAATCCAGCAGCATATTGGTGTTGTTACAGACAGATAGGTTTGACTTCAGAAATGTATGCTAACCGGATGCTAACTTGCATATGTTGGACAATTTGCACAATTAGAATAAGTCGTGGTAATTAGCATATGCGATCAATAGCTACAAAATTGCTTGGACGATTTGGAAATGTTCGTGTGGTTTTTTAGGTATATTGAGAATGTTGAATGAATTCCTGACATGTGTGATCACAATAACAGTTTTGAGTCCCCTAAGACTCAAAATGCATCAAAATCAGGAGTTCAAACTGTAAGGGTTATCTTGTGTATCCTCATTATCCTGTTACATGTAATCCATTGAATGCCAGACTGAATACCGATGACTATCTTTCTGTTTCTGCTCCAGGTACCGTGATGACTCCCAACTACCTGCGCTCTGCTAAAATCAGCGTCGCTCCGTTCTGCGACTGCAACAACAGCGGAAACAACAAGGACGAGTGTGACAAGCTCACTGAGTTCTTCACGGAGAACACCTGCCTCCGTGAGTCCTCTTCTCTACTCTACTTCATCTCCTCTCTTTTGAATTATCTCACTTTCTATTTCCATCCGTGGCTCCGCTGCTCTTGTTATCCTCTGCTTTCTTTACTTGTCTCTCCTCCTCTCTCAACCAAATATCCCATTTGAATTGCATTGTTATCCCTCTGCATTGTCACTGCACCACGGTGTGTGTGTGTGTGTGTGTGTGTGTGTGTGTGTGTGTGTGTGTGTGTGTGTGTGTGTGTGTGTGTGTGTGTGTGTGTGTGTGTGTGTGTGTGTGTGTGTGTGTGTGTGTGTGTGTGTGTGTGTGTGTGAACTCCAAATCTCTGACAGAAAGCAGCTTTATTCATACATCCGGCTTATACAACCACTTTAATGAACAACTGAACATGAAAGAAGTACTCAGATGTTGTACTTAAGTAAAAGTAGAAGTACTCAGATGTTGTACTTAAGTAAAAGTAGAAGTACTCAGATGTTGTACTTAAGTAAAAGTAGAAGTACTCAGATGTTGTACTTAAGTAAAAGTAGAAGTACTCAGATGTTGTACTTAAGTAAAAGTAGAAGTACTCAGATGTTGTACTTAAGTAAAAGTAGAAGTACTCAGATGTTGTACTTAAGTAAAAGTAGAAGTACTCAGATATTGTACTTAGTAAAAGTAGAAGTACTCAGATCTTGTACTTGAGTAAAAGTAGAAGTACTCAGATGTTGTACTTAGTTAAAGTAGAAGTACTCAGATGTTGTACTTTAGTAAAAGTAGAAGTACTCAGATCTTGTACTTGAGTAAAAGTAGAAGTACTCAGATCTTGTACTTAAGTAAAAGTAGAAGTACTCAGATGTTGTACTTTAGTAAAAGTAGAAGTACTCAGATCTTGTACTTGAGTAAAAGTAGAAGTACTCAGATCTTGTACTTAAGTAAAAGTAGAAGTACTCAGATCTTGTACTTGAGTCAAAGTAGAAGTACTCAGATCTTGTACTTGAGTAAAACTAGAAGTACTCAGATCTTGTACTTGAGTAAAAGTAGAAGTACTCAGATCTTGTACTTGAGTAAAAGTAGAAGTACTCAGGTCTTGTACTTGAGTAAAAGTAGAAGTACTCAGATGTTGTTCTTGAGTAAAAGTAGAAGTACTCAGATCTTGTACTTGAGTAAAAGTAGAAGTACTCAGATCTTGTACTTAAGTAAAAGTAGAAGTACTCAGATCTTGTACTTGAGTCAAAGTAGAAGTACTCAGATCTGGTACTTGAGTAAAAGTAGAAGTACTCAGATCTTGTGCTTGAGTAAAAGTAGAAGTACACAGATCTGATACTTGAGTAAAAGTAGAAGTACTCAGTTCTTGTGCTTGAGTAAAAGTAGAAGTACTCAGATCTTGTACTTGAGTAAAAGTAGAAGTACTCAGATCTTGTACTTGAGTAAAAGTAGAAGTACTCAGATCTTGTACTTGAGTAAAAGTAGAAGTACTCAGATCTTGTACTTGAGTAAAAGTAGAAGTACCAGAGTGTAGGAATACTCTGTTACAGTAAAAGCATTCAAAATGTTCCTCAAGTGAAAGTAGAAAAGTATTCTCATCAAAATATAGTGAAAGACAGTAAAAGTAGTCGTTGTGCAGATTGGTCCATTTCAGAATAATATATATGATATGTTTTATAATGATTGATCATGAAAGTGTTCTCAAAGCTGGTGAAGGTGCAGCTAGTCTGAATGACTTTGTAGACTGCAGGGTAGCTGGTGGATTTACTCCAGGTGGAACTAAAGTCTGATTCAACACTTGATTATATTTACCATCATTCATCCACATCTGTGAAGTAACTAAAGGTATTAAATACATGTAGTGGAGTAGAAGTACACCATGTATCTCTGAACTGTAGAGGAGAAGAAAGTAGAAGGAAATGGAGATACTCATGTAAAGTACATTGAACTTGAGTAAATGTACTTAGTTAATTTACACCACTGTAACCAACCCACCTCTAACACACATTGTCTGTTTCTATCACACACACACACACACACACACACACACACACACACACACACACACACACACACACACACACACACACACACACACACACACACACACACACACACACACACACACACACACACACACACACACACACACACACATCTTTGTCTTTGTGTCTTTTCTTTGTAATCAGAGCTAATTCGGCCCCTTAGCTCTGAGAGTCTGCCTCCTCCTCACAGTTTAAGTGTAATGTGATTCTTCATTGATTCCTGTCAGAGGTCAGAGCTCAGGGTCACGCAGAATCTTTCGCTCAATGACACCTGAGCTGGATAAATGTTTGTAATCACGCTGGGTTAAACGATGCCTCCTGAAATCAAGTAGAGTACTTCATTGGATGGAAACAGACTCAGTAAAAGAGGGAAGCTCACATGGATTACTGTTGTAATTATAGGCATATATATCAATAAATAGTGTTTTTGCTATGATTGCATCTGGAATATCATGTACAAGTTGTGTCTCTACTTTAAAGAGTCCTCTCCTGCTGATGTTCAGATGTATATCAGTATGTAGTGTCTCTACTTTAAAGAGTCCTCTCCTGCTGATGTTCAGATGTATATCAGTATGTAGTGTCTCTACTTTAAAGAGTCCTCTCCTGCTGATGTTCAGGTGTATATCAGTATGTAGTGTCTCTACTTTAAAGAGTCCTCTCCTGCTGATGTTCAGGTGTATATCAGTATGTAGTGTCTCTACTTTACAGAGTCCTCTCCTGCTGATGTTCAGGTGTATATCAGTATGTAGTGTCTCTACTTTAAAGAGTCCTCTCCTGCTGATGTTCAGATGTATATCAGTATGTAGTGTCTCTACTTTAAAGAGTCCTCTCCTGCTGATGTTCAGGTGTATATCAGTATGTAGTGTCTCTACTTTAAAGAGTCCTCTCCTGCTGATGTTCAGGTGTATATCAGTATGTAGTGTCTCTACTTTAAAGAGTCCTCTCCTGCTGATGTTCAGGTGTATATCAGTATGTAGTGTCTCTACTTTAAAGAGTCCTCTCCTGCTGATGTTCAGGTGTATATCAGTATGTAGTGTCTCTACTTTAAAGAGTCCTCTCCTGCTGATGTTCAGGTGTATATCAGTATGTAGTGTCTCTACTTTAAAGAGTCCTCTCCTGCTGATGTTCAGGTGTATATCAGTATGTAGTGTCTCTACTTTAAAGAGTCCTCTCCTGCTGATGTTCAGGTGTATATCAGTATGTAGTGTCTCTACTTTAAAGAGTCCTCTCCTGCTGATGTTCAGGTGTATATCAGTATGTAGTGTCTCTACTTTAAAGAGTCCTCTCCTGCTGATGTTCTGGTGTATATCAGTATGTAGTGTCTCTACTTTAAAGAGTCCTCTCCTGCTGATGTTCAGGTGTATATCAGTATGTAGTGTCTCTACTTTAAAGAGTCCTCTCCTGCTGATGTTCAGGTGTATATCAGTATGTAGTGTCTCTACTTTAAAGAGTCCTCTCCTGCTGATGTTCAGGTGTATATCAGTATGTAGTGTCTCTACTTTAAAGAGTCCTCTCCTGCTGATGTTCAGGTGTATATCAGTATGTAGTGTCTCTACTTTAAAGAGTCCTCTCCTGCTGATGTTCTGGTGTATATCAGTATGTAGTGTCTCTACTTTAAAGAGTCCTCTCCTGCTGATGTTCAGGTGTATATCAGTATGTAGTGTCTCTACTTTAAAGAGTCCTCTCCTGCTGATGTTCAGGTGTATATCAGTATGTAGTGTCTCTACTTCAAAGAGTCCTCTCCTGCTGATGTTCAGGTGTATATCAGTATGTAGTGTCTCTACTTTAAAGAGTCCTCTCCTGCTGATGTTCAGGTGTATATCAGTATGTAGTGTCTCTATTTTAAAGAGTCCTCTCCTGCTGATGTTCAGATGTATATCAGTATGTAGTGTGTCTACTTTAAAGAGTCCTCGCCTGCTTACTTAGCATGGGTCATGTAACGATCTAAGAAATGTCCAAATTGGCCAATCAGAATTAAACTAAGACATTTAATAACTAACTGTTAGTGTGTGTCAAGCATCCTTCATATAATTGTGCAGTTGCACACATCTGTAGCATGTTAGTGAATCAATTATATATGTGATTGTTGAAGCAATCAGCAAAGATCAATCAGATGGTCGATATGTTGCTAAGTAGGTGTACTCTCTCGAAACATGGTGCATAGAAAACAATGAGCCACAGTGATGATAGAGAGAGAGGATCTGTTGGTGGTTCGGCTTCACAAAGGCAAAGTGGGCGGTTTGATTTCCCTTTGTCAGGATGACAGATACCAGATGAGAAAACAGCAACGAAATGCCGCCGCATTTAATCATCTCTCTCTCTCTCTCTCTCTCTCTCTCTCTCTCTCTCTCTCTCTCTCTCTCTCACTCTCTCACTCATTTGTCTTCTCCTCTTCTATTATCTTTTTCTCGCCTCCCTTCCTCTTGTTTGCACCGCTCTGTTGTCTTTTTACAAGTCAGGGTTAACAAGGTTGGTCTGCCGCAGATAATAAGGGCTGCTTTAGTCAGTCAGTGTGTGTGTGTGTGTGTGTGTGTGTGTGTGTGTGTGTGTGTGTGTGTGTGTGTGTGTGTGTGTGTGTGTGTGTGTGTGTGTGTGTGTGTGTGTGTGTGTGTGTGTGTGTGTGTGTGTGTGTGTGTGAGCCTGTGGAGCTTTGTGTGTGTTTCTCAGATCTGTGTTTCTGCATGTGTGTGTTCAAGTGTGATATGCAAGATCAGAAAGGGATCAATCAGCATCAGAATCTTTATTGTTTTCTTACTTACAACATTTTCTAGGCTTTTTTCAATGCAGTAACATAAATTACGGAAAAGGATTAGGGCCAAGACTTTTTAGACTTCTGAAGAGAAAAAAATGTAGTTCTGAAAAAACAGAATTCTTAAAAATGTCAAAATGTTGAATTCTGTCATTAAAGTCAAAATTCAGAAAACATTTTGAATAGAATTGAAGACAGAATTCCATAATCATACAGAAGTCAAAATTCTGAAGAAAAAAATTGAACTTTGGGGAAAAAAACAGAATTATTTTTATCAAATCAGAATTCTTAAAACTGTCAGAATTCTGAATTTATTCTAAGAATTCTGAACCAAAACAGATTCACTCTTGGTCAGATCCTCTTCTGTAAGAAATAGAGTGCCACAGTGACACGTCCTAAAACCCGTAAGTTAGCATTTTACCACTTCCGGTTCCTTCGCCAGAAAGCAATGCAATTTCTCCATAGGATTTAGGAAAATATCTGATGACTGTCAGCTGTTATAGATCCGGAGGGTAACGGTTGTTGTAGTAAATGTATCATTAAGTCTCCTTTAAGTATATACACTTCCTTCTCTGGTTTTGCCACAGTTTGAATTCACATCTAGCTTTTAAATATGAACTTCCTTAGAACAGACACAGGCTGTCTCTTTGTTAGGATTGATATTAGGATTGTAATAGAGTGGTGCAGTGAGTCAGCATTTCACCACTTCCTGTTCCCTCGTCTCAGAGCCAATGGGATTTATCCGTAGCATTTTGGAACATAGCTGAAATAAGGTCTGTGGTTGAGACACATTGAAGAGACGGATCACGTTTTGTTCTACGACATTAAATCATCAGCAGTGACCCCGCTGGTGATTTCGGAAGAGTTGACGTGTCTGAAAAACGATGGTTGTTACCAAGTGGCTGAATAGGACTACAGAAGTCGTGGAGGTCGTTGTACGTCATTACGCCGAACACGTGAACACTCCTCTAAGTTAGTTTCTGTTCTGCTTGAAAGCAAGTCCCTGCCTCCTGCAAAGTGTTCAAACAAACACTTCAACTCGTACCATTTAGAATCTGTATGTTTGAATATGGATCTGAAGTTGGCGTGACGTTGAAGCAGCGACCCTGCTGTAGTTCGATTTATGATTCGAAAATTATAAAAGTAGGATAGGCATGTGGAGATTATCCGGCTGAACAAAGCGTGTCCCGTCTCTTAAATGTGTCTCAACCACAGACCTTATTTCCAGCTATTTTCCAAAATCCTATGGAGAAATTGCATTGCTTTATGTCGAAGGAACCGTCCGGGTTTTAGGACGCGTCAATGTGGCACTCTATAGAGACCGGCACAAATACATACAATCAGTGATGTCATAAAAGAAGCGCTTTCTCACCGCAGTACTTTTCCCACAAAGGTTCATCAGAACTTAGTTCATGAGAACTCTTTAGTTCTCATGAACTAAGTTCAGATCGCGTTCACACCGGAATAAGTCCCTAGGGGAGGATTAGTCAAATGAGCCGCTGACGTCACTTCTTCTTCTTCTGCTTTGGGTTTACTGGCAGGCCACAAACAACTTCATGGCGTATACTGCCACCCGGAGTCCCCGGCCGGAAGTCCCCGGAGTTAGGGACTGGCTTCAGTAGAAGCTGCTGGGACTCCCAGCAGCTTCTACTGAAGCCTTCCGAGTAAATCGCCAGAACGCCGACACCTCCTCATCTCCACCGCTCCCATGTTTTATTTTGTGTTGCCATAAGTTAGTCTCTCTGCGTTTGTGCGCGGGGCTAATGCTAATGCTAATAATGCTAATGCAAGGATAATAAAATGGCGGCTTCACAAAACTTTTTGGGAGTTTTACGGGGCGTGGTTTGCAATCCGCCCCGCCAATCAGAACTAGGAACCTTTTTCTCCCAGGAAAGTACCTGCTCTCTAGCAGGGACGGAAAAGGGGGTAAAAAGGTTCTGATGAACTTATTTTAGTTCCGGATTTTTTTGGTGTGAACGCACATTTCGGAACTAAAGTGGGAAAAGTACTGTAGTGTGAAAGTGCCTATAAAGGAAAGGGGTCCTATAGATTAAGTTAAATTCAAATCAAATGTACATATTTACACATTTTAGAAACTAAATAATTTATATCTGACAAAATAGATGCTAAAAACACGACGCCATTTTGTATAGGGTCAAACAAGCTCTGTTTATAGAAGTACTTGTTGCTTTCCTTCGTAGCAGGAAGCCAAGCAAAAAGCCCTTTCTCTGAATATCATTACCTCAGTTCTGTCTTCTCTCTCTCGCTCTCTTCCTGTTCTCTTTACTTGTTCTGCTGCTCGTGCTTCACTCACTTCTTCCTCTCCTTCTCTTGGTCTACATCTTCTCCTTCATGCCCTCCGTCTCTCTGCTCTCATTAAGCACGCTCAGCAGTAACAGGAACTGACAACTCTGGAGATCCTGAAACTCACTGCTTACAGGGTCAGGACTAGAGAGAAACCAAAGAGAGGGAGACGGAGAGAGAGAATATGGAGAGCATTGTTCAGAAGAAGATTAAATACCTGGCTCTGGACCAGGAACATCTGAATACATAGGAATACACATTAGATCCTAACATTTAAAGGTGTTTTACTTACTTATGTATATATAATAACTTGCTTTATATTTTGTTATTGTTCATTTGTAAATTCAACATTTATATTTATACTTTCTTGTTTAATTCTAGTCTTTTTAATTTTCATTGTAGAATGCCTTGTTGCTGCTGCAACACAAACATTTCCCAATTTGCGATCAATAAAGTACCTCTTATCTTATCTTATAAATAAAAGCCTGCAAATACAAAACACAGTTATACGAGTTATACGATACGTTGATAACATTATTACATTACATTTTGTCTCCACCCACAAGTTTGGAACCACCAGCGGAGAGGGCAAAAGTACATCCTGTACTCAAGGAGAAGTACAGATACTCGTGTTTAAAAATACTCTGGTGAAAGTAGAAGTACTGACTAAACTTCTTTACTCAAGTCAAAGTAAAGAGGCTTTGAAATGTACTTCAGTAAAAAGTACCCATAACTAGCAGCTGTTTTAAAGAGTACCTGACCTCCCTTTATATTAATAGAACAATAATGTCATTGTTAGCTAATGAATGTTTCCATGCTGAACAACGGCAACATGACAACGTTTCCATTGGTCCCTCTTCTTTAGAGAAGACCAGGAAATGATGGATACACGGATCGTGTTCAAATCAATAGGCACGCAATGACTCTAAAGAATAATGATCACGCCACCAAACACACATTCAGACTAAAGGAACCAGCTGTTTGGGAAATGAGAGAAGTAGAAAGTACAGGTATTTGTGTTCAGCATGTGAGAAGTAGAAAGTACAGGTATTTGGGTTCAACATGTGAGAAGTAGAAAGTACAGGTATTTGAGTTCAACATGTAAGAAGTAGAAAGTACAGGTATTTGGGTTCAACATGTAAGAAGTAGAAAGTACAGGTATTTGTGTTCAACATGTAAGAAGTAGAAAGTACAGGTATTTGGGTTCAACATGTGAGAAGTAGAAAGTACAGGTATTTGTGTTCAACATGTAAGAAGTAGAAAGTACAGGTATTTGGGTTCAACATGTAAGAAGTAGAAAGTACAGGTATTTGGGTTCAACATGTGAGAAGTAGAAAGTACAGGTATTTGAGTTCAACATGTAAGAAGTAGAAAGTACAGGTATTTGTGTTCAACATGTAAGAAGTAGAAAGTTCAGGTATTTGTGTTCAACATGTAAGAAGTAGAAAGTACAGGTATTTGGGTTCAACATGTGAGAAGTAGAAAGTACAGGTATTTGTGTTCAACATGTAAGAAGTAGAAAGTACAGGTATTTGAGTTCAACATGTGAGAAGTAGAAAGTACAGGTATTTGGGTTCAACATGTAAGAAGTAGAAAGTACAGGTATTTGGGTTCAACATGTAAGAAGTAGAAAGTACAGGTATTTGGGTTCAACATGTAAGAAGTAGAAAGTACAGGTATTTGAGTTCAACATGTAAGAAGTAGAAAGTACAGGTATTTGAGTTCAACATGTAAGAAGTAGAAAGTACAGGTATTTGTGTTCAACATGTAAGAAGTAGAAAGTACAGGTATTTGAGTTCAACATGTAAGAAGTAGAAAGTACAGGTATTTGTGTTCAACATGTAGGAAGTAGAAAGTACAGGTATTTGAGTTATACATGTAAGAAGTAGAAAGTACAGGTATTTGTGTTCAACATGTAAGAAGTAGAAAGTACAGGTATTTGTGTTCAACAAGTGAGAAGTAGAAAGTACAGGTATTTGTGTTCAAAATGTAGAAGTAGAAAGTAAAAAGTCGTCAGGAAAATAAGTAGTGGAGTAAAGTACTGATACCAAAAACATGTACTTAAGTACAGTAACAAAGTATTTGTACTCCACTACTTCCCACCTCTGGTCACCACATTAATATTCTGCAGTAAAAACCCACTGGTGCTCTAAGTCTAATGTATTCATTCAAAGCCTTTCCAGTGTGACGCCGCCCTATTTCCGGAGTACATATTGAATGCAAAGGTCACACCATCCGACATGATCATAATTCCAGTGTTACTGCAGAGCTGGTGCGTAAAGTGAGATAAGGGAAATGTAGACATCTGTGAGGGAAAAACTCAGACTTCCTCCACACATATCATCTGCTGCAGGAAGATGATATCATGTGCTGTGCATTGGTGAAGGTTAAAATGCTTTAAACATGTCTAGTGTTGTCCTTTTGGAGGAGCAGTTGTCAGATTTGAAGAGAGTGGGATATTTTTGGATATCAAGGACATTCAGTTTGTTCATGTTTGAGGTTAAATTCATGCTTTTAGAATAAAAAACATAACATTTATGAATTGTTGTTTCCAGGTGATTCTCAGATAACATGGTTTTGGGCCTGAAACGTCTCAATTGGACTCCTTTGATTACTTCTGGAACTTAGTGACATCACAACAAGCTTATTTTGGCTAGCGCTCCAACACATTGTACGTGATAGGCTAAGGGGCGGGACATCTCTAAGCAGTTGACCAATCACAACAGAGCCGACCAGCTAACCAATCAGAGCAGACTGGGCTCTGGTTTCAGACAGAGGGTGAAAAGAGGTGCTGCAGCACAGGCAGTAAGAGAACAATTAAGAGCTTTTTGAACATTAGAGCAAGGAGACATGTCCCAGTAGAGACACTACATACTGATATACACCTGAACATCAGCAGGAGAGGACTCTTTAAAGTAGAGAGTCCCCATACTTCATATGGCATATAAATTAATGTGAAGTAGACATGTTTTAAAAGAGAATTTCCCATTCTTATAAAAGTGCTTAAATGTTTGAAACCGCAATTTTTGTTAAATAAAGACGTATTTCACTTTCAATACGAACACTTCTAAAAACCTGTCGTCCTGCGGGTAATTATGTTGGATTTTTAGATGATTTTACATGTTTCTGTAACTTTAAAAGCTGACTTTACCTGAGAATAACGAAGACAAAACTGAAGCAGGTCTGACATCCTGAGTTTGAGACGCCGACGGTTCTTCACACTCGGTCACTGAGAGACTTTAATTAGACCTGAGGAGACAGAAAGAGCCCATCAACACTTCCAATATGCTCATCATCCTCCTGCTGCCTCGGCACAAAGCTACTACTTACAGGACACACACACACACACACACACACACACACACACACACACACACACACACACACACACACACACACACACACACACACACACACACACACACACACACACACACACACACACACACACACATAGGCAAAAATTAAATATGCACATGCACACTCATGAGCAGAGGCTATCAGGGCTGCAGGATATTGACTAAAAATTACTTATTTTATGCTGATTATTGCATCCAAAATAACAATGCTAGCACATGTCGTCAGCTTTTTTAAATATACTTTATTTTACAAGGAAATATAAAAATAGGGATTGTTATTCTGATGGAAATTAAATATTTGTTAACTCAGAGACGTGGTTACTCCTGTTATGCATACTGTGTGCTTACTGCTTACATTTAAACACCAAAAAAGTAGGAATTTAACAAACTAATGATGATTAAAAAGCCAGTTTATCACTTGTTTCTTTTCAGTCATTCATAAATATTCCTCTTTTAATTATTTTTGTCATTTCTGGGACGGGAACAAAATATATTTGTTGGATGTCTGCTCTCACCGGAGGTAAATCCAGCTCAGCAGATGAGGGACTCTCTGGATCTACTTAGTTTAAGATTAATAATCACATTTATTAAAGTTGCAGAGTGGAAATAACTCAAATGTTCGTTAGAGGTCAGGATGAGTTTATCAGAGAGGAGAAGAAAGAAGATGATGAGACAGAAAACATGTTTAATCGTGTCCAATAATATATTTACATGCACGTCTCTAGATACTCACTTGCATGAAATTCAGTCCAAGTGAACCGTCATTTACTCAACAAAAAAAACAAAAACACAATGTTATAATTAGTCGGAGCGGCGATCAGATAGTTTGAGTTTCTCCTCCTAATAACCATGAACAATTTGCAATATTCTGTATATCTGTAAATGATATCCTGTGTATATACAGTATGTTAATGCTCCTGTAGTATAAGCCTATATTCCTACTACTGCAGTATTTTATTTCTCATTTTCAGTTGATTTTAAATTGTTATTTCTCTATTCCACTTTTTAAGTATTTGTATATTAATATCTGAACACACTGTTGCTTATAACGAAAGAGTCTCTATCTATTTATCTAAGGGTGAGAATAAACTGGTACCTTTTACTTAAAGGTCTCCTATCATGCAAAATGCACTTGTTGATGTCTTCTCTCCATCACCATGTGTCCCCGGTGTGTCCCCGGTGTGTCAGGGAACTCACGCAGCGTCAGGAAATAAAACCCTCTCTCTTTTCCTCCGTACCCAAATCTCTAAAAACGGGGAACAACAGAGCTGATCCAGATTTGCGTCCGATATGACGTAATATCTGAAATGTGGACCCACGGCCCAATCAGAAACGTTGCTATCAGAAACAATGCCCGACTGTTTTGGACTTAATATGGTCGGTGTTTACATTAGCATCGCTAACACTCAGAGCTAACCTGTACTGGAGAGCATGTGTGTGAAGAAGCAGGAAGTAAAAAGGAACTCACCTTGTGGTATAACCGGCAAGAGAGAAAGCCTTTGAGCTCCAGACTGTTTCAGAGAGAATCCTTGATAATCCATGATCTGGAGTTTCATCACGGCAGCATTTAGTTTAGACAGTAGCTGCCGGGTCCCGCATGAGCTCAGACCCCTCCTCTTTAAAGCTTTATACCCAAATCAGCACTTTAGAAACAGGAAGTGAAATAGAGGGATATGAGGCATGGCTAGAATGATCTGTTTGGTATTTTGAGCAAAACACTTCATAGACATGTTTTTTATATATTTGTATCTGAGACCTATGCTATTGCCTAAAAACAGCATGATAGGTGACCTTTAAAGAGACCCTATTATGCTTTCTGGGGTCTTCCCTTTCCTGTAGTGGGGTATAAGTTCCCAAATTACAGATATCTTATTATCAGCTACTTACTAAAACATTTGCAGGACCTGTAAAGTGAAGTGTTACCTGTTTAAGATTAGAGGAAGTAATGCAATTGTGAATTAAATAGACAAGCGATGAAGGAAAGATTTGTCTGGTAGTAAAATTAGTAGTTATTCGGACAGTTTCTGAAATTAAACATAAAAGAAAACATGGCTTTGTGATTCCCCTTTGCCTCAATGCCTCTGTGAAAGCGCCCTGATCCAGTATCTAATATGAATCCCTGCTGAACATCGTGCAGACTGAGAGTCTCTGCATGTATTCATATTTCAGACGGGTTAAAGAGCCGTTATGCAGATCAGCTCTTCTTTAATTCACCAAAGTATCGGGGTCATAGTCGAGTGTCGGAATATCTTTACGTTCAAACAGCAGCTTGTGTGTGTGTGTGTGTGTGTGTGTGTGTGTGTGTGTGTGTGTGTGTGTGTGTGTGTGTGTGTGTGTGTGTGTGTGTGTGTGTGTGTGTGTGTGTGTGTGTGTGTGTGTGTGTGTGTGTGTGTGTGTGTGTGTGTGTGTACATCAAAGCCATAGAAAGCTATTAATAGGGCCACTAATGGACTGTAATGGTAAATCGCCACATCAGCACTCCACTGTCTGACTGTGCGGTGAATTTATAATGTCGGGAAGTGATAACAAAGCTTAAGTACCTTCTAACTCGCCTTTAATTGTGGTTTTGGCCGCGGCGATATAAAAGCTTTATTTTAACGTGGGGACTAACTAAGCGTGTGATTGATGATAAGATGCAGCTTTGTGACCAATCAGAGTTACAGCGCAGTACTTCTGCTGTAGCTAATAAAACTAATTATGTACCAGCTCAGCACGATGCAGAGGCAGACTGAGTTTAGACCAAGAGTCAAATATTAGTTATGGTAAAGAGTGTTTTCCCCAAAATCAAGCTGATTATTACCTCAGATGTTTACGTGAATTGTAATGCTGCGAACTCTAGTCCAGATTATGTATGTTTGTAGGCCGACCCGGACCTTATTTAAGGCTTCTCACTCATAACAAGTAAAAAAAAACACTAACTTTGAGATGAGGGAACAGGAAGTCATTTTAAGGTTTAGGTTACTTCACATAAAACATGTCTAAATATAGTTAGAAGTGAGGTGGAGGTGATGGGGTACTCTGTTATTTCAAATTAAGTTAAAGTTACTTAAAGTGGACCTATCATGCTATATTTGAAACATATATTGTAGGGACTCATACCTATATAAAGTATATAAATATAGTTTTTTTTTCAAAATACCAAACAGATCCTGCATTTTAGCCATGCCTCATTTCACTCTATTTGCTCTTTCCAGCCCTGTTTTTGCAGGGGGCTGATTCTGTGAGCTGCAGCTGACCACGCCCCCCTGCAGGAGAGGGGAGTTGGCAGTTCCTTTGGCATTAGGGCAGGGGTATCTAGATACTTCCCAAGCTTTGACATCATCAATTGTGCTACTTTTAAAGCAAGCAGCGATGTTTTCAAATCTGTAATCAAAAAGCTCCTCAAAAACGCTATCGAAGCAGTTCCTGCCGTTGCTACGTTAGTTCAAACGGTATCAACGGACTATTTTTCTTAGCGGATGCTTGTCAATTTAAATCAATACATACAACTATTTTTTAAATCAATAAAATCATTTTCTAAATCCATAAAAGCATTTCAATTAATATTGGGAGTCATGTTGTTACTTTGTTGAGAATGTGGCCGTGTAATAAGCGGGATAATGTGCAGCGACTTGGTCATTATGGGTAAAAGAACACCGACAGGCTGATCAGGAGCCCAACACGAAGCCGAGGGATCTAGATCGGCATGTGATTATATAGAGTCATTATTCATTTGTTTTAAAGCAGGAGGCGCAAACGCTTGCCTCGGGGAGGGAGAGAAAGAGCCACAGCGGAGAACAAACAGAAGGGCAACCATGGCAACCATGCGCGGGAAGTCTTCTTCGCTGCTTTTGTGGCAGACTACAGCGCCACTTACAGGCCTGGCATATGTACTGCAGCGTCTCCAGCGCTTTCGAGCAGCAATGGCCGGCCGTGGCCCAACCTCTCATTCCCCTGATAGGTGGAGAGTTGACCAATAGCCGTAGCGCCACTTTACTGACGTCAGGAGAGTGTTCAAATCTGGATCAGTCTGTATCAGATCCGTTGCAGCCCCGTTTTTAGAGATTTGGGTACGGAGGAAAAGAGAGAGGGTTGTGTTTTCTGACACTTGGTGAGTTCCCTGACACACCGGGGACACATATTCATGTATAAAAGACGTACAAGCGTGCATTTTGCATGATAGGTCCCCTTTAAATGAACTAAACCGAATTAATCTGGTTGTTTGCGTCCTGTGTGAAAGTCAACTTGTAACCTTATAAAACTGTTTTTAAAACGGAAATGTAGTAAACAAGGACATTTCAATATCCTGCCACCTGGATGATCATTTAGGAAACTCTCCTGTTGTATTAAAGGCTAATGCAAAGAGCCACTGTGGTCACATGACTTATAAGTCACATCATTACTATTGAATATTGTATATTCTTAAAAGAAAAGCCACCTGGTTGGTTCAGTTGATGGCAGGTGGCACCAATCGTCCACCTGCAGTCACATGCTTGCCTGCCGAGCATTAGTGTGTTTTATTTTCTTACTGACATCCTTTACTTCATGTCCACCCCTCACCCCCCAACCAATGATGGGTTGTAATACGTTTGTAATTTCCTCCACAGGTAATGCCATCCAGGCGTTTGGGAACGGGACAGATGTTGGCGTTTGGCAGCCGATGTCCCCGGTGCAGACGACGACCCCCCCCTACCAGAGGAAGGGCCAACGCAACCCCAACACCCTCGACAACGCCATCAACACAGACCCCATCTACCACTTCTGTGGCAGCCTGCAGGTCAGACACACACACACACACACACACACACACACACACACACACACACACACACAGAGAAACACAAATACACGCAAAGAGAGAAACCTACACACACAACACACAGAGCAACACACAAACACACACATACACATATAAACACACACAGAGAGAGAAACACACACGCACAGAGAAACCTACAAACACACAGAGCAACACACACACACACACACACACACACACACACACACACACACACACACACACACACACACACACACACACACAGAGAGAAATACACATGCACAGAGAGAAACCTACAAACACACAGAGCAACACACACACACACACACACACACACACACACACACACACACACACACACACACACACACACAGAGAAACACACATGCACAGAGAGAAACCTCCAAACACACAGAGCAACACACACACACACACACACACACACACACACACACACACACACACACACACACACACACACAGAGAAACACACATGCACAGAGAGAAACCTACAAACACACAGAGCAACACACACACACAGACACACACAAAGACTCACACACACACACCTCTCTCTCCTTTTCTGTCTGTCCGTCTTGCTGTCTGTCTTCAGCTTTAATTTAATGTTTGTCTCGTTCTCTGCGTCACTGTCTCTCTCTCTCCCTCTCACACACACACACACACACACACACACACACAAACACACACACAGAGAGAGAAACACACACACTCACACAGAGAGAGAAACACACACACACACACACACACACACACACACACACACACACACACACACACACACAGAGAAAAACACACACAGACACACACACACACACACACACACACACACACACACACACAGAGAAACACACACACTCACACAGAGAGAAACACACACACACATACACACACACACACACACACACACACACACACACACACACACACACACACACACACACACACAGACACATTCAGAGAGAGAAACACACACACACACTTTTATTTTTATTTTATTTTTTTATTTAACCAGATAAAAGCATTGAGATAGAATCTCATTTGCAATGCTGACCTGGCCAAGAAGGCAGCAGCGTTACACATAACACAAACATATAAAATACAGAGAACATAACTAAGAAAACAAAAGACAAAAAAGCAGTCACTACATTGAGCACATTAGGACAGTAAGAAAGGTGCACTACTTATTACTGCAAGAGCAGCTGGTGGTAAGGACTTCAGACAACTTCAATTTAAAACATGCTATTGAGACAAGTGCCCTCAGTTTGAGGCTTGAATGAAGGTCATTCCAAGACCAAGGACCATAATAAAAAAGACTCCTTTTCCCAGCCTCAGTCCGCACAGCAGGAACCTGGACCCGTATCCAGGCGCTGGATCTGAGGTTGTAAGAGTCACAAACTGGAGCAAATCTGCCACATATGTACAGTGGAAGCTTTCCTAACATGGCTTTATTCATTAATAAAAACCAATGCTGCATCCTACGCATACTAAGTGAGGACCATCCAGATACAGTTTGCAATGATGAGTCCTATAGGGTGCATTTGATATATAACGCAGTGCAGCATGGTAGAGCGGGTCAAGTTTGGCCAAAACAGTGGGACAGGCAAATCTATAAATGGTATCACCGTAGTCCAGCTGGGACAGGAATAAGCCAGAGACCAACCTTTTACGGGAAGAAGTTGAAAAACATCTTTTAAGTCTGTAAAGGAAGCCAAGAGTGAATTTCAATTTCTTGATAGATCTTCAATGTGGTGTTTAAAGTTTAGATTACTGTCCAACCAAAAGCCAAGATATTTGTAGGTATCGACAAACTCAACAGAGACGCCATCAAGGGTGTCAATGGAGAGGCAAGAGGACGCTGACTTGGAAGCAAAAAGCATTGCTTTGGTTTCCTTAGTGTTCAATAGCAGTTTGGAATCAAGAAGTGCTGCTGCAGCGTGATGACATCAGTTTTTAAATTGGAAATGGCCATATCCAGAGAAGGAGCACATGAGTATACAATAGTGTCATCAGCATACATATGATAGGTAGAAAATTGCATCTGATTACAAATATTGTTTACAAGCAAGGGCCCCAAAATAGAGCCCTGTGGAACTCCCTTCTCCAAGGGGACAGGGTCAGAGACAGTACTACCCAACCTGACGCATTGAGTACGGTCGGTTAGATAACTCTGAAACCAGCAAATGGCATTATGAAACGAGACACCAACATAACATTAGACAGAATGTGGTGATCTACAGAGTCAAATGCTTTGGCTAGGTCAATAAACAATGCAACACAAACTGATTTGTTATCCAAAGCAGCCTTAATATCGTCTAAGACTTTCAGACTGGCAGTCACAGTACTGTGCTTTGATGTGAATCCAGATTGCATAGGGTTAAGGATGTTGGTGTGAATTTAAAAAAGGTTTTAGCTGAGTAGAAACTAGGGACTCAAGAATCTTTGATAACGTAGAAATATTTGCGATAGGACGATAGTTATTCAACTCTGTGGGATCACCAGCTTTCAAGAGGGGCGATACCAGATCTTGCTTCCACACAGCTGGCAGTGTGTGAGTGGACAGGGAGAGATTACAAATATCAGTTACTGGTTGTGCTATAATCTGAGCTGACATTTTTAAAAAGAACGGGTCGAGGCCGTCTGGCCCGGCAGACTTTTTAGGATCAATTGAGTGCAAATCGTTTAAGACTTCAGAGACCGAGAAATAAGCTAAATCAAAAACAGGGGAGTTCATCTCTTGACTAGGGCTGTGCGTACGACCATTTAGAGAGTCATGACTTTTCTCATCAAAAATGTGACCAGCCTTTTTGAAGTGAGCATTGAAAGCATTAGCCATACCATCTGAATCTGAAATAAAAGAATCACTGACCTTCAGTTTTTTTGGGAAACTAGAAACCTTCTTGTTCTGAAGTGATTTAATTGTTTTCCAGAACTTAGAATGGTCATTAAAACAATCAGTGGTTAAGCTCAGATAGTAATCCGCTTTAGCTTTTTTAATAAGGGCTGAACATTTATTTCTGAGGACACGAAAAAGAAGCCAGTCATCACTAGTGTTAGACTTTCTAGCTAAGAACCATTGCTTATTTCGATCATGAATGAGATCAGATAGTTCTCTAAACCATGGAGTGTTCCTATTCTTAACTCTGAATTTTCTAAGGGGGGCATGTCTATTAATAATCGATAAAAAGTGATCAATAAAAAATTGGACGTCAGCATCGACAGATGGAATTAACGCTATGAAGTGCCTTTTAACCTCCGCCAGATCGTGTAGGAAAGCCTGCTCAGAGAAGTGTTTGAAGCAGCGCCTGAGCACAATAAGGCCCTTGGCTTTGGGCAACTTAGTGCTCCTAACGCAAGCAATAGTGCAATGGTCACTGATATCATTAGGAAGAACACCAACAGACACGTACTTATGAGCTGCATTTGTTAGAATGACATCTATAAGGGTATCGTTATTGGGTTTGGCAGGGTTTATTCTAGTGGGACTATCAATGAGCTGAGTTAAGTTCAAAGAATCACAAACCTGCTTAAACTGTGAAGATGTATCACTCAACCAGTCCCAATTTAAATCACCCAATAATATGATTTCAGAAGAAAACGTAGACAACAATTCAGTAAGGCTAGTAGTTGCATCCATGATGGCCGATGGAGGCCTATAACAGCCAATAACAGTGAGAGGAGCATTTGCTATAGTTAGTTGGACGGCTAGCAACTCAAATTGCCTTGGAATTGAAATTGAGTGAAGGACTGAGCACTGTAGTTTCTCAGCAGTGTATATTGCAACACCACCAGCTCTGCCCTTACGATCTGCTCTGAATACATTATGTCCATCAATGTGAATAACAGTGTCAGTGACAGACGTACACACACACACACACACACACACACACACAC
>CM053242.1:57980829-58060829 GCA_028583405.1 Pogonophryne albipinna
GATGTTCAGGTGTATATCAGTATGTAGTGTCTCTACTTTAAAGAGTCCTCTCCTGCTGATGTTCAGGTGTATATCAGTATGTAGTATCTCTACTTTAAAGTGTCCTCTCCTGCTGATATTCAGGTGTATATCAGTATGTAGTGTCTCTACTTTAAAGAGTCCTCTCCTGCTGATGTTCAGGTGTATATCAGTATGTAGTGTCTCTACTTTAAAGAGTCCTCTCCTGCTGATGTTCAGGTGTATATCAGTATGTAGTGTCTCTACTTTAAAGAGTTCTCTCCTGCTGATGTTCAGGTGTATATCAGTATGTAGTGTCTCTACTTTAAAGAGTCCTCTCCTGCTGATGTTCAGGTGTATATCAGTATGTAGTGTCTCTACTTTAAAGAGTCCTCTCCTGCTGATGTTCAGGTGTATATCAGTATGTAGTGTCTCTACTTTAAAGAGTCCTCTCCTGCTGATGTTCAGGTGTATATCAGTATGTAGTGTCTCTACTTTAAAGAGTCCTCTCCTGCTGATGTTCAGGTGTATATCAGTATGTAGTGTCTCTACTTTAAAGAGTCCTCTCCTGCTGATGTTCAGGTGTATATCAGTATGTAGTATCTCTACTTTAAAGTGTCCTCTCCTGCTGATATTCAGGTGTATATCAGTATGTAGTGTCTCTACTTTAAAGAGTCCTCTCCTGCTGATTTTCAGGTGTATATCAGTATGTAGTGTCTCTACTTTAAAGAGTCCTCTCCTGCTGATGTTCAGGTGTACATCAGTATGTAGTGTCTCTACTTTAAAGAGTCCTCTCCTGCTGATGTTCAGGTGTATATCAGTATGTAGTGTCTCTACTTTAAAGAGTCCTCTCCTGCTGATGTTCAGGTGTATATCAGTATGTAGTGTCTCTACTTTAAAGAGTCCTCTCCTGCTGATGTTCAGGTGTATATCAGTATGTAGTGTATCTACTTTAAAGAGTCCTCTCCTGCTGATGTTCAGGTGTATATCAGTATGTAGTATCTCTACTTTAAAGAGTCCTGTCCTGCTGATGTTCAGGTGTATATCAGTATGTAGTGTCTCTACTTTAAAGAGTCCTCTCCTGCTGATGTTCAGGTGTATATCAGTATGTAGTGTCTCTACTTTAAAGAGTCCTCTCCTGCTGATGTTCAGGTGTATATCAGTATGTAGTGTCTGTACTTTAAAGAGTCCTCTCCTGCTGATGTTCAGGTGTATATCAGTATGTAGTGTCTCTACTTTAAAGAGTCCTGTCCTGCTGATGTTCAGGTGTATATCAGTGTGTAGTGTCTCTACTTTAAAGAGTCCTCTCCTGCTGATGTTCAGGTGTATATCAGTATGTAGTGTCTCTACTTTAAAGAGTCCTGTCCTGCTGATGTTCAGGTGTATATCAGTATGTAGTGTCTCTACTTTAAAGAGTCCTCTCCTGCTGATGTTCAGGTGTATTATCAGTATGTAGTGTCTCTACTTTAAAGAGTCCTCTCCTGCTCATGTTCAGGTGTATTATCAGTATGTAGTGTCTCTACTTTAAAGAGTCCTCTCCTGCTGATGTTCAGGTTCATATCATGTCTCTACTGTGACAGACACTATAGAAAAGGGAATAGGGCCTCTTTAAAGCGTCTAACAATGACTCACAGATAGATGTTGGCTGTGTTTAGTCCTTTTGTTCCTCAAACTAACTTTCTTTTGTTCTTGGCATGTGTTTTTGTTTGGGTCTTTATTCAGAGGCGTGATTTATACACATCATTCCACCTGAGCTGTTTTTTTTTTTAGCCTTGAAGAAAAAGGTGTAATAACAGAATACAGTTTCTCACTTTCTGTGATTAAATTAACTGCCACATCCTGTATATCCCTATTTCTGGTCTGAATTCACGATACTCTGTATACAGGAGTCATCTATTATTCTGTCACACCTACACACACACACACACACACACACACACACACACACACACACACACACACACACACACACACACACACACACACACACACACACACACACACACACACACACACACAGAAGCTACAGCATCCACTCTGAATGCTGATATTCAGTGTGCGGGTCAATCTCCTGCAAACTCATAACCAGGCGCCTTATTTATCAAATACAGAAGGATGATATGAGATTTTTTCAGACCCTGATTATGAAACCTATGCTTCAAATCAACACCTTGTGGGTTTGCAATCAACATAATCACTTTTACCTTTCACCAAATGTACCTGGAGAGAGAATGAAGAGGCCAATGTTGAACAATCACTGAACAAATGGCATGTTTATTTCTGACTTGTATGAATATCTAAAATTTCCAATTACATAATTACTGTCCTGCATTATAATCCATTATATTTCTAATTGTCACCTGGTGCCATCATAATTTTTAAGTTGTCTTTTACAAAAATAAAGACTTTTAATAACATAAATTCCTCCCGAAATGTGTGATGTTGGGCTTTATAAATACCCTTTGATTGATTCCTTTGAACATTTACCTTTAACTAATGTTAAACTATGCAAACTAAGATAGACATTAATATTGTCATACAAACAATGTGACGTTTTACTACTGAAGTGGATATTTTTCCACATTTTAAATCCAATATTTAATACGACTAATCATGCGCAGACCTTTCAGAAAAAGGCATTTCTCCTAAAAAGTCATTTAGAAAGACACTGACGACAAATACTATCGCAGCAATGTAAACAGTGAATTATTAATATGCAGTCGAGCATTTAAATCCTCCGTCACTGCTGCCGTCACACCACCGCTAACCTTCATTTAGTTGAACGTGTGTGTGTGTGTGACCTAGCATTACTATACTTGTGGGGACCTACATCTGTTTACACAGTCATGTGTGGGGACTGGCTTCCCTTATGGGGACAAAATGGAGGTCCCCATGAGGGGAATCATTAATTTTAGGGTGAAGACTTGGTTAGGGTAAGGCATGTGTTGGTTATGGTTAAGGTTAGGATAAGTCTCCAGGAAATGCATGTAAGTCAATGTAATGTCTCCTGAAGTGATGTATACATGGTATGTGTGTGTGTGTGTGTGTGTGTGTGTGTGTGTGTGTGTGTGTGTGTGTGTGTGTGTGTGTGTGTGTGTGTGTGTGTGTGTGTGTGTGTGTGTGTGTGTGTGTGTGTGTGTGTGTGTGTGTGTGTGTGTGTGTGTGTGTGTGTGTGTGTGTGTGTGTGTGTGAGTCTGGGTTTCACTGTCCCTCTTCCTCTCGCTGAAACATATCAAAGGCTTTTTAAGTAGAACAGGCTCTCAGGGTAAACTATCCAAGGTTATTTTAGCTTTTTATTCTCTAATCTGTTTTTATGATCAGATGAGCGCCAAGCTTTCCCAAACGTACGCATGTGATGCTTGTTTGAAGTTTAGTCACAGTGTTTGAACACTAATATCTGTGTGCCGCTCTGTACCTGTTGTGTGAATGTATCGGCAGAATATTTTTCAACGTAATTAGACGGCAGATTGTTCCATTGATTGTTCCATTGTTGATCAAAGCTAATTAATTACCGCGGATCCTCTGCTGATCTCTCACTGCTGTTAAATGCTGTTGTGTTTTGATGTTAAATGCACACTTTAAGAAGAAGGGTAAGCTTGAGTCTTCAATATTTATTAAAAATACAGTAAAAAACATTAGCACAAACAAAGATATTGTTGTTTAAAGGGGGGGTAGGTAAGTTTGAGAAACCGGCTCGAGATACACTTTTTGTTATATTCCATGGAATGCTCTTAACATCCCGATAGCAATGCATATCTTAAGTGCTTTGACAAAAAATCCATAAAAAAATTTCATCTGTGGAAGCCGTAATACTGTAAAAAGTACGGGCTAAACGGATTGGATTGCCGTCCTGTCTGTCAGCCTTCCATCTCGTGCACGCACAAATGTATCTCGTGCCCTCATTGGGCGTGCCGTCATTGGGCGTGCATTGCAGCAGTACTTCAATGACTCGCCAGCAACAGGCGGCCACTTTCACCATGGCAGAGTTAGGTTCAACATCGTCTACTGGTGGCAAAAGAAATAATGTAACGGAGCAAATTAGGAACAAAAACAAAGTGGAAACTAGGAGAATTCAAACCAGAGTCAGTATCGGAGTTGCTTTTCAACGATGGCGACAACTGATGCAACACACCTATGGGGGTTATTCCCTATCTTTATTCAAGAGCGTGGTATTTAAATTTAAGAGCATACTTTATGTATTTATTTCCCTCAAACCCTGTCCTCGCACTCAAATAGTGCCTGCTTGCACTTTGCTCTGCTTCTGCTCAAACTGTACGCTTGCACTCAGATATATTGCTGCTTACGGATTTTTTCTGCTCTCAGATTTATTCTCTGCGCGCTCGAAACTTTTGTGCAACAATCCTGTCAAAATCCCTCAACCAATAGGAGGCCAGGTGTCCTTGCGGGTGCGTTCGTTTTACTTATTACAGCGTCCCGTAAGGGCGGTTACTCTTTGGTTTGTCTTTGGTGCGATGACAGGGTTTGAGTGAAGGAAATCAATAAAGTATGCTCTCAAATGTAAATACCACGCTCTTGAATAAAGATAGGGAATAACCCCCATACACACCGAGTTGAAATCTGACGCCGTGGTCGCTCTTTTTCTCTTGGACAGGTTTTGTATGGTTTACAATTCCCCTGAACTATATAGCCAACCTAAGTCATGTGCGCGTTCATGTGTGTTGGAGGAGGTGCTCTGTAAGGAAGTCTGAAGGAAGGGGCGGATTCTTTTCGGCTGTGTACTTTCAAATTTTAGTGCACTCGAGCCGGTTTCTGAAACTTACCTACCCCCCCTTTAAATGTTTATTTTCTAACATTTATTTGTATTCTTTGTTTGTTTTGTTGCAGGCTCAGAAATTGAAGTCAAACTCAACAGTCGACGGAGTTTTCTGTGTGGTAAGTTTCCCGTTCATTTTTGTACCAAAATTCGCACTGCAAATATATAATTAAATATTCAAAAAGTAACAGTCTACCTTCCTTAGCAACGGTCTGTTATCCTTAGCAACGGTCTGCTATGCTTAGCAACGGTCTGTTATCCTCAGCCACGGTTTGTTATCCTTAGCAACGGTCTGTTATTCTTAGCAACGGTCTGTTATCCTTAGCAACAGACCTCTGGAATGTCCAAATCGACCAATCAGAATTGAGTATTCAACTTAGCAGTGTAATACATATTAATAGTATAAATATATTTATTTAAAAGTGCTATGAAAGGGCCATGTTGAAGACATTTAGCATATTTACCTTATTTATATATATAATGAAATATTCAGAATGTTTTGTAAGTGTTATTTTATTATGCAGATGATGTAATGGATTTTCCTGCTTTTATTTATTATTGTCTTGATTGATGTTTACTATCGCCATGTTGTTGTGACGTCACTGCCAAACTTGTCTTGTGTGATGAACCCTCAAAAGGATTCCTCTGATCTCCGGAAAAACAATTTTATATGAGACCAAAAGGCGATTTGTTGGAACAACTCAAATAATCTCAAAGTGAAATCCGACCTCTCAGCTGGAAGCCTTCGACTGATCCTTCCCGCCTCCTCTGTAAACTCCTGGTCTTTGTAGTTCCTTTGAGGCTGAAATGGGATTGTTGCTTATCTGGTGGCTTTTAAAGTTCACTGTAAATGTCATTGTACAATAATAAGGCGGTGTTATGCACTGAACTGACATTTAATAGAGACAGGGACAGGTCTGGAGGAGATGACCCAGACGTTAGCTCGCAGCTTTATTAGCAAGCCAAAGAGCTGGGGAAGCTATATATACATCACACACACACACACACACACACACACACACACACACACACACACACACACACACACACACACACACACACACACACACACACACACACACACACACACACACACACACACACACACACACACACACAGACAAACCCTTTTGATTGGAGAACTGTGTAAAAATACCTTTCTCTAATGTATGATGCAAGCATTATTTCCTAAATCGTGACAATAGTACTTGAAGCTTAAGACGTTTGGAAGGATTTATTGTTATTGTTTTAACATTTTTGGTCAACGTTTATCAAATTGTAATGAAAATATCTCAGAGTCTGCAGTGGAGAATATCGTTCTGGACACGTTCATAGCAGCAAATCCAGTTTCTCTAAAGAAATACGTTTTCCAAGACAATGTGAAGTTCATACTGACCAGATTCTTTAACATAAACTATGCTCAGCTAATATACTAATCTAAAAAAAGCTTCTCCTAGCATCTTCACAGCGAATTCGGCTCTTTTAGCACCGAGAAAGCTTTTAGATGTTTGGGACATCTGTGAATATTGTTTTAAAAAAAAAAAGCAGAAGCCTAGGAGTTTCACGTTTAAGCCACTTCAGTATTGACTTTGCTAATCACCTTTTGTAATACAATGTATGACAAATGCCTTGTTCTGATAATAACAGAAGAGAAAGACTGTCACATTGCATATTTTCGGAAACAGTGCTAATGTCATTGTCTCCTGTCCCTCTGTTTCTCTCCCTCAGGACCCTCAGATTGATAATCCCAGCACATCCAACGCCATCCTGAGGAACTCTGCTGTCTCCAGACGGGACGCTGCCTCTCTGTTGCCCCCCCTGGTGACTCTGTGGTACTGCAGCCTGCGGGCGATATCCTCGCATCACGTCTTGTAGCCTCGACGCTTCACAGCAAACACAACGGACTGACAAACACACATTTGTATAAAAGAAAAAGCAACATTATATCCTTTCTTCTCAGTAAAAAAACCTGTTGTAATATGATTTTCCCTCTGGATTCTATCTCTCTTTTGATTCCTACTTTGTTTTTTTAAATGAATCTTTTGTTGTTTTTTGCATTGCAGCTGTGTGCTAAAGCGGTGATCTGTACTCGTTCAGTTTGGCTGTGTGTTCCCTTTAGGTTAGTTGAAAAAAAAGGGATTTAAGGCTTACGTTTAATACTCAAGGACTACATTCCAATAAACCACAGCTGGTAACTTTGGAAAGGAACACACATGTAATTTAGCGTGGATTTTCGGAGTCAGTTTTCACCCTCGTCTGTTTGTGTGTTGAGGCTATAGGTGGGATCTTTCGCTCAAAAGTCACAGTCAGTTCAGTAACGGCTATATTTGATCACTTGGGCAGCTTTTAGGTGTTATTCATTCTCCTCTGTGGTTTGTGTTTGTTTTGATAATGACATGATCTGGTGTTTTACATTTTTACGAACGATTCCACATGGATATTTACCTGAGTAAAACTAAATTTCAAGGTGAACACCGATAACTACCTGCGCCCAAACCGTGTATACGGTAGCTCATACTGAACACACATTGCCGATGGCTAAAAGCACACAAGGCAAAGACCCATGAACACACACTGCACATGTTCACACACTCAGACAAAATCACACGGAAACACACACACAGCACCAGGTTTTCTGCTCCATTTTTTGTTTTACACCAGTTTCTTTGCCAACATAGTGATTCTCAGAGGTCAGAACGCTGCTGTGGATATCTGAATCCACTCATTAGTGATTGTACATAACTTGTAATTGTTAGAAGTCCAAGCCATGTTCAGTGTTGCTCTATTGAAGGTGCCAGAGAAGCTGCTGCAGTTTCACCGGAATGAGTTTTTCTTTTTATGTTGATGTACTTTGCTGCACTGCGTCCACGAAAACAAGAGCTGAGGAAAAAAATAGGCTTATTGTTGTCGAGTATATTCAACGGTAACTCACACCTCCATCCCACTCAACGCTTACTTTACTGTCAGTTCAGTGTTACGACTTATTGACTCACTTGTGAAACTGCCAACACACGTGTTGGGGAGGAAGCGATCACATGATATTGAACATTTGCTAAACCCCAACCTTAATTACTTTACTGTCATTGCAACTGCTAGGTTTTGTATTCTAGTTACATGTATGCCAATAAACAGAAACTATGGCATAATTGGTAATACATTCAGGAAAAATTGGCCTTGATTTCAGACCGAAGAAGACAAAGGAAACTTCTAAATCTCAGCTAGTGATCATACATTTTGACGGCTAAAAGGATACCAAACTGTAGCTTTCTAACACACTTTAATACGTTAATTGGATAACTTCTCCAGGATGACTGGTTTTAAAATATGAACCCTGCATGAAGGTTTATTGTACGCATAACTTGTAACGCCACCATAAAATGTAGTTAGCTATGATCTGCTCCTTGGCTTTGGTTGTACTGCAGCTAGAATGCTAATGGATTTGGCTAGGTGTGCTAGCACTAGCTATCAGTAGCTAGCAGCTACAAAGTTATTCCTTGGACTTTTGCTTCTATTTTTGTTATTCTGGAAGGGTATGCATAACTTGTAACACCACCATAAAATGTAGTTAGCTATTATCTAATCCTTGGCTTTGGAAGTAACACTAGCCTATGGTACTGTAGCTAGAATGCAAATAGTTTTAGCTAGGTGTGCTAACACTAGCTAGCAGTAGCTAGCAACTACCTACTCATTCCTTGGACTTTGGCCTCATTTTTTGTTATTCTGGAAGAGTTTAAAAGCACCTTTAAAGCTCTAAGATAGACATTCTGGCTCTTTTTAGTCTTTTTGAACTACAAAGCTGCTGGCCCAAGAATTAATTGGTACATTTCGTTCATAAAATAAATGTCTGGTAGAGAGGTTCAGCAAACGGTCAATTCTGTGTTATAAAAGAAACTGCAGCAAACAAGTGACTCATGTACTGTGTGTAAATCCTTAAAGCATTTTCTACATTTGTTCCTGCTTACTGCTGGGAAAATAAAAAAGACACAGCGTCGCCATCACGTCTAATTCTCACATGTCGACTTATTCATGTTTGTATTGGATGCATCTGTTTTTGTAATTCTCCCCCCAACACGTGATCAACTTGTTTACATACATCACTGTGGCATGTTACAGGTTAATTTAACCATTGGGACACTGACAGGGACATTTGCAACACGCTGCTTGGGTTTATGTAGCTTCCTCAAAACATCATCGATGTATAATATAACTTAATGTTATTTACCGAGCATAAACATGGTATATGCACTGTATGGCTGAAACTATAAATTGGACAAGTACATGTCTGATGATATTCTACTCCAGAGCATTGTGAGCTAATTTGAAATCAAGTACATTGAAAAAACCCGAAAATTGTTTTTTCATAAGAACTTATGTGTATATTTCTCCCAGTATGTACGATGGAATATTATTGCATCTGAGAAAGAGGATATCAATGTAACTCCTTATGTAGTTATAAACAACTGTATTTCCGAAACGTATTTCTTTTGTAACATAGCCCCGTTTATGATGTTGCTTTAGTAGTTTTTTCTTGTTTTGGCTAAGATTTAAACTTATTTTTCTATCTTTTACTTATTTTTTGCTGTTTTTCGATGAGATGAAATGAAGTGAGGCAGACCGGGCACAGATGGTTTATATTTAAAACTTTTATAAAACTGCTTATTGCTGTTAACCCTGATTATTTAGGTTTTACTGCTAAAATAACTATGTTGACAATAGCAAGAAGTTGAGTTGTCATTGCATGGTGATTGAGAAGGAAATAAATCAATGTTTAAAGACAAATATATTCTATACCATACCATTGAAGGCTTTCTTATGGTATATTTGACCAGAGGTGGGCGACTGAAGATTGAATGTGTGGAAGGAAAGTTAAAGAGAAATGTTATGAGTTGCTTCACGACAAAAATTACATTTCTCAGAACTGTGTCTTACAGTATGCTCATTATTTTGTATTTGAATCCCGGTGTCATATCGTCATTGGCCCTAGAAAATGAAGGTATTGTTTATATATGTGGCTCATAAGGCACATCCTCCTGATGTAAGGGTGCCACTTTTGGATGCAAATGTTAAGGTGTTAAATATGTTTGCTGTCCATCTCGATCCCAATCTGTTGTTTCAAAATACCAACACAATTAAATGGTGTTTTGGAGACTCCCTCAGCTGCCTGGCATCATTAACTTCTTAGCTTGTGAAAATGTAAAATCTATTGTACAAAAGTTACGATTAAAACCTGTTAAATCACCCGGACTGTTTTTTCGTGCTTTTTTCACTGAATGAGGAAAAGAAACACACATAAGGGATATAAATCATTAAAAAGGACATAGGTTTCATATTGGTGTTTAGTAGCTCTACTGTGATATGTTTCCACGTACGTTATTTTGTTAATAAATTCCTATCTGTAGATGAAAAAAGGCAATGTTGGAGTCCCACAGGGTACTAGTGTGGGTCCCCTGTTGCTTTTCAAGTTTTCTACACAGTCAAGACACAACTAAAAACGTTTACAATATTTAAATAGAAATATGCATGAAATGGTAGAACTTTGACATTAATGCATAATAGGGGACATACATGTATATCAGTATGTAGTGTCTACCTTAAAGAGTCCTCTCCTGCTGATGTTCAGGTGTATATCAGTATGCAGTGTCTCTACTTTAAAGAGTCCTCTCCTGCTGATGTTCAGGTGTATATCAGTGTGTAGGGTCTACCTTAAAGAGTCCTCTCCTGCTGATGTTCAGGTGTATATCAGTAAGTAGTGTCTCTACTTTAAAGAGTCCTCTCCTGCTGATGTTCAGGTGTATATCAGTATGTAGTGTCTCTACTTTAAAGAGTCCTCTCCTGCTGATGTTCAGGTGTATATCAGTATGTAGTGTCTCTACTTTAAAGAGTCCTCTCCTGCTGATGTTCAGGTGTATATCAGTATGTAGTGTCTCGACTTTAAAGAGTCCTCTCCTGCTGATGTTCAGGTGTATATCAGTATGTAGTGTCTCTACTTTAAAGAGTCCTCTCCTGCTGATGTTCAGGTGTATATCAGTATGTAGTGTCTCTACTTTAAAGAGTCCTCTCCTGCTGATGTTCAGGTGTATATCAGTATGTAGTGTCTCTACTTTAAAGAGTTCTCTCCAGCTGATGTTCAGGTGTATATCAGTATGTAGTGTCTCTACTTTAAAGAGTCCTCTCCTGCTGATGTTCAGGTGTATATCAGTATGTAGTGTCTCTACTTTAAAGAGTCCTCTCCTGCTGATGTTCAGGTGTATATCAGTATGTAGTGTCTCTACATGTCTCCATGCTTCAATGTTCAAAAAGCTCTTTATTTTTCTCATACTGCCTGTGCTGCAGCACCTCTTTTCACCCTCTGTCTGAAACCAGAGCCCAGTCTGCTCTGATTGGTTAGCTGGCCGGCTCTGTTGTGATTGGTCAACCGCTTAGAGCCCCTTAGCCTATCACGTACAATGTGTTGGAGCTCCAGCCAATAGAAGCGCAAGTGTTAGATAGTGATGTCACTATGTTCTGAAACGTTGGGATTTTATGCTTTTCACACCATTTACATGCACTAAAACCTATAACACACTACAGGTAAGGGAAAACCCACAGAAAGTACAGCATGGCCTCTTTGAAGACAGTTCGAATTGATCCTGAACACCTCGCAGGTTAATCTCCTTGACCTCGGGATCAAAGACAAAGGAAACAAGAGGAGCGAAGAGATGAGAGCGGATAAAGAAAGAGTCATCTGAGGTTTCTGACAACTGTATTTGTTAGAAAGCATAAGGGTCAGCTGAGCTCTCTGTGGGTCTTTATTGTTCAGTGTTGCATGAGGAGAAGAAAAGGGAAAGAGGACAGAAGTACAGACTCCCGGCATCAAGGTGGATGGATCGCTATAACTTAAACTAATTATAACTTCAAATAGTTAATGAAACGTGACACACTGGGCTTGAACACCTCCTTTAAAACAGTGCATTACTTGATTTGAAGAAGTAATGACTGCCATTTGTCCAAGAATTGTTACTAGCCCCCAAAAAGTCTTTATATAAAACTCTTTCTAAGGTTCGAATCATTTCTCTCTCAATTTTCACTTTTAAAAACATGGAAAAACAATCACTTGATAGAAACTATTAAGCTTGTTTAATTCACAGTGCACAATCGTGCACATCTAATGTATAACACTACATTTAAGGAGTCATTACAGCTTCAACGCCAAGGCTAATTTAATTAAATGAATTGGAAAAAGTCAATTAAAATGTGTCGTTATGCAAACTCTTAAAGGTTGAAATCAATTCCTATCTAAATTGCCCTTTTCTAACAAACAATGGTCGTGAAACACAAGCCTCTGGGAAGGAGAACAGATTACATAGAGCACTAACTACGGTAATACTCATCCACATTTATATCTGTTTGTTGAATTGGTAAAACCCATATTTAACATTTTTAAGTATAGTTTTGCAGGAAAATGGTTGGGGAATAATTTCCCCTGGTGTCCTCGTTCGCCCTCTGACGCAGATGCCGTAAACCTTGAGCAGGGGCTGCCCTAGCAAGTTGTTGTTGTTACCAGTTTGTGACCGGGCAGCTCTCGGTCAGAGATAGTTATTGTTGTGGGACACCTGGAACGCATCCTTCTCGGGGTGTAGATGACCCCGAGCCATAAGCGACAACAAATGTGATTCAGTGTCCTCAGCTGTTTAGTCTAACTACTGAAGAATGTTGATTATTACACTCTGAACTAGTTCAAACCTGGAGCTACAGGAGGGCTCTTCAGGATTGATGGTGGCATCTCAACCGTCTGGTCAACTCGTGGCCCGTGACATGTCTTGTGAATTCTGCGGCCGATACTCCAAATAAACCGTCAGTGTTTGCCATCAAAGCTCCAGCTCTCCATCGCGTCTCTCTGAGTCCTGACTCCAATCGCTTCAGAAGTTTCCTCTTCAAATACATACAGTATTTACTTAAACACAACATTATCCCTTTCCCAGCCTAATGAGTTTTTCTAAGGCATAATACATGTTAGATCTACTGCAGTCCAACTAAGAATCTATATTAGTTATTGCCAACAATTCGGTACTAAATTACATTACATGTTTCTTGTTAGACGCTTTTATCAAAAGCGACTTACATACTCAATACTGTGGGCAATCCCCACAGGAGCAATTTGGGGTGAAGTGTCTCAGGGACACAACGACATGCTGACTGCAGTGGGGTTTGAACCTGTGACCCCCTGATCCAAACACCAACGCACAATCCACTGCATCACACGCCTCCAAATGAAAAAGAAAGCTGCGTTTTAGACCAAAGAGCTGTTATTCCTGTAAGAAACACCATCATACCTAAAGCAGATCTACTACTGAATAAGTTGCTCACATCAACCCCCCACCACATTCAACAGCTGTGAGTTATCACATGCCTGAATGTATCCATACTAATTGTTAATATGTGGCCTGACAAAGACTTTTCTTTTTGTCGCTGCTTTTAATTGAACTATTCATATCTTAAACTGCACTGTAACTTTTATCCATATATTTTTTCTTTTAATGTTTATTTTATTAGCTTTTCTTTTTAATGACTGATTTTAAATGGCATTTTCTTAATGTCTTTCATTTTTTGTAAAGCACTTTGAATTGCCTTGTGTTGAAAAGTGCTATATAAATAAACTTGCCTTGCCTTGCCTTGACATGTTTCCAGGAGAAGCTGCTGTATCTCTTACATCCAGCAGTCAGTACTCAGGTCCAGACTCTAATGCAAACCAGACTTCACTGGAGAACCAACCCGAACAGTGAGGAAACATACGGATGAAACAAATAGGCCTTTTGTGCACGAAACCAGGACCATAAACCCCGACTGAAGGAGAGGTTCTGGTCCAGGTTCTGGTCCAGGTTCATCCAGACCGAGCAACTGGTCTTCAACCTCCCTAAGTTCTCCCACACCTTAAGTTCCTTGTTTACCAATATCTGCAACATGGCACTGGTGTTACTGAAACAGCAGAACCATGAATGGGTTTAATTAAAGCAGGACATTACTAATTAACACCATGAATCTCATGAATTCGAAGAGAGTTCTTTGTATGGTAAAGTGATGTAAAAACCGACAGCTCCATGTGTTGTATAAAACAATGTCATTGACATTTAGGACTGACGCATTTCCAGCATTATGAATAAAACATTAATGTATAAAAGCAAAGGCTGATGGGTAAACTGTCTGACGCCTGCACATCTTCGTCATAAATGGCAGGAAATGAGTCTGGCATTTGAGTGTTATTCCTAATCATCATCCTGCCTTATCTTTAAAGCAGCCATTAGACCAAATGCATGTCCTTAAGTCTTAATACAGAGCACCTTAATGACATGCATCGCAGAATAAGCACTTCTGAGAGGAGTGAGGTAAGTATGTGAAATGGCAATGAATGCAACCTGTTAAAGAAAGGCAGCAAAATGTGCATTTTCAGACCATTTACATGCACTAAAACCTTTACACAACAGGAAAGGAAAAACCACCAAAGGACAATAAGACCGTGCACTTTAGAAACAACTGAGAGAGAATGTTGGCTTTTCCCAAACATTCCCAAACATAAGTAAGGAATCAAGATGAGCATTAATTAACTGGTGTCGTGTTGGTTTGAAATACAAAATAATAATAATGTAGAAACATTGTGTGAAAGATACAGTATATGATTGTGAAGTATAACCTACAACATAATAGAACTTAACTTATGGGCAGTTTCAGAAGGAAAAAAAGGAAATCTTATTGAGAGATTTAGAGTAATCCAAATATTCATATGGCTTTAAAACAACACTTTGATAAGCAAAATCTGATGAATAATGTCATTTAAATATTGATTATATACATACTTGTGCATTAAGATCATTACCTCTCAGTTTATCCAGTTTGTGTGTTTATAAAAAGGAATGAAAAATGTAAATTATGGACAGATTTACGGGAGTTTAGATTAAAAAATCAAGGCACTGTGACCTCAAATACAATTAAAGATATTTTTGGTACATAACATGTTTGTATATGTACTGTATATATTTATGTATGTGTATGTGCTTGTGTATATATATATATATATTAGTGCTGTCAAAATTATCGCGTTAACGGCGGTAATTAATTTTTTGAATTAATTGCGTTAAAATATTTAACGCATTTAACGCATGTACAGAATGGCCCGCCCCACATCCCACCAGTGGCAGCGTCAGGAATGAATGCCCCACCATGATAAATGATGTTAAAGTAAGCAAAATAAAGTCTGCCAACTCACACGGAGTAAATTGCACAGACAGCAGTTAGTAAGATTGATTTCAGTAGCCACGGTTTTGAAAACTTTTGTCACGTAGTGATCGTCTTCTCAATAGAACATCTTTGATAATGTCTTCTGGCCAATCAGAATCAAGATAACGGCGTGGTGTTGTTGCAGGAAGTCCCGACGGAGAATACTTTTGCTGTAGTACAGGGGTGCACAACTGGTACGCAGGTTATGTGCGTAATCTGAAACTTGTGTCACAAAGCGCATTTGCGTACCGGCGTACTTGTGAAGCTTTTCCAGAAGGCGGTTAGATCACCGGACGACAGAGTCGGTCTCCGTGTGCACAGACAGGGCTGCTGTTAACGTCGGTCTGTACAACGGAACTGTGCCAAAACTACGCCAACCGGCTGTGGAGGGAGACTCCCCCCCCCCCCCCCCCCCCCCCTTCACTGGAGAACTGCGCTAAAACAGCTGATCACAACGTCCACACTCTGTGGTCACGAAGTACTCCACTAGCCGCCCCCCCCCCCCTCTGTCGACTTTCCTGAAGTACTCCCCCGTTGATAGAAATCAACACGTAATGAATTAAGACCCCACGGTTTGATGATTGATAGGTGTGTGGGCTGTCTTTCATTTTGACATGCAGAAAAATGTTATAATAAACATAGATACTGTATGTTAGATGGATATATCCGCCTTCTTTCATTTATCTTTCCATTCCCACAACAATATACATAAAGAAATGGCATATTTTGGACATAGTTCGAATGGTGATTAATCATGATTAATTAATTTTTAAGCTGTGATTAATCTGATTAAAAATTGTAATCGTTTGACAGCCCTAATATATATATATATATATATATGTGTGTGTGTGTGTGTGTGTGTGTGTGTGTGTGTGTGTGTGTGTGTGTGTGTGTGTTTAAGTAGATATATGTGTACATATAGATATTTGTCATTTCAAACAATCCCTATGTACTTTTTCGTTTTAATGTGAATAAATGAAGAATAAAAAAAAAAAAAATTCAATGGGGAATTCCATTATTATATATTCTTGCGGGGGCAATTCCTTCCATTCATTGTGAAATAAAGCTAATAGCGTCACACAAAACATCTGAAATGAACCCCCCCTTCGAAGCAGGTCTGTAAAAAGACAGCCGTCAATATTACTTCCGCTGGATGTGGAGAATTAGATTTGAAGCAGGCGGCTTTTCACATGCAGAGATGGAGTTTATTAAGAGTCATTAAAGTCCTTTTTCCCTGCTGTGGCATGGCGTCAGTGGATATGAGCCACACTGCGAGAACAGGAAGGTAATACCTGTAATAATGAGAAGAAGAAGGAGTGAAGGCTAGTCAGAACTCCAATTACATTGTTCCTGAAAACTGACAGGAAATGACTTTGTTTCTCTGAACGGGAAAATGTATTTCTTACCAACTTATCTGATCCGCAGAAAGAAGTACGGACAACTTAAACACTAAAGGGAACAGCAGAAGAAGACAGACAGGAAGTAAACACTAAAGGGAACAGCAGAAGAAGACAGGCACGAATTAAACACTAAAGGGAACAGCAGCAGAAGACAGACAGGAAGTAAACACTAAAGGGAACAGCAGAAGAAGACAGACAGGAAGTAAACACTAAAGGGAACAGCAGAAGAAGACAGGTAGACAGGAAGTAAACACTAAAGGGAACAGCAGAAGAAGACAGACAGGAAGTAAACACTAAAGGGAACAGCAGAAGAAGACAGGCAGACAGGAAGTAAACACTAAAGGGAACAGCAGAAGAAGACAGACAGGAAGTAAACACTAAAGGGAACAGCAGAAGAAGACAGGTAGACAGGAAGTAAACACTAAAGGGAACAGCAGAAGAAGACAGACAGGAAGTAAACACTAAAGGGAACAGCAGAAGAAGACAGGCAGACAGGAAGTAAACACTAAGGGAACAGCAGAAGAAGACAGACAGGAAGTAAACACTAAAGGGAACAGCAGAAGAAGACAGGCAGACAGGAAGTAAACACTAAAGGGAACAGCAGAAGAAGACAGACAGGAAGTAAACACTAAAGGGAACAGCAGAAGAAGACAGACATGAAGTAAACACTAAAGGGAACAGCAGAAGAAGACAGGCAGGAAGTAAACACTAAAGGGAACAGCAGCAGAAGACAGACAGGAAGTAAACACTAAAGGGAACAGCAGAAGAAGACAGACATAAAGTAAACACTAAAGGGAACAGCAGCAGAAGACAGACAGGGAGTAAACACTAAAGGGAACAGCAGAAGAAGACAGACAGGAAGTAAACACTAAAGGGAACAGCACAAGAAGACAGGCAGGAAGTAAACACTAAAGGGAACAGCACAAGAAGACAGGCAGACAGGAAGTAAACACTAAAGGGAACAGTAGAACAACTACTCAAATGAACTAAAACAATAACACTAATTGCCCTATTTACTATAAACAAACACATTTTAAGTATGAAATTACACAAATGAATGTGTGGCTCCGATAGCAATCAGCCAAAATGAATGCAATTATTTCCCAAATGGTTCATTTTAGAGGCCTTATAGATAAAACCAGAGTTTCTAGCTTCCTGTACATTTCATCTGAAAACAGTTTGGGTTTATAGTGCCCTGTTTTGGGGATGGTCCGTTATCTAATAAGCACCAGGTTCTTCGGGACAGGTGATACACATGAATAACAACCAGAATAAAACAGAGCCATTAAAAGCACAATATATATTCTTTTTTTTGACAGTTTATCAATACAGGAGCTGTTCTCATTAATACACAGTTACTAAGAGGAGGTTGTAAAACTCCAGAGGTCTCTTGACACCGGCGTGAATTAACAATTATGAATGTTTCCTCAGAGACTCAGTGAAGTCCTGTGAGGCCAATTCATGTCGCCGTGACAAATAGTTTATGAATACTAATCGATGTGTTTGTCGTAATTATCTGCGGTTCTTTACAGTCATAGTTTAATTAAACGGGGTGTTTATAACCAGGATGACTGAACTGCATTTCTCTGTGAGCATCCTCGTGTAAAACAGACAGTAACTGGACTATAATGAGATACAGAAACATTTATATAATATTTATGAAAGAGAGAAAACATTAAAGGTCCCATGTCACGGCCATTTCTACTGATCATAGTTCCATTGTTGAGGTCTACTAGAATAGATTCACATTGTTCAATTTTCCAAACTCACATTGGTTTCTCACAGCATCTCTGTATAGTCTGTGTATTCACTCTCTGTCCTACACGGCTTGTTGGAGCTCCTGCCCCCCCCTCCCTGTGAGCCCAGTGTGCTCTGATTGGTCGGGACGTTGCGAGGCTCGTTGCTGCTGCGAGGAGCGGACAGGTTTCCGGGTCGGCGATACAGCGAGAACAAGCGAAACTCATCCTGAGCACACACACACTCACAGCTGAAGTAAAAACAATAAGTGTGGCTTGATATTGAGGAAGAAAAAGGTTTGTAACGCTGTGAGAATCTGCGGAGAGCATTTCTCCGCCATCCCAACTCGTCTGTTACCAACCAGGGAGCTCTATGCAAGTCAATGGGACTCCCTGTTAGTTAGCCAAGGGATCCTGGTGTGTGAGGAGCTCCGTGGATTGGTCCGTTTTGGCCAATCCGCTCATGTGTTGTTGATGTGGGTGTTCACACGTCACAGAACTCAGGAAGCAAACAATGGAAAAAGAGAAATGTCCAACGAGGCGTTCTGGGGCAGCACAGACAGGTCTTCTCTGTGTTAGAGTTTTACTCACTACAGGGTGCACTTTGAGGGTTTGTGACTCTGCAGACCGTTCACATGCAGGAAAACCTTCATAACAACAAGGAGACGGGTCATAACCAGAAGAGCATGACATGGGACCTTTAAAAGAATGAAGTAATGATTACAATTAGTAGAAATGTTAATAGCTTGTGTACTACTTCATTCAAATATAAAAACATCTTTAGGAATTTACTTCCAATTATCTTTTGTATTACTAAAAAACAACTGCTTTGCATATAAATAAATATAACATTTATTTATTTTATTTCCTTTATTATTATTTGTATTCTTATTTTTCATTTATTAAAATAATTACTTTAGGATATAAGGCAAACGATAAGGCAAGTTTTCGGTCGTTTTTGTTACTTATTATTATAGTAAACGTACTTTATTGTAATAAAAAATGTCACTATAATCAAAAGTGATATATTCGGATTTAGATAAAGGGGTTTTTGCAACACGGTGATTTATGCAATGAATTGTAAATAGAATAAGACTCCAAGATGACAGTGTTACACAATACTGTACAGAAGGAAAGTTCATGTTTGTTTTGGCATAATGTGATACTAACTGTAAGCTTTAAGAGTTAACATATCTTACATTATCATAGCTAACCATTTCATTGTAAATAAAGGTATCAGTGAACAATTTAAATAACTTAATTCAGTGAAACACGTTTCCTGTGCGCCCCATGAGATCTGTGTTAGTGCAAATATTGAATATCTCTATCATGTGTTAAGCCAGTCACTGATTTTCCTTCTCTATATGCTTACAGTGTGTTTCGGTCTCTCTACGACTCATTTCCGTCCTCTTCGCTGTGGTCGAGGACTCGGGGTCAGCTGAGTCACTTCCCTGTGATCGATGACTCATCGGGTCTCCGTCTTTATGCCATTATGGACCAATTACAGCGGTTAATTTGGGCGGCAGGTCTGAGGATTACAAAGCACACTGCTGTCCTTGGGCTTCACACACACACACACACACACACACACACACACACACACACACACACACACACACACACACACACACACACACACACACACACACACACACACAACACACACACACACACACACACAGAATGAAGAATGTTTTCCTCCGTCAGCGTCGTCCTCTGTTCAATCCCAGCATGCACTGCACCGTCATAAGTGGCCTTCTGCCCGAACAAAGAGAGTCCTTTTTATGTCCAAAGTGCAAAGTTGCGAAGGATGAAAGAGAAGCTATTGACGCGATGCATCAGCTTCATCGTGTGTGTGTGGGTGTGTGTGTGTGTGTGTGTGTGTGTGTGTGTGTGTGTGTGTGTGTGTGTGTGTGTGTGTGTGTGTGTGTGTGTGTGTGTGTGTGTGTGTGCGGGGGGGGTCAGCTGACAGGTCGAGGTGACCAACTTCCTGTCAAAATGAGATGTTTCCACTTATGTTTATGGGATTTTCCAGGTTTTCACTTTTTCTGTTCCAAGAAAGTTATTTCTTGTAAACCTGCTTTTTTTTAATTGGATGAGCAATTATTCTGCCATTTTCTGAGACCAAAGAATGGAGAAATTAATCAACAAATGATCAAAATCTATCAAACACACATCACTTACACACTGACGCACCTTCGATAATTACCATGAACACACTGTAGTTTTCCTTCATCGTTAACATTAAGTCATTATTATCTAATAATATAGTATTAATCCACTGCTGAAAAATATTTCAAAACTAACCACAATTTACTTTTAATTAATATTTTTTGAAAGCCACAGTGACCAGCTATTTTAGGAAATAAATGAACCTTTGTTTTAAAATGAAACGTGATATTTTTGCAAATGTATATTAGTATGAAAAAAGGTGTTTTCGACTGGAGTTTGTTTTTGAATTTGATACGTTTTTTTATGAAGGAAATGTACTTTGTTTAAACAGGAAGTGTGTTATTTTACAAACTGTATGTTTTTTGTTTATGGGTTCGTCCTTGGTGTTTTGAACCACATTAGCATTGTGTCCGTAGGAATCGCAATACAAGTTGTTTTGTTCCCCGAATTCGTTTAAGACTGAAATAAGCAATGTCATGCTATTACCACTACACACAGTGAAATGGTACTGACTTGTTCTGATGTGCCCCGGTGGATTGGATTGATGTGTTTTTGGTCTACAAAACTGAGGACATTTGCATTAGCTTGAGTTTAACAAGCTAGCATGCTAACATGCTACACTAAGAGGGTAAACATAGTCAATGTTACACCTGCTAAGGCATGCTCGCAATGCTGTTATGATCATGCTAAAATTAAGCTAAAAGCACTGCTCTCAAGCACAAGATCACTGCTTTTCTGCCTTTGTTTATTGCTTAAGTTATCATGCTAACACGCTAAACTAAGAGGGAGGACATAGTCAATGTAATACCTGCTTAACATGTTAGCATTGTTGTTGTGATCATGCTAAAATGAAGCTCAAAGTATAGCATCACAGATCTGCTTGGCGGCATGATGTTGTGCGATGTGTCTGGTTTGTTTCTCTGCAACTAAACGTAATCTCCAATTGCAACCAAATGGCTTGAGTTAAACCCTCTGCAAATTGTTTATGGCAACTAAAGCCGGGTGATTTTAGAGAAACATTGTGGTTGCTAGCGTTAAAGAGAAAAGACACATTACTTCTCGTATTAGCACTGAATGCTCCTCTGTAGCGAGCCGTTAACTTGTGCATTTTGATCATAATTAAATGGAGATGTTGTGGAACATATGGGACCGAAACCAAACATGTGTCCGTCTTTTAGTCTCCGAGTCTAATGACTGAAAAACAGATGCTAAGTGTTTATCATGAAACTCCAATTCAACTGTGGCAGGTGGCATGGATTTTACACGGCCTCCTTTTTACCGTCTTCCCTTTCTTTGTATGTTTGCCATCGAAATTCGGGTCCAAGAATCGAGCTTTTTAAATATCGAACGTCCTCTAAAATCACAAATCCCTCTTCACCTTCAGAACTGGTTTAAACACATCTGAGATGAGATGAAAGTGCACCACTTCCTCAGGTATTGAGCACAGTGGAGATGCCAGCGACCCACTTAATGCTAAACACTGCAGTCTTTTATCTTGGGAAGAAGTACAGTGAGCTGAGAGTGTGTAAAAGGAGCACTTATCTCCTCCTGGTCACTAATGGTGGTCACAGCGGCAGCATTGGCCTCAGGTAATGTGCAAAAACCTTTCAAGTTTCACATTAGACTTCAAAGAATGAAGACAAAGCAAAGGTCAGATAAACAGGGGGTGGAGAAAGCTTTCAATGGTGGAGATGTACTGCTTTTGTTGATGGGATTTCTGGAAATGAACGTTGATCAGGGACGATGTGAATGGATGAATTAGTTCACGTTGTTTTTGGTGTTTTAAAATATGACCCCTTATTACACATTAAACAGTAGTGTTTTGTAGCTTAATTTGACACAAGGACTTTTTATCACAATTTATGACATAATACACTATGACTTTTTACTATGAATTTTTTAGATATTATACCATAATATGAGTTTTCTAAAAACATACTATAACATGTCTTTTTATGACATTATACTTTCTCAATTTACAATTACTTTTTTGACCAAATATGACTTTTTTGACATTATATTATGACCTTTTCATGACATACTAATATGACTTTTTGGACGTACTATACTACAACTTTTTTATATCCTATGACTCTTAATGAAATGTATGACCTACTCTCAAAGCTTAGTGAGCAGAATTTAACATTTATTACAGGAGGAAAAGGTAATCTAAGCTAAAAATGCAATATGCAAATGATCAGTGACATGAAAGCATCACCGACTGAAGTATTTCGAAACGCAGCCAGACAGTGGAGCGTCCTCAGCTCCTGGAAACGATGTATTCCGGTGCTTTCTTCCTGTTATCGTCCAACATTTGCATACAATTGTATAATTCTTGTGATGTTGAGATCATCTTAGCAATAAAGCCCTCACCTCATGACTAAATACACAATCTGTCGTGTACTTACACAGCAGCTTTTTGTTAGTGAAATACTGACATGAAAAAAGAACTGGATTCATTTTGAACACAGTACGTATGTGGCAACACAAAGGCACTGCAATACCAATACTAAACACACATTTATGAAAAAAAAGTATATTTATAATTGAACTGATGTATTTGAGTCTTTTGAGATGTTGTGTAATTATTATGCAAAATGTTGATTCAGAATGAAGTGCATTGAGTTTTCTGAGCCACTCACTTGGACAGAGTCTATAGTGTTTGCTGAGTTTGACTCTATTGACATCCTGAGAACACCGATCAATACCCTCCTATAACAATAGAACACACACACACACACACACACACACACACACACACACACACACACACACACACACACACACACACACACACACACACACACACACACACACACACACACACACACACACACACACACACACACACACACACACACACACACACACACACACACACACACACACACACACACACACACACACACACACACACACAGACAGACAGACAGACAGACAGAGAGACAGACAGACAGACAGAGAGACAGACAGAGAGACACACACACACACACACACACACACACACACACACACACACACACAGCGAGACACACACACACACACACACACACACACACACACACACACACACACACACACACACACACACACACACACACACACACACACACACACACACACACACACACACACACACACACCATGTATACATCATTTCAGGGGACATTACATTGACTTACATGCATTTCCTGGAGACTTATCCTAACCTTAACCATAACCAACACATGCCTAACCCTTCACCCTAAAATGAATGATTCCCCTCATGGGGACCTCCATTTTGTCCCCACACGTGACTGTCTAAACAGATGTAGGTCCCCACAAGGATAGTAATGCTAGGTCACACACACACAGTATATCAGATCCAGTTAGCATACGAAAAGTCATCAAAATGTTTTAATTGTAAACGTACATATGTATGCTCGTACGGACACAAACAGTATGGTGAGCTGCCCTGTGTTAATAGAAGTCTCAACAAACCGCTGCAAACATGAAGACAAAACATGAAAACTCAATGTATAGACATCACATGTTTATATAGACATACAGTACTGTTTCAAAGTTTGACTCAGCTGTCTTCAGTTTCCTTAAAATAATGGATGTTTTAACAATTAAAAACAGCCCAGGATGAGAAATTGCAATTAACCCTTGATCATTATTTAACTTCATTGATATTTGTAATACTAAAACCCTAAACTAGCCGTCTGTGTCTGATGTTACATTTAAAGAATGATAAAGAAACATTAGTTAAAGAGGACATATTATGCTCGTTTTCAAGTTTCATATTTGTATTTCTGCCGGGTTATTTGACCAATTAGTTATTTTTGTTTTATTGAACTGTTGCTCAAAATGTATCTGTGCCTCTGGATATCTCCTTTTTAATAAATACATGATGTTTTGTTCGTCTCCTCGTTAGTCTGGTTAAACTTTGTCACAGCATGTTGTTCTCCACATTATCGCTTTCTTGGAGTTTCTACAACCTAATTTCAACATATCAAGTAGTCCTCTTAACTGACTGGACCCAAACCAGCTTTAGTGGCACGAGACAAACTTTTGAACAGTAATGTAACTCTACTGTGCATAAAAAGTGACTTTACAATTATTGATTAAGGTTTCAACACATTTGGTACAGGGAGACACGTTTTGACATTGGAGAACCTGCTGTGATATGCATCAAATACATCATTTCGAAATGAAAAAGGTTACAAGAAAAAACAGGGTAATAGACATCCGTAGTGCAATTATAAAATTATTGTGTAACTGTAATGTTTGCATAATTAATAAATATCACATATCAAAAGTCAAATTAACTGGAGGTCATGAGAAAAGATGTTTAATGTATCTTCACAGTAATTATGTTATGAATTAATAGAAGTACGAATAGTACCATCAGTAGTAAGTGTTTGATGATACCTTGAGGTTACATTGCAGCCCATTATGAACATTACATCTGGATTGCATAATATTATCGCACAGAGGGTCCTAATGTACTGGTAAAGCATTTCACTTATAGTGCATATACAGAGGTCCAATACGGAGGCAAACAGGTGCAAACGCTCTACAACGATCTAAGACATTTGCATTAGGAGAAACGTGATGAAGCTCCAAAACGATTGCAGATATAAAAACACCAACTTGAGGAAACATGCGCAGCGTTTACTAAAAGCTGCAAATACAAAACGCTGCAAGAAGTTCAAAACACAATGGAGAGCAGGGGACACTAAAGAGTGACGCACACAGCTGGGAGACCAGGGGACATAAAGCTGAACAACTGTCTCTGTTGTTGGAAACTTCCCTAAAATGTTTTATGGGCTTATTTTAACAATGTGGTCACATGACTCTGCTGTAAGCTAGCTGGCTAACGTAGCTAACCTAGTCATTTCAGATATACTGACAAACACTGACAGTTATGAGACAACTAACTCTGAGACAGAGACAGATGTTCAGCTTTATAATCCTGAACGTCACCAAGCGCTCCGTCCCAGCTGTGTGCGTCACTCTTTAGTGTCCCCTGGTATCCCAGCTGTGTGCGTCACTCTTTAGTGTCCCCTGGTCTCCCAGCTGTGTGCGTCACTCTTTAGTGTCCCCTGGTCTCCCAGCTGTGTGCGTCACTCTTTAGTGTCCCCTGGTCTCCCAGCTGTGTGCGTCACTCTTTAGTGTCCCCTGGTCTCCCAGCTGTGTGCGTCACTCTTTAGTGTCCCCTGATCTCCCAGCTGTGTGCGTCACTCTTTAGTGTCCCCTGGTCTCCCAGCTGTGTGCGTCACTTTTTAGTGTCCCCTGGTCTCCCAGCTGTGTGTGTCACTCTTTAGTGTCCCCTGGTCTACCAGCTGTGTGCGTCACTTTTTATTGTCCCCTGGTCTCCGTTGTGTTTTGAGCTTTTTGCAGCGGTTTCTGCAGCTTTTAGTAAACGCTGCACACGTTTCCTCAAGTTGGTGAAGATGTTTCTTCATGTGTTTTGGCACATTTGTGTTTTTATATTTGCATATATGTTTCTCCTAATGGAAATGTTTTGTGACGGCTTTGCACCTGTCTGTCACCGTAGCCCAAAAGTTACAGAAAATGGACCCCTTTCCATTACAGAGGACCTGAGGAAATATAAAAATGTTTAAATGTTGCAGGAAAAAATCAAGAATTACTTCGATTTTACAAAGAAAAAATCTCAACAGTTGCATCAATGGTATTCTACATCTCAACAGTAGTAATCTTTAAAATTCCCAGAGGAGACGTCCCCCCTTTAGCAAATCATTTCCACAGAACACCCCCCACTACAGTGTGTTGCATTAATCTATAAGCTCCATGTTGGTTTTTTCCAGCATTGCTCCTGAGTCCTAGTGGGTTTGTAAGTCAGGAGGACTTCATTTCAGCTCCGTTAACTTCAGTTCAATATCCTTCACAGGAGCTCCAAGCCATTACGTTTGGTTAAATGGTGCAAAACAAGTGTTTTTCTCTGTCAATATGGCATACTGCATGACAGACAAGTAGAGCCCTGGAGATGCAGAGCCACATGGCATGGAAGTGGAAAAGCCTGTCAGCCCTCATAGTAAAAATGTCCGAGCAAAGCTGTGGTGCAGAAACACATTTTCAATCTGCAGCTTCCACTTCTTGTTTTCCTGGCAAACACGCAAGGGACAAGAAAAGCGTCCAGAGAACAACAAGTGCCATATTTCCCAGTTTTGGTGCCTTTGGATAGTGGATTAATTTCTACTACTAACCAAGATCAATCCAAGATCATCCCTTTGTCTTCAGTCCATGAAAGTAACTCCAGTGATATCCATATGATGTTGTTCATGTTCATACACAGGTCCCTTGGTGGTGCACAAAGTGTTTGCGGTGCTTCAGACCGAGGCCTCGTTCCTTGAAGTCCATCATGCGCTGTTGTGACGTGTCCACCAGCGCACTGGCTAAAGCAACACCTAGAAGCATAACCAGGAAAAAGAGAGTTAGAAGTGAAAACATGCTGCTCATTCAAACATAATATTATTATTAGAGGCATGTTCAGCTTAAGCCAAGCCACTGCACTCAATATAACTTAATTATGGCTGATGCCCACCTACACTATTTCATCACTAAATTGTTGTCTGAAATGGAGACATTTTTTTTGTGATAATTTAAATTACTGAAAAAAGCTTAAATGTGGAGTCCCACAAGGCTCTTTTCTGGGTCCCCTGTTGTTTTCTACAATAGTCAAGACACAAGTAAGAATTGTCAAAACACAAGTAAAACGTTTTATAATACTTAAAATAGAATCATAACAGCCTCTTATATGAATCCATAATAAAAGAGGATGTATTCAGCTCATTTTCAGATTAATATTTGAAATGTAAGCCTTTACTGTGACATATTTCCATAATTTAATGTTCAAAAAGCTCTGGATTTTTCTCATACTGCCTGTGCTGCAGAAGTGTTTTGAGATAGTTAAGTAAAGTAAAAAATAGCCGAAGGGCCTTGCGAAGGTTCATTTTCGTGTTGAATTCGTGTGTCAATTTTGCCCTTCGTAAGGCCATCGTGAGGGCATCTTGTTATCATCGGTGCCATCGGGCATTCGCCCCGATCAGAGTGAGGGCGAATGCCCGATGGCACCGATGATAACACGAAGATGACGCGATTCGACAAGATGCCCTCACGAGTGCCTTACGAAGTTGCCGCTCACGAAGTTGCTGCCGGAGCCTGAGAAACTCCACCGACGGTCAAACGATGGCTTAAGATGCCCTCACGAATGGCCCGATGTTGCTACGATCAGAGCCAAATTTGAACATTTCCTTTATTGTGTGTCCATCGGGTGTCAATTTCGGGACAGTGTGACAGGGGCTTTAGTGTTCAACATGTAAGAAGTAGAAAGTACAGGTATTTGTGTTCAACATGTAAGAAGTAGAAAGTACAGGTATTTGTGTTCAACATGTGAGAAGTAGAAAGTACAGGTATTTGTGTTCAAAATGTAAGAAGTAGAAAGTACAGGTATTTGTGTTCAACATGTAAGAAGTAGAAAGTACAGGTATTTGAGTTCAAAATGTAAGAAGTAGAAAGTTCAGGTATTTGTGTTCAAAATGTAAGAAGTAGAAAGTAAAAAGTAGTGGAGTAAAGTACTGATACCAGAAAAATGTACCTAAGTACAGTAACAAAGTATTTGTACTCCACTACTTCCCACCTCTGTATATCTTGCTCTGCACAGCTTACAGAGAGCAGGCCAGATGCAGCTAGTCATCAGATGCCTCGGAGCATTTTGTTACCTTGGCACTAGCTGCCGTTGTTAATGTGGATTTCGAGTCATGGCAGCCCTCGCTAGTGCAGCTAGTTCTGTCTTTTTCCCTGCCGACAACCGTGGGTTTGACAATGCACGGTCATTATGAAGAGAGCTCAATCTGCCATCGTGCAGGAGCCAAATAAACAAAACAGGGAAACAGTGGAGGGTATCTCCTGCGCTCTCAATATGAATTGGATGCAGGATGTTTTTGGCATTTCACACTCAAGTGATTCTCTGGAATTTATTAGTGGGAGGAAAGAGGAAAGCGGATTACACAGTGTGTGTCTGTGTTTGAACTTGCAGGTTTATGTGTGTGTTAGGTTTGCATGCACCTGTGCACATACTCTCTTTTGCCATGTTGTGACACAGCAAGCCAAACAAACTGATAACAGTTATGTGCTCTCTGAATGGCTAGCAACACCTGCTCTGATGGAATGTGTTTCATTATGGTTGTTTGTTTCACTGTGGCACTTTGGTTTGTTTTGAATAGTATTGTGTTGCTATGGTTGTTTGTGTGTTAGTGAAGCTGTAAGGTTTGCAGATCTCTTGTATATTTGAGAAGTCAACTCACCATTTGGGAGCTGGTAACTTTACTTTCTAGCATATTATTGAAGATACACAGAGGTCCTGTTTTCTGGAAGATTGTTATGGACTTCAAACCCTGTGCCTAAATATTTATAAATACATGGCTACTGTCCGCAACTTCTTACTCCTTTAAAGAGTCCTCTCCTGCTGATGTTCAGGTGTATATCAGTATGTAGTGTCTCTACTTTAAAGAGTCCTCTCCTGCTGATGTTCAGGTGTATATCAGTATGTAGTGTCTCTACTTTAAAGAGTCCTCTCCTGCTGATGTTCAGGTGTATATCAGTATGTAGTGTCTCTACTTTAAAGAGTCCTCTCCTGCTGATGTGCAGGTGTATATCAGTATGTAGTGTCTCTACTTTAAAGAGTCCTCTCCGGCTGATGTTCAGGTGTATATCAGTATGTAGTGTCTCTACTTTAAAGAGTCCTCTCCTGCTGATGTTCAGGTGTATATCAGTATGTAGGGTCTCTACTTTAAAGAGTCCTCTCCTGCTGATGTTCAGGTGTATATCAGTATGTAGTGTCTCTACTTTAAAGAGTCCTCTCCTGCTGATGTTCAGGTGTATATCAGTATGTAGTGTCTCTACTTTAAAGAGTCCTCTCCTGCTGATGTTCAGGTGTATATCAGTATGTAGGGTCTCTACTTTAAAGAGTCCTCTCCTGCTGATGTTCAGGTGTATATCAGTATGTAGTGTCTCTACTTTAAAGAGTCCTCTCCTGCTGATGTTCAGGTGTATATCAGTATGTAGTGTCTCTACTTTAAAGAGTCCTCTCCTGCTGATGTTCAGGTGTATATTAGTATGTAGTGTCTCTACTTTAAAGAGTCCTCTCCTGCTGATGTGCAGGTGTATATCAGTATGTAGTATCTCTACTTTAAAGAGTCCTCTCCTGCTGATGTTCAGGTGTATATCAGTATGTAGTGTCACCCTCTGTCTGAAACCAGAGCCCACAACCCAATTCTCTGCTATAATTAAAAAGCTTAAATATCCATTACATTCTCCAAACTATGTGTAAAAGATACACAAAAGAAGATAAAGGGACTTGTGATTAAATTCCTCTAAATCAGAAAATACAGACAGTAAAGGGAAACGTTTAGGAAATGATTGGCAGATAATTTAAAGCAAGGGAAGTTGAAAAAGACAATTGACGGATCGGGGAGGGATGTAATATTTCAGGTAAGATTCAATGAAATCTGTCTGTAAACGCATTTCAGCAGTTATTTAAGAAAAAATAAAGTCACTTCCACAGGACCTCAGTGCGCACACACACACACACACACACACACACACACACACACACACACACACACACACACACACACACACACACACACACACACACACACACACACACACACACACACACACACACACACACACACACACACACACACACACACACACACACACACACACACACACACACACACACACACACACACTGGAAAAGTAAGGAAATATACTCATTACTTTCTAATATGACATCGGAATATTCCTCCGTCCAAAGTGCTTTGACAAATTGCCGTTATAATTGTGTTGATTTTCATGGGCGAGCACACACATCTCCATTTATAAAATTAAATTGGTCAAAAGTAATCAAATTATGCTGCAGGTGAGTGCAAGTGCTCATTTACTGCCGTGGCGATAATGTGATTGTTTTGTCAGATGAGTTGGTGCATCATTAGCTGAAAGACTAATGGGGTCATTATCGAGGGGCTGAACTCCCCAGAACAGGAAAACATATCAAAGACTGGCTTCTACTCAAATGCAGACACACAGAAACACATTGATTATCATGTAGTAAGTCACAATTCTAAAAAAGTCAAACATTTTGGGTCATTATCAAGGGGCTGAACTCCCAGAACAGGAACACATATCGGCAGTTATGTTGTTTTAACTAGGGATTTATGTCAAATCAAAATTCCAAAAAAAGGTAAAAAAATTAAACTTTCAGTCACAATTCTAAAAAAGTCAAGATTCTGAGAAAAAAAGTCAAAATTCAGAGGAAGATTGTTTTAAAACCAAATATTTATTAATTCATGGCTACGGCCCGGCGTCTGTCCTTAACGTCTTACTCCTTTAAAGGGGCCCTATTCTGCTCATTTTCAGGTGTATATTAAATGTAGTTTCAGAATTCTCAAAAGAGTCACAATTCTGATAAAAGAAAAAAAAAGGCAAAATTCCCCCCCAAAAAAATCTAAATGTAGAAAAAAGGAATCACAATTGTGATAAAAAAAAAAAATCGAAAATGAATAGAGTAATAAGGTAATTGGTGCTGAACCATATCGGCAGTCATCTAGTTTTAACTAAAGATTTATGTAACATTTAGGTCGCATTCTGATTATATAATAATATGCGCGGGCCGCTAGAGTCTGTTGATCTCCAGACTAACAGCAGCATGAGAATAACCTGCCGAAAGTGCCGATGCTCCATGGCGGAGGCTCCGGTAGAAATTGCCGGGATTCGCGTTTTTACCCCCTTAATGTCTGACCAATGGTTGAACAGCATTTCCGAGCACATGACTTGTGTTTAAAGTTTATAGTCCGTTTGAGTTTTGCCGTGTGAACGCAAACCGAACCTTCTGGAAAATGTAACAAACTGTCGTCTGCTGCGTGCCTGAAAACCGACTATTAGGTGTGAATGCGACCTTAATTCCAAATAGTCCAAAAATATGTCACAATTAAAAAAACGCAAGATTCGGAGAGAAAAAAGGAATCATAAGGAAAAAAAAGGCAACATTTAAATAAAACAAATAGAAAATTAGAAAAAATTAATCACAATTCTGATACAAATCTAGTAATACGTTAATTGGGGCTGAACTCCCCAGAACAGGAACAGCTAGATAGAAAGTGGGTCTGCAGCTGAAACACATCTGCGTCGGGAGGAGCTAACCCAGCGACTTACTCACAGCCGAAACATCAAAGACTGGCTTCTGACTTTCTGCACGACCTCAATAAAGTGAGGATCCACAATAATAGTAAACAGAAAATATAACAGCAGTGTGTGTTCCTTGAAGCGAAGGGAAATCAAAGTCAGTCAAACAGAAACATATGATTGATATTCATGTATTTATGCATCTGTGAGGCTCTGATTTCAGGTTTCAAAAACAGGACGCTTTGATATACGATTCAAGTTTCATCCTCACAAAGATGCCTTTCATTCATAGGACATTGAAGAGTTTGGGAGAGCCTTGTTTGGTAGAGCCTTTCTCGATGTTTGTTTAAATAAATCTGAACAAAAAATACCAGAATTTACATTGAAATTTCTCTGTTTTGAGACAACAACAAAAAGCGGAATGATATCACCAAAAAGTGACTTCTTAGAAAAGTTTAAAAAATATAATTTATTTTGCTATATGATTTAAAATGACATCTTTAATACAACTGTCCTCATCAGAGTTTACCTTCCGTTAACTTTCTTTTAATATCCCTGATCCAATTGTCAGTAAAACCATGTGTTGCTGTTTGTTGTTGGAGTTTTGCTCCAAAATAAGATATGAACAAAAGCTGTCTTTAGAATGTATGAGGATCAAGTTTGGCAAAACAACAAGTCGATAAAGGAACCTTCATGTCCACATAATAAATACATGAGTTGCCCGAGAGCAAATACCACGGAGTATTTGGACTAAAAGTCAACAAGCAGACAGGAGAGAGCATCTCAGTGGGGGGTCGGTGGGTTTCAAAGACAGAGAGAGGATCAAAGTATCGGAGATCCATTCTGGGTCAATGGAGCTGAGTTTCTGAGATTCCTGTCAAGACGATATCCAGTCAGACACCCAGTGGGGAGTCAGTGGGAGGAAGGGGGAGGGGGAGAGGAGGTGAGGAAGGGAGGAGGGAGGAGGAAAGAAAAGGAATCGGTGCTACAGTATAGTGTACAGGCCAGTAGTCTGAGTCTGAGAGAGTGGCTATGAGAGGAAGACCTTACTCAAACCTAAATAAGAGAATTGCATTTGATACGTAAGGAAGAGGATTAGGACTCGGGGCAAACGACATGTTGAGATCTGATTAGCAGTGAATTTTTGTTTGAGGTCTGAGATTAAAGTAAGATTCGGAAAAAATGAAAGAAAAGATTCTGAGAAAAAAGACACAATTCAAAAAAAATAAGAAAATGCCAGAAAAAAGTCAAACTTCAGACAAAAAAACAGGATTCTGACGGATCGGGGACCTCAATGAACATGTTGTGCAACCATCATTATTCACACACACACACACACACACACACACACACACACACACACACACACACACACACACACACACACACACACACACACACACACACACACACACACACACACACACACACACACACACACACACACACACACACACACACACACACCCCAAAAAAACAAAAGACATGCCAGAAAACAGTCAGAACTCTGAAAAACTTGTTAAAATATTGAGAAAAAAAGTCAAACTTCAGACAGAAAAACAGGATTCTGAGATACATTTTGGAATTCTGTAAAAGTCAAAATTCTGTGTGGAAAGAAAATCAGAAATTTGAGAAAAGAGCCAAAGAGAATTCTGAAAAGAATCAAAAAGAAATGTGAAAAATAAAAAAATGTGGTTGCAAAACAAAGTCCAATATTAAAATCCAGAAAAGTCCGAATCTGATACACTCAGTATTCTTGGGGATAGTTGCCATCAGAGGGAACTACTTGTTCACAAAAAGAAAGGGACCCCAACAGTTTCTTAATCTAAAACTACAGCACTAAAGCAAAGCCCTTTTGAGATACACTCAGCATATAACTACAATGCTAAGTTCTCTTTCTTCTGCTTTGATGTCATTGTGTTTAACAAGACATTTACACAGTTGTACAAGAACAACAGCTCCAAATAGCTACGACTGAATCTGTAAGGATGTCTCTGACCTTCTGCATTCGTTAACTGAGCTTTTTAAAGCAGCAGAAGACACGCATGCTGCCTTTGTTCGCAGAGCAATTACTGTAAGACTTGAACAGAGGAAAGAATAAGTTGTCCTACATTATCTTATTTTTCATAGTAGAGTCCTTTTTGTTTGAATAAAAAGGACCACAATCTATTTCCTGTCCAGGGTTAATAAATGACACTCCTACCTTTAGTAAGAGGGAAGAGACGTAAGAAAGGCTGCATATGTTTCGTTAGGATAGAGAGGAAGTAGAAAGGAGACGGAGAGAAGTAAAAGAACAGAAAACAGATGCTAGAGACCCTTTACATGCACACTTTGGAAAATAGCCACAAAACATTATTGATGACATTTTACTAGCTGCTTTCTGTATACTTGCATATTCCCGGTTAACCCTATAAGCAATCAGCAAAAGTAAAAAGCTAATGCTAGGCTATATGTGAACTACCTCAAGGTCATGAGGAGGGATGGGTATCGTTTGAAATTTATCGATTCCGATTCCGGTTCTTATCGATTCCGGTTCTTATCGATTCCCCGTTTCGATTCCAAAATTGTAAAAGAAAGAGGTCAAACGTTTAGATAACAAACATATCTTTATTCTTTTAAGCCGAACTGCATTTTGGGAAGCGACGTGGAGCGTTGCTGGCGTTGCTCGCTTCAAAAGTTGAGCAATGTTCAACTTTTGACGCCTCGACGGAGGCGTCAGCCAATGAAATCCCGTTTATGCAAATCTGCCAGTACAAGCGCTAGCCAATCAAACCGCGTGTATGCTGGGAGAGACTACGCAGGTCATTTCCTCATATTCTAAAAAATGGAGGGATAATTCATTATAGCGGTAGTGAATCACCCGGTGCTGATCAGTCTCTGTTCATCTACCGGGATACAAACCGGAGGAGCGAGGCTTGGAGGGAGGAGGCAGAGACAGTGGGTGAAACTGGTAGGTTTTCGCCTGTTTGGGGATTTTATATCCACCATACTTCGTTTTAACATTGCTATTGCTTTGTATGTCGGGGGCGGGAGATTCATGTGATTGGTTGTTGGTCGCGTTGCTCGCAAAAAATCCCCAAGCTTCAGACACGCCCACCGCCAAGCGTCAACGCACGCTGCTGTGTGGACGCTCCGTTAGTGTAGTGGAGCCTCACTTTAGAGCGTTTACCGCGACCCATCTTTGGTGTTATGAAGTGACTGAGCTCGTGAACTGTCTACGGGAGGACGGGGGGAGCCTCGCTGCGGGGCTCTCTCGCCTGTCAGCGCAACTTACATGATGCCGTTTAAAAAAATGAAGGGCGGTGCCGGCCGTCAGCGAACCGAGCCGGTCGTCAACGGCCCGCTGACGACCGGCCGTTCTGTGATTCTCCAGAACACACAGATGGCCAGTCCGCTATGTATTCCACCGGGTCACCGTGGCGCAGACGGACCCGGTGGAATACAGGGTCTACCGCGTTTAGGAACCGTTAAGCAGAACCGAAATTGTGTATTTTGTACGGGTACCCGGTACCCGGCATTTTCTTATCGGTTCTCACCTGGAACCGAGTTTCGGTTCCCAACCCTAGTCACGTGAGTTTTTGTAGGCTTATATCGGACATGGAGAGCCGTATCCTTGTCCCTATGCATCCCTTTTCATATTAAGTCACGAGGCTTTCTAATATCGCCATAGATGGTTTTACATTGAAGGGAATTAGCCCGGGCTGATACTGACCTCATGTCCATCAGAAAGTCTAGATATTCAATAATTGAAGTGAAGGTGTCCGGATAAAAGTACCTGCACCACCATAGAAGCATCAATGCCACATCTTTACATACAGCTAAACATGTTCACACAGCAAGTTTAGAAGAGATTTTATTTTGCTGATGCATGCTTTTGAGTGGTTTTCACACTGCGTGGAGAAGCTGAAAGGCATGGAGCGATTGTAAAGAGTTTGAAGAGAAAGTAAGGATGTAGAGGAAGGGGAGAGATTATATTTCCTCCATACCTCTCAGTGTGGATTTATCAAAGCGTAACCACAAGGACTTATCTTCTATCGGCTTCGCTGCAGCAATATGCAAATCTGGTGTTATTGGTGAGGGGGCGTTGACATGTACTCTTATTGCACTTATTTAACTAGTCCTGATATCTCTTTTCTCCACATTTATCTCGCTAACTTCCTACCTGTTTCCCTCACAAGTATTTTTAAGAACTTAAACCAATATCTATAAACGAAACCTCAGCCTTTTAATCCCTTCTCTCTCTCTCTCCCACTCCTCTTTCTATTTTTACTCACAAAGACCTTTCTTACAGTACCTGTATTTTCTCCCTCTTTATATCCCTGTCTCTCGCACACATTCCCATTTCTCTATCGCTGATGCTGAATAGGCAGATTAGCACGAGGGAAAAGGCGGCTGTGAACACTGCGTCTCTATTGACCCAGTATCTAAGCTCGGGGAAAGAGAGGCTAAGAAGAAGGAAATGTAACCCACTGCCTTCCTCTACTTCCTCCGTAACTCCACTGCACCAAATCCAGAATATGTGCAGCCTGGTAAATCCATTAACCGTTGATCGAGTCACTTTTTATTTGAGATGCCGTGGTAAAAGTGACACATGGAAACGGAAGAATGGAGCCAGAAATAAGACCTCAGTCCCCCCTTTTTTTATCCATCCATTCTCCGCTCTATTTCACCGTCTTTCTCTCCTGCTTTGTCCATCATGTCAAGCCACTGTGACTTTGAATCAGTCAACGGTCAAGCTGTTAAAGTCCTCGTCATGTCCCTCTTCAAGGCAGTGTGTCAGTGTCAATCGTCCACTTCAGTGTTGTTGATAATAACCTCAAAGTACTCTAACAGCTGCGAGTCATTTTCAGGCCAAGAATCGTACAAAAATGGTCATTTATCAGAGGCTTTGACTGGGCTTTAAACCCAGCAATCTGTGTGTTGATGGGAGTGTGTTTCTAGATCATTGTGAGCTTAGAAGCCTCTTATATTTCTGCAGCTTGTAATCTCATCACAAAGGCTACCATGTGGAGAGAGATGGGGATAAATGCAGAGTTTATCAATAGTGCTTACTCTCTTTACTATTTCCAAAGCAGTTACAGTGTTCATCTATCAGAGTAAAGGTACTGTATTGCAGCACTATGCAACTCTTCAAATCAAATGTGTTTTTACATCAGACGTGTTGCACTTAAGCAGACAGCGCTTTGCAAAATGGCTTTTTCTTTTGATGGGGCTGTGAATGATAAGTGCTGCACAACTTGCACCTGAGCACAAGAGGCCCTAAAGGCACAAATATAACAGGAACGTCATAGATACACTTCAGTACTCAAACAACCAGCACAACAGCATCGTAATCCAACGCCTATCAACCATCTGCAGTTTGATAGCCCAGAGGTCTTTCAGCCAAGCCACAACCTCCAGCTCAAACTACACAATCGAAAGTATGGCAACGTTAACCAAACAGTCCTGAAAACCTCGACTTGATGTCTTTCCTCCTCACCCTGTTGCTTTTTAATCTTAACCATAGAGCCGATGCCTTCTTGCTTTGCTCCCAAACAACGTCCACACATACAGCTGGATCTTCATCAGTCCACCTGTGCATCTTGTTCTCTATCCAACCATTTCAAGGCTTACAAACTCGCCAATGGTCAGTTGAAGCGATGTTGATGTCAGAACGCCTTGAAGACCAAAACCTATGGTTCTCTTTGACTTCAACGTCAACCAATGCAGACTCACTGATAGATAGATGCCAGCTGTCATTTAGACAATAAGGTATCTGTAATACGTTCGGGGAATCTTCACAGAGATATCACTGTTTTCTGTTGGGAGGTTCTGGTACCAAGTATTCTCAGGATCCATGTATCTGTGATCCTCTCCAGAATGGAAGGAGTCATCACATACAGAGACTAGTTCCTGAACAGTGTCCTTCACATGCTGATATCCAAGAGAGGGAGTTACACAGTCACAAGATGGAGGAATAGAAAGCAGTATTCAATGTTTACTTCAGATTAGCTCCACGTCAGAAATGAGCATGCTTGATGTCTCTCTCCATAGAGGCTGAATCATCATGTTAATCACATAGCTATCATCTGCCTCAAACAGTCCTGATGCTCTTCTAGGTAATCACACATCCTGTCATGTTCACAGCTGCAGTTGGGATACCTTTGTTATCATGTTACTCTCATATTGGAAGAGGACACTCAGTATTTTCTCAACAGCCAACTTGAAGGATATCCCATTGGTGGAGGAGAAGCAAAAACTGATCACCTAAACGAGACACTTTGAAGCCACAGTCTTGGTCCTTGGCATGAAGCAAAACGTACCAAAAGCAACACAGAAAGAGAAAAGAGAATAAGAAGACAGTGTGAGGAATATAGGTTGAGATATTGGCAGCTGAAAGAAAATATTTTACGGCTGGTGTTGCAGTTATATTTTCTCTTTTTCTTCTGAAACCTACATGGGTGTTTTCTCTTTCTCTCCCTCTCACATGTAAAGGGTCAGTTGTTGGTAACACCTCAAGGGAGCAGAGGAACGGAGGACAAGAGAAGAGGAACAACAAAGAAGAAAGAGAAGACAGTACGAGCTAAAAAAGACTCATCGAGGATTCCTCTTGAAGTGTCTTCCAGTGAGGGTGGGTGGAGCTAGCCTGCAGTGGCTACATACGTGCTAACATCAATGGAGGACTGCTGTACGACCCTATGTGAGGCGTTCTCTGGGGAGAAAGGAGGGAGGAGACGAGCCAGAGAATGGGGACGGATGATGGGTGGGCGATTTAATTCATATTTTGTATCTGCTCCTACATGAATGCACACTATGTCTTGTTCTCAGAATCAGAATCAAATTAACTTTATTCGTCCCACAGAAGGGACATTTGCATTTGTTACAGCAAGAAATGAGCGAAAGAAAGCTTAATATTAACATTTTTATGTTGAAGAAAATGTATAAAGAAAGCGTAATTAGACAGTAAGAAGTGGACTTTTGACTGCAAACAACCAGTATAAGTGAACATGTGTTGTTTTAAAATAACTGCCATGTGTGGAATAAACAAATCAAATAAACTAAGAAGCATGCATTCAAAATATAAACGGAAAAAAATACACAATTTACAAAATACACGTCCTGTAAGACAGGGGGGTCAAACTCAAATACACAGTGGGCCAAAATGAAAAAATGGGTACTAGTGGAGGGCCGGACTGGTTCAATGTTTATTGCAGAACTTATTGAAATGAACTTATTGCACATATTAAACCTGGAACTAACTAAGCTTCAATGATTGCCTATAAAAACAACATTAAACATTAAATCATCAGCTGCATTCATTTCTTATGGCTCTATCTGCAGCTTTTCCAGAGTCATTTCTTATGAGTACATTTTCCCACAGGCCAACAACAGCTTCAACAAAACTATTCCCCTCAAAGAGAAAACCAAACATGCCCTGTTGTCGTGAGAGAGAAAGTGCAGAAGGAAACATCCATTAAACTCAGTGTGCTGCTCTGTGATGCTAGTTCAGATACTTGGCATCTCATCTTGGGTGCAAGGTCATCAATGTTTGGGCTCAGGCTCTGAGCTGAGGAGACCCTTAGGATGGAGTGAAGGTGTGCGTGCAATATACCGGCGGGCCAGATCTAATAGGAATTAGAAATTATCCTGCGGGCCGAACATTTGTTATTATAATGAAATGTTACGAATATTTTGTCATATCATACTGTACTTTTTGTGTTCCTTTTCTTACAATTTATTCAAGATTCAAGAATCAAGGCTTAATTGTCATTAGCTACAGTGTAGATATGGCAATGAAAAACCTCCAACAAAGCAACATAAATATATATAGGATATAACAAATAAAATAGTGTGAGAGAATGAATTTATTTTCTTTAACTGTAACGTTTAAATGTACCTCAATGTTTGTTTCTCTCACAAAACCCACGAAGACACAACCAACCAATCAAGGCTTTGAAAAAACGACTGCTTTTTCATTGATTCTGTGAGAAAAACAACAGAAGAGCTGGACGTCCCCCAGAGAGCTGCCTGACGAGAAGTGACAAGCCTCTTATTGGCTCTAATTTCCTGCTGCTTTGATTCGCTAATTTCCAAAACATCAGGTGGTGAAGAGCGAAAGTGACAGGGCTCTCACTCTGACACTGCCTTTAAGCAATTTAAATGTCATTTGGATGGTTTTATCTACAGTTTTGTCTTCTCAAATTGTGCTGGAGTTCTGCCAATGGCCAATCAGGGTGTCATGGTGAAAACTGGAAGATAGAAAATGCTAAAATATAGCTTCCTTTGTTTGTGTTTTTAAGACTCAGGTAGGGGCTAGATTCAGGTTTCTGTTCTGGGCCAGTGTAAACCTAGTCATATTTCTGTGTTTTATACATTTCCCTACCTGTCTATTGTGGTTTGTCATATCAAAACACCTGACCAAGACTCAAATCACAAGTTACAGCCCACAGGAAGTTAGCATTGCAAGGGCTACCTCAACAAAAAACTAGATTTAGGTATATTGCAGAAAACAAGCTTTATGGCCAACATACATTTATGATACTGGTTCAGCAGGATAATCTCCTCATATTAACATCACTTCTTCTAAGGAAGCTTAAATACAATCGGCAGAAGTAAGAAGCAAACGTTAGGCTATAAACGATGCCCACCGCTAAGCTAAAGGAGGCTAATGTTGGGCTATAAAGGAACTACAGCACGGTCACATGACTTCACGTCACCACCGCTAAGCTAAAGGAGGCTAATGTTGGGCTATAAAGGAACTACAGCACGGTCACATGACTTCACGTCACCACCGCTAAGCTAAAGGAGGCTAATGTTGGGCTATAAAGGAAATACAGCACAGTCACATGACTTCACGTCACCACTGCTAAGCTAAAGGAGGCTAATGTTGGGCTATAAAGGAAATACAGCACAGTCACATGACTTAACGTCACCACCGCTAAGCTAAAGGAGGCTAAGGTTGGGCTATAAAGGAACTACAGCACGGTCACATGACTTCACGTCACCACCGCTAAGCTAAAGGAGGCTAATGTTGGGCTATAAAGGAACTACAGCACGGTCACATGACTTCATCACCGCTAAGCTAAGGGAGGCTAATGTTGGGCTATAAAGGAACTACAGCACGGTCACATGACTTCACCACCGCTAAGCTAAAGGTGGCTAATGTTGGGCTATAAAGGAACTACAGCACGGTCACATGACTTCACGTCACCACCGCTAAGCTAAAGGAGGCTAATGTTGGGCTATAAAGGAAATACAGCACGGTCACATGACTTCACGTCACCACCGCTAAGCTAAAGGAGGCTAATGTTGGGCTATAAAGGAACTATAACACGGTCACATGACTTCACATCACCACCGCTAAGCTAAAGGAGGCTAATGTTGGGCTATAAAGGAACCACAGCACGGTCACATGACTTCACGTCAGTGTTGTAGTCAAGTCACCAATTCACGAGTCCAAGTCACTCTCGAGTCTGAGTCCAAGTCCGAGTCACAAGTCTTCATTTGTTAATCTTCGTGGATATATGTGTTGAAATGTAGCTGCTCCTCTACATTGCTTTCATCCTGTCATGTTATACTTATCTGTCTATTGAACTGCGAGTTTGGCTACAATTCTTGTAGTAGGTGCTATACAAATATAAAGCTTATTACTAATATTATTATTATTATTATATATAAATAAACTATATTTAAAATGAGTTACCTTTTAGAGAAGTGATTATATTTGTATGCCAATATTTTCCTATGGTCAAGTTTTCGTCTTGCACTTTTATTTTGATAGTAATAAGATCGGGACTCTTATTTTGAAGGAACTTTTACTGGTTAAATCAGTTTACTGATAAAGATTTAGCCCCAGAAAGCACATGGCTACTTAGCATGCAAAATGAGTCATTCTGCATGTTAAGTAGCCATGTGCTTTCGTGTTATCGGCTGAGTCTTTATTTATTGATTAGATCACGTTACTCTGATGATAGTGTTCAACACAGCCTATATGTCTGCACTCGATCCTTAGAGTAATGTGTTACGGAGCCTTCTCTTCAATATTGTTTCCACATAACGAGCATTTTGCGCTGCTCTTTTCCAATGTGGAAGCAGAATGTGTGAAAGCATACAGCACGATGCGGGGTGTGTCTCTAGACATCTTTAGACTGGAATAGCGGGGCCCAGTACGTGAACTCGCCTCGCAGGTGCACACGCCAGGATAGAGGACATCAGACTCCAGAGAAAATTTGCTCGAGTCTGAGTCCAAGTCGGAGCGTCAATGTACAAGTCGAGTCCGAGTCATCGTGGGGGGAAAAATTCACGAGTCCGAGTCCAAGTCATCGTGCGCGAGAATTCATGAATCCGAGTCCGAGTCGAGTGATGAGTCCCGAAAATCGGCACTCGAGTCCGAGTCCAGGACGCGAGTGCTCCATCTCTGCTTCACGTCACCACCGCTAAGCTAAAGGCGGCTAATGTTGGGCGTGATGACGTTTAGTCGTCTCATTTAGAAACTCGTTAGCAACCTCCGTTTTTTGTATTCACCAGTGGGGTATTTAGTGACACTGTATTTTATGTGATAGAACAAAACTAGAAATCTCTTCAGCTTGTTTTAACCACAGACCACATTTCAGGAGATTAGCGAAAAACACGTATTAAAATGTTAAGTCATTCCTGCACCACTCTATAGACTTTTTACTCCCTAAGTTATTTACAAAATGCACATCTTTCCTTTGTTTGACCTTCTTACAAACGCAGGCTACTTAGCGTCCACACATTCAACCATGTTCTTCGGGATATACATTTACAGTCATGTGAGTGCGATAACATTGACACTCCTGAAGCAATTGTTCTTAATGACCTCTCCAGGTTTTTTTTTCCATCAGAACACAAATCAATCATTCTCGTACACACAGATCTTTCGTTCCCCCCTTGTATAACACTAAAGTGAGTGTTAATACATGTTAAACTCTTTCCAGCTCCAGAAAAATGCTTCTCTTGCAAAGTGCTTAGTTTTATGTCTGCTTTGCTCGTTTCCTCTGTCCCGTTGAAGGCTTTGCTTCCTGCCGGAGGAACAAAGGTACTCACACCTGCTCCGGTTACATACAGTTTCTTAGAAGAACAAAACCACCAACAGACAAACCTGACAGCAGTTTCCCAAAGAGCTGCAGGGTACGAGAACACAAGCAGAGAGAAAGACCTGGGAGGTGGACGGAGGTGAAAGATGAGCTGCAGGAGAGAAGAATGGCCTCAAGCTGACGGTGCAAAACTGCTCCATAGCTGCTCTTTATCACTGGACTTAAAACCACACTGTACATTTCCAGAGGTGGGAAGTAGTGGAGTACAAATACTTCGCTACTGTACTTAGGTACTTTACTTATTTTTCTGACAACTTCGTACTTTCTACTTCTTACATTTTCAAAACAGGCTGGTTACTTTAGTTTTAATCTGTGTGGCGTGATCATTATTATTTAGTATGGGCTTCGAAATGTACTTTAAAAAGTACCCATAACAGCTGTTTTAAAGAGTACCTGACCTCCCTTTATATTAATAGAACAATAATGTCATTGTTAGCTAATGAATGTTTCCATGCTGAACAACGGCAACCTTTTCATTGGTCCCTCTTCTTTAGAGAAGACCAGGAAATGATGGATACACGGATCGTGTTCAAATCAATAGGCACGCAATAGGCGCGTTCACACCGGAGTATTTTCCCCGTACTTTTCCCCTTTAGTTCCGTTAGTACCCCTGATATCGCGTTCACACCAAAAAGAGTACTTAGTGCCGGGAACTTTTACCCCCATTTTTAGTGCCTGCTGAGAGGTGGTACTCTCCTGGGGGAAAAAAAGTGCCCCAGTTCTGATTGGCTGGGCGAAAATTCTGGCGATTTACTCGGAAGGCTTCAGTCCCCAACTCCGGGGACTTCCGGCCGGGGACTTCAGGTGGCAGTATACGCCGTGAAGTGGTTTGCGGCCTGCCAGTAAACCCAAAGCAGAAGAAGACGAAGTGACGTCAGCAGCTTCATTTGCGTAATCTTCCCTCAGGGAACTTATTCTGGTGTGAACGCGATCGGCTCTTAGTTCCATGGGGGAACTAAGTGCTGGGAACTAAGTGCTGGGAACTAAGTACGGCAAAGTACTTGGTGTGAACGTGGCTAATGACTCTAAATAATAATGATCAAGCCACCAAACACAGATTCAAACTAAAGTAACCAGCCTGTTTGGAAAATGTAAGAAGTAGAAAGTACAGGTATTTGTGTTCAAAATGTAAGAAGTGAAAGTCAAAAGTCGTCATGGAGTAAAGTACTGATGCCAGAAAAATGTACTCAACCCAGTACAGGCCCGGTTCCAGAACCAAATGACTCAGGGTGCATCTGAGATTAGAGAGGGTGCAGTGGTAAAGTGCTATTTTTATAAGTGGGGAGTGGACCTAACACCCTGTAGGGGGGTCCTCACCTCCTCTAGGGGGGTCCGGGGGCAGGCTCCCCCGGGAAGATTTTTTTTAAAATATTGAAGTTGAAAGCATCAATCTGGTGCACTTTGAGAGCAAAATGAAGAGATCTATGGATACATCTCAACACCATATGAAACAGAACTGTAAACAGATTTACTTTTTCTTTATGGATATTTTACAAACCACTCCGCTTTTAAGATCAAAATGTCTACATGCATAGCAGAAGATGGCATCTTTTTTACATGAATATTCCAGCCAATCTGTGTTTTGAAACCATGAGCTGCAAAATGAGCGCCTTAATCCACTGTACAGGCGAGATGGGAACTTTTTTAAATATACCTGGGCAGGCTCTGTTTTGCTGAGGTCCTCTGGCACTTGCGGGCCGCTGAGGGGTGGCGGTGTTTGGGGAAACGAAGACGGCTGCGGCTGCTCCGCCTCCGTGGGCGAGGCGGGCAAAGCCGGCGAGTCGGGCGGGAGGACTGTCCACGACAGTGGCCGCGGGTAACGTAATGTCTCTGATCTGAACTGTTATTACCTGCAGTAGATGCAGTGTTACTGCTGGCGATAAGGGCTGGTTATTTAACCATTTTCTGATGTCCATCAGTGACTGCTGTGTAAGCACCTTGCAGATGACGAACGCGTAGCGGCACAGGTCACCCGCACCTGACATAATAACGTTACTTGCCATTTAAATTGACCAAATAAATGCAGCAGACAATGTTATTTAACCACAATTATAATTTATTTTATTTCAACTATATTCTTGTTCTTCTTCTTATAATTACTAATAATAATATTATTATAATAGTTAGTTATAATAATGTATAATAATATTAGTTATTATATATGAAATATTTTTCACTTTTTTTTTTTTTTCAATTTTAATTTTTCAAATGAGGGTGCATAACAACTCAACTGAGGGTGCAATGCACCCTTATGCACCCCCGTAGAACCGGGCCTGACCCAGTAACAAAGTATTAGGGAGAACAAATACTGCGTGCCTCTGTCAGGTCTGAGGGGAAGTTTCTACCGTCTTTTCAATGATTTCTACACGATGGTGGGCTGCAGATATCACATGTCGTCCGGCTATAGCAGCAACATGATCTCAGACGGTGGAAAGTCAGGATGTCTCATTTAGGGAACAATTGATCCAACAGTAAGTGTTGGATGGAAACCAGGCAGATCTGACCACAGCAGGCCGTTAAAAGGTGCCATATGTCAAGACTTCATATGAATAATTTAGTATATCGCGGTACAAGACATGCTGATGCTAAAAAGAAAGAACATACTGGTACCACAATATGAAAACAGCTTGATATTTAACAGTGTGTTTCCTGTGTTTCTTGTGCTTTCTGCATTAACAAAGCATATTTTAAGAGTTTATCAGAATTTCCTTCAATGAAAACATGAATCAAACTGATATTATCTTAAGAAACAAAATAATAATAACTGCAAATTCACTGACTGATTGTAAAGTAAAGAAAATGAGAGGAAAGAATATACGATAAAAGTGTTGAGCACTGATTTGTAGGATGAATGTTTAAAAAAAGGTTTTACATGAGTCTCACCCTAGGTTATAAACAGTGAAATGTCATTTAAGTGACCACATTTAATTTGATATTGATTATTGGAAGTCTGTTGACCTGCAGACCAACAAATCAATGGTGAATAAGCCAACGTGTGCTCAGTGTCTTCAGAGAACAGGACCTCTGTCTGATCTCCAATAGAAACACACTGTTCCAGAACAAAGATGGAGGATGAAGACATGAATACAACTTGTTCTATGACTCAGTGAACTTTCAATAATCAGGTCGACTGCTGGAGAGAACATTAAGTGATTTTAAAGAGAACAACTTTTCTTGCATTTCCCCTTAATTGCTGCTGTTGGCTGCAGGACATTAAGACTGAGGAACACAACCACAGATTCATCATGAGCAGAAACTGGTACTCAATCAGCAGGAGAGGACTCTTTAAAGTAGAGACACTACATACTGATATACACCTGAACATCAGCAGGAGAGGACTCTTTAAAGTAGAGACACTACATACTGATATACACCTGAACATCAGCAGGAGAGGACTCTTTAAAGTAGAGACACTACATACTGATATACACCTGAACATCAGCAGGAGAGGACTCTTTAAAGTAGAGACACTACATACTGATATACACCTGAACATCAGCAGGAGAGGACTCTTTAAAGTAGAGACACTATATACTGATATACACCTGAACATCAGCAGGAGAGGACTCTTTAAAGTAGAGACACTACATATTGATATACACCTGAACATCAGCAGGAGAGGACTCTTTAAAGTAGAGACACTACATACTGATATACACCTGAACATCAGCAGGAGAGGACTCTTTAAAGTGGAGACACTACATACTGATATACACCTGAACATCAGCAGGAGAGGACTCTTTAAAGTAGAGACACTACATATTGATATACACCTGAACATCAGCAGGAGAGGACTCTTTAAAGTAGAGACACTACATCCTGATATACACCTGAACATCAGCAGGAGAGGACTCTTTAAAGTAGAGACAGTACATACTGACACTTGTCTCCATCTGATAACGTTTGTAGTCTCATTAAGCCACTTGTTAGCAACTGCTGATTTGATGACACTTAGAAGCTTCATACCATCACAAGTGGTGACGTATTTATGTCGTAGAAACAAAACGTGAAGTTTGGCTAAGCTTGTGTTGCGCCAAAGTAACAGGAAGTGGTAAAGTGCTAAATAATAATGTGGCTTTAGGCGCCAGTTCGTGCATTATTACCGTCTGCTGGAGACCATTGAAAACGTTTTAGTCATATTGAAAGATGCCTCAGATGCCATCATATGTTCGTGTGTTTATTACTCTTACAGCTTTTGTTTAAAATGCCAGAGCCTGTTTAACATGTGACTTGATGGGAAAATGCCTCGAGGCACAACGAGAAACACGGCTTTCTGCATCTGGAGTCCTTACAAACATGGTTGATTTGCTGAATACAACCCGGGTTCGTAAAAGCTTCACAAACGCTGGGTTTTTTGTGAGCATACAATGACTGAAATGTAGGATTTCATGGAGGGGAGACAGCTGACAGTTTTCAACAACAGCAGCTATCAAATGAAAATGGAGTAATCAGCATTAGGACAGTTCATGTCTGCTACGCTTAGTCATGAAAAGGAACATTAGCCGTGCCTGGTGAGAGTCTGACAGTTGGACTTAAATACAGTCTGCTGGTAATAGACTCATTATGCACCTGCCTTTTCTAAAATACCATTAAAAGACTGTGATGGCTTTTTCTCCCACTAAAAAGGCTTATATTACGCACTACCTTGGTGGAAAACACATGCATAGAACATATGAAGATCTACTAAATACCATCAGGAAATTAGACCCTTATCCATGCAAAAACAAACACAACACTGCAGTAGAAGTATAGTAAAATATAGCATCAAATAAAACGTCTTACAGCATTTCTAAAGAAGCTTCAGGTACAATTGTAGTTTCCTATCTGAAGGTCATCACTGTGTAACCTTAGCAAATCATCTATAGTCTGAATCTGTAGCATGTATGTGTTACGGTTTGGGAAAGGTAGGACCCAAAAGCAGACTACAAAAAAAGGTAAGTTGGTCTAGAAAACAAAAACGAGCTTTATTGTAAAAGCTGATGGCAAAAACACAAAGGAAGCACAAGGAAGATACAAAAAGCTGACGATGACTGACATGGAGAGTGATGGGAAAAACAATGAACCGACACCGAACACAGGAAGAGACTAAATACAGGGAGGGGTAATCACGAGACGAGAAACAGCCGGGCAGGGGAGGAGAAACACAAGGGCAACAGGTGAACACAATCAGACAATCAGACACACCAGGGAAACTAACGACAGGAGGAAAAACACAGGGGCCGTTTTTCAATCGCGAGGAAACTGGCTTCCAAGCCAATATTTCAAGGATGCTACGTCATCGAGTGCCGCCGAAGGACTGTTCCAATCACCAGCATACTTGGAATTCCACCGAGGCCGCGTCCTTGGTTTGGGGGTAATTTCGAGGCTGCATATGGGTAGACTTCGCGTCCTTCAAATCCCCACAATGCTTTGCGCACGGACCAATTTCCCCAAATCTGTGGCGGAAAATGTAAGGCGGGGCCTCTCAGGTGACGCACACCTGCACACTTGCTCGCCTGTTCCACTCTTCGTTTTCCGAATGCCAGGAAGGATTCTTGCCTCGCTTCTGAAGGAAGTGACTTGGAAGTACACGACTACCAAGCCAGCATCCTCGCGATTGAGAAACGGCCAGGGAGAAGGACCAGACAAGAAACAAGGAGGAAAATATGACAGGGAGAACAGAACAGCAAAATAAACCCACAACTAGACACAACAACTCAAACCCTGACAATATGTCTGTGCTAGGCTATGAGGATGTAAACATGAATGCATCTTCTAAATCTCTTTAGATACCGTCTATCATGAGGCATTGAGATTTATGACAAACCTTAAACCCCTTGAACGCACCATTGCTCCATATCCTCGGTTTGGAAGGTCTAACCCATCGGCATGTTGTTATTTCTAAGGCTATTCTTGATGTTCTTTCACATAATCTATAATATCCTTTGAGGAAGTACAGGAACTAATGGCCATCGCTCTGAGGACTTGTTTTTACTTATTGTCACTTAAATCTATGAGCTGGGCATACGTTGTATAGTTTTGCTGCTCCAATATGAGCTGAAACTCAGGGGTCTGTTTCTCTTAACAGATTTAAAGAGTTTCTCATGACCAAGAAGCAGGAAATGGTCTATAGATGCTATATATATATATATATGCCTATTATGGCGGGATCTCTGTTTTTGTATTGTGGTGTATCAGTGGTAATATATATATATTTAACATGTTCATACAAATGCTCAACTTTTTACTGTTTCAAGAGTTAATTTTTCACTGTATCACTTTATCTTTGCTCTATAGGGGCGTTCACACCAAGTTCTTTTCCCACAATAGTTCATCAGAACTCTTTTAGTTCTGATGAACTAAAGCAGTTCGCGTTCACACCGCAATGAGTTCCTGAGGGAGGATTAGTCAAATGAGCCGCTGACGTCACTTCTTCTTCTTCTGCTGTGGGTTTACTGGCAGGCCGCAAACCACTTCACGGCGTATACTGCCACCCGAAGTCCCCGGCCGGAAGTCCCCGGAGTTGGGGACTGGCTTCAGTAGAAGCTGCTGGGACTCCCAGAAGCTTCGACTGAAGCCTTCTGAGTAAATCGCCAGAATGCCGACACCTCCTCATCTCCACCGCTCCCATGTTTTCTTTTGTGTTGCCATAAGTTAGTCTCTCTCCGTTGGTGCGCGGGGCTAATGCTAATGCTAATAATGCTAATGCGAGGATAATAAAATGGCGGCTTCACACAACTTTTTGAGAGTTTGACGGGGCGTGGTTTGCAATCCGTCCAGCCAATCAGAAATAGGAACCTTTTTCTCCCACGAAAGTCCCTGCTCTCTAGCAGGGACGGAAAAGGGGGTAAAAAGGTTCTGATGAACTAATTTAGTTCCGGCTCTTTTTGATGTGAACGCAAATACATCTGAGTTCTGATTAACTATTGTGGGAAAAGTACTCCGGTGTGAACGCGCCATATTTTGCTGCCATTAACGCCTGCATTTTCCCAAGGGGATAAATAAACTAAATTAATAAAATTAATAACAACATCATCTGCGCCCCAAAGCATGCTCTGAACAGAGAATACAAACGGCTACCATCTAATGGGAGATTCAGTAAAGTCAGCCTGAAGCATCCTTTGAGCTCCAGTCTGTCCTCTCAGTGAACACAGAGCTGAATCCAGATCAGATGCACGCTGAAGGCTCTTTGAGCAGCTTTTCTCTCACTGATTGTGCTGTGTTCAATGTTTGTTGTTTGTTTTTCATGTATTGTGTCTTGATATCTGTCTGTTGATGTTACACATGGAGCTGCTGTGATGCAAGTAGCATTTCAGACTTGATCTGAGCATTAAAGTATTATCGTGTATATGCCTATGGTGAACAGGTATTGTATTGTTGTGCTGTAATCCTACCAGACTGTCCAGGTGGAGGTGTTCCTGACGGGACTCTGGGCAGGTAGAGCAGAACCGTCAGAACTCCTGCTCTGCTGCCCCAACATGGCTCCATCGCTATGGGCTTTGGCACCGCCTACACACACATAAAGACAAAGAAACACACACAGCATGAGTACACACACACACACACTGGAAAAGGAAAGGAGGTTTGCTTCAACGCGCGGCGCTCTTCCTTAGGTGTCGAATTGAACCAATGACCATCTGGTTTCTACGACTGCATGTTGAGTGTTTGAAAGGAGCAGGATTCTCCAAAAGCAGCGAGCGGGTCGATTTAAGGGACACACACACACAAATAAACAAACACAGCATGACTACTAACACACAGGAATGAAGATCAGAAAATATACAAACACATTTACAATTCTTAGATTGCAGCATGAAGTAAATCTTAATGGAATGAAACAACATCTTTTAACCTCATCCTGAAAGGTGCAACACATACAAATATCTGTCCTTTAAGACAATTCCAGAGTAAACGCTCCCGCTAAGTTTGTTTGCCCCTGTTCTGTACCTGCCTCCTGCAGACTGTTCAAACAAACGCTTCAACTTCAACCATGTAGAATCTGTGTGTTTGAATATGGATCTGAAGTTGGCGTGACATTGAAGTCGTGCTGCTGGACTCGGCTGTAGTTCCTTTATAGCATAACGTTAGCATGTTGCTTCTGGACATTAGAGTTGTGATTTGAAATGTATAAAAGTAGGGTAGACATGTGGAGATTATCCGGCTGAACAAAACGTGCATTTATCTAACAGGCTCGTTTTCCACAGACCTATTTTTGAGCTATTTTCCAAAATCCTGTGGAGAAATCCCGTTGTTTTTTTGTCGAGGGAACCAGCAGCTTCCTTCAGGGTAAAAACGTCATCCCTGCACCGCTCTATTGGACTCCTCTCATTACTTCCGGAACATAGTGACATCACTATGATCTTATTGGCTAGCGCTCCAACACATTGTACGTGATAGGCTAAGGGGCGGGACATCTCTAAGCGGTCGACCAATCACAACAGAGCCGGCCAGCTAAACCAAGAACACCCAATTATTTAGTCTGTTATCGAAACATACTGATATAAATACTATGTTACACAATTATCTCAACTGTTCTAAATTACATATTTCATAAATACATACTGTAACTCAAAATATATCTGTTAGATTAATTAAAAGCTGTCAATGGCTCCATTAGGCCTAATTTTCATGGAAGATCCCATTCAAATTTGAAGTGGATCAAAAGGGTCTTTCCACAACATTTTTTTAACTCTAATTAACATTGTGAGAAAAGCCATTTGATTGTTGGCAGAGGTCTCTGAGTGCCCCTCCAGTTATTAGCCAGTGTTTGAATTTAAATGTGGTTTTTTACCCGAGTCATACAAACGGGGCTTTCTTGAAAAATGAATATTTAAAACTCAGCTTAACAGGTTTGTTAATTGCCACACTCTAAATTATAAAAAATAAAGAATCTATCCCTATAGATACTGTAATATCCCCTCTGCCCATTGCCTCTGGGACGAATACTCTGAATATTTAATGTGTCTTTCTGTGGGTTTAATGATATTTAATGGCCAGGATAGAGTTTCCTTACATCTGAAAACACAACACGAGGAGAGCCATTGAGCCATCGATTAGGTTTGACCCTTCAGACTCTCCGTACCACAGAGGTCACAGAGACTGACCCTGTTTATCACACACACACACACACACACACACACACACACACACACACACACACACACACACACACACACACACACACACACACACACACACACACACACACACACACACACACACACACACACACACACACACACACACACACACACACACACACACACACACACACACACACACACACACACACACACACCAAGTATACATCACTTCAGGGGACATTACATTGACTTACATGCATTTCCTGGAGACTTATCCTAACATTAACCATAACCAACACATGCCTTACCCTAACCCTTACCCTAACCCTTAACCTTACCCTTAACCCTAACCAAGTCTTCACCCTAAAATTAATGATTCCCCTTATGGGGACCTCCAATTTGTCCCCATAAGGGAGGCGAGTCCCCACACGTGACTGTGTAAACAGATTTAGGTCCCCACAAGTATAGTAATGCTAGGACACACACACACACACACACACACACACACACACACACACACACACACACACACACACACACACACACACACACACACACACACACACACACACACACACACACACACACACACACACACACACACACACACACACACACACACACACACACACACACACACACACACACACACACACAGAGATTGTAAAGACACACTTAACCCTCTCTCTGATTACTTCACTGATTATATTTGCCATTTTTATACCTGGATTGTCTTGAAGACTTAAAACTGTAATGTTGGTGAAGCAACTAAAGATAAGATAAGATGTACTTTATTCATCCGAGTCATTGCACATAATAACAAATTATAAGAGTAGAAATAACCAATTCTAAAATATATACATCTCAAAATAGAACCAGCAATAGAGAGTACGAAAAATATACAGATGACCGTGAAGATAAAATATCTATAACAAATAAAAACACTGTTAGAAAACTGCTTTATAAATAAAGTTTGGTTTGATGATTTGATATTATTATACGGTTAAAGAGTGCGATACATAAATCAATTATTAATGTGAGGTTTGCTCAGATGAAGGCTTAATTTTCTAATTGTAAACATTTTTCATTTCTTCTGGATTGCCATCTGCTTTTTATATGTTTCTGGGAGAATAGGGAACAAGCTGAATGTAAACAACAGTAACTTGTTGTGGTGAAACAGCATCAACATGAAGCCCGTCACTGTGGGGAAACCACCATCTGTGCTCCATTATTGTAAATAAAAGGTTTCAAAACAACACAATGGCTGTCAAATATTTAATGACTCAGTCCCAATGGTGACCTTCAATTGAGGGAACCGGACTCCAGCGTTTTTATAAATAACTAAGTTGTGTGTTTAGCGTGTATACAGTGTAATTATAGAACACATCTACACAAAAGGCTGCTGTCAGAGTCGCTATCAACTTCACACAAACGCTGTGACGTCTGGGTTCAAACACAGAGGACACACACACACACACACACACAGCGTAAACATCTCCCCCGGTGTTAATAGGTTTAAGTGCTGGAGCGTACAGGATAATTAGAGGCGAGAAGCTCCTCTGTTTGTTTAGTGTTTTCAGAGTGTCAGGAAATGATGAATTCTCCACTAACTAAACACACACACACACACACACACACACATACACACACACACACACACACACACACACACACACACACACACACACACACACACACACACACACACACACACACACACACACACACACACACACACACACACACACACACACACACACACACACACACACACATACACACACACACACACACACACACACACACACACGACTGACTTCTTATTAGCTTTCTCCTGATTGAGAAAATGAGTCATTGTTTACGGGTTTTTTTCTCATTGAGAGAAGCGAGATAATAAAATCAGAGATGACGCAAAAATGAATAACAGGTGTCTGATTGTAGGACACACACATTTAGACGATGAAATGCTGTCAACACGGTTTCTAAAGTAACAGCACTTTAGTGTGTGTGTGTGTGGTTACAACCCACTAGTCCCTTTGATCTACCGTGCACACACTCCAAGGCATGTTACATTACATCATGTTTACGAGACACCGCTTCCTCCAGGAAATTAGCAGTTTTGTGTTAAAGGTCATTAAACTTCACACATAAGTAAACAGTGAAGATACCTGCAGTGCAACCAGTCAAGGAACGGTCACATGACGCGTGGAAGTGTGTTGGGTTGAAAGTTAATGGGGCGGTCCTACTGGAGGAGCTGGTTAACTTTCAAATCAGTGTTACCCTTCATCTCCATTTGTCTTTCAGAAATCTGACTAAATTAATTCTGACATATTCCAACTTTTCTTCAGAATAGTGACTTTCATCTCAGAGAATACCGGTGGGAGTGTGTGTGTGTGTGTGTGTGTGTGTGTGTGTGTGTGTGTGTGTGTGTGTGTGTGTGAGAGAGAGAGAGAGAGAGAGAGAGAGAGAGAGAGAGAGAGAGAGAGAGAGAGAGAGAGAGAGAACATTTTGAAGCAGTGGCAGGGTGATGTGACGACTGTAAGAGCTTTCTCTGGCTCTTTTCCCAACCTAATCACAGTAAGTGAGACAAGGATAGAGAGAGGAAGAAAGAAAGCAGGACAGAGAGAGAGCAGAGGTAATTAAGAGGGAGGGATAAGAGGGTAGAACTGAGCAGAGAAAGGGGGAGGAGGGGTGAGTCCAGGGGTGAGTGAGGTCAGGAGGGCGAGTCAGGTGGTGTCCAGGTAGCCGTTTAATCGATATTAAAACTCTGCTGAGCTGTCCAGTGTAAAAGCTTTCTCAGCTGACAGATGCTAAGTAGAGCTGGAGAGAGAGAGAGAGAGTGTGTGTGTGTGTGTGTGTGTGTGTGTGTGTGTGTGTGTGTGTGTGTGTGTGTGTGTGTGTGTGTGTGTGTGTCTCTCTCTCTTTTTATTTTAAATATCAAGTGCCACTTATGCCCAGACAACAGTTTTTGCTGACTGAGAGTAATGTTGAAATTGGCTACTTGGCATTACTGAGCAATATCAGTCGTTCATTCTGTGGAGAAATGTTGGAAATCATCCAGAAACACTGCGGTTGGTTTTGAGGATGCAAGCTGTCACTTTGTATTCTATTTTATTGTATGTTTGTATTGTGTTTTTATTGTTTATACATACAACATAGATACAGGGATTTACGATTGACATACATAACCAAATACCTAACAGTCTCAGATTGCATGGCATCTTTTTGCAGACTGTTCCAAGTCAGAGGAGCTGCGCACCTAAAAGCTTTCGTCCCTAAGTCAGTCCTAGCACTTGGCACATTCAACGAAACCACAGCATGAGATCTCAGGCAATAGCTCCTTTCAATTCGCCGTGTGATCAGATGGTAATTTACTACAAAATAAATAATTGAAATGTTTTAATAATAATCAAATGGGTAATTTAATCTTCTAAAATTATGAATTATTCCACAACAGGATTCGCCGTCGATCATTCTCAGATATCCATCCATCCATCTTCTCCCGCTTATCCGTGGTCGGGTCGTGGAGGTATCAGTTCCAGCAGAGAGCCCCAAACTTTCTTTTCCCCTCATCAACCAGCTCTGACTGGGGGATCCCAAGGCGCTCCCAGGCCAGCGTAGAGATATAATCCCTCCACCTGGTCCTAGGTCTACCCCTCGGTCTCTTCCCAGCTGGACGTGCCTGGAACACCTCCCTAGGGAGGCGCCCAGGTTGCATCCTTACTAGGTGCCCGAACCACCTCAACTCCTTTCGACGCGAAGGAGGTTCAACTCCGAGTCCCTCCCGGATGACTGAACTTCTCACCTTATCCCTAAGGGAGACACCAGCCACCCTGCGGAGAAAACCCATCTCGGCCGCTTGTATCTGCGATCTCGTTCTTTCGGTCATGACCCATCCTTCATGACCATAGGTGAGGGTAGGAAGGGAAATGGCCCGGTAGACAGAGAGCTTTGCCTTCTGGCTCAGCTCCCTTTTCGTCACAACGGTGCGGTAAAGCGACTGCAGTACCGCTCCCGCTGCTCCGATTCTCCGGCCCATCTCACGCTCCATTGTTCCCTCACTCGAGAACAAGACCCCGAGATACTTGAACTCCTTCACTTGGGGAAAGGACTCATTCCCTACTTGGAGTGGACAGTCCATCGGTTTCCTGCTGAGAACCATGGCCTCAGATTTGGAGGTGCTGATCCTCATCCCAGCCGCTTCACACTCGGTTGCGATCTCAGATATAATGTAACACAATATTGGTTTATCAAGGATTTTCAAACGGTCAGATGTATGTCACGTGTCTCTGATGAATCACACTTCATTCTGAGAACTAACCGGTGTAACGTCACGGCAGCATGGAAACAAACTGCTTATCTCTGCGTGTAAGTGAAGTGAGAATGTATCTGTGTTTTGGTTCTTTATCCTCGGGGTCAAGATTGCGTCAATATTGATGTTGTGGTCCAGAACAAAAGAGCCAGCTTCTCTCACGTCAATGTGACATCATGTAAGTGCTGCCGGCTGGAAACTATTTTATTTACTCCGCAGTAAAAAAACAAAACAACAACTAGAAAACAGAGACAAGGTCGCTTTGCACCGAGTCCATTTCTTCTGTCTGCCGGCTCTTATAGAAATAAGAAACAGAGAAAACAGGGATTTTAATTCAGGTCAATCAAAGCTTCTCCTCGACTGTTTTTCATCTCCTTTTGTCTCTCGTTTCCTCAAACACACACTCGTACTATGCTTGGAAGTGGTCTATTGAAGAGTATTTTACTGGGGTTAGTGTTTCTGCAGGAGCACGATGGATGAATCATCTGAGAACATTTGGTTAATAATAATGTAGTGTCCCGTCAATTATGTGAAGTTTTGTCATGTTCATGTTAGTGTATGTTCCACTTCCTGTTTTAGTTTGTACTCACCGTGTCTCATTCCAGGTCCCTTTACTTCCTGCTCTGGTTCCTTTTCCCGCCATCGTCAGTGTCTGCCCCGCCCCTGATTGCTTCCACCTGTGCCCACTTACCTCATGTATATATTGTCCTGTCTCCCCTTGTTAGTTGTCGGTTCGTCTTGTTCATTGTCCCAAGAAGCCAGATCTAAGCCATCGCTTAAAGAGATTCAGTGTTTTGCTTTTTCCCTCCATGAGAGCGCTTTACTTTTGTCAGTTTATTATTTCCTCTAAAAGAGTGATTTAGTTTTTTGCAAGTAAAGATTAATTTTCTTCAAACCTTTTTTGTCTCTGGGTTGTGCATTTGAGTCCTCCAAGCTATTGAGTCAAGGTTCCTAACAAATAATAATAATTCCTGACATTTATTATAGCGCTTTTCCAGATGCTCAAAGCGCTTTACAAATACACATTACACACATGTAACGGTCATGTACTGTGGATAATACCCGCAGGAGCAAATACAGGTGAAGTGTCTTGCCCAAGGACACAACGGCTGTACAGACGCAGCGGCAGCAGCGGGTTTCGAACTGGTGTTCCCCAACGCCACCTTGATCTGATGATCAACGCACAGCCCACTGCGCCACTCCGCCCATCTTCACACCTCGAAGTGCGCTTTACAAATACACATATCATACATGTAACGGTCATGTACTGTGGACAGGACCCACAGGAGCAAATTGGGGTGAAGTGTCTTGCCCAAGGACACAACGGCCTGACGCAGTGGCGGCGGGTTTCGAACTGGAGTTACCCAACGCCCCCTTGATCTGATGATCAACGCACAGCCCACTGCGCCACTCCGTCCCAGTTGTGGTGAAGAGCAGATTCCTGAACCAACCATCCAAACAAGGAAGTCATTTAGTGGAGAACCGCAAATACAATCCTCTGAGAAACAGGGCAGGGATTACTGTTTTAAATTAGCAGCGGCCTCAGATAGAGAACACACCACTATTGATTTTACAGTTAACCCACACACTTAAAGAAAAAAGAGATATCTGTTCTGTAGCTATTAACTTTGAAAGGGGAAAAGCTAATAGGTATTCACTTTATTTAAGCAGCCTTAGATGCATCCTCGTTAGACCTTTGTGACTATAATTATAAGTGGCTTGGGATATGTCAAATAACATACATGTTATATTTTTATATAATTCCACGGCTTAGTTGAATACTTGATTCTGATTTGTGAGGTTGTTAATTTTCACTAACAGACCGTTGCTAAGAAGAAGACAGACATGAAGTAAACACTAAAGGGAACAGCAGAAGAAGACAGACAGGAAGTAAACACTACAAGAACAGCAGAAGAAGACAGACAGGAAGTAAACACGAAAGGGAACAGCATAATAAGATAGATAGGAAGTAAACACTAAAGGGAACAGCAGAAGAAGACAGACAGGAAGTAAACACTAAAGGCAACAGCAGAAGAAGACAGACAGGAAGTAAACACTAAAGGCAACAGCAGAAGAAGACAGACAGGAAGTAAACACTAAAGGGAACAGCAGAAGAAGACAGACAGGAAGTAAACACTAAAGGCAACAGCAGAAGAAGACAGACAGGAAGTAAACACTAAAGGGAACAGCAGAAGAAGACAGACAGGAAGTAAACACTAAAGGGAACAGCAGAAGAAGACAGACAGGAAGTAAACACTAACGGCAACAGCAGAAGAAGACAGACAGGAAGTAAACACTAACGGCAACAGCAGAAGAAGACAGACAGGAAGTAAACACTAAAGGGAACAGCAGAAGAAGACAGACAGGAAGTAAACACTAACGGCAACAGCAGAAGAAGCATTTTACGCCTTTTAACTTGAAAATCACATCATATTCTTTATTCTAGCTAAGAGTTAAATAGAGCTTGACATTATCTTTTAACAACCAGAATGAAATAAACTCTGATATCTGTTGAAACGATGCTCGTACTATCTTTGTTCACATCAACTAAAAACCCCTCGGCATATTCTCAGAACAGAGCGAGTTCTCTGTCGCGCTGATTATCCGGATGTTATTACTCTGTTCAGAATAAAGAAGCTGTGTGTAAAGACGATATGTGTGCTCGGGTTTCATGGAAATGATCGAATCTGAAACATCAAATCAACTTTTGAATCTAATCGGGTTTCTTCTTAGTGCTAAACATTGCTAAAAGTTCATATTATGTTTGGATCAAATCTCTTTCTCGTTGACTTAGAAGGCAAAACAAATTTGTATTGCATTACAAAAGGTACAAAAGGTTCAAAAAGCCATTCAAATCTGGATTTGACAACATTTCAGGTAAAAACCTATATTTTGTGGCAAAATATTTCATCACACTATTTAGAAAATCAATGTTTGACAACAATGTTGAAGGATTTCATTTTCATGGAAAGAAAACAAAGCTTATTTGACGAAATGAAATCCTTATTCGAAAATGTCTTTCATTAGCCCCGCCCACCAGGAAGTCGGCCATTTTAAAATGTGTGTTTTTCCGTCATTTTTCAGTAAACTTTTCAAACTACTTCCGAAGGGTAGGTCTTGAAAATGTAATATTTGGAAGGTAGAATCGCGTATCAAATGTGACGCTAAATTGAAAATGATAAGTCGATAGATTAAAGGTGGGGGAGGTCATTTTGGAGAAAGCTCAAGTGCGCTAGAACTTGAAAATACACAACCGGAAAACATCTGCCACTTCCTCACAGAGCCCCTCCTCCAACACACACGAACGCCACATGACCAATGAGGGCACGAGAAAAGTTTGTGCACAGATGGAAGGCTGACAGGCAGGTAGGCCATCCAGTTACTTTAGCCGGCTCAGATGATTGGTCGTGCTTTTTACAGAACTACGGCTTCCAGAGAGGAGATATTTTTATGGATTTATTGTCAAAGCACTTCAGATATTCATTGCTATCGGGACGTTAAGAGCATTCCATGGAATATAACAAGTGTTTCTGAAGTGAATGACCTACCCCACCTTTAACAGATGATGTCGTATGTCAAAGAAGAATTTTTAGGAAATGTAGCGCACAACTTCCTCTCACTATTTATGTTTCTAATCCTACAACTAAACCAAGTTATAAGTTTGAAGACATGTTGAAGAAATGCATTTCCAGGGAAAGAAACACCGAAAGGTTATTAAACATTTTCATTCATCACTAATGCATTCACTGGAAAAAAGCTACTCCACAAACAAGTACAAGAATGATAAAAACAAGGTGTGTTCACTTGTAATACGTAAAAACATCTGCCAAAAGAACAAGTGAAAAAGTCCTTGGTTAGATTTCTTGAAATAAGACGGGATATTTAGATAAATCACATCTTCTAACAAGCAGGGGAAACTTATCTTGAACTACATTTGAACAGGATCAGGAGATGTGTTACAAAACAAGCCTCAAAAGTTGTCAGTTTTCTGATGTTAGCTGGTGACTGATTTCACAATAAGAATTTGATATTGTTTTTAAATCAAGTAAGATTTATTTCTTGAAACAAGACGATCCATATTTTACAAAAACCACAGCGGCTAAAAGAAAAACCTGTTTCATTTGAGATACAACTCAAAATAAGATGTTTTCAAAAGTCTTGAAGATACTTAGGATGTCTAAAAACAAGACCCTATATCTCTCTGCATTGTTACTTCTTAGGTTATTATGTCTTCGAGGGTAAAGACATATTCTCACTCGATATTAGACAAATAAAGATTTCAAGTTTCTAGTGTTCTTTCTCCTCGTCTCCGGTGGCCTTTCTTTTAACTGACATAAAGGGCTCAATGGAGGACTAAGGGACTTTGAACGTGGCTGTCCTCCCTGTCACACACACACACACACACACACACACACACACACACACACACACACACACACACACACACACACACACACACACACACACACACACACACACACACACACACACACACACACACACACACACACACACACACACACACACACACACACACACACACACACACACACACACACACACACACACACACACACACACACACACACACACACACACACACACACACACACACACACACACACACTCTGACCCCTGAGGTGTGGACTCCTTAGCGGATTAGCCCGTCCATGCATGTCCGTTCCCGCTGGGCTGAAAATGGTCACGTCCTCTCTGCATCCAAAACCCTTTTTTTATTACATGTCCTGCTCTCTCTGAACTCCCCTGGAGATTCAGAGTGTGTGTGTGTGGGAAGATTTGTGGAGATTATCCATCTGATATTCCACTTCAGGTGAGAATATGTTTTAGTGAACGCAGGTGCATCCATAACATAACTTGCAGCAATACCACTTTTTAAAAAGTTAATTTGTAGCTGCTACCACAATATATAATGTATACTCAGGGCCGGTCCTAGACATTTTGGTGCCCTAGGCGAGATTATGATTTGGTGCAATACACAATAGAATATATAAAGAATACATATAAAATCTCTACAAAAGACCAATACACTACAAAAACTGAAACGTATTGACGTGTTGGTTATATACATAAAGAATAGGGATGCTCCGATCGCCAATTTCGGGGCCGATCCGATCGAGTGGGCGGGGCCTAAATGGAAGATTTAAACATCACTTTAAATCTTCCATTTAAAGTGATGTTTAAAACTCAGTTAATGCTCATTCACTGGAGCTTCCACAAACAACAACTTAATTATTACATTCAAATGATGTCATTATTCAAGTTTACATTCACTTTGGAGAATAACACGGGAGAAATGAGCGGAAGCCTCTCTCTCCCTCTCTCCCTCCCTCCCTTCCTCTCTCTCTCTCTCTCTCTCCCCCTCTCTCTCCCCCTCTCTCTCCCTCTCTCTCTCCCCCTCTCTCTCCCCCTCTCTCCCTCTCCTGACAGCCTGTCAGTATCTCATGCAGCTCACTGATCCAGTAATGAGTGACCCGACAGTGAAGAATAAATAGCGGGCGGAGCTGCAGGATTCTGCTTCACGTTGCATTCCGCTATTTTACTGTCTTTTTCGGACACCTTGAAATACAGCCAGACCGGTAAAGCCATGTTTGCGAGCTTGTTTTGCCGCACACAGAGAAAAGTGTCATGTATTTTACGTCATGCGATCGGCTCTCGCGATCGGCATATTTAGAGAGCACCGATCGATCGGTAGAGAGTGAGTATCGGCCGATTTCGATCGGTGACCGGTCGATCGGAGCATCCCTAATAAAGGTTTCAAATGTATTCAGTATTGTATGACATTTTGGGGGGTGGACGTCACATCCTCTAGGGGGGTCCGGGGGTAAAGTAAAATGCTTCAATCTGGTGCACTTAGAGACCTGATCTAGGGGGTACAACTCTAAAACACCCATATGAAAAAGATCGGTTTACATTTTAAGAATGAAATAAATATGTGAACAAAACCAATAACAAATTAATGTAACGTATTTTATTTTTGTTATTCATTCATATCTTATTTTACCTAGTTAACGTTTATTTAAGCATATTTTTGTAATATCTCCAGTTTTAAACAATATTGTTGGTTTGCTGTCCTATAGTTTACATTGGAATGATTTCAAACCTGTTGTTATTTATCCTAATAATTATAAAGCAGTGCTTTGGAAATATGTGTTTAAATAAATTGTGATCAAACCGTTTGAGACCCACTGAGATAACTTAGAGTCCTTTACCTCACTGAGCTGTAGTATCAGCCTCAGTCCAACAACTATCCGCGGTACCGATTCTCTCTCTCTCTCTCTCTCTCTCACCCTCCCTTCCTCTCTCTCTCTCTCTCTCTCTCCCTCCCTTCCTCTCTCTCTCTCTCTCTCTCTCTCTCCCTCCCTTCCTCTCTCTCTCTCTCTCTCACTTCCTCTCTCTCTCTCTCTCTCTCTCTCTCACTTCCTCTCTCTCTCTCTCTCTCTCTCTCCCTTCCTCTCTCTCTCTCTCTCTCTCTCTCTCTCTCTCTCTCTCTCTCTCTCTCTCTCCCTTCCTCTCTCTCTCTCTCTCTCCCTCCCTTCCTCTCTCTCTCTCTCTCTCTCTCTCTCTCTCTCTCTCTCTCCCTTCCTCTCTCTCTCTCTCTCTCTCTCTCTCCTCTCTCTCTCTCTCTCTCTCTCTCTCTCTCTCTCTCTCTCTCTCTCTCTCTCTCTCTCTCTCTCTCTCCTCTCTCTCTCTCTCTCTCTCTCTCTCTCTCTCTCTCTCTCTTGCAAAATGTTGCCGGCCCGGGGTGCAGAGGGTATTTACAGTATTCAATGATCAATATAAATGTATTACATCAAGGGCAGAAAATTAGGCAGAATAAGAATTAGTTCGCCAGTGCCAAGGGCCGGCCCGTATACTACTTAGTATTTTGATTACTTACTGCTACTTTAGAAATACTGTTCAGAGATATATACTAAGTGCCATATACATGTTTCACTCTATTAAAGTTGGTACTGGCTTTTACCTCATTATTTCAAAAATATTTTATAACCAGTGATGGAAAGTAACTGCGAAGAGGTGGAGTTATTAACCTAACCCTAACTAAAATACTCAAGAACTGTACCTAAGAACATATGTAGTATTCTGTACAAATTGTACATGTAAAATATGTGATATTGAGCTATATAAATACACTTTGATTGATTGAAGTACATTTTTCGAGGTAAATGTAGTTGAGCATTTTCATTTTAAGCTACTTACTTATAGCAAGTATTGTATTTTCTACTCACTTTTTGACAACATGAAGTTACTTTTGCAGGTTTATATAATGAATACAAAAGATAAATCAACTCACACACTATGATGTAATATTAAGGACGGATACCTGGCAGTATAGCAAGTTATTCATGTAATATCATCTTTTACCAACTGCTGTTCTTTGCTTGTGGCATTTGCTGTTTTCTTTAAACGAATAAAACAAGTGAACAAGTGCAGTTCATATCTGGATTCAGCTCACAGCCCGAGGGTAAGGAGAGGAAGAGGGAGGCAGAGGGCGGACATGTTTGAGATGTTTCGAAGAAAAAAGTAAATCGCTTTTGGCTCGGGGAGTGAGAGGAGATTTTCCGCCACAAAGTGCTATCTTTATCCCGATAATCAGAGCGATCCAACAGCAGATACTGTGTGCCTCGTCCCCCTCTCTACTCCCTCTCTAAAGCTGCTCTTCGTGTCTCATAAACACTTTGTTGTCACCTACAGCTGGTAAACAACACGCTCAGCGGACACTCTGTTGTCTCTGTGACGCCTGTCCTCCAGCATTATCCTGACAACTGAACACTTTCATTTAAAATGCATGAACACAGAGACACAGCGAGTGGTTGAGATAAGGAATATAGTCAAGGGGAGAGGAAACAGAAGAAGAGTGTTACAAAAATGTTGATGGAAAAAACTAGGGATTAAATAAGCTGGCTAGAGTCACAAAACATGGTCCTTAGGTGCTTTTATTAACAGCCAACAATGCTGCAAAACACAAAGTCACAAGGATTTACATAAAGAAAACAAAACCTCAATATATCTGTACAGGTCGAGGACATAGGACTGGTACCTCTCTGCTCTACAGCCACCGTCAGACTAACTCACAAAACACGTTAAGCCCCTCCCCCTAGGACAATCCACTAGTTATACCCCTAACCAATGTCATTCTCATCTACAAACACATTCAAAATGCAAGGCAAATGACCCAAACACAACAAATCAAATAGGCCAACATATTCCATATCTCTGACCACAGAAGCCCCAAACAATAACATTTTTACACTCGCAAGAAAAGTGCCACCCGTGCCCATGCACTACATGGTGTGCTCCAATTGATTGAGCCTCTACTTAAGGCTGCTTCTTTCTGTTGCTCTGTTTGGCCTTCACAACCTTGAAGGAGAGGGTAAGCAGGTTACTTGTATATGACTTCCAATAAATCTGTTTTGAACAATGACTGGGGTTTTATTTGATCAATGTCCAGCTAAGTTATGAATGTGTTTCCCTCAGTGTGCCTTTTACCATGCCCCTATGCCAACTGTGAGGAAGGCTTCTTCTTCACAAAGAGATACAAGGAAATATTCACCTTATTCTTCGCCGGGTCTTGGGTGCTACCAAGTCTTATGTGTTATTACTTCCGGTTAGAGCATAATTGTTATAACTTTGCACAGCATTGCCAGCTTTAACAACCTTTACTTGCCAAAGAAACAGTGTTTAAGCTTTTGAATTAACATATGTTTTTTGTTATAACACGTTCAAATTAGGGCTGTCAAACGATTACAAATTTTAATCAGATTAATCACAGCTTAAACATTTATTAATCATGATTAATCACCATTCGAACTATGTCCAAAATATGTAATTTCTTTATGTATATTGTTGTGGGAATGGAAAGATAAATGAAAGAAGGCGGATATATCCATTTCACATACAGTATCTGTTTATTATAACATTTTTCTGTGTGTCAAAATGAAAGACAGCCCACACACCTATCAATCATCAAACCGTGGGGTCTGAATTCATTACGTGTTGATTTCTATCAACGGGGGAGTACTTCAGGAAAGTCGACAGGGGGGGGGGGGCTAGTGGAGTACTTCGTGACCACAGAGCGTGAACGTTGTGATCAGCTGTTTTAGCGCAGTTCTCCAGTGAAGGGGGGGTGGGGGTTCCCTCCGCAGCCGGTTGGCGTAGTTTTGGCACAGTTCCGTTGTACAGACCGACGTTAACAGCAGCCCTGTCTGTGCACACGGAGTCCGACTCTGTCGTCCGGTGATCTAACCGCCTTCTGGAAAAGCTTCACAAGTACGTCGGTACGCAAATGTGCTTTGTGACACAAGTTTCAGATTACGCACATAACCTGCGTACCAGTTATGTGCACCCCTGTACTACAGCAAAAGTATTCTCCGTTGGGACTTCCTGCAACAACACCGACATTATCAAAGATGTTCTATTGAGAAGACGATCACTACGTGACAAAAGTTTTCAAAACCGTTTCTGGTCTTCGGTATTTCCAGACAAGTGGCTACTGAAATCAATCTTACTAACTACTGTCTGTGCAATTTACTCCGCGCGAGTTGGCGGACTTTATTTTGCTTACTTTAACATCATTTTTCATGGTGGGGCTAAGCCATTTCTTGGTATGGGTGTAGCCTACCCCAGCCATACCCTGGCGCTGCCACTGGTGGCACGTATGGGGCGGGCCATTCTGCACATGCGTTAAATGCGTTAAATATTTTAATGCAATTAATTCAAAAAATTAATTACCGTCGTTAACGCGATAATTTTGACAGCATTAGTTTAAATGCAAGAAACTAATCATTAAGTTTCCAAATATGTCATTAGTTAATCAAAAAAACACATATTGATGAATTTACAGCAATGTTTGGAGCTGCAAGTCGGCTTGAAACACGCCTGGTGAATTACTTTCACTGCCAGAATGGTAGACCAAGGTCTGCACTGCAAGTCTAATCATATTAAATAAAAGTTCTTATTTAAGTTATGAGAGCTACCAATTTGAACATTGATAGCTGCCTTGTTGGATAGGTAGCTAACGTAAGCTAACTAATTAGAGCGATAGTGAACATTAACTAGCTTCTAAAGCAAAAAAGCCAAGTTTGTTTGATAGATTGATCGCAAACATTCACTATTTAGCTTGTTAGATAGAAAGCTAATGTTCACTAGTTAGCTAGGTAGATAGCACACTGACTGGTTAATTCATTTTGGTCTCAAGGTTAACTTTTTTCTATACATTTCAACACTGTGTGGACCCTTGTCTTTCGATCAGGCAGTGAGAGTTATTATAAACCGTCCGGTGTGTGCTTTGATAGTTTGCCAAATCAGAGACATCTACACCAAGATACACTTATTAGTTTGAACCAATCGTGGGAAAAGGGGTCGGGGATACATCGGGTGAAAAAGTGTAACATATGGAAGAGAGAGGAGATGAGAGGGCAGATATCCAGAGAGAAATAACAATGTATGTCTTTCCTTCTTGATTTCTTCTTGATTGTCATAGGTGGTTAGTTTAAGTGGTCACACACACACACACACACACACACACACACACACACACACACACACACACACACACACACACACACACACACACACACACACACACACACACACACACACACACACACACACACACACACACACACACACACACACACACACACACACACACACACACACACACACACACACACACACACACACACACACACACACACCGCCTGCCTTTCTCACGGCACAACTAATGGCTGCTCTTCATCTCTTTCTACACCTCCCTTCCTCCTCGTTTCTCCTTCAAACTCTCTTAACGATAAGGAGGTGGCACCTGTTATGACATGTTGACAAGTGTTCAATAAACAATATTACTCAAACTGCCAACATCATGATTCTCTTATTGAACTAAAGGTATTCTCATTGGACAACATATGTTTTAGATTAGAGAGACTTTTTAAGCAGAAGCTGCAATTTATAGGATCACAACAACATTAGTTTAATTATTAATTGGAGATCCAAGTTTATAGTTTAGTTTATTTAATGAGGCACAATTCGTTAATTGGTCATATGTTTCCCTCTTGATAAAAAACAGGAAGTAAACACTAAAGGGAACAGCAGAAGAAGACAGACAGGAAGTAAACACTAAAGGGAACAGCAGAAGAAGACAGACAGGAAGTAAACAATAAAGGGAACAGCAGAAGAAGACAGACAGGAAGTACACACTAAAGGGAACAGCAGAAGAAGACAGGCAGGAGGTAAACACACTGTTCTTCTCCTTCTGTCCTCAGTTTGTCGTTCACATCCTTGTCGTCTCACACTGAGCAGACTTATGAGTGTTTGTGGAAATAGAGATGTGTGTGTGTGTGAGTCGCCGGTTAAGTTGAATTTCCATTTTAATCAGTAAGTCGGTGAGCGAACAATCCTATTAACGCAAAGGAGGACACAAGGGCCACTTCATAACCTCTCCATGTCTCTCCCATTCTCTCTCTCTCTGACAACATTAATCATCTCTCTAATGCCTCGTGACTTTTTTGTTTGCCTTCTGAATTCAGGAGGTAGAGTATATCTTTCATTCACCTCCTCCTCCTCCACTTCCTGACACAGACACACAACACACACACACAACACACACACACACACACACACACACACACACACACACACACACACATAACACACACAACACACACACACACACACACAGACACACACAGACACACCACACACACACACAAACAAACACACACACACACACAAACAAACAAACAAACAAACAAACAAACACAGACACACCACACACACACACACACACACACACACACACACACGAACACACACACACACACACACACAGACACACCACACACACACAGACACACCACACACACACCACACACACACAAATAAACACACACACACAACACACACGCACACACTCTGTCCCTGTCCTCTCAGCTTCTCTTTTCACTATTAGTGTTCGAAAGATGAATGTGTTTTCTGGCTGCCAAGGATGTGTAGTTTCTTCCAAAGTGGAGGATATACACACACACACACACACACACACACACACACACACACACACACACACACACACACACACACACACACACACACACACACACACACACACACACACACACACACACACACACACACACACACACACACACACACACACACACACACACACACACACACACACACACACACACACACACACACACACACCTTTACCCATGTGCACATAACAATGTTCCAAAGGCCATCATCATTTCAGAAAAACATTTCCCCTCCATCTGCAGTATTGACGGGTTTGAGAGGAGGTGGAGGTTAGATATCGATCAAGGACAAAAAGGAGAACAGAGAAACACACACATCATTAAAGGGGTGGAGGAGAAAATAGAGTAAATTGAGGAAGATGGCCTAATAAGAATGAATAGCTGGTGTGACGCTATGGTTGCTGAACCGCCAACACATCTAGAAAGTTTGTCAAGGATTTATAAAAGGTCTGCTTCAAACAAAGACATGTCTAATAGTGAATTAAAGAGTCCTCTCCTGCTGATGTTCAGGTGTATATCAGTATGTAGTGTCTCTACTTTAAAGAGTCCTCTCCTGCTGATGTTCAGGTGTATATCAGTATGTAGTGTCTCTACTTTAAAGAGTCCTCTCCTGCTGATGTTCAGGTGTATATCAGTATGTAGTGTCTCTACTTTAAAGAGTCCTCTCCTGCTGATGTTCAGGTGTATATCAGTATGTAGTGTCTCTACTTTAAAGAGTCCTCTCCTGCTGATGTTCAGGTGTATATCAGTATGTAGTGTCTCTACTTTAAAGAGTCCTCTCCTGCTGATGTTCAGGTGCATATCAGTATGTAGTGTCTCTGCTTTAAAGAGTCCTCTCCTGCTGATGTTCAGGTGCATATCAGTATGTAGTGTCTCTGCTTTAAAGAGTCCTCTCCTGCTGATGTTCAGGTGTATATCAGTATGTAGTGTCTCTACTTTAAAGAGTCCTCTCCTGCTGATGTTCAGGTGTATATCAGTATGTAGTGTCTCTACTTTAAGGAGTCCTCTCCTGCTGATGTTCAGGTGTATATCAGTATGTAGTGTCTCTACTTTAAAGAGTCCTCTCCTGCTGATGTTCAGGTGTATATCAGTATGTAGTGTCTCTACTTTAAAGAGTCCTCTCCTGCTGATGTTAAGGTGTATATCAGTATGTAGTGTCTCTACTTTAAAGAGTCCTCTCCGGCTGATGTTCAGGTGTATATCAGTATGTAGTATCTCTACTTTAAAGAGTCCTCTCCTGCTGATGTTCAGGTGTATATCAGTATGTAGTGTCTCTACTTTAAAGAGTCCTCTCCTGCTGATGTTCAGGTGTATATCAGTATATAGTGTCTCTACTTTAAAGAGTCCTCTCCTGCTGATGTTCAGGTGTATATCAGTATGTAGTGTCTCTACTTTAAAGAGTCCTCTCCTGCTGATGTTCAGGTGTATATCAGTATGTAGTGTCTCTACTTTAAAGAGTCCTCTCCTGCCGATGTTCAGGTGTATATCAGTATGTAGTGCCTCTACTTTAAAGAGTCCTCTCCTGCTGATGTTCAGGTGTATATCAGTATGTAGTGTCTCTACTTTAAAGAGTCCTCTCCTGCTGATGCTCAGGTGTATATCAGTATGTAGTGTCTCTGCTTTAAAGAGTCCTCTCCTGCTGATGTTCAGGTGTATATCAGTATGTAGTGTCTCTACTTTAAAGAGTAGATAGATGAGGTTATGCAGTAGCTATTTTCTGTGGAAGACATAATCCACATTGATCCCCTCACTGTCTAATTGGTTCTAGCTTTGAAGAACATGCTGCCCTCTTCATCACGTTACACATATTTCAGTGAGGGCACACAGCTGTTTCACTTCAGGAAGCCATGTTTTATTCTCAGTGTTAAACCTGAGTGTCCTCAGAGCTGTTGGTATCTCAATGTTTCACATGTTCTGGACTCTTCATGGCTCCTTTAAAGTTGAATGCATTGCCGTTAGTACACACTCCCGCTTTCCCTCCAATTCTTCAAGGGTAAAATAATAATAAAAAGCATGTGGGCGTCAAATATTTGAGCTTGGCAGACTTGTATTATCCCTATCTAAAATATATATAAATTACCACCCAACACCCACCTGTAGGCTGTGAGTGTCACCAAAATAAGATATATACATCCTGGTTATTGGACCACAACTCAGAGCTCTCAAACCTTAATTATTTGTACGAAACGTTCCCCTTTTTTTTTTTCCTCTAGCAACAACAACTTAGCAGGAGTTATTGTAGTGTTTTATCCGAGCGGGGTCAGCAGAGTTCAACCATCATTTTCCACAAATGTGCGTCTTCTCCTTCACCGAGCACTTCCAATCTTTGTCCTCGCCCTGTATTACGTTATTGATCTGTGCCAAATGATACAATTGCTGGTTGTAAAAAAGAAAACAAAGACAGCTTCAGGTGTGATGTTGTGTTCAAGCTCCCAGGAAAAAACTCACAGACACAGAGAGTTCACAGAGAAAGAGATACATGGAAAAAGGACAGAGGAAGAGAGAAGTGCAGATGTTTCTCCTCCTAGAGAAACACCTGCAGCAAGAAGCACATGATACAACAAATGCATGTGATGTTACAGGTTAAATACATGATGTGTTCTTATTACTTTCATTTGTACTCAACAAAAGTAAAGACTACCACCTGAAAAAACAAATATGTTGTACTTGAGATTTGAAATTAGGTGCAAAAGAAGTCTAAGTAAAAACTACTATGCAAAAGTAAGTAATATATACGAAGAACAACCAGAAGTACTTTTATTTGAGGGCCGATTATTTAAAATGCACGCTTCAAATGCAAAGACAGCTTCAGGTGTGATTTTCTGTTCAAGCTCCAAGGAAAAAAAACTCACAAGGCGCGTTCACACCGCCGTACTTTTCCTCTTTAGTTCCGTTAGTAGCCCTTATTTTGCGATCACACCAAAAAGAGAACTGAGTGCCGGGAACTTTTACCCCCTTTTCAGTGCCTGCTGAGAGGTGGTACCATCCTGGGGGAAAAAAGTACCAATTTCTAATGGCTGGGCGAATTGCAAACCACGCCCTGTAAAACTCGGAAACGTTTTTTGAAGCCGCAATTGTATTTGCTGGTATTAGCATTATTAGCATTAGCATTAGCCCCACGCACCAACGGAGAGAGACTAACTTATGGCAACACAAAAGAAAACATGGGAGCGGTGGAGATCAGGAGGTGTCGGCGTTCTGGCGATTTACTCGGAAGGCTTCAGTAGAAGCTGCTGGGAGTCCCAGCAGCTTCTACTGAAGCCAGTCCCCAACTCCGGGGACTTCCGGCCGGGGACTTCGGGTGGCAGTATACGCCGTGAAGTGGTTTGCGGCCTGCCAGTAAACCCAAAGCAGAAGAAGAAGAAGAAGTGACGTCAGCGGCTTCATTTGCGTAATCTTCCCTCAGGAACTTATTCCGGTGTGAACGCGATCTGTACTTAGTTCCATGGGGGAACTAAGTACGGCACTAAGTACGGCACTAAGTACTTGGTGTGACAGCGGCTATTGAGAGTTCACAGAGTAAGAGATACATAGAAAAAGGACAGAGGAGGAGAGATGTTAAACCACCGTTTGCTCAGCTGAAGTGCTGCAGGTGTTTCTCCTCCAAAGCCTGAAACCATGTGTGGCCTCGGACTCTTTCTCTGACGATGAAAAGAAACCGCCTTTTTGTTTTTCCGTTTTGTTAAAGCGCAAACAGAACATGAAGAGGAATGGGTTTGTTCTAGCCTCGTTAGTGTTGACAGCAGTGTGAGTTATTGAGTTAATAACATGTGTTTGTGTGAAAGAGCCACAGGTGAATCTAAAGAAGGGGGGAAGCAATTGTCCGTGATGAATGCAAAGTGTGTTTGTGCCTTATCTCGACTTTTCTCCTCTCATAGACGTTTTATCTGATAAGCCCTGCAGTGTGTATTTTATCTACATTACTCCCAGGTGTCATAAATGTTCTTTATCAGCTTCTTTCCCCTTCATTCTCCACCATCCTTCCTCCACCCACTCGTCTTTCGGAGGCATATTAAATCCCCGCAATTGAAGAATAAATACGCCACATTAAAACACGAGATATGAAATTGATTCATTCTTTGCTTTAAATAGCATTTTGACAACAGGAGAGCGTCGTTAATCAGCGGGGAAAAGGTGGGAACTGCTTCCTGCGGGCGGAGGCGTGCAGATGCTCATCAGCTTTACGACGAAACGCCGTGCTTTATGGAGGCAGCGGGAACTTCGATTTATGTTGATGACTCTCCTCTTTTCTGTAACGCAGCCGCGGCTCGCTGCGAAGCTCGGATCAAGTTGAGGGGAGAGGGAATGTTAGCCTTTAGCTGCAAATCGGGCTAATTTACATTGTGATGTATGTGTTTTACTGCTATGTGACATATGGAGGGCTGCAGGTAAAGAGAAGTAGGAGACCTGGATCCATCTTCACTATCCTTTCTAACGTTTGGACTGTCTGTCTATGTTGGAAATGTGTTATCTTTTTCATTTAGACATATATTGCATTGAGATCTTTAGTATTCATGCACATCATGTGTTCTGCAAGTAAAGACCTCTGGATAAAGTGTTATAATACAAAATCAATCAATCAATCAATCAATCAATCAATCAATCAATCAATGTTTATTTATATAGCCCAATATCACAAATTTGTCTCAGTGGACTTCACAGTTTGTACAGAATATCAGTATGACAATACGACACCCTCTGTCCTTTGACCCTCTGTCCTTAGACCCTCTGTCCTTAGACCCTCTGTCCTTAGACCCTCTGTCCTTTTACCCTCTGTCCTTAGACCCTCTGTCCTTTGACCCTCTGTCCTTAGACCCTCTGTCCTTAGACCCTCTGTCCTTTGACCCTCTCTCCTTAGACCCTCTGTCCTTTGACCCTCTCTCCTTAGACCCTCTGTCCTTAGACCCTCTGTCCTTTGACCCTCTGTCCTTAGACCCTCTGTCCTTTGACCCTCTGTCCTTTGACCCTCTGTCCTTAGACCCTCTCTCCTTAGACCCTCTCTCCTTAGACCCTCTGTCCTTAGACCCTCTGTCCTTAGACCCTCTGTCCTTAGACCCTCTGTCCTTTGACCCTCTGTCCTTAGACCCTCTGTCCTTAGACCCTCTGTCCTTTGACCCTCTGTCCTTAGACCCTCTGTCCTTAGACCATCTGTCCTTAGACCCTCTGTCCTTAGACCCTCTGTCCTTTGACCCTCTGTCCTTAGACCCTCTGTCCTTTGACCCTCTGTCCTTAGACCCTCTGTCCTTAGACCCTCTGTCCTTTGACCCTCTGTCCTTAGACCCTCTGTCCTTAGACCCTCTGTCCTTTGACCCTCTGTCCTTAGACCCTCTGTCCTTTGACCCTCTGTCCTTAGACCCTCTGTCCTTAGACCCTCTGTCCTTTGACCCTCTTTCCTTAGACCCTCTGTCCTTTGACCCTCTGTCCTTAGACCCTCTGTCCTTAGACCCTCTGTCCATAGACCCTCTGTCCTTTGACCCTCTGTCCTTAGACCCTCTGTCCTTAGACCCTCTGTCCTTTGACCCTCTGTCCTTAGACCCTCTGTCCTTAGACCCTCTGTCCTTTGACCCTCTGTCCTTAGACCCTCTGTCCTTTGACCCTCTGTCCTTAGACCCTCTGTCCTTAGACCCTCTGTCCATAGACCCTCTGTCCTTTGACCCTCTGTCCTTAGACCCTCTGTCCTTAGACCCTCTGTCCTTTGACCCTCTGTCCTTAGACCCTCTGTCCTTAGACCCTCTGTCCTTTGACCCTCTGTCCTTAGACCCTCTGTCCTTTGACCCTCTGTCCTTAGACCCTCTGTCCTTAGACCCTCTGTCCTTAGACCCTCTGTCCTTTGACCCTCTGTCCTTTGACCCTCTGTCCTTAGACCCTCTGTCCTTAGACCCTATGTCCTTTGACCCTCTGTCCTTAGACCCTATGTCCTTTGACCCTCTGTCCTTAGACCCTCTGTCCTTTGACCCTCTGTCCTTAGACCCTCTGTCCTTAGACCCTCTGTCCTTTGACCCTCTGTCCTTAGACCCTCTGTCCTTAGACCCTCACATCGTACAAGGAAACACTTCCAGAGAAAACCCACAGTTTAAAGGGAACATGGGAGAAACCTCAGGGAGAGCAACAGAGGAGGGATCCCTCTCCCAGGACGGACAGACGTGCAAAAATCAATAGTTATTGGAACAATTATTATTGGTTTAACTGGCAGCAAATTACCCGATTCCTACAGAGACCCTTGCTATTCTTTCCAATTATTTTAAGAAATAACTCTGTTGGAGCTTTATATGGATTTGTTATTTAATGGTTAATATATATTTTCTCGCTGCTTTGTTTCTAGTAAATGTATTATGATATAGTGTCATTATTTAAGTTCATTGAAGGAATTCTTTATGCTTTTATTTAGAAGGCGGTTTTGGGCACCAGGGCCCAGGAGTTCAACACTTTTAATCCCTATCTGATCAAATCAGATTTATTTTTTGGGAAGTTCAAAACCAAAAACCAGGATTAGGATCACTTTGATATCCGATCAGATCAGGAAATCCAATCCAAGCTTTAATCTGGATCAAATCTTCAAAACGGGTAGTTCAAACCGACAACACAGGATTGGGATCAGTTTGATCCCAAAAAACTGGATTATCCTGATCCCACCAGAGGGGTGGATTTCCAGTGGATTACCAGAGCAACATGTAGTGTACCATTTATTTAAAAATATGTTTCAATATAAATAAGATGGCAAAGTTTGTTAACTGAAATAATACACCATGTTTAGCCTTCATGGGAAATACATTTTATTTTTCCATTTTTTGTTCACGTTTGTGGCCTGTTTTGTTTTCAACCAAATGTTGATGACATAAATGTGTATGCTCATAAAAGATTGTCAATCACAAATGTAATTTAGATTAAAGAAAACATATCTTCAACAAAAAAAAAGCCCATCATCTGTCATCAATAGATGTCTCTGCAATGTGGTCTCTTGTCTTCCTTGTAGTATTTTTCATGTCCACTAGATGGCGATCGGTAGGATTACAGCACTGATATTCAGGATCTAGTCATCTTGAAAAGTCGTAATCTGGATCAGGCTGATCCTATCCTGAATTGCTTTGAACTCCAGGGACAACATTTGGCCATCAAAGTGATCCTAATCCTGTTTTTTGGTTTTGAATTCCCCAAAATGGGGAGTTCAGGGTTTCGTCTCTTTGAAACAGATAATTCACAACAACACTTCCTTTCAGCTGTGACACACGTAGTCCGTGTCATCTTCCCACTTTATTTCTTCTTTTGTTTGAAAAATATAATGCAAAAGTACTTCCAGCTGTGACACACCGTCAGTGTCGTTATAAAAGATGAACCAGACACCTCGCCACGAGGAAGCACTCTTCACATAGAGAGATGATTGTAACAGGAGTACCCTTAATTCCAAGTCTTCAGATGAAAAAAAGACGTCTTTGAGTGGGGAAAAAGCACCTGGAGAGCATTTGAAGAAGTGTCCTGGAGAATTTAAGCCCGCCACACGACCACATGAATTTATCCAGAGTATTGAGAAGGATCCTCAAAGACTTAGAGACTTTAAACACAGACGCTGCAGACGTTAGAGCTTCTGAAAGGAAACTCAAGAGGGACGTTTAGAGGATTGAGTCGTCCTCTACTCTGCAAGAAGACACAGTATTTACCCATAATGCAACATACTGTGTTTAAGCTGTAAAAACTCAAAATCTTGCCAAGTACATTCGTCTCATTTCTAGTCAGAATATGTCTTTAGACTCGATATAAGACCTAATAACCGAATTGGTAACAATGCAGTGAGATAGAGAGTCTTGTTTTTAGACTCTTGAAAACATCGTATTTCGTATCTCAAATGAAACAAGTTTTTTAAGCAGCTGTGGTTTTTGCAAAAGACGGTTCATCTTGTTTTAACAAATACTTGGCTTATTTTGAAACTCAACATTTCCTGATTCTGGTAAGATATAGTTCAAAATGAGTTCTCCCAGCTAATCACAAGATCTCCTTTATTTAACTATCCGTCTTATTTCAAGAAATCTAACCAAACAAACCTTCACTTGTTCTATTGACAGATTTGTCAACCTTTTACAAGCGAAAACACATTTGTTCCAGTGTAGGGAGAAGCATGAATCAGAGATAGGCACACATGGTAACATATCAACCCCTGAACACTATGTGCATTCAACACTAATTAGTCCTCACAATAGAGTGGAACGAAGACATAATATAGTGTGTTGTGGCCAGGGTCGGTTTTTGGCATAGGGCGCCAGATCTGGGGGGGCGCTGCGCTGGTAGGGAAAAAAACATTTTTGACCGTTGGTGCTCATCCTAATTTTCGGCCTTGACAACATTCATAATTAAGTCAATGTAACTTTTCACCCCGGTTACACTTTTCATTTGCCCTGTACGATGGGCGCTGTAAGTGATGAAAGTGGGGGATGTTGGCGTATCAGGCGCCCGCAGCTCACAGCCAAAGTGCGAGCGAGGGAAAGAGAGGGAGAGAGAGAGAGGGCGCACCGGTACCGGCGCTGTTGTTACTAGCATCTGGTGCTAGCTGCGCCAACGGATATAAGAAGAAGATGTTTCTACAACAAGGGTGGAGGAGAGCTCTCCGGTCAGACTGAGAGACTCAGTGAGGTAAAGGACTCTCTGAGTGTTTAGATAGTTCACTTTAGTCTAAGGGTGCATTCACACCAGGCTTGTATAGTCCGGTTGAATCGAACCCTGGTGCGTTTAGCCGCTTGGTGCGGTTCATTTGGGTCGGTGTGAACACAGTCCGAGACCTCTGAAGTGAACTAAACAACCGGACTCTGATCCGCTAAAATAGGTGGTCTCGGAGCGCTTGCTAGTGAACTCTGGAGCGGTTCATCGCTGGTGTGAACGCAGTCCGCACCAAAACATAGGAAGCGTAGTATTTACACAAGAATGCGGATGTCTTCAAAATCTTTAGCGATAGAGTGAAGCAGAATGAAGTGTTGAACAGTGTCGTGTAAAGTAAAAACAACTATCAAACTAAAAACGATACATAAAAGTCAGAGCCACCTGCCGTCGGTGAAACGCCCCTCCTTACTGCAGAACGTGTGTTATAATGTTTTTTAACGGACGTTGTCTGATTATATAATCGTATGCGCGGGCCGCTAGTGTCTGTTGGTCTCCAGATTAACAGCAGCATGAGAATAACCTGCCGAAGGTGCCGATGCACCATGGCGGAGGCTCCGGGAGTAATTGCCGGGATTTGCGTTTTTACCCCCTTAATGTCTGACCAATGGTTGAACAGCATTTCCGAGCACATGACTTTAGGGTTGGGTACCGAGAACCGGTTCCGGTTCGGAACCGGTTCCAACATTTCGATTCCAACGGCATCATTTAGAAATGTGAATTTCGGTTCCGCTTTTCGATGCCTGAGGAAATGTTTCTCGCCGCTCTCCGTAGCCTACTGTATGACTGCGGAGGGGCGGGAAATGTAGCGTTGTACCTACACTTCCTACAGCGTAACCTGAGACCAGGGCCAGCCCGTCGCACTGGCGTTATAGATGTTCGCCTAGGGCGCCAGATCTGTGGAGGCGCTGCACTGACAGCTCTGGGAGGGAAAACAAATGTTTTGACCGTTGGTGCTCATCCTAATTTTCGGCCTTGATGTAACAACATTCACAATTAAGTAAATGTAACACCCTTTTCACCCCGGTTACACGTTTCATTCGCCCTGTACGATGGGCGCTGTAAGTGATGAAAATGGGGGATGTTGGCTTATCTGGCGCTCACAGCTCACAGACAAAGTGCGAGTGAGCGAGGGAGAGAGAGAGGGAGGGTGCACCGGTACCGGCGCTGTTGTTATTAGCATCTGGTGCTAGCTGCTCTAACGGAAGAAGAAGATGTTTCTACAATGATGTGGAGGGAGAGTCCTCTCCAGTCAGACTGAGGCTGATAACTTCAGCTCAGTGAGGTAAAGGACTCTGAGTGTTTAGATAGTTCACTTTAGTCTAAGTTATCTCAGTGGGTCTCAAACGTTTTGATCACAATTTATGTAAACACATATTTCCAAGGCACTCCTTTATAATGATTGGGATAAAACAGGTTTGAAATCATTCCAGTGTATACTATAGGACAGTAAACCAGACAAAAATATGCATAAATAAAATAGTAAAATAAGATATGAATGAACAACAAAAATAAAATACGTTTCATGTATTTGTTATTGGCTATGGGTTATTGGTTATGTTCACATACTTATTTAATTATTCAAATGTAAACCGATCTTTTTCATATGGGTGTTTAGAGTTGTACCCCCTAGATCTAGTCTCTAGTCATTCTGCTTAAAGTGCACCAGATTGAAGCATTTTGCTTTAAAATGTTCAAACATTTCTTCCTGGTATGCCTGAGAAGGCAGATATGCTTGTTTTTCTCAACAAGAACTTAATCATTTTTTTTACCCTGCCCCTCAAAGAATCGGAATTGAGAACCGTTAAGAACCGGAATCGAAAAGTAGAATCGGAATCGGAATCAGAATCGTGGAAATTCAAACGATACCCAACCCTACATGACTTGTGTTTAAAGTTTATAGTCCGTTTGAATTGTGCCCGTGTGAACGCAAACCGAACCTTCTGAAAAATGAAACATGTAACAAACTGTGGTCTGGTGCGAGAGAAGCGGACTATTAGGTGTGAATGCGACCTAAGTTATCTCAGTGGGTCTCCAACGTTTTGATCACCATTTATGTAAACAAATATTTCCAAGGCACTCCTTTATAATTATTGGGATAAATAAAAACAAGTTTTCAATCAAATCATTTCAATGTATACTATAGGACAGTAAACCAAAAATATAGTTTAAAACTAGAGAGATAAAAAGATATGCATAAATAAATAATTGTTAAGCCAGCTAACATCTCGCCTAGGGCATCAAATTGTCTAGAACCGGCCCTGGCTGTGTCCCATTTACTGTAATCTAATTACATTATTAAAGGCCATCAAACAGCTGGATTTGGTCCGACCTTGCCTCCGTGTTCCTCATGTCCACGTATTAATAATCCTGATAGAAGCAATGCATCCTGGGAGGTGAACCCTAACCCTAATGTCGCCCTCTCTAAAGTGATTTACTCTCCAACAGGTCAGAGTGAGAGCTGGAGGAAACTCAGCCTCATTTATCAACGACATGCAAACAGAGGAAGCTGTTGATTCAATATAAACACTGCATTACAGAGATGGACAAAGGTATTATTACAATTCAGGCTTTTTAAAGATTTTGTTCAGATTTTTATACTTTTACAAAAAATGTACACTTTTTTCAGAAATCTTTTTTCTCCTCCAGAAATCGGACTTTTTCCCGAATGTTTAATATTTTTTCGGAAATTTGACTTTTTTCAGAATGTTGGTTGTTCTCCGAATTCTGACTCTTTTTCGGAAAGTTTTACTAAAAATGTCCCCTTTTTGACATTTTTCAGAAACTCGATCATTTTTCAGAAAATCGACAGAATTTTGACTTTTTTTCAGAAATCTTTTTTCAGAATTAGTTTCACTTTCTTTTCAGAAATGTGACTACCTTTCAAAAATTAATTGTTTCCGAAGTTTGACTTTTTTCAGAATTTTGAATATTTTAGTTCAATTTTTTCAGAAACATCACTTTTTTCCCCAAATTTGACTTTTTCAGAACTTTTAAAAATTTTTCTCAAAGTGTTGATGTTTCTCCGAATTCTGACTCTTTCGGACTAGAACAAAATCATTTTCGCACTATCTTGTCTCTATTGTGATTGGTCAACCTCTTAGAGATGTCCCGCCCCTTTAGCTTATCACAAACCTTGTTGTAGTGCTCTTATCTTATCTTAGCCAATAGGATGTCAAAGTGTTCTCAGTATGTTCTGGAAGTAAACAAAGGAGTCCAATGGAGTTTAGGGAGTGTGTGTGTCATTTTACTCACATTATGTTTCTCTTGAGTTTCTTTAGTTTCTTAATTTCCTTCCCACCGTTCCT